>CM066333.1:95127210-95877210 GCA_033807585.1 Hydrophis major | reverse complement strand
GGGGACTCCGGAACTGTGGCCTACTGACCAACCTGCGCCCAGGGACTCTGCAGCGCTACGAACCAAGGAATTGGACATGAATTGGGCCCTTTCTTTGACCACCGTGGAGTGTGTGTGTGGGGGTCTCGAAGGGACATGTTCAACCTCACCCCGTTGAGAGAGAGACAGACAGACAGTCACAGGGTGGGTGTACGGAAACACAATGATGGCAAAGGCACGGATTGATTTGGAAGCGGGGTGTGTGCAGGGGGGGCTTTCTTGGGTCTCTCGGACCCTCCTTCATCCAGCCTCCCCATCCCAAATGGGGAACCACAACTGGGACACACCCTCTTGCGAGCGGTGAAGGGTTGGCCATCCAAGGAGACGCTCTGCGCGGAGTATTTGTGGACCTTCAACCTTGTAGTTTCTCACTTTTTCCTTTTTTTTTTTTTTTTTTAAATTTTGAAGGTCTGGATAAATTTGCTTGACTCTTGATTTACGTAGATCAAAGTGGAAAAAAACAACAAGGGACGCAGGGAAGTTGGAAATGGGTGTAAACTATCCTTTTTTAAAAAAAGAAAAAATAAACACCCACCCTGTGGGTTCTGTTTGTTTGTTGTTTTTGTACATACGAGATTAAATAGCCCGTTTTTGACTGAGAACCATCAGCCACCCCTTTAAGTTGCAGATTAAATTTATTGATTCCTTCCCTGCCTTAAACGGATTTGACCCAGGATGCCTGAGAAGTTGTGAATTTGGGGGCTGGGGGGGTGGAGAGATTTTGGGGAAAGGGGGGGGGGTTGTCTGGGAAGGCGCTACCACAGTCTTCCTCGAATGAAACCTGCTACATCTGAAAAGCAGCAAATAGCTGCTAGATGGGTGGACTTCAACTCCCAGGAAGATGGCTGGGGAATTCTGGGAGTTGAAGTCCACCCAACTTCCAGAAACACTGAGATAAGGGAAGGCTGAATAATATAGAGACACATTTCTCTATATTGTTGAAACTGAACAGGTGATATCCTGATCCATTACATGGCTGGGCTAAGCCATTTCTGCCAGCGGCCCTTTGGTTTCAGTTGCCACCGTGCCCATATTTCTTTGGAGATAATGTTTGCAGGAAGTTGCACACCCCGTGCCAACGTTCTGGCAGTCTACAATGAAGCAGAGTGTTGTGCCCAACGTGCTCGTTTAAAAGTGGCTTGGCTGGTTTTGCTAAAAAAACAAAAAAACAAAACAAAACAGAACACATTAAATTAAATCCATCAGCTAGTTCCGAAAAAAGTCGAAAGCCATAACCAGTTGAAAGACCGAATTATTTTAAATTGCTAGATGGCTCTGTGTTTCGAATCCATCAATCATAACGTTTATTGTCAATGCACAACATGTGTTACAGTGAAATTAAAAAGGGATCGGGCTCTGGATTCTGAGGTTGAGTCAGGTATTCCTAGACTAGCAACCGTCATTGAGGCTGGAGTTACAATGGTAAGTCATGCCTGCCATTAAGTAGATCACTAGATGGCCCCGCCTGGTTTTGCAACCTGCTTTGTGGCAGTCGTTAAGCGAATCCATTTTAGCCAATGGATTTTTTTTCACCCCCCAGAAATCAGAATAAAGGTCGGTTTCCTGCAAAAAATACAAAACACGAACATGTAGTATGGATGCTACAAACAGCCATAAATGTGGATCGGTAGCCAAGCACCCCAAAATGCAATCGTGGTCACAGGGGGTAGGACAGCCCCACCGGAATTTCCAAAATGGGTTGTACGCATCTCTGGGGATGTATGTTGCAACTCTACTGTCGGTCACAAGTGGAGAACCACCTGTAGTTTTCTGTATATCAGATTGTGAGAATGTTAGAAAGCTGGCTTGTTGACATCCTTGTGCAGACGGAGCCAACAAGGTCAGCGTGGCAAGATCAACCTGCGACATCTCTGTGAGACCTGGAGAGGGTTGACAGGGTATCATTCAACCATGGTTGGCTTGATTCCTTGAGCAAACCATAATAGGTTGCCTATCTCCCCCATGCTAAACCACAAACAGGATGAGAGCTACTGGGCTCTCCCCCTTCACCACTGGGCAATGTGTACAGTTGGGTTGATGGTTTGGCATCAACCGAGACCTCAGGGCAGGGTAACTGCGTGGCAGTGGTCATCCAAGAATCTGAATAACATTAATGGAGTTGTAAGGGGCCCTGCAGGTCATCTGCTCCAACCCCCAGCCCGATGGATGAGCAAGTCAAGATCCTAAAATGTTGGCTTGGGAATTCTGGGAGTTGAACTTTATATATCTTAAAGCAGACCGAGTGGAGAATTCTGGGAGTTGAAGTCCACCCATGTTAAATAAGGTGTCCTGCTTGAGTAGGGAGTGGGACTAGATTAACAGATTAACCGAAAGGGACCTTGTAGGTCATCTAGTCCAACCCTTCCCCCCACCACCCAAGCAGGAGACCCTACACCATTTCTGACAAATGGCAGTCCAGTCTCTTCTTGAAAGTCTCAAGGGATGAAGCTCCCACAACTTCCGAGGGCAGCTTCTGTTCCCCTGGTTGATTGCTCTCCCTGTCAGGAAATTCCTCCTTATTTCCAGGTTGAAAAATCTCTCCTTGTTCAGTTTCCATCCATTAATCCTTATCTCGCCTTCAGGTGCTTTAAAGAATAGCTTGAACCCCTCTTCACTTCTCAGAGAGTGGGACTTTTGTCCTTTTGGACTTGAAAGATTGTTAATGTCACCTTATAATAAGGTGGAATCAGCTGACCTGGGCCAGTTTCCAGTCTGGCCTACCTGCTAAGGCTGACCCCTCCTTTCTACAGATTAGTTCAACCCAGAGCAGGGGGACCTGGGATGGAAACCCTACCTTCCTGGTCCCCCCCCCCACCTCTCCTCCCCCCCACCTCCGGCTACCTTGGGCGTCATGTCGTGGGTGATGCAGAACTCCAGGTGCTGAAGGATGCTCTCCATCGTGTGGTACGGCTGCTGCTTGGTGGTGCGCAGGTACTTCTGCATGGCCCGGGCCATGGAGGCGAAGATGGCCTGGGCGGCCTCCCGGGGCTCCGTGATCTCCCGGGGGTTCTTCTGGTCGTCCTCCTGCAGCCGTTTGATGTGGGTGAAGGCCTCTTCCACGGCCACCACCAACCTCTATGGACCTTCAGGGACCACGTTTCCAAGTCTGCAGCTGTGAAATCCTGTTCCCAAAACTGGCTTGTAGGATCAGTTGGGGTGTTGCTACTCTACTATCCTCCCTGCCCAAGCTACCTTCAGGAGGCCATCTTGAGGTTGCAGTAGAATTCCTCAGGCTTACGGTCTTGGGAGTCTTCAGTCTATAAGTTAGGGTTAGGTCTTCAGAAGACTTGCCTTCAGAAGATGTTGGTGCTCCTCTACTGGAGGTTTTGAAGAAGAGATTTGACAGCCATTGGTCTGGAGGGGTCTAGGGTCTCCTGCTTTAGCAGAGGGTTGGGCTGGATGGCCTCCGAGTCCCCTTCCAAACCCCTCTGGCGTTCTATTATTCTGTTGCTCCTGGCCCTCTTCTCCAACCCTTCTCCATCACTCTCCACTGGACGGAGAACAGCAATTTCTGCAATCTTTCCCTTTTTCACAAGGTCCCCAGATACGGTGATTTTGGGGGGCGCGGAGGGAAGAGACCGAGGTTCCCTTCCTTTGGAGCAACAGCCTCGTCCTTCTCACCGTTCCCTCCTTCTCTTGGATCCAGTTGCTGGCAAAGATGGCTGAAGCAGCAGCAGCTGCTGCCTGCACTCGGTGAAGGCCAAGAGGCCTCCCCACGGACCCCTCGGTAGCTTCTGTCCCCGTCTGGAAGCCCCACAACACGAGAGGAGAGGATGAGGCTGAAAAGTGGCCAGGCCTGGAACAGTCCCCAAAGCAGATTTGGTTTGCTTCTCACTCCCTCGCAGACTTCCTTCGGAAGGATGAGCACTTCATGGATGGTGGTGGCCCCATCCTCATTCAGCATCGGAGGGTGGCCGAGCACAAGGGCTTCTAGGGCTGGTTTGGCGTTTCCAGCTTTTGGGGTGCTGGGATGGTCAGTTGCCCAAAAGTGGGTCGAAGGCCAGGCTGAGCTAAATGACCCAAGCTGAAGGAAGGTGGAAAGAGGCTCCTGTCCTCCTAATTATTCCCATAAAGCTTATAATTTTCTTCATTCGTTTGGTTAGGGCTTGAGAGCTAAATTGAAACCGGAGGAGGTAAGCAGAGGATGGAGGCTGGGGTGATTTGTGTTACACCTCTTTTTTCATCCCTGAATTCATTTATCTCAGTTTCCCCTGCGGAGGGAATACATGACAAACTACTCCTAAAACTAAAATCTTACGGTACCTCTGGACACCTGCAGTACTGGATAGAAACATTCCTGTCAAACAGACAACAAATGGTCAAAATTGGGAGTGTCCTATCAAATTCTCTACCTGTCAACAGTGGTGTCCCCCAAGGCAGTGTTCTAGGACCAATTCTCTTCATACTCTACATAAATGACCTCTGTAATCATATTAAGAGCAACTGCATTCTCTTCGCTGATGATGTAAAGCTATTCAACACCACAGACAATTCTGCTACCCTTCAAAAAGATCTTGACTATGTATCAGAATGGTCAAACAAATGGCAGCGTCAAATCCCAACAAATAAATGCTCTGTATTACGTATTGGCAAAAAACAAATCAGAAAATAAAATACAAGCTGAATAGTCAAGACCTTCTTGATGATCCAAACTCTGTCAAGGACCTTGGAGGACTTATCTCTAATGACCTAAGTGCTAGAGCCCACTGTAACTACATAGCCAAAAAGGCATTAAGAGTTGTTAACCTAATCCTGCATAGCTTTTTCTCTGGTAATATCACACGACTAATTACAGCATACAAAACATTTGCTAGATCAATACTCGAATACAGCTCATCAGTCTGGAACCCACATTACGTATCTGATATTAACACAGCTGAGAAAGTCCAGAAATATTTCACAAGAAGAGTTCTCCACTCCTCTACTCGTTGTAGAATACCTTATGCCACCAGACTTGAAATTCTAGACCTAGAAAACCTTGAATTACGCCGTCTTCGGTCCGATTTAAAATCATATATAATCATATATAAAATCATAATTGCAATGTCCCACCTGTCAATGAATACTTCAGCTTCAACCGTAACAACACAAGAGCACACAATAGATGCAAACTCAAAGTTAATCGCAACAAAACTTGATTGCAGGAAATACGAGTTCAGCCACAGAGTGGTCAATGTCTGGAATACTCTACCCGACTCTGTAGTTTCTTCCCCAAACCCCAAAAACTTTAACCTTAGACTGTCTACTATGGACCTCACCCCTTTCCTAAGAGGTCTGTAGGGGGCGTGCATAAGCTCACCAACGTGCCTACCATCCCTGTCCTATTGTTTCTTTTATTTTTCTTACATGTACCCATTTCATGTATTCATAACTACGTCTACACTTATACTTATTATCTTGTAAACAATTGACAAATCAAATAAATAAATAAATAAATTATTTCTCTGTGTCTTTCCCCAGACAGAAAGCTGGAGAGATGTCTCAACCACGCAAGAGAAGACCTTCACTCCTTGAGACCAGAGAGGGGGGGAGGAACAGAATAACAGGAAGGGGCGAGGGGTTTTAGAGCAGGGGTCTCCAACCTTGGCCACTTTAAGACTTGTGGACTTCAACTCCCAGAATTCCCCAGCCAGCAAAGACTTGACGTCCACTTGAAGTCTTAAAGTGGCCAAGGTTGGAGACCCCTGTTTTAGAGGTCTCCTAGTGCAACCCCTTGCTTAAGCAGAAATCTGATACGATTGGAGACAAAGGTTGTCCAACTTTTGAGTGAAACCACAGGTTTCCCTGTGATATAGATCTCAGAGGTGGGATTCTACTGGTTTGGGCCAGTTCTGTAGAACCGGTGGTTACAATTCTGCACAGTTCAGAGAACCAGCAAATGGTGCCCCTGGCTGGCCTCGCCCCTCTGTGCCTTCCCCTTCCCTCCCTGCCCAGTCAGTCCTTATCATGTATGCCCAACCTCGCTGACTGCATTCTCCCCCACCTGGTCACTCACTCCTTAAGGTGTTTTTCCCTCCCAACAATCAGCTGTGTCAGGATCCCCCTTGCCACACTCCATTTTTTGGCCTCCTGGGCCTCAGGGAAGCCTCCTGAGGGGGCATTTTTGCTCCCAGGACGCTTCCCTGAGGTCCAGGAGGCCAAAAAACAGGGTGGAAGGCAGGTGCTGCAAAAAAAAAAAGTCGAAGATGAAGGAGCCACACCCACCCAGCCACATGGCCACGCCCACCTAGCCACGCCCACAGAACGGGTAGTAAAAATATTTGCATCCCACCCCCGGATCTTCTTCACTGATGGACAAGCTGTTGTCTTCTTGGCTGACCACCGAAATCATGCTGAGCCTTCGTAGACCTTCTCCAGTTCAGGCCTAATCATTCTGTGGTCATTTATAATTTTGAAGCGTGAACCCAACCCAACTGCTCCTTAGTTGACCACCCCTGACTTAACGATAGATAGACCCAGCTTCTGTGACTGCCAATTTATTTTCAACCTTGGCCGCTTGAAGCTGCGTGGACTTCAACTCCTAGAAAAAGTCCATGCCTGTTCAAGTGGCCAAGGTTGAAAACCAGCGACTTTGAAGGAGTGAGGAGAGGGTGGGAAACTACTTGATTCTTATCCGAAAGGTGCTTTTTTCAGAGTCCTTGAGGCCACTTGGAGGTTGATCTGTGTCCTCAGGATCACCTGAGTGGTGCAAATGGTTCCTGTAGTCTGCAGTTTTTCCCTCTGGAAATCCTTTCTTACTCCCACACCATTCCAAGGGTGTCCATCCCAAATTGTACAGCTAAAAGTCCGTAGAGATTCTCAGTCATCATCCAGATGCTTTCAAAGGATGACAAGCTGTCTGCAAGGGATATAAATCCATTCCCCACCATCCAGTCAGAGCTGAAGAAGCTTCTTGGATGAGAAGCGAAACATCTTCAAAGAAAAAAAAACAAAAAGTCCAATTGCCTCCTGAAAAAAATCCCCTTTGGGACAACCAGGACCTGGATGACGGAGAATGTCCACAGACTGCTTGACTCTGACTTCACACCACCTCTTCTCCAAACTCCTTTCTCTCAACAGCTGGAAGGAGCTCAATTTTGCAAGAATTTGGATCTTCCTGATATTTCTGAGGGAATCTCACTTGCTGAGAAGTCTTGGCCCATGTGTGCCGTCACAGCTTCCTCGGGGAGCTGCCTTTAACTTGAGACCAGCTGCTGTGAGAGTCCCAGGGGAGAAGCCATTTGGCCTCCCTGCCTCCTTCACACAGTCACCGACCAGATGCTACCCCTCGGCATCAAGAGATGGCTCTGCAGGTACCTTAGGTTGGCATCTTGAAAAGGGGGGCAAATTGGTCCTTCCGGGCTAAGTTCACCAACTATCCTGAGCTACAAGCAAGCTGGTTACTTTCGAGTAGTAAGGACCCAGTCTGCAGGGCTAGAGAGTGCTTCTGGATGTTGTGGGAATCTAAAGGGAGTTTTGGCCACAGCAACATACCGAATAGAATACAGAATTGGAAGGGACCTTGGTGGTCTTCTAGTCCAACCACCTGGTCAAGCAGGAGACTGTGGACCATTCTGGAAAGGGTTATTTAATCTGTCCTTGAAAGCCTCCAGTGATGGAAGCTGTTCCACTGATTAATTGTCAAGAAATTTCTCCTGATTTCTAGGTAGGATCTGTCTTTGATTGGTTTCCATCCATTACTTCTTCTTCTGGCCTCAGGTGCTTTGGAGAGTAGGTTGACCCTGTGAGATTTGACTTTCTCTAGAAGTGGAAATACCCAATTCCATCAAATTCACTCATCACAAACGAAGTTAGACTCTTAGATTATAGACTAATAGGATTGGAAGGGACCATGGAGGTCTTCTAGTCCAACCCCCTGATCCCTTGAGAGACTTGAAGGTCTTTGCTGCTCTCTACCAAATCTGTATCTTCCAAACCATTTAAAAACAATTCTGTCTCTTTCCTTGGAATTCCTCCATTCTGAAAACAGGTACTGTGTTTCCCCCCAAAATAAGACCCTGTCTTATATTTTTTTGCTACCAAAACAAGGCACCAGGTCTTATTTTCGGGGGATGTCCTCCACTGACTAACCTCACTTGCACACGTTACCCCCCGGCCTCCTTTTCGCTGTCAGAGGCCTTCAGGAACTTCTTCTTCTGCGGCCGGCAAGGCTTTCCTGAAGGCCTCTGCAGCCAATAATGGAGCTCTGGATAAACCTGGAGCTTTGTTCTCAGCTACAGAGGCCTTCAAGAAAGCCTTGCCAGCCTTGCCAGTTGCAGAATAAATGGGCTGGCAAGGCAGGTGTTGGGGGGGGGGGGAAGCCTGGCTACAACTGCCCAAAGATAAATAGTAGGGCAGCTCCATCCCCCCATCCCCACCCCAGCTTAATTTTTAGCCGTCCACTCTTGAGTGGGCGGGATCTTAATTAGGGCTTATTTGGGGGGTAGGGTTTATATTGGGCACACATGTAAAAATCAAGCTAGGACTTAGTTTCGGGATAGGTTATATTTTCGGGAAAACAGGGTACTCCTTCTCTGACAACCATTCATTTAGTGACATTTGAAGTTACAATAGCATTGAAGAAAGTATCTTATGACCACACTTACAACTATCATAGCCTCCTCAAGGTCACGTGATCAAAATTCAGATGCTTGCCAGCTGGTTCATAGTTATGACCATTGCAGAGTCCTTGGGAGGGTCACGTGATCCCCTTTTAAAACCTTCTGACAAGCAAAGTCAACAAGGAAGCCAGATTCGCTTAATAACTGCATGACTAATTTAACAACTGCAGTGATTCACTTAACAACTGTGGCAAGAAAGGTCCTAAAATGGGTTAATATCCACTTAACAATTGTCTCTTAGCAATAGACATTTAGGGCTCAGTTGTCTTCGTAAGTCAAGGACCACCAATAGAAGAGAGTTTATGTTTTTTCAATGCAGCAGGTTCAACCACAGTTGTGTTTCGATAACCCAGTTTGAGATCATCCTTGGTTGTGCGAACCAAGCCAAGTTTTTAATTTTTGATCTTCCCAATTCTCCAAGCAATTTCTCGGGGGCTGCAGAGTTGGCACATCCTGTTGTGCTGCTTTAGTTGATCCCAGTAAAAAAAACAAAAATAAATCAGATTTTTATAATCCCATCTTTCCTCCCCCACTCCCGCAATGGATTAGCACAGTGATGATTGCAATTTCGTTTTCAGTCTGCTGCAAATCTTTTCTTTTGGCGAATTTGCTCTGGGGTTTTTTTTTTTCCTCCAAAAGTCCAAACAACTCCATTTTCTGGACTGCAGGTTGTCTCCATTTCCTGGGATCAGTTGCAAGGTTGTGTAAAGTGCAACTAGCAAGGAGCTATATTTACATCTCCCTCTCCTTCGCAAAGACATGCAATCTAATTTCACCAGCTTTTTGCATGCTTTCCCCTCCATCTCTTCCTCCTGCCATTTCACATAATTCTGTGACCTGGTACTGGGGACTCCAGGGAGAATTCCCTTCATCCCCGCTGGCTCTGCTTGGATAATTAGCAGTGGCAGCAAGAATTATAGGCTGGGAAGGGAGGGCGGGGAGGCAAAAAGTCAACAATTTTCTTTACAAAAGGCTGCAAATCCCATTCTTGCAACCTGTCAAGGCCTTCTGCTATTTAGGACGAAAAAGGAAAGGAAATAAAACCTTTCAGACCAAGTGCCATTGTTGTGGGGAAGGACTGAGGAAAACCTTTCCTTTTTTGCTTCAGAAAAAAAGAAATTAGAATTGCTTCTGTCTTTGTGGAATGTTTTGGGTGAGAAAAAACACTGAAAGATTTACATAAATACATACATACATACATGTATATATTCTCATAATGTATACGCTGCCCATCTCACCAAGACTTAAGGCAGCTTACAACCAAGTAAAATAACAAGATAAAACATGAGATTAAATCAAATTTACTGGAGGTTTATAAGAAGAGGTTGGAAAGATATGGGCTCTCCTGATCGAGCAAAACCAGAGGTCCCTTCCAACTGTTGTTATTTTGTTATTCTAAATTATTAAATATAGGGAGAGGGCTCCCAAATTTTAAGGGAAGTGCAGCCATTGAAAAAGCAGGATTTTCTGCATCAAGCTATATTTATTTATGCTGAACTGAATTTGGGGAACCACTTTATCATTTATGTTTCTCTGTATTTATAATCTGTTCACCTAATTGAGAGCATCAGTTATTTATTGTGAACTTGTATGCTTTCTGTTAAAATCCCTGGGGAAGAAATCCATCATCAGAAGTCATTCTAATATAAGCTGGATGGATGGCTTTCCGCCACTTGGTTTTTCCTTCTTCTTTTTCAGTACTGCCTCTGAAAATAAGGATTCAAATCATATTACTTCTCTTTGTCTTAAAAAAAAAAGTTGCTTGTTTCATAGCCAAAAAACAAACCTAAAGAAAATAGATTGGCTTTCGTGCACTGGGCAGTTAAAATTGAATATTTTATGCTTCTTTTTGGATTAAAAACTGCCCAAGTTTTTACAAAAATTCATCTAAAGGGATAGAATCATAAGCACTCCAAGTGAAACCGATTTCTTTCCAATTCAGTGCAAAGTCTGGATTCATTTTTTCCTGAGTCACAGCTGTGAAATTGTTCAGTTGCTCTTGTTTCTCCAATCTTGATGAAGTCAGCAGCTGACGGCGATGCTTCGTGTGCTGGGTTGTTGTTGTTGTTTTTTAGAAGTGATATATAATCTGAATAAGTTTCACTATTCATCACCCAAATACGGTTCCAAAGGCTGAACAACTGTGATCCCCAACAGGTTTATTCCAATCTTCATTTCCACAAGGGGAAGGCAATTCGAGAAATACAGTCACAATGCCCACTCTCTACCCACCCACCCCACTTCCCCACCCCCAACCACACCTGGCCATGATGCAACTTTCAGCAAAAGTTACCTGGCTACTCTCGAAAGTAAACAAGGCTTGTGTTCACCACCTGTGGGGTCTCCAGAGGAGAGGAAGGACAATCCCTGGAGGCTGGAGGGGGGGAGATCACTGGCAGCCTCACCCCAGATGGCTGGCAAACCTCATTTTCTTCTGTCCCTGGGATGGCGACTCGGTTCTTACCCCGAGCCCTGATTCCCACAGTCCTGTTTGGGGCACAGTTAGTCCTTGAACTTACGACCACAATGGAGCCTAAAATTTCCACTGGTAAGCAAGACAATTGTTAAATGAATAACTGCAGTAAAGTTAGTAACATGGTTGTTAAGCGGTTCTGGCAGATAACAGGCTAACAGAGTTGGAAGGGACCTTGTAGGTCATCTAGTCCAACCGCCTACCCACCCAACCCAAGCAGGAGACCCTACACCATTTCTGACAAGTGGCAGTCCAGTCTCTTCTTGAAAGCCTCCATTGATGAAGCTCCCACAACTTCTGAAGGCAACTTCTGTTCCATGGGTTGATGGTTCTCCCTGTCAGAAAGTTTCTCCTTATTTCCAGGTTGAATCTCTCCTTGTTCAGTTTCCATCCATTCTTCCTTGTCTGGCTTCCAGATGCTTTAGAAAATAGTTTGACCCCTTCCTCCTCTCTGGGTCAGCCCATCAAATACTGGAAGGCTGCTCTCCTGTCTCCCCTGGTCTTTCTCTTCCCGAGACTAGCCAGGCCCAGTTCCTGCAATTGTTCATTGTACGTTTTAGCCTCCAGTCCTCTCATCATCCTGGTTGCTCTTCTCTGCACTCTTTCCAGAGTCTCAATCTCTTTTTTATAGTGTGGTGACCCAAACTGGATGCAGTTCTCTAGGTGTGGCCTTACTAAGGCTTCATAGAGTGGTACTAGTACCTCCCTTGAGCCACTGATTTTTCTAATCAGGGTATCATGTGACGCTGGGATGTTACGACTGTCAGAATTATGAGCCAGTTGCCAAGCATCCGAATTTCTGACCATAGGGATGCTGAAACAGTCACTAAGTGTTAAAACTGGTCCTTTTTCAGTGCTGCTGTAACTTGGAAAGGACACTAAATGTTCTAACTGGAGGACGACCTGTACTGCTGATATCTGATCCTGGTCAAAGGTAGTTTGTGTAGGTAGGTAATCCGAGAGGCTTCGTTGGGGGGTCCCATGGATCTCCCTTCCTGTTCTCCTAGTCAAAAACTCTGCCCCAGTATGGAAGAGCCCTAGGCCTGTTTGAGAAAGGCTGGCTTAGGTAGAACATGGGATACAGATACAAATTTGATTGATAAATAATAATAAATACAGCCTTTTAACCCAGGTTTAACAGAGATGCCAGACTTCCATTAGACCACACTAGGCATGGCACAGCAGTCTAAGGGTGGCATTATGGTACTTTTAGGGGTGAAATAAGCTCTTAACTGTTTGCAAATTACACTCCCCCCCCCTCTGTTTTCCCAGTGCAAAACAAACCAGGTTCTCACCGGGATGCTTTGGAGAAGCTGCCAAAGGATGCTAGTTGGGCATTCGTGGTTGTATGAAACTGGCCAAGATGCAGCCCCTTCTCCCCCCACTTTGAACTCAGCTGCCTCCCTGGAGGCAAAAGGAAAATGGGGTGGAGAGAAAGCAGCAGCTGCCCTCCCCTTTGCCCTGAGGGGGAACATATGGGGGCGGCTGGAGGAGGAGGAGGAGGAGATAGTTAATAATCCAGCAGGCATTTTTGTTGAATGCTGGCTTTGCAGACCAGCCATTGAAGGAAGGAAGGAAGGAAGGAAGGAAGGAAGGAAGGAAGGAAGGAAGGAAGGAAGGAAGGAAGGAAGGAGAGAGAGAGAAAGAAAGAGAAAGAAAACAAAGGGAGGAAAAGGGAAGGAAGAAAAGAAGGAGATGAAAGGCAGAAGGCGAGTAAAGAAAAGCAAGAGAGGAAAGAAGGAAGAAGGGAGGGAGGAAGAGAGGAAGGAAAGAAAAAAGGAGAGTAAAAAGAAAGAAAGGAAAGAGGGAAAGAAGGGAGGATAATAAAAAAGAAGGAAGGAAGGAAGGAGGAAGGGGAGAGAGAGAGAAAGAAAGAGAAAGAAAACAAAGGGAGGAAAAGGGAAGGAAGAAAAGAAGGAAAGGAAAGGCAGAAGGCGAGTAAAGAAAAGCAAGAGAGGAAAGAAGGAAGAACGGAGGGAGGAAGAAAGGAAGGAAGCCCAGCTGTAAGCCAAAATGACTCAGGCTGCTGCTTTGGGGGTGAAAGGGTTGCCATCCTGCCTGCTTAAATTTACTATTTGCTGATTAAGATTTAAAATTGTTCAGTTCCTGCCTCCCTTGGAGGGAACTCTTTGATTCCGACAATCTTGATCTCCTGCTGGAAGAAGAATCGCCCCAGTGAGGAGGGGAATAAACCAGAGTTGTTCAGCCATTTTAAGACGCGGGGACTTAACTTCCCAGCATGCTGGTTGGGGAATTCTGGGAATTAAAATCCACTCTTCTTAAAATGGCTAAAGTTGAGAAACAGTGGCACAAACCCACCCTGCCAGGCATTCAGGAGACACGTTATGGAGAAGACAAATACCCTGTGTGTCTAATCCCCCTTGGCCAAATAACAGAATAAAAGAGTTTGAAGGGACTTTGGAGGTCATCTACTCCAACTCCCTGCGCAAGCTGGAGACCCTATTCCATTCCAGACAAGTGTCTGTCCAGTTCTCTTCTTAAAAACCTCCAGAGATGAAGCACCCACAGCTTCTGGTAGCAGGATGTTCCACTGGTTAATTGTTGCTAAGCAGTAATCCATTCTGCAGAAACCACAATAGAAACAGTATAACGGTTGGGAGGGGCCTTGGAGGTCTTCTAGTCCAACCCCCTGTTCAAGCAGGGAACCCTAGCCTACACCCTTTCAGACAAATGATGGTCCAATCAAAATAAAGTATGATAAAGCATTCAGTAAAGTAAAGTGAATTGAGGTAAAGTGAATTGAGGTGAATTGAGGTAAAGTAAAGTGAAGTGAGGTAAAGTGAAGTGAAGTGAGGTAAAGTAAAATGAGGTGAAGTAAAGTAAAGTGAGGTGAAATAAAGTGAAGTGAGGTGAAGTGAAGTAAGGTGAGGTGAGGTAAAGTAAAAAAGTCAGGTGAAGTGAAGTGAGGTAAGGTAAAGAAAAGTAAAATGAGGTGAAGTGAAGTAAAGTAATCAAATAAAATCAAATAAAATGTTATTAATTCAATTCAGCCTGAATCACTTTCCTTCAGCATCCTCCCTCCTTCTCTCTCCCCTCTCTCCCCCCACCCATGTGTGTGTGTGTGTGTGTGATGTAGTATATCCGTGTAATCCGAGAGAAAGTCGGGGCTGGGTATCCGTTTGGCAAAGGCGCCGGGTTTCCTGCTTGCCGAGGACTTCGGGGTGCCCCGACTTCCTTGCCACCTTTGGCTTCCCAGGCCGCTGGAGCTGCCGGGCGAGAGGGGGCGGCCGGCGGGTTTCCTGGAGAGGAAGCCGAGCAGAGGGTCGGAGGAGGAGGAGACCCCTTTGGGGGGGGGCAGAAGGAGCCCCCGGGCCAGCGGTCGACAGATGGGCGGACACAAAGGCGGCGGGACAGATGGAGACCCCCGCGGCCGCCGGAGAGGAGAAGACCCCGCATAATTAGCCCGGCTCAATTAGGGCGCCTGGCGGGGGGGGGAGCCGCTCCCGCTCCGGGGCTGCGGCGGGAACAAAGCGCCCCGAGGCCGGGAGAGACCGGGGGACACACACACACCCCCGACCGCGGCCCAGCAGCAGGAACAGATTGCGGCGAGCCGGAGCCGAGCGGCCGTCTGGCGGGGGTCGCGCAGGGACACTCCCACCCATCCACCCGCGGGCGCGTGGGGAGAGGAGAGCCGGTCCGGGGCTGGAGGGGTGGGGGAGGATACGGGCGGCGCCCCCTCCCCGAAAGAGCCTCGGCGGTGCCCACGCGCGGGGCAGAAGCGCGAGGACAATAAATGGGAAATAATCCCATAGGAAGGAAGGTTTGGGATTGAGGGCTCTCTCTGGAGCAAAGCGACCCCTTCTTCGGTTTAGGTCTCGGGCTGTCCAGAGAGGAAGAGGGGATCAAGCCATTTTCCAAGGCACCTGAAGGCCAGGCAAGGAATAATAATGGGTGGAAACTGATCAAGGAGAGATTTTTCAACCTGGAAATAAGGAGGAATTTTCTCAGGGAGGACAATCCACCCATGGAACAGAAGTTGCCTTTGGAAGTTGTGGGAGCTTCATCCCTGGAGGCTTTCAAGAAAAGGCTGGACAGAAATGGTGTTGGGTCTCCTGCTTGGGCGTGGGGTTGGACTAGATGACCTACAAGCTCCCTTCCAACTCTGTTTTATCTGGGTTTTTTTTAAAATCTGTTTTAGGGCAGAGACCCCACTCCTACCCCGACCCCCCCACCCTGGACAGAGACCAACCTGGATCTGCCTCTCCAGCCAAGCCATCAAAGCGAGCAGATGAGACGGGTGGTTCCTCTGGAGCGATCCACCACGCTTCTCCCCTAGATGCCCTCCAAGGTCCCTTCCAATTCTGTCATTCTGTATCCAAGCAGTATTCAGATCCCCAGTTCTCCCCCCCCTCCCTCCCCAACCAAGGCTGGAAGTGAAAACTTAATGAAGAACAGTTGGCTGGGATGAGATGTGGCTAGCCGAGTGAAAAAGAGAATCCAAAGGGCAGGATAGCAGCAGATTCCAATATTTGAGGGGCTACTGGCCCAAGGAAAAGGGGGTCCCCCAAAGCACCAGAGGGCAGTACAAGAAACGATGGAAACTAATCAAGCAACCTGGAACTAAGGAGGAATTTCCTGATAGTGAGAACAATTCATCAGGGCCTTTAGAAGTTGTGGGAGGCTTTTAAGAAGATCTTCAGAGATGAACGGAGTTGGAAGGGACCTTGGAGGTCATCTAATCCAATCCCCTGCCCAGGCAGGAGACCCTACACCATTTCTGATAAAGGGTACTCCCAAACTCTTCCTGAAAGTCTCAAGTCTTGTCTGAAGTGGTATGGGGTCTTCAACTTGAGCAGGGGGAGGGCTGGACTAGGTGACCTTTGGGCTCCCTTCCAACTCTGTTCTTCTTTTATTCTGTTAAGGGCGTCTCAACCACGGACTCATCCAGGCGAACCTCCTCCTCCTCTTGTTCCAGACTGCAACTTGGCCTCTTATGTCTCAATGGGATGTTTTGACAGCTTATTCTCCAGCTCCTCCTCCCCCCTCCCCTCCTGCAGCCCCCCACTCATTAATGAAGATGTTAGATGGCCTTGCCACACTCTGACAGAGCCTGCCAAACTCACCCACCCACCCACCCAGTGATTTATGGCTACATTTGAACCCAGCTTTGCGGCCATTTCTAAGTTTGCTCACCACTATCGTTTTATTATTTTATTCATTTTTATTATGCATGTCTTTCCTGATCCCATCGCTGGATCCGCTTTTGCACTTCCATGCTTGTTCCAGTTTTTAAACCGCTCCGAAATTCAGAACGAAAGCGAAGCCAATCTCTCTCTCTCTCTCTCTCCCTCCCTCCCTCCCTTTCTCTCTCTCTCTCTCTCAACACAGACTATCAGAGTTGGAAGGAGCCGCCAAGGTCTTCCAGTCCAACCCTCCGGTCAGGCAGGAGACTGACTAAAATTCTGGACGAGTGATTGGAAGGGGGTCATCTTTCATAGCCACCAATAAAAGCAAATTATTTATTAATACGAAACCCAGATCAATAATGATGGTGATAGGGATAGCAATCATTTGATTTTCTCCCAGCTGCTCTTCTTGAATTTCAAAGGAGGTTCAAGGCCGGAAGAGGGAGGCACCGCCAGTCCTTGGAGAGTTAATGCCGTCTGCTTTGCCTGACAAGACCAGGCCAGCCAAGGTCCCCGGTGGGACCCACAATATGTCACCTCCTCTCTTGCCAAATGTTGCCTCTCTGGTGCCATCCCTCTCTCCCTCTTTCTTTCTCCTTCCTTCCCTAAGATAGAAAATTGCAAAACGGGATTAGGCCCACTAGGACAGCAAATTTAGCTCCACGGTATTAAACAAAAAAGAGAGAGAGAGAGAGAGAGAGAGAGTTATGCTCTAAAGGCAGATGGCATTTGTGTGGAGACAATTGCCATACAGTCAGGCTGCCACACCATTCGGTACCCACGCGCGGGGCCTCAGGATGGACAGACACAATGCCCCCAAACCGAGAGATATTCCTCCAAATGGAATCGCTCCTGTGCATGGAAGGCAACCAGCCGTTTGGACTGGGCAGCCTCCAACGGGGTTACTCAAGAGCAAGCGGTGTGCAAGAGGTGTGTGGCAGCGCTTAGCTTTAGAAATTTGACACCCTTATCCAGGAAATGGGACACTTCTCCTTGTTGGGTGTGTGCGATTTCAACTAAAACCGAGCCAAGCTAGCCTGTGGGCATAAGGAGGAAATGGATCCAAAACCCACAGCTGGGCAACACTGTTATTAAGACAAAAATGCCACAGGAGGGTACACGCATTCTGCATTTTCCAGAGCAATTAATAAAGCTGGGAGGTAAACAAATAAACAAAGCACTCATGGAGAAAGTTCTGAAGCTTTTTTTTTTTTATTAAAGATTTGTTTTTTTTTAAAAAAAGGTTAAAAACAAATGCAAAGTGAAAAAGCAAAGCAGAGGAAAGGAATCAGAGGAAGCTAAGAGTGCAAGGAATAGAATAGAAAATAGAATATACGATAGAATATACAATAGAATAGAATACAGAATAGAATAGGAATAGAATAGAATAGAAAATAGAATATAGAATAGAATAGGAATAGAATATAGAATAGAATAGAATTAGAATAGAAATAGAAATAGAAATAGAAATAGAAATAGAAATAGAAATAGAAATAGAAATAGAAATAGAAATAGAAATAGAAATAGAAATAGAAATAGAAATAGAAATAGAAATAGAAATAGAAATAGAAATAGAAATAGAAATAGAAATAGAAATAGAAATAGAAATAGAAGGGACCTTGGAGCTCTTCGAGTCCAGCCCCCTGCTCAGGGAAGAAATCCTATACCATCTCCGACAAGGGACTGCCCAGTCTCTTCTTAAAAACCTCCAGTGATGAGCACCCACAAAGGAAAAGAAAATTAGAGAAGAGAAAAAGTGAAAAGAAACAGCTTCTTGATCTACTTTATAGCAATTATAAGTACAATTATAAATGTGTTGCTTGCTACACGGTTACAACCGGCCTCTCAATTTCTGTCTAATCATTTTAAAAGTTCATTTTTTTTCTATCTTAACATTAAAAGTCTGTAAGAAACTTCTAGTCAGCAATAAACGTAGATACTGAATATTTTCTCTGATCAAAGAAGCCAGCAAGTTCCATCCCCTTCACTCGTCCCTTTATTGTGGGTCATATGGATTCTTTCTACCTTTGGGTTTATAACCATCTGGCTGCAATTATCCTTTGCAAAAAGGAAAGTTTTGTGGCTTTCTCAAGCGGAGACAACGTGGCCATGGCAAGCTCATTTGAACCCCTCATTCACCCCTGAGCCCAATCTGATCCCCCTGGACACACCGATGAGTCTGTGAAATGAGCTAGACCCTCAGTCCAGACGAACCGTGCTCAGTTCTGGCCCTCAGAGGACCACAAAGTTGCCCCAAATCAGCTGCCCTATGGTTTCAGATGATGGCCTAGTTCACCCACAGGAGAGTTAGAATCAAACAACAGGGTTGGAAGGGACCTCGGAGGTCTTCTAGTCTAACCCCCCCCTTGGCTCAAGCAGGAGACCGTACGCCATTCCAGACAAATGGCTGTCTAATCTCTCCTTTAAAACCTCCACTGATGGAACACACACAACTTCTTGGAGAGAAGCCATTCCACCGATGAATGGAGGTGGATAAAAATAAGAGAATTGGGACCTTGGAGGTCTTCTAGTCCAGCCCCCTGCTCAAGCAGGAGACCTTATATCATTTCAGACATATAATGATTCTTTCCCCCTTCTAGCTTTGACTGGATGTTGTGTGAATGGAACCGACAAGCCCCATTTGGTCTCTGAGTAATAGAGTAATTAGTTGCTTACTTTGGTGTATAACTTTTAGCAAAAATATACAAGTGCAAATTGTAGCAGCTGATTTTTGGAAACCAGGCTGCTGTTTAAAATAGAGGGGGCTAAGACTCCCCCCCCACACACACAACAGTGTTGGTGATTTTTTTTAAATACAGTAATATGGGTGATGTAATACCAGTCTTTTGCAATCCTGCATTTCAGCTTCCCAATTTACATCCTGGGAATTGGAAATGTCCACGGATTCTCTTGAATCTTGTGGGAATTATGCCTTGATCATAGTCCTCTTTTTTCTCTGTTGAGCAGCTGCTTTCTTCCTAGCCAGATTTCTCCTTCATCTTTCTTCAGTTTCTCCCACACCTTGGTTTTCAGTGGCTTGCAATCCTTCTGTTTTAATATATATATATATATATTAATCTTTATTTTTTTTAAAGTCTGTTGCTTGGAATGAACAGAAGATAATACACGGACATACAGATGCTTAAACTCACACATTTCTGCAAAGAAGCAGGAAACTCAACTGAGTCAAAAATGGTCAGAATCTACCCCTGAATGTCACTAAGGCAGTGAGGAACAACAGATGAGGACTGTTTGAACAGCTAAAGGAATAATTCAGCATCACAGGATATTTAAGGTGGGCTGAAAATTCTGTCTCAGGGGCTGTTTTAACCTTGGGTCCTTTTTTTTTACTGTATTGTGCCTTTTTCAGGGGTTGCAGGAAGCAAGAGATACATGAAATAGGGAGCAAATAGGGAGCAAAATAGGGAAAGAGTGTGGCGTTTATTTATCCAATTTGCAAATATCTCGCAAAAGTGCTGGACTAGAAGAAGTACAAATTGGAATTAAAATTGCGGGGAGATGCATCCGGCGTGAGGATGGGTCCCATTTCAAGGGCTGGAAGCGCATGAGATATAAGGGAACTGGCTTGTGGTTAAAGTGATATGTGTAAGATGAAGATAAGTCGGAAGATAAGCAAACAGACAGATAAGGTAACCCTCCTTTGATGGATGGAAGGAAGGAAGGAAGGATAGATAGGCAGATGGAGCAACAGGCAATGCAAGTAGAGGAGAAGTTGAAGCAATTTCAGGCTACAGATGGAATGAAAGGGTGGAAGGGAGCCATACCGGCTCTTTGGGGCATCTATTGTGTTGTTGTGCTCTTTGTAAGTGGCAAATTGCTTGAGATGGCGAGGAAGGAAGAGGAAGAAAAAGAAGAGGAGGAGGAAGAAGAAAGGAAGGAGGAGGAGGAAGAAGAAGAGGAAGTGGGGAAAACTCCCCAAACCTTTTCCAGTTTCCCCCTTCTTTCCCTTGGCTTTTGCTGCTTCCTTGGTGGTTCAGTGGGACAGCAGTTGTTAAACGCAACGGGGTTAGTTAAGAGGAGGATTGTTATAGTAATTCGCTATAGTATGTATGTGGATATAAAGTTCAGAGTAGAGGATGGGCACTGATGTACTGGATAAGGCTGCAAACTTTCAGTCTTGCCCAAGATATTAGTCCCTAGAGGAGGCGGCGCTCCCTTGAAGGGAAGATGGGAGTGTTTGTATTACAAAATAAAATAAAATAAAAATGGATATGAGAAGGAAAAAGACCCCACCCCCGTCCAAAGGGCCCCCAAGCTGCCTTGCAGGGCTGTTGTTGGCCCTTCTTACCTTCTGGAGCTCCTTCGGGGGGGGCGGGGGCTCTTGAAAAGCTGGCCTCGGAGCAGCGGGGGGGGGGGGGAGCGGAGGGTCTTCCCTGGGGGGGGGGGGAGAAGCGGGGCTGCGGCTGCCTTCCTCCGCATCGCCCCTTCCCTCCCTCCCTCCCTCCCCCAGACGGGGCCAGGCGCGGCCCCCCCCCCCGCATGAAAAATGCATGGGGACCAGCTGTCTGGGCTCCCCGCGGGCCCCCGCCCCGCCCCGGGCCCCTCCCGCCGCCAATGGCATCCCGGGCGAGGGGGGGGTCACCGGGGCGTCCAATGGGAAGCGCCCC
This sequence comes from Hydrophis major, assembly GCA_033807585.1. Lineage (NCBI taxonomy): Eukaryota > Metazoa > Chordata > Lepidosauria > Squamata > Elapidae > Hydrophis > Hydrophis major. Next base: position 95,856,323 of record CM066333.1, on the reverse strand, counting down.
CCCCCCCGGGCCCGGGCGCGGCCAGGCTGCCGATAAATAGGGCGAGTCTCCAGGTGCGCCCCCGGTGTCCGCGCGGAGCACCTGCCGGAGGGGCGCGGGGCGGCGGGCGCGATGGAGGCCGCCTCGGGAAGGCTCCGGGGCCGGGGCGCTCACCCAGCGCCCAGCGCTGTCGGACTGGCGAGCAGCCGGGCGTGAGGAGCAGCAGCCTCGGAGGAGGAGGCGGCGAGCGGAGCGCCGAGGCGGCGGAGGTAAGGCTGGGAGGGCTCTTCATCCCACCGCGGGACGGCTTTTTCCCTTTTCCCTTTCTTTCTTTCTTTCTTTCTTTCTTTCTTTCTTTCTTTCTTTCTTTCTTTCTTTCTTTCTTTCTTTCTTTCTTTCCTTTCTCCCTCCCTCTTCTTTTTTTCTTTCCTCCCTTCCTCTTCTTTCTTTCTTTCTTTCTTTCTTTTTTCTTTTTTTCTTTCCTTCCTTCTTTCCTCCCTCCCTCTTCTTTTTTTCTTTCTTTCTTTCCTTCCTTCCTTCCTCCTTCTTTCTTTTTTCTTTCTTTCGTTCCTTCGTTCCTTCCTCCCTCTTCTTTCTTTCTTTCTTTCTTTCTTTCTTTCTTTCTTTCTTTCTTTCTTTCTTTCTTTCCTTCCTTCCTTCCTTCCTTCCTTCCTTCCTTTCTTTCTTTCTTTCTTTCTTTCTTTCTTTCTTTCTTTCTTTCTTTCTTTCTTTCTTTCTTTCTTTCTTTCTTTCTTTCCTTCTTTCTTTCCTTCCTTTCCTTTTCTTCTTGCACATCTGGAGGTTGCCGCATGCTGCCCGGCAGGGAAACAGAGGCAGGGCGGGCAGCGGGGGGGGGGCGGCGGCGCGGCGCTCCGCAACAGGCGGAGCAAGAAGTTTCCTTCTTCGGTACTTTTGCGAAAAGGGAAACCGCCGGAGAAACCTCGCGCTCCGGTTCGGCAAAAATCAAATGCGCCCCCCCCCCCCCCAAAAAAAAAACCACAAACCTGCAGGCAAAAAAAGAAAATAAATTCTGAATGGAAACAACCCGCTTTCCCCCTTTGACACGTGCCGAAGGAAGGAAGGAAGGAAGGAAGGAAGGGTGCGGGGAGCCTGGTTCATGGATCTCGCCGAGGTACTGAATGGAAGGCGGGACTCCGTTAGGATTTAGGTGCGTGGCCGGCTCCCCTTCTTTTCCGGCTTTCTTGCCTCTCTTTTCCTTCCTTCCATTCCCTTCTTCCCCTTCTTCTTCTTTTCCTTCCTTTCTTCTCTCCCTTCCCTTCTTCTCCTTCTTCCTTCCCCTCCTTTCCTCCTTATTTTCCTTTCCTTCTCCTTCTCTCTCTCTTTCCCTTCCTTTTCTCTGGGGTTGCTAATGAAAGTGTCCTGCACCCGTTTAAGAAAAACAAAAACAAAAACTGATCCATTAAATATCCACCCTGCTAATTTATTCCCATGTGCAGACGGAGGGGTGATTAAAAAGTTAAGAAAAGATAAGTTTTAAGAAGAGGCCCTTGGTTTACTAGAAATTCCCAGGAGAGCAGTTGAATCAGCCAGCAATCCCCTTTTGGGGTTGGGGGTGTGTGGGAACCAGGCAATGGGGAAAAGGAATTGGTACAGGAAGAGAAAATAGCAGAGCCCCGGCTCTCTGCTAGCTCTCCATTTAACTCTAACACACACACACACACCACCTCACCCCCAGAGCAGGGGGCCTTATCAGCTTCCCCCCAACAAGCTCCAGAACTGGGCAAACTCTGCCGCCCTTGGGAGTGCCTTAAAAGCAAAGATGCGGCCAAGGGCTGCCCCATTTTTGTGCTGGGCAGGATGGCAGCTCAGGTGAGTGAGGACAGTTCACTAGCCCTAGAGGTCTCCGACCTTGGCCGCTGTAAGACTTGTGTGGACTTCAACTCCCAGGGTCCCTCAGCTGGCTTGTCCACATCTTAAAGTTGCCAAGGCTGGAGACCCCCTGCCCTAGAGGCATCTCCACACCCGTTAAGGATCGGGGGTGGGAGTGTGGGGTGTCTTCAGCCTAACTTAGCCTGGAAGGATCTAAAAGTACAAAGGTCCAAATTTTCTTGCTTGGTTTCAGAAGAAGGTGGGAATTCTACGTTCTGACAGGTTTACTTTGGGCTGCTGTCAAGGAAGGGTCCCTAAATGTATTGGAGGAGTTGGGGGAAGGGTCTCCTTTCTCTGCGGAGGAGATGGGCGACAAGACCTTTGGGTGCCTCTGCTTCCTGCCCAAAGCAAGATGCCAGGTGGGTGCCACCATTCTCCAGAATCTTCCCCCAAGAAAGAAAAAGCAATTGGAGCAGAGCAAACGGTAGCTAGATTTTTAGTTCTGATTCAAAACTCGGAAGTTGGATTGGAGAATTAATCTTAAATCCAATAGAGTATCTGAGCATTTATTCCCTTCCCTTCCTCCTTCTATTTTCCTTCCCTTCCCTTCCTCTCCCACCACTCTTCCCTTTCATTTCTTTCCCTTCCCTCTTTCCTTTCTCTTCTTTCTCCTTTCCTTTCCCTTTTTCCTTCTATCTCCCTTTCCCTTTCCTTTCTTTCACACAGCTAAAGATCATTTTCAGACTTTTGTGTATTAAAAACTAAGTCTTGGGGACTAGTAGATATTCCCTTTGGAGAGATTTGTATTATAAAATGGCATTTCAGCTCAATTTTTGTGTGTGTTTTATAGAGCTTAATTCTGTCCAAGCTCAATGCTGGCCATTCTCTAACACCACAAAAGGGAATATCTTCAAATCTATGCCACCATAAATGCAAATTTCCTGGCACCCACATTTGAGCAGTTCTCCCAGCTATTCAGAGGAGTCAAGCATAACTTCTACTTGACGTTATCCTAATTCATGCTGTAGACCCCTAAACAACCCCTTTCCTTGTTTTGGGGTCTCTGTCCTAGCTCCCCTTTGATCCACGGCTTCTGCACCACCTGCACTGCTTTGAAAGCCAAGGCATGCATTGAACCAACCACCATTCCAAACAAGTGTAGACTTTTAAGGCGGGAAGGGACTTTGGAGGTCATCTAATCCCACCCAAATGTCTGTGGAGTCTTTTCTAAGAAAACCTCCAGGGACGAAGCGTCATGTCTTCAAAGAGAGTGGCTGTTCCACAATTCAGTGTTTTCCCAGTCCTACCTGAGACATCTCTCCATCCAGTGGTTCTTATCTTATCCTTGGGGGGCTGTGGAGAATAAATCCCCCCCTCCATTCCCTGGACCAGACCTTCAAGGACTGGAAGACTGATCTCATCTTAGCCTCCTCTTCTTTCCATGGATCTAATCTTTTGTTGTTGTTGTTCGTCATGAAGTTGTGTGCAACCCATCATGTCCCCATGGACAACGTTCCTCCAGACCTTTCTGTCCTCCACCATCTTCGGGAGCCCATTGAAGCTCACGCTGACTGCTTCCATGACTTCATCCAGCCCCCTCCTTCTCTGTTGTCCCTTTCTTCTTCTTCTTCTTTTGCCCTCCATCGTTCCCAGCATTCGGCTCTTCTCCAGGGAGTCCTCCTTCCTTCTCATGAGGTGGCCAAAGTCTTTGAGTTTCATCAAATCTTTATTGTGGCCAAAACCCAACATATTCTTTTACTTGAACATACCAAGTTCTATTAACTGCTTTTTGTAGGGATTTAGGGATTTAGTTTCCAAACCCTTGAGTATCTTTGCCACTTTTTGCTTCCTAGTTCCTCAGCGTCCTTTTTTGTGTGGTGGCACCAGATGTGTCCATGCCTCTGCAATTCAACCCAAATCCCAATTTTGACAGCTGTCACGTATTTCCAGCTGATGCTCAAATGGCCTTCCAGGAGACCCTGATCCCCCTTAAGGTGGAGATCTGCTAAACTGGTGAGGGCCCAACTTGTACCCGGAGTTTGGTTTCTCCTGCCTATTTCAGTCAAACTTCACATTTCTGGAAAGCATTTTGTCGGAGAGGATCCAACATTCAATCCCATCAAGATCCTTTTGAATCCTGCACCCCTTTTTCTGGGCTATTAGCGATGCAGTCAAGTTGCATGTGTGATCCACAGATCACATGGCAATCCTTTGTGTTTGCTCATCTAGCTCATTTATGAAAATGTTAACCAGTGCTGGGCTTCTGTAGATCTGGAAGATCCCTTAAGAAACACATGTTGGATATGATTGTTCAAACTGTTTGGAAAATGGGATAGGGAGGCCTATCTAATGACTTAAGCACCAGAGCTCACTGTAACAGCCTTGCCAAAAAGGCATTAATAGTTTTAAATCTAATCTTACGAAGTTTCTCCTCCGGGAATATAGAATTGCTAACTAGGGTATACAATACTCGAATACAGCTCATCTGTCTGGAATCTGCACTGTATATCGGACATTAATACAATTGAGCAAATCCAGAAGTATTTCACAAGAAGAGTACTACGCTCCTCTGCTCGCAACAGAATACCCTAAACCACCAGGCTTGAGATTTGGGGCTTGGACAACCTTGAACTGCACTGCCTAAAGTTGGACCTAAGCGTAGAACACAAAATTATCTGCTACAATATCCTACCAGTCAATGACTACTTCAGCTTCAACCACAACAATACAAGAGCACACAACAGATACCAACTCAATGTAAACTACTGCAAACTTGATTGCAAGAAGTAAAACTTCAGCCACAGAGTGGTCAATGCCTGGAATACACCACCTGACTCTGTTGCTACATCCTCTAACCCCGACTCCTTTAACCTCAAACTATCCACAATTGACCTCACCCCATTCACAAGAGGTGTGTAAGGGACGTGCATAAGTGCACCATCATGCCTCCTGTCCCTATCCTATTGTCCCCATTTATGCATACCTACTTCCTGTATTCTTACTCATGTTTATACTTATACCTATTATCTTGTAAGCAATTGGCAAATAAAATAATATAATATAAAATAAAATAAAAAGTTAGAATTCTGGGAGTTGAAGCCTATGCTGCTTCAAGTTGCCAAGGTTGAGAATCATTGGATTAGAGACAGAGATTTGGAAGGACAAACCACCATCGCTTGTGTAGGGAATGTTCTGGGGTTTGTGTGTCTTCTGAAGAACATTTTGAAGCATCTCAGCAGGTTTGAAAATTGGGACACCCACCGAGCCAGGTTCCATTTCAGAGCTGGTGCTATTTCTTTGTTGAGAGGTGGATCGCAGAGACAGATGGGCAAAGGATCAACTCTAACTGTGGATATATGTGAGATTGGTATTATTTATATATGAATATATGAATAAGCCCTGTTCACCTCAAGGGGACTTGTGGGAGTAAACTGGCATAAGGATGGCCCTGAGACATTGCTTTCAATAGGCACAGGTTTCAATCTGTATTATTATTGCTGCCATGTTGTTTCTCTCATCCTTTCAGGTAGACGGACAAAGTGCCCAGATCCATCCAGATTTTCTGCACCCTCCAAACTATCTCTGGGTTGCCTCCCACAATTTCATGAGAGCGAATTGCGTGGAAATTTGAGGTGGATTCCAAAGCCCATCCTGCCCGTCCTCCTGTAGGGATTATCCAAAGCCCTTCCCTTCCCTTCTCCTCTCTCTTCGCCCCACAGCCGGGCTGCCCCGTGGTCTTCTCAGCTGCGATGCTCAATTCAGACCAGACCGAGATTGATCTCCAGCCCACCCATTCCGAGACGGAGTCAGTCTTCAGCGACTGTGGGGGCGGCCGTGGTGGACCTGTAGAAGATGCCGGGTCCCTCAATCTGTGTGGCCAGTCCCGGGGACCTGACTCCAGCGACCACATGAAGAAGGACCTTCAGCACCTCAGCCGTGAGGAACGACGGCGTCGCCGGCGAGCCACGGCTAAGTATCGGACGGCCCACGCCACGCGGGAGAGGATCCGCGTCGAGGCCTTCAACATGGCCTTTGCCGAACTTCGGAAGCTCTTGCCCACTCTCCCTCCGGATAAGAAGCTGTCCAAAATTGAGATTTTGAGGCTGGCCATCTGCTACATCTCGTATCTGAACCACGTCCTGGATGTCTGAGTCTCAGGCGTTATGGGGGCCAGGCCTGCCAGTGTGACCCACATTGTCAAGAGTAAATCATGAATGTTTGGTCTACAGACCAAACATCTAGGAGAACCCAGTTCTGGCTCTCTCTTCGGTCATTTCTGCCTTTCCATTCCAGCTACTAAAATGGCGATTCTCATAAGTGCTGGAGTGATCCTAACTCAACCACTCAGCCATGGACCTTTTCCTTCTGGTTGAGAAAAACCTGCCCAGAATTCTACAGTTTCACCATGAGTTTGAAGGGAGATGACATTTTGGTTCTCTTTCAGCCTAGAAACCTGCAATAAGAACCTCACATTGTCATTCCCTCAACATGCTTGGTTGGGAAGCATCTCCCCATGGGTTCTACACATTTGGAGTCTTGATTGCTTTCCATCTCCAGTGTATTGAAATGCAGTCTAAATGACCTTCTGTCATTGTGTGCATCTCTTTAATACTTGAACATAATAATGTGGAAATTAGCAAGGGATTGGAGAGTCCAGAATTCTAAAGAGAAGCTTCCCTTTATCTCTGAGAGCAACATTTTACAACCTTGCTCACTTGAAGATGGGTGGGCTTTAACTCCCAATTCTGGGAGTTGAAGTCCACCCATCTTCAAGCAAGCAGGGTTGGGAAACTGTTCCTAGATGGTGGATATTAGTTATTAGAAGCACTGGGTTGTTAAAAATAGTTCACTTGGAGGTCAAAGAAACCAACACTGACAAAGCACAAGACTTCATTGTTACAGGTCTAATAATCATGGCACAAATCTCTTACGTGCAATACGTTCGTTTTTAAATTGCCACAAGGGCCTTTGGTCCAGTGGTGGGCTGTAAATTTTTTAACAACCGGTTCTCTGGCTGGGTTATTTGACTGGGTGGGTGATGTCACTCATCACACCCAGCCCTGCCTGCCGGCCACTCGCCTCAAAGGAAGAGGTTAGATTCAGCCAGTTGGGACTAATCTCATCACTGGCTGGGCCTGTCTCACCATGTTTTTCAGCCTGTTTTAGGGCCTTTGGGGGGGGCATTTTCAGTCCATTTTGGGGAGTGTTTTCAGGCTGTTTTCAGGCTGTTTTGGGGCTATTTTTCAGGGGAAAATGGCTTAAAATGGCCTGAAAATGGCTTTAAAAAGAGGCCAAAAAAATGGGTGGGGCTGTGGCCGACCCGTGGGGAAATTTGCCAGTTTGCTGAACTGCGCCTAATCTTAACCTACCAGCAGCAGCCTTCCTCTGCTTTGGTCTTTTTAACAATGCAGCACACCTACATATTTCGTGCTGCTAGATTTGGATCCTCCCGCCTCAGTCTGACCCCTTGGCTCGTTTAGTGCAGATGGCCTATTGTGAGGTGTGTGGGTGTGGAAGATGGGTGGAGGCTTCCCCAGCCCTAAGAGCAGAGGCCCCCAAACTTGGTCACTTTAAGACTTGTGGACTTCAACTCCCAGAATTCTCCATAGCTGGTTGGAGAATTCTGGGAGTTGAAGTCCACAAGTCTTAAAGTGGCCAAGTTTGGGGACCTCTGTCTAAGAGGCTGAAGGTCTTCTGCCTGCAAGTCCAGGTAGTCCTTGACTTACAACCATTCCCTTAGCAGCTGTTTGAGTTTCCTGAAATGCAGTGATTTAATGACTTGTCCTCGCATTTACGACCGTTAAGAGGATTCCCCTCAGTCATGTGCGACTGACTCTGGGCGCATGTATTTCTGATGGCTCCAGAATCCTGGGGTCACAACAGGCTTCCAATGAGTAAAGTCAATAGGAGATGCACTTAATGACCTCACAATTCACTTAACAACTGCAGTGACTTGCTAAAGAACCCTTTGCAAAAAAAAGAAAAGCTTGTGAAATCAGGGGCAACTCACTGGTGGTGCCGCCTTGCTTCACAACAGAAATTCTGGCTGCAACTGTGATTGTAAGTCGAGGACTATGAGTGGCTGGAACTCCTCAAAAGTTACAGTTTTCTCCAAGAGATTGTAGGTAGGTGCAGGGAGTAAGAAAGGAAGGAAGCTTAGATGAGGATAAGCTCCGATTTGCTTTCTTTTAAACTTAATTTCTGTTCAAGCAACTGATTTCAGGTGAGGCGCTTCCTCTCTGTTTAAGACCTTCCACCATTGCTTGCATTATTCGTGGTAGTTCAGAGGTCCCAAGGGGGCTGAGGGGTACCTTACCCCGATCCTGCAACACCCCCCCAAAAAAACCCCTGGCCTTCACCCCACTACTGAAACCATGGCAGTCCCATGGCAGTGAAGCCGGATTAGTTGTGGTTCCAGGCTGCGCAACGGAGCACACTTTCTTGACTTCAAGTCCCACCCTCTATTTATGTATTTATTTGATGTATTTATTTTTTTTGAGATGTTATTTATTTGCAGTGTTGATGCACTTTGGTTTGGGGAAGAAGAATTCAGGAGGGTGGGAAAAGGAAATAAAAACACATCCTTCTGTACGTGTGCATTTTCGTTGTACGTCTCTTGTTTGGGGAGCGCGGAGTAGATTTGGTGGCTAATTTATTATTTCTTTTGTAAGCTGGGCTGGCAAAATATTAAACTCTTCCATGCAGATGAGCCTAATTTGATCGCCAAAGGGAGAGACAACGCAACCCCCCTCCCCAGTTTTCTCCCCCCTCCTTAAAAATCCCTCCACCCACTTTATTTGTGGCGCTGGGTGGCAGCTGGTAATTTCCTGAGCAGTAATGGATAGTCACACGCCCGTTATGAGCGGCCTAATCAAATCTCGCACTCCAGAGCGTGAAGAAATCACAGGGGTGGGAAAAAAAATAGGGCTGGAGGAGGCCTTTCGCCACTCTGCCAGTCTCCATCAAGCCAGGAGTGAGCTACTCTGTCCAGGTCTGTCCTGAAGTTATCTGGGCTGGTTCTGTCCTTAAACACAATGAGATCTTATTGAATGTAACCAAGGTACCACTGAAGGCCATCATTGCACTGTGATTACCCAGAACCAGTGTGTTCTGACCCAGCTCCCCAAACACACGACAAACCCTCTAAAGCAGGGGTGTCCAAGCTTGGCAACTTTAAGACTTGTGGACTTCAACTCCCAGAATTTTGGGAGTTGAAGTCCACAAGTCTTAAAGTTGCCAAGCTTGGACACCCCTGCTCTAAAGTTAAAAGCACCAGCAGTCACGGCAAAAAGTTTTTCTCTCAATGCTGGCTAACAAGTCCAGCCAGCCAGAAGATGAATCATTGTCTGCCACACCTATTCATCTCTTCCCCCCTGGCTTTTATCCCCAGAGTGAGGGTGGGGCTTCGCTAGCAGTGGTGGCTCTTCTGTCCCAAGGACCGGCCCATAGATTTCCACTGCTCTCCTCTCCTCTGCCTTCTGAGTGTCAGGCACTAGGCCTGGCTGTTCCTCCTCTTCCACATCAGCCACCTCCAGACCTGGGGGCTGTGGACTCTCCATCTGAGATGGCCCAGTCTCCACCTCTCTCTTTCTCTCTCTTTCTCTCTTTCTCTCTCTCTCTCTCTCTCTGCCAGCTCCATTCCCTCTTCCCTCTCAGTGCTCTCAGGTTGCCCTGATGCTGACCCCGACTCCCACCCCTCCTCCTCTTCCTCCTCTGATCCTGGGGAATTCGGGGGGTTGAAGTCCACACATCTTAAAGCTGTCAAGGTTGAGAAACACCAAGGAAGATCTTCTTGTAGAGTCTTCCCTTTGGCAACAGCATTTAACACACCTTGCTTTGCATCTGGACCTTGATTTCCAGGTGCCGTAGGGTGACAATGTCCCTAACGCACAGCCAGCCCAAAACTGGGAGGGTACCTGGTTGAGAAAAAGGCATGTTAAGGCTGCGATGGTTCCCCAAGGCATGAGACTGAACCTGCTTTAGACATAAGGCAAAGCCTCCATTCGTTGAATCGGATTTATGGAATGAACATCAAGAGATGAAGCCATGATACGGCCTACAGACCATGATTGCTGCAATATAGAACCTGCCAGGTTCCAGATCACCAAATACCATGAGGACGCAGCATATGAACCCCACTCTAGTGTTGTTAGAGGTCATGCGATAGCTACAGGTTTGTCTGATGGAGGAGTAACAGGCCATACATCTGAATGTACAATGGGAGAACAGGCCACATAGAATAAATCAAAATTTGGATCACAAGAATCTTTCCAGGAAAACTTAACTCCTTTTTCCTCACAGGCTCCTGAGTGCCCAGTGAGAACTTTCTTCCATTTGCTGTTGCCATTCACACACACACACACAATTCCTTTCTTTCCAGGTCATTGGACCCATTTATATAAGCGTCTTGTAGATGTTTCATTACCAAACTAGGTAACATCATCTGTGCAACTGATGATGTTACCTACTTCAGTAATGAAACATCTGCAAGAAAACAATCAAACCCCACAGTCCTCCTCCTCCTCTTCTCCCCACTCTCTTCCAACACTGATGATGTTACATAGTTGGGTAATGCAACGTCTGCAAGAAAACGATCAAACTCGGAGAGCTCCAAGGACCCTACAGACAGAATCTTGCCAGACTAAACCTTTATTTTTCTTACCCTAAACAGATGCACCCTTGGATATTCTAAGTTTATGATGGCTAACCTTTTGGGGCTCCTGTGCTAAGAATTGTGCTTGCGCGCATGCTCACATGCCAGCACCCAGAAGGCAATTCATGTGGCCTCTCCATGCCCCTGTGCATGTGCGCACAATCCCCCACACCACCGCCCTCTTACCTGCACCGCACCTCCCCACTGATTTTCAGCCCCCAGAGGCTTGAGAAAGGCTTCTGCAGGCTGAAAAATAGGCTCTTTTCGTCACTTCCGGAATGACAAGAAGTGATGAGATGGGCCTATTTTTGGGGGCCTTCAAAGGCTGCAGAAGCCTCCGGCAGGGCCAAAAAAGACCTCAAACAGGCTGAAAATCAGCCGTGAGGGCCACGCATGCGCAGCGGGGTAACTTTGCCTGCGACTTGCAGGCCGGCACAAATAGCTTTGCGTGCCACGGGTTCACCATCATAGCTCTAAGTGGTATCCCAACTTTCCTCTCCTGTCTTTGATTCAGGTCTGGATTAGGCTGCTTCTTGTTTCTGTTCCCCTCCTTTCAAATGTACTCCCTTCACTATAGTTCATCTCTCTCTCTCTCTCTCTCTCTCTCACATACACACACACACACGCCTCCATGGGGGCTATCTTTCACAGTTTGGTTCCAGCAAAGGCCATAAGAAGTGCAGTTCAGCCCTAGAGATAAACCCAAGGGAGTTGCTTTTTTTTTCCTGCCACAAACCACACCGCTGGCCAGGTTGGGGATTTGCTACCATTCCTTGGCACCGCTGGGAAACCCTTGTGAAGAATGGCTCTCTTGTCGTCCTTCTGTTGCTAAGCCTGTTGTGGAACATTTTACCATCCGAAATTGTGGATGCTCCGTCACTGGAGGTTTTTAAGAACAGACGAGAGACGGTCACTTGTCTGAGATGGTGTAAAAAAAGACATTGAGACTCCGGAAAGAGTGCAGAGAAGAGCAACCAGGATGATGAGGGGACTGGAGGTTCAAACATACGATGAACGGTTGCAGGAACTGGGCCTGGCTAGTCTAGGGAAGAGAAGGACCAGGGGAGGCAGGAGAGCATCTTCCAGTATTTGAGGGGCTGCCCCAGAGAGGAGGAAGGGGTCAAGCTAGTCTTCAAAGCAGGGGTCACCAACCTTTTGGACCTCAAGGACCACCAAACTCGGTTTCCGGTTCCACGTGGCTTCGGTGGCAGCAGGAATTCGCGACTGTTCGCGATTCCTACTGCGCTTGCCACCGAGGTACCCCCGATCCAAATGGGTCAGGGGGATATGGCTGCCCTGTAGGGACAGCCAAAGAGAGAGGGGAGCCGGACAGGGGGTTGGGGGTGTCGCAGACCCCCTCCTCATCCGGAAAAACCCCTTTTTCCCGAGGTGGTGGAGCGGCGGTCAGCAATGGCCGCCACGAAGAAGCCTGCAACCGGGTAAGATCGTGCTGGAGGAAGCAAGAAAAGTGAAAGTGCTGGCTGAGCCGGGTCAATCAACATCTTTTAAACTCACTGGAATTGAACTGTCTGAATTGCTGGAGGATACATTGTATCCCTAAGAAGATCGGAAAGTGGCGGAGAAGCTTTTAAAGGGAACTTTTTTTTTCTTCACTCTCCCACCCCATAGAAACAGCAGATGAAGATTTGAAATTTATTTGGGCACTGAAGGTGAACTATTTTGAAAGTTGAAGTCAAGGGATAAAAGATTTCTTGGATACTGGACTTAAAAATTTAAGAAATTGGAAAACCCTTATTAGAGGTATGAATTTCTGATCATTTAAAATTGATGTTGCAAGTGGGAAGGGAGAGGAAAAAAAATTGGAGCAGAAGTGGAAAAAGGAGGAGATTGCCTAGAATCCCAAAGAAAGATATATGGTAATTGGACCTCTTTGATTAAACTGTAACCCCAGAAAGAGAAATAGAAGAAGGAAGAAAAGTATTAATCTTTGGAACTTCTTTTGAACTATTTTTGATTAAAAATACTTGGGTGGTTGTTTTGGGGAAAGTTTCTCTTTTTATGATGGCATCGCTTGTGGATGAACTAAAGACTGAATATCAAAAATATAAAAAGGAAGAACAAGATGGAAAAGATACTTTGGGCACTTTATTTCAATTTTTAGAAATGGTGTTATGTACTTATGAAAAGTTGACTACACAGCAGAATGACTGGGACAAAGAAGAAGAGGAACAAGAAGCCATCTTTGATGAACAATGGGTTTTTTCTGGGGAGGAGGAGAAAGAGGATAAGAAAAAGGGGATTTTAAGATTTGAAAAAACAACCCAAAAAGAGAAAAATGAGAGGAAAGGTTAGAAAGCAACGGAAAGGTAGTAAGAAAAGGGAGGAGGAGAGACAAAGGGGTAAAAAGGGCAAGGAGAAGAATAAGCAAGAGAGAAAGGGGGGGAGGAGAAGCCTCAATGGTGGGAAGCAAGATCTAAAGAAAAAAAACTTATTTAGAGACAATGGGTGAATCTAATTAAGGATAAAAAAAGGGGGGATTCTGGAAGGTACATAAGATTGTGTTTTTATATGTGTATTTAGAGTAGAGCCTTTCTTATAAAATTTATTGTGTAATTTTAGAATGTACTAAACAGAATCCCAGGATAAATTAAGTGTTATATGAAGTACTTTTAAGTTAGGTCAATGAGTTAAAGGCGTCACTCCAATTAGTGTATAGGAGAAGTATAGTAAAAGAAAAAAGATGAATGGATAGTTGGAAATAGAACAGACAAAGAATGTTATTGAAAATGGTAATAAGATAGGGAAGGATATATAAAGTGAATATGATGTGTAAATTTTGTCTGTGTGAAGAGTTTTAACTCGGGATCAAGCAGCTTTCAGAAAAGATGTTTTAAGTTTTGTTATGTTTTTTGTGTTTTATATGTTGATAAAAGGCAAAAAAAATTTAATTAGCAAGAAATAATTGGGATGAAAAGGAGAAGTTGGGATAAGATATGAAGTTAAATAGATAAAGTAAATATTGATATTATAATTTGGAATCATTAGGTCCTATTGGTTTTCTTCTTTAATTACTACTATTTTTTTTTTTTAGAAAAGAATTTATCTGTTATGCCTTGATTGTTTGTGCACTGTTTTTGTAAAATTAATAAAATTTATTTAAAAAAAAAAAAAGGACCACCAAACTCATAATTTTAAATCCCGCAGACCCTCAGAAAATCCCCAAAAAAGTCTGCAGGAAAATTCCCCACCCCATTTTCCTACCGATCGATCTTTATTTGGGATTGCAGGATACCATCTCCAGCTCCGTTCTCAGGGGGAGAGAGAGAGAGTTTTGGCTTCGTGCAAGGAAAGCCGCAGAAGTCTTTCTTTCTCTCCCCCAAACTCCGCCAGAAACGAGTCTTTGCCGGCGCAGCCTCTTGGAGCTGGAGACCTTGCAGGGTCCCAAAGACTCATTTCTGGTGGAGTTTGGGGGAGAGAAAGAAAGACTTTGGCTGCTTTCCTTGCGTACAGCCAAAAGCAGAAGGAGAAAGAAGGGGAAAGAAGCAGCCCAGTGGCCAGGTGAGGTTGGACTAGATGACCTGCAAGGTCCCTTCCAACTCGGTTAACCTGTTCAATCAGGAAATCCAGGCAGTTCAAACGAGTCAATGGAACTCAAGGTGATTTCTTGTGGGCACAAAGAGACTCAAGACTGATGGTGTGTTTGACCTCGCCCTCTGCCTCTGTCTGGCCATCTCCTACAAGTGGACTTCAACTCCCAGAATTCCATGGCCAGCATGATTTAAGATGGATGGCACTTCAACTCCATGCTGACTGGGGAATTCTGGGAGCTTGACGTCTTCACGTTTGAAAAGCAATGGTGTCAATTCATTGGGCCCAGCAGAAAAGGAGATCAAAACAGAGGCCTAACCCAGGAATGTGCCAGAAAGGGCAGCAGCAGCCCCTTGGCAGAGAAGCCTTCACCGCGAGCGGCATAGGATGCTGTCTCTGCTGTACTCGGCTTCCTGGCCAGAGACGTTCGGGAACCAGGTGGTGCCAAGGACGGAGCCCCGATGAAAAGACCCTCTTGAAGCCTGTGCATTTGGAATGAGTTTTGTTCCCCCCCCCTCCATCCCCTCTGACCCCAGGAGGAGCCCCCACCCTCTTCCACAGCCCCCCCTCCCCCCCGGCAGCCCCGACCATCTCAAAGGGCCAAAGGCTGCAGTGTTTCTCATTCTCAGCCATGGCAACAGCTGCGTCCTTGTTTATGACGGATGGGGATGGTAGTTCTGGGGAGGGGAGGGGGCCCCCCAGGGGACATGCCTGGACACACTTTAATGAAAGGGAGGAGGCCCGGCCTTCCTTCCTCCTGGCTGCTCCTGAGCGGAAGGCGCATGAGTCAGACTGAGGCTGCCTACCCAATCTGCTGGTGGATCTGGCCAAAACGGTGGGCCCAGGGTGGCTGAGGGGGTTATAGCAAGAGAACGTAGACTTATATATCACTTCATGGTGCTTTTACAGCCCTCTCTAAGGGGTTTACAGAGTCGGCCTCTTGCCCCAACAATCTGGGTCCTCATTTTACCCTCCCTGGAAGGATGGAAGGCTGAGTCAACCTTGAGCCGGTCGGGATCGAACTGCTGGCAGTGGACAGAGTTAGCCTGCAATACTGCCTTCTAGCCAGTGTGCGTGATGGATAGGATGGGATGGGATGGAAGGAAGGAAGGGCAATAGCCTTTAGATTTGTATACCACTTCACAGTGATTTCCAGCCCTCTCTAAGGAGTTTACAGAGTCAGCCTTTTGCCCCCAACAATCTGGGTCCCTATTTTACTGACCTGGGAAGGACGGAAGGCTGAGTCAACCTTGAGCCTGGTGAAGATCAAACTACTGGCAGTTGGCAGTTAGTCTGCAAAACTACATTCTGACAACTGGGAAGAAAGGGAGGGAAGGAAGGAAGGATGAAGAAGGAAGGAAGGAAGGAAGGATGGATGGAGAGGGAAGGAAGGAAGGAAGGAAGGAAGGAAGGAAGGAAGGAAGGAAGGAAGGAAGGAAGGAAGGAAGGAAGGAAGGAAGGAAGGAAAAGATAGCAATAGGCTTATATACCGCTTCACAGTGCCTTTCCAGCCCTCTCTAAGCCGTTTGCAGAGTCAACCTATTTGTCCCCAACAATCTGGGTCCTCATTTTACCCATCTCGGAAGGATGGAAGGCTGAGTCAACCTTGAGCCTGGTGAGGATCAAACTGCCAAAAAGGTGTTTTTGTTCACTCATCAAATCCTTCCCAAGGAGTTGGGATAGGCAGATGGGGATCTTTGATGGTGTTTACAAGTATTGTTGCAGAATGTCAACGGTTCTAAATAAAGCTGCCTTTCGCAATTGACCGATAAATGAATTTGTCAATGATGATAGTGTTCAAGTGGTGCTCCAGATGCGGTGACACTGCACTCAAGGCGCCTATGACGCTGTACTTAACTTTGCTTTCTTTTGCCACAGTCATTCCATTCCTGTTTGGAAGTCTTTGTACTTACGATTCATTTCGTATGCTAGGATAATAATGTGACGTTTTACAGGAAACCATCTCTGGTGGTATCAATACTCTGGCTCAGTAACCAATAGGTCAGTCTGCCTTTCTCCAGGTCAGTGGGATTTAAAAAACCTTGAAGGTGGGGATTGCTCCACTCCAATTTAATCCAATGCACCAGGGATCCAATTTGGGGGGGGGGGGGGGTATCCACTTTCACACATGTTTTTTTTTTGCCAGGGATGATGTTGTGAAGCTGGGCTGCCCAATCGATCTGCCTGGCTGTTCTGGAGAACCAGCCATTGCTTTTTAAAAACATTTTTTTTAATTGAGTATACACATTAAAAACATTGAATGTACATTTCTGTCAATACATATTACATTTAGAAAAATAAAAAGGTTATGTACACACACACACAAATAAAAACATTATGTACATACACACACACAGACACAGATTTAAACTTTGTGATTTTTTAGTTCTTTCTCATTATTCCTCGAATAGGAGGTCCCCACATCTTCCCTATTTCACCTTTCATTCTTATTTCAATTTTATGTACTCCCTTTCACATCCTTCCAATAATAAAATGTATTCTATATTTTATGGTATTCTGACTCATCTTGCTCCTTCAATTCTAAAGTCAACCTATCCATTTCGGCGCATTGTGATATCTTATCAATCGTAACTTTCTCCTAGGGATTTTTCTTGCTTCCCAATTTTGGGCGAATATAATTCTTGCTGCCATGATTACATGTATTATATTAAATTATATTAATTTAGCTTTGCTAAATTTCTCTTCCATTATTCCCAGTAAGAACATCTCAGAAGCTGCTTGATGGGCAAAAGAGGTTTTCAAGGAGCGGGAGGGGAACGTGCTAGTCTACGGACCCTTCACATCCCAGACAGAAACTGTTTCAACTCCCACCCTCAAAACGATGCTATAGAGCCCTACACTCCAGAACAACTAGACACAAGGGGAGTTTTTCCCCGAATGCCATCACTCTGCTAAACAACTAATTCCCTCAACTAATTCCCTCAACTATTTCAACTATTTATAAAGTCTGCACTACTCTTACTATTAAACTTCTCATCACTCCTTATCGCCCTCCCTCTCGCACCTGTGACTGGATGACTGTAACGTTGTTGCTTGTATCCTTATTATTTATGTTGACTATTTCCTAGTATGATTTGATTGCTTATTGTGCCCTCTATTATTAAGCATTGTACCTTATGATTCTTGACTCTTGACGGATGGATCTTTTCTTTTATGTACACTGAGACAATGTGCACCAAAGACAAATTCTTTGTGTGTCCAACTACACTTGGCCAATAAAGAGATTCTGTGCTGTTCTATTCTATTCTAATTCTATTCTATTATTTTCTTTTTTATTCTATTCTATTTTCTATTCTATTCTATATTTGTTCTGTTCTGTTCTGTTCTGTCCTGTCCTATTCTATTTTTTCATTCCAATATCTAATTCTATCCTATCCTATCCTATCCTATCCTATCCTATCCTATCCTATCCTATTCTATTCTATTCCTTCCAATATCTATTCTATTCTATTCTATTCTATTCTATTCTATTCTATTCTATTCTATTCTATTCTATATTTGTTCTGTTCTGTCCTGTCCTGTCCTATCCTACCCTATCCTATCCTACCCTCCCCTCCCCTATCCTATCCTATCCCTTCATTCCAATATCTATTCTATTCTATTCTATATTTTTTCTGTCCTATCCTATCCCTTCATTCCAATATCTATTCTGTTCTATTCTATTCTATTCTATTCTATTTTTCTTCTGTCCTGTCCTGTCCTGTCCTATCCTATCCTATCCTATCCTATCCCTTTATTCCAATATCTATTCTATTCTATTCTATTCTATTCTATTCTATTCTATTCTATTCTATTCTATTCTATTCTATTCTATATTTCTTCTGTCCTATCCTATCCCTTCATTCCAATATCTATTCTATTCTATTTTTCTTCTGTCCTGTCCTGTCCTATCCTGTCCTATCCTATCCTATCCTATTCTATCCTATCCTATCCCTTCATTCCAATATCTATTCTATTCTATTCTATTCTATTCTATTCTATTCTATTCTATTCTATTCTATTTCTTCTGTCCTGTCCTATCCCTTCATTCCATTATCTATTCCATTCCATTCCATTCCATTCTATTCTATTCTATTCTATTTTTTTTCTGTCCTGTCCTGTCCTGTCCTGTCCTGTCCTATCCTATCCTATCCTATCCTATCCTATCCTATCATATCCTATCCTATCCTATCCTATCCTATCCTATCCTATCCTATCCCTTCATTCCAATATCTATTCTATTCTATTCTATTCTATTTTTCTTCTGTCCTGTCCTGTCCTATCCTATCCTATCCTATCCCTTCATTCCAATATCTATTCTATTCTATATTTGTTCTGTTCTGTTTTGTCCTGTCCTGTTCTATTTTTTCATTCCAATATCTAATTCTATTCTATTCCATTCTATTCTATTCCATTGCATTCCATTCTGTATCTGCACCCCTAAAAGCGCCCTGCTCTCTCCCAGAAAGACAGCCTGCCCCCTCCCTCAAATGCCCTGCTACTGCTGGAAAAGCCAAGCTCTCCACTTGGACAACCTCCTGGGGACGCAGCGGATCGATCCCCGTTCCTCCTCCTCCTCCTCCTCCACCCCCCACGGAAAGGGCTCCGGGGACCAGCCAGAAGGCCAATTCCAGGGTGCGGCAGCCTCTCCTTCTGTTGCTTGGCGCCCCTCACTGTCTCCCCCCCCCCGGCCCCTCAGGCCGCCTGCGTCTGCGTGTGGTTGCAAGGAGGGAGCCGGCCGATTAAGCAGGGGGTGGGGTGGAGTTGGGAAGTGGGAACATGCTGTCGCTTTTCCCCCCAGCCCGTCTGTGGTGCCCATTGTGGCAGGGCCGTCCATCGTCCCACGACATATGGAGGACATTGTGATCCTGCCCACTTCCTGCGAGGCGACAGCTTGGGCGCCTCCATCCCCATCCAACCTGGCTCCTTTTGTGCTTTAAGTGGCCTTTGCAGACGGACACCGAACAAGCTGCTTTCGGCAGCTCTCTCTCTCTCTCTCTCTCTCTCTCTCTCTCTCTCTCTCGGCCGGCGGAAAATCCCAGGATCTCCGTTGGAGGGGGCGGCGGGGGGGGGGGGAATAAAATGTGCGCTCCTTGTTTTGTTCTTCTCATAGGGCAGCTGCCTCAACCTGGCCATGGGAGAGAGTAGCGAGAAGTCGGTGGGGTCAAAAGTCAGGGAAACAGGCCGGGGCAGATGCCAGATTGCCAGATTTCTGGGCTCAGCGTAAGTCAAGTTGGACGGTGCTCTTGTTGAGTTGACCTATTGTACTAACAACAGGTGTTACGTTGACCCTTAGGAGAACCGGGGCAAAGCGCAGAGAAAGGGTTGCTGGGAATAAAGCGATCCACCACTTGCCTCCATCTTGAGGGTGGGATGCAGAGGTGGGATTCGGCTGGTTCTGACCGGTTCTAGGGAACTGGGAACGGAAATTTGGAGTAGTTTGGAGAATGCGCCTCCGACCGGCCCCACCAACCCCATCTCTTCTTCACCTCCCGTGGAGTCCCGGCTGGGTCTCCTTTGGTTGCCCTGCACGGGAGAATGGAGCTGGAAAGCAGGTCAGTGGGATGGGGACGGAAGGGGTGTTTTTTTTTTGCAGGAACCTTCCCGTGCCACGCCCAACAAGAACCGGTAGTAAAAAAAAATCGAATCCCACCACTGTTGGTGTGCAAAGCAAAACCCTCAAAGTTTGGGGGACAGCCCCCACCCCCATGACAAGAAGTGATGTCACACTCCGAGACCAGAGGAGAGTTTTACCATGGGTAAAATTTCAAACAGGTGGACTTCAACCCCCAGCATTCCTTCAGCCGGCTTTGCTGGCTGGGGGAATTCTGGGAGTTGAAGTCCAGCTGCCTTAAAAAAATGGTGGGCGGCTGGAAAACACTCTTCTACAAGACCAGGAACCAAAGACGACCCAGTTTCCCAGATGTGTTTCTAGCCATCATCTTTACTAACGAAAGAGATTCAGGGAAAGAAAAGAAAGACGCCTGGTTCAGGCCTCTGTTTTGTTTTGTTTTTTTCTCGGGGGGGGGGTTATGGGGAGGGGGCTGTTCAGCGCTTCCTTTCTTTGCTTGTCGAGGGTTTCCGGCTGCTGCGAGAACTCTTGGGCGCTTTCTGACCGCTCCCCGACAAGGAGCCCATGAAGGACGAGATCTTCCGGGAAGCCTGGCTCACCACTGGCGAGGAAGGCAAGAGGAGAGACACAAGAGGAGATTGGGAGCTCTGGGTGGCGAATGGTGGGCTCCGGTGGGGCTTGCAGGCCTTTCGTGGCCCAACTAGGGAACCTTGGGGGGGGGTTGGTTCATGGGGGGGAGGAGGAGGAGGAGGAGGATTGTGGAATCCTTGGTACTCTTTGAGTTTGGCTGTTTTCTTGCAGATGTTTCATGACCCAACTAGGGAACATCATCAGTGCTAGAAGGGAGTGAGGTTCGTGTGGAGGAGGAGGAGGAGGAGGAGGAGGAGGATTGTGGGCTCCTTGGTATTCCCTGAGCTTGGTTGTTTTGTTGCAGACGTTTCATTACCAGACTAGGGAACACCTTCAGTGCTACAAAGGAGTGGGGTTTGAAGAGGACAACTGTGCTACCCTTGGTGCAAAGTGGAATGGAGTGAAGGAGGAGGAGGAGAAAAGCGCCATGGGGGTTCTCTGAGCTCGGTGATTTTCTTGCAGACATTTTGTGACCCGACTAGGGAACGCCTTCAGTGTTCAAAGGGAGGGGAGTTTGCTCCCCATTTATATCCAGCCGTTTGGCCCTGCCAGTCTTAGTGAGGGGGGGAGGGGTGTTTCCTTGATTGGGGTACTGGACTCTCCTCTTTGAGCAGAGGGCTGGACTAGAAGACCTCCAAGGCCCCTTTTCCAACGTGGTTGTCCTACGATCCTGAGTTCGGGAGCCTCGCTTACCTCGCTTGGACGAATGGCTTCGACGAGATCGACTCGACTTGCTTCGGGTTTTGCTTTTTCTGCAAGGGAAGGAGAATGGTTTTCGACCGGAACGGCCACCCCGTCTCGTGGGACTGTTCCTGGGCTGGCCCACTCCACCCCTTTGCCCACCGTGCCCTTTTGACCTCCATCGTGTCCTTGAGACACACGCGGGTGGGGGGGGCTCATTTGTGGAGCCCAATTGAGAAAACGAATGGGTGGTGGGAGGCTTTGCCGAAATAGGGAAGGTTGGTGGCTGGAATTCTGAGCTGGAAGCTGATTCTTGAAGGCGGCGAAGAGCAGGAATAATTGGAAATAAAAGCAGGCGGAGAATAAGTCGAACGCAAAGCCAACGTTTCAACTTTGCTCAGGGAGTAAGAGAAGGACGTGTGTGTGTGTGTGTGTGTGTCCATGATGGTTCAGTGTAGGAACGAATCAAGATCTAAGGTGTCAACTCATAAAATATTTCTATGCCCTTTTTTTAGAGTTGCCAACAGAAAGGGAGGGGGGGAGCAGTGGGGCAGCTTGCAAACCGAAACTGCATTCCATAAATGTTTTCAAAGACGACTGAAGTTTCTGCTGGCTGGAGAGCCTGATTGATGACTCTGGGCTATGGATGTGTCCCATTGGAGAATACGAATTAGGACACACTCAGCGGGTGGGGGAAAAACCAGGGTCAAGGGTGACAATGAATTATATGACTCAGCGCCAGACATGTTAACTCCCAATCAATCCTTTTGAAGTTCTGGAAGTTTGGCTCAAGGCTCAGGGTTAAAATGGGGTTAAGTGCCATCATCCTGATATAAAGCGGTGTTGCTCAACTTCAACCACAAGGGATGTGGACTTCAATTCCCAGAATTCCCCAACTAAGTGACATCATCAGTGCTAGAAGGGAGCGGGGTATCTGGAGTTAAAGGAAGAAGAGGAAGGGAGGAAGAGGAGAAGGACTGTAGGGTCCCAGATGCTCTCTGAACCTGGTTGTTTTTCTTGCCGACGTTTCATTACCCAGCCAGGGAACATCATCCGTGCTATTGCATGTGGGAATTGGCTGCTTGTTTATGTACAGTAGCTTGCTCTGCCAGTATGGGTGTGTGTGTGTTGTGTTTCTCCTTGGGCGTTCCTTGATTGGAGTAGCAGTGCAGCAGTTTGGAAGCAAAAGCACATTCCAACTCTTATCTTTAAAAGGTTGTAACTAAACTACCAGAGCTTTTGCTTGCGAACATATTTAATTGGAGAATGTGATTGATAATACCCAGACTGTGAACGTGTTCATTTGGAGAATGTGATTTATGATACACCCAGGGAGGAGGGGGGGGAACAGGGTCACAGGGGACTGTCAATCATGTAGGCCAGAGTTGGCTTCATATAGGGCAGGGCCAGTAGATCACCTCTAATGAATCCTTTGGATTTTTTTGAAGTTTGGCTCCAGAATCATGATTTCATGAGGGCGATTGCTGGAATCCTGACACCAAGCTCAGAGTGCCCCATGGAAACCCCCCCCCACACACACACACATGACCCTGCTCTGGCAGTTCCCATGAGGTACCTTTGACTTCCTGCCCCATGGACCACCTCCTGGGTCTCCTTGTGAGCATCTCTGGTCTTGAATCTGCTGACGGGCAACAGGGCCAAGGAGCTCTCCTTCTTCCTCTCCAGGGGAACCCTCCAGGGCTCCTCCATGGAGCTGTGGACCTCCAGTGGAGGGAAAGGGGTCTCCAGCCTCTCTTGGAGAGCCACCAAGGTCGGGGTGGGGCTGGTGGAGACGCTGGGAGTGTCCATGAAGTCCAGGGTGTTGGTGGGACTTTCCAGGATCTCCTCCTGAAGGGTGCTCAGCACTTCTGTGATCGAGATCTCCCTCTCCTCCGAGGCCTGGGTGGCAGAACTCTGTGGGGGCAGAAGGAAAGTGATGCGGGGTGGTTTGGGGTAGGGGAACCCTCTCTGTTAGGAATATAAGTCACCTAACAGCTACTTGGGTTAGAAATATATAAACCAGGATAAACATTTTAAAACTGTAACTTTAAGAAAATGCAAAACTGGAATTAGGTGTGGTTTCTCAAACAGCCATAAGATGGAGCCAGAAACTTGGGTTGTTTTAGTCTGAGTCTCAGAAGAGAGTGTAAGTGTATCTCTGTTTTCTTCTGTTGGAAAGTATTACCGTTGCTCCATTTCTTCTCATGGACTGATATTGCTGGATTTAATGTAAGTCTGATAGTGAACTGTTTTTTGACACTGGACTTTGATATTTGGATTATCCCTGGATTGAAAAACTGACCGATTTAACTTGGGAATGACTTTGGATTGATTGTTTGGACTTTGCTTAACGTTTCTGGAAGTAAAAAATGACATTTACTGGACAGTGTATCTGTGTGCTCTGTGTGTATTATTCCAACACTACTCTCTATACGTCTCCCTGGATGTGCTCATTCTCCTAATGGGGAATTACCTCAACACTCTCCCCAAGAGGGCTGCTCAGTCCTTCCAGTTCTGTGGGTGTGGCTAGGTGGGCACGGCCATGTGACTGGGTGGGCGTGGCTTCTTTTTGCAGCACCCTCCCTGTTTTGGGTCCTCCTGGTCCCCAGGGAAGCTCCCTGGAGGGCGTTTTTTGCTCCTAGGAAGCTTCACTGGGGCCCAGGAAGGACAAAATGGAGCAAGGGTGGGGGTGCACGCCCCCCTGCACCCCATTTTTTGCCTCCTGGGCCTCAGGGAGGCCTCCTGGGTGAAGCAATGAGACATCGAGGGGGATCCCAGGCAGGGGTGGGATTCAAATTTCTTAACAACCAGTTCTGTGGGCATGGCCTTATTTGTGGATGTGGCGGGGTGGTCACATGACTGGCTGGGTGTGGCTTGTTGGGTGGGCATGGCTTCTATGTAAATATTGTAAATATTTATGTAAATGTTTAATTTTTTTTAATTAAAAAAGAGCAACTTTAACCCAAAACCAGGCCAAGCAGGCAGGCAG
This sequence comes from Hydrophis major, assembly GCA_033807585.1. NCBI lineage: Eukaryota > Metazoa > Chordata > Lepidosauria > Squamata > Elapidae > Hydrophis > Hydrophis major. The sequence continues at coordinate 95,832,440 of CM066333.1, read as the reverse complement.
ATTGAATTGCTCACACAGAATCACAGATTCACTCAGAGATCTACCTTTCTGCAATCTGTTGCCTGAGTCTGCACTGAAAAAATAGAAGCTTCGGTCCTAAGGAAGATTCAGCTCTGCTTTTAGATGAGCTAGAAAGCAAGAAATCCCATGGTTTCCTGCTTTCTAGGTAATCTAAATCTCCTGGCACAGCAGAGCAGCTGATGTTTTTTTGGGGGGGGGGGAGGGAAGGGAAGGGAAGGAAGGAAGGAAGGAAAAATAGCAACTTACCAAAGGCAGGCAAGTTTGATGGCACGCATGCCAGGTAAGGAGTGAGTGGGCAGGGAGGGGAGGGGAAGAGCCAGCCACTGGCACGATTTGCCAGTTCTCTGAACTGTGCAGAATCATAACAACCGGTTCTATAGAACCTGACTGACCAGGTAGAATCCCACCTGTGATCCTGGCACAGCTGATCATCAGAACAACTGATCGTTGGGAGGGGAAAAAACGGAAAGAAATATCTTGAGTAGTGGCCGGGCTGGTCAGCGATGTCGCGCATGCGTGCTAAGGACTGACTGGGCCGGGAGGGGAGAGGGGGCGGACAGGGGTGGAGCCAGCCATTTCATGTTATGGCATCATAACAACCGGTTCTATAGAACCGGTTCGAACCGGTAGAATCCCACCCCTGCCTCCAGATCTACCCAAAGTCCAACTCACGGCGGTTGCTTGGGGGGCTAAATCTCCAGACTTCCATGGGTCTTGGCGCCACTTATCCTGGTGAATGTCCGAGGGGGGCCGAAGGAGATGGACGACCTTGACCCACAAGTCAAAGTTGTCCTTCTGGTTGTCTGCTGGGGGGCAAAGTTGGAGGTAGAAGGTGCGGCCCGTCACCATCTTGAATCGCAGCTGCTTCTTCTCCTGGTCATGGATGGTGATCTTGACGAAGCACAGCGGAAGGAGCCTGAGGGGGTGAGGGAAGACTGTGGGGAGGGTCTCATGCAACAGAAGGGAGGGGGGGCTTGCCCTGGGCCTCCTCCCTCCTGATTTATTTGCTGGGGTTTAGAGGCTGCTGTCCAGAGGGGAGCAAATCTTGACAGCTCAGGATTGGACTCTGGGGGCCTTGGTGATCTCGGAGCTGGACTCTTTTGCTGCAGATGTTTCATGACCGATCTAGGGAATATCATCAATGCTCCAAGGGAAGGAGTTTGCAGAGAGGAGGAGGAGGTGGTGGTGAAAGAAGGGGGGAGGAGGAGGAAGAGGAGGGGAGGTAGGGGAGGAGGAAGGGGTAGGAAGAAGAGGAGGAAGAGGAGGGCGGCAAGTGTGAGATCCTGGTTGCTCTCTGAGCTTAGTGGTTTTCTTGATAGCATCATCAATGCTGGAAGGGAGGGCTGTTTACTCTCTTTTACTCCAATCTAGGAACTACCAACAGGTGAAGGAATCACCAAGAAGGAAGTAACACCCCCAACAAACAGAGAACAAATCCCTCTCCTTTCTGGCACTGATGTTGTTCACTAGTTGGGTCATGAAATTTTTGCAAGAAAACAACCAAGAATTCCAAGGATCCCACAGTTCTCCTCCTCCTCCTCCTCCTCCTCCTCCTCCTCCTCCTCCTCCTCCTCCTCCTCCTCCTCCTCCTCCTCCTCCTCCTCCTCCTCCTCCTCTCCACAAACCTCCCTCTCTTCTTGCCAGGGATGGGATTCTATCGTTTCGGACCGGCTGTTTTATAGAACCGGCTGTTACAATTTTGCTCAGTTCAGAGAACTGGCAAATGGTGGGCCTGGCTGGTTCCGCCCCCCTCTGCCTTCCCCTCTTCTCCCCACCCAGTCAGTCCTTATCGTGCATGTGTGACATCGCTGACTGCGTTCTTCCCCGCCCAGTCACTCCTTAAGGTATTTCTTTTTTGCCCAACGATCAGCTGTTCTGGGATTCCCCTCACTGTCTTACTGCTTTCACCAGGAGGCTCACCTGAGGCCCAGGAGGCCCAAAAATGGGGGTGGGGGGTGGGTTTGCTGCAAAAGAAGAGGAAGAAGAAACAGCAGCAACACCCACCCAGCCACACCCACAGAACCGGTTGTTAAAACATTTGAATCCCACCCCTGCTTCTTGCACTGATGAAGTTACCTACTTTGGTAATGAAGCATCTTCAACAGAAAACCACCAAGCTCAGAGAGCTGCAGGGACCTCACAGGCATCCCCCAACTTACCACCCTTTGGGGAGTGACTGCTCCAAATGACCACCACACTATGCTGTCGTGTAGCCCCTACAATAGGGGTCCCCCAGCATTTGAGCCCCTCTTTACAAGGTCCAAGAGTTCCAGGTTTGGCTGAAGAATTTTCTTGCCAGGTTGGGGTGAGGGTCTCTTCCCACAGCTGGTCCTCCTTGCTCCGGAGGACAATTAAGGCACGGCCGAGGGAGAGACCCTGAAAATGCAGCCCAGGCCTGGAGGGGTGAGGGTAGGGAGAAGAGATGGCTGACGAGCCTTACCTGGTGAGCTCAAACTTCCTATTCCCAGCACGGGGACGATACCTGTGCTGCAGGTTGGGTGGCAGCTGTTGAGGGAGGAGGACTGGCCGGGCCAGCAGGAGCACGTCGGGCACTGGGAGTCCCGGGCTGGTTGCAGCAATGGCGACACGCACCTGCTGCACCTGATTGTGCACGTCGAGAATGCCACCTTGCTTGCTGACCTGGAAGACACGGGAGCAGCCAGGAAAGGCCTCTTGTTAACCCGCAAACCCTAGGTTGGAATCCCGCCCTTTTTTCTGCCTTTCTAAATACCACTCCGTAAAGCCTTAGTAAGGCCACACTTGGAATCCTGCATCCAATTTTGGTCATCACCAGGGGTGGGGTTCTACCAGTTTGGCCCAGTTCAGGCGAACCGGCAGTAAAAAATGCTACCGTTTGGCTGAATTGGTAGTAAAAAAAACAGTTACCAGTTCAGCCGAACCAATATTTTTCCCTGCTCCCAATGATCAGCTGTTCTGACGATCAGCTATTCCAACAATCAGCCATGCCGGGATCCCGCTCACTGCTTTTACTGCTTCATCCAGGAGGCTTCCCTGAGGCCGGGGAGGCAAAAAGGGATGTGTGTGTGCGGGATGCTGCACAAAAAAAAAAGAAACCACACCCACCCAGTCACATGGCCACGCCCACCAAGCCACGCCCACCAAGCCACGCCCACAGAACCGGCAGTAAAACTACATGCATCCCACCCCTGGTCACCACCACACTATAAGAAAAGATGCTGAGACTCTAGAAAGAGTGCCAAGAAGAGCAACCAAGATGATGTGTAAAATAAAACCAATCCCTCTCTGGATCAGACCTGAATTTTCCTGCTTTCAGGGTGAAATTGCAACCTCGGCAGGGTAGGATTCACCCGTCGCTCTGCCTACACTTGCCAAGGAAACTTGGCCTCTCTCGGACCACTTTCCGTGAGGCACCCTGGCCCCTCGCTGTCATTTCCCTGGGGAGAGCTGCTCCTTTAGGATCCCTTCTCCTGCAGATTGGGGAGCTTAACAGATCACCCGGGAGACCAGGGGTCTCCAACCTTGGCTGGCTGAGGAGTTCTGGGAGTTGAAGTCCACAAGTCTTCAAGGGGCCAAGGTTGGGGACCCCTGTCATGGCCACCTGGGAGCAGGGAAAGCAGCTGGAAGGAAGGGATGGAATGAAATGCTTCAGATTGTCCTCATGTGACCACACGCACTGGATTATAACCATGTTGTTAAGTGGATCATACCATCGCTATGTGAATCTGAGCTCCCCACTGACTTCGCTGGTTGTAAACCAGCTGGAAAGGTGGCAATTGGAGATCATGTGATCCCAGGACATCGGGATACCATAAATAGGTGCCAGTTGCGTGTGGAAGAATTGTGATCAACTTAAGCGTGGGGACACTGCAATGAACAGAACAGTAGAGCAGAGTTGGACGAGGGACCTTGGAGGTGTTCCAGTCCAGCCCCCTGTGGAAGCAGGATATCCTATAGCAAGGGTTGCCAACCAGTGGGCCAAGGACCACTGGTGGTCCGTGAGAAAATTTGGTGGTCCGCAGAGAAATGTCACCCCGAAGAAATTAATCCAGGCTGCACGGGAACACAAGGCTGCAGCACCCAGATGGCCCACGGGAACACAAGGCTTGCATCAGTTGCATTGTGCACAACATGAGCTAGTGTGACAGTCACTTTCTTCAGGGCTGTCCTAACTTTGAAAAGTTGCTAAATGAATGCTCCTAAGTCCAGCTACCGTGTTTCTCATAAAATAAGCCTGGGTCTTATTCTTTTTTGGAGCCCCGAAAAAATGGCTAGGCTGTCTTTTTTTGGGGGGGGGTTAATCCCCCCCCCTTGCATCTTCAGGCGGGCGGGCGGCGACGGCTTGAAATGTTGACCTCGGCATTGGTGGGGCACTTCGTATCGGGAGACCTTCTGCCATCCATGGACAGGGAGACCAGGCAGCGGTCCATGCCACGTCCTCCTCTGAGCAGAGCTCTGCCGAGTGATACCTCTGCTCGATGCCCATGCTGCTGCAGAGTTTGGAGCTGCCGGAATGTTTGGGGATGCATGGGGATGGGCTGGGCGAGGGGTGGAAAGGACGGGCAGCTTCAGACTCTCTCTGCCAGACCCGCCGGCCAGGGAACCAGCGCTGCCGTCGCCTTGCCTCCCTGTCCGCAGGTGGGTGGGCGCTATCACTGCCTCAGGCAGCCTATCCCGGTGGCCCCTTTGGGGTTGGGCTGGAGGGACTTGGAACACCAAGCTCGGTTCGGGTCAGCTCTTTCGCTTCGCAGGCAGGCACGCACCCGTGGCTTGCTTTCCCGGCTCTGCCCAGCCCGCCCAGCTCCAGCGCGGCCCTGGCAGGATGAGCGGAGAGGCCTGGTGGGGAGGCACTCGCTGCCTTGGCCAGAGCTCCGCCGCCAGGCAGGAGGGCCCGCCTGTCCGCTGGGCTGGGTGCCCCAAGTGAAGCTCTTTGCGCGCTGCCCTGTGCCAGGCAGGGATGGCAGCTGGGCACTTCTCCCGGGGTGGGCCGATCCTGCGTTGCGGCCCTGGGAGATTCGCCTCCCCACGTGGGGTTGGGCTGCGCTGCGCCAGACGCCGTGTGGCTGTGCCAAACGCAGCGGCGTTGCTCTAAATGCCGCAGCAGCACAGGGAGAAGGGAAAGCAATGGTGGCGGAAGGTCTCCCGATACGAAGTGCCCCACCAATGCCAAGGTCAATGCAGGCAGCACCATATCCGAGTGTGCAACAACAGTACTTCCTAACGGCAAGCCCCCCCCGCCATTCCCCCCCATTTTGCATGTTTTAATATAGGCCTTAATTTGGGGGTAGGGGCTTAATTTCATTTCATGCCTCTAAAACATGCTGGGACTTCCTATTGGGGGAGGCCGTATTGTTGGAGAAACGGGGTACCTGTATTCCTAAGCACGGCTGCTTCCGTGGGGGGGAGGGGCTGGACACAGAGGTGGGATTCAGCCGGTTCTGATCAGTTCTGGAGAACTGAGAGTGGAAATTTGGTGTAGTTCGGAGAACCAGCCAATCCCACCTCTGACTGGCCCTGCCAACCCCATCTTCTATTCTCCACCTCCCATGGAGTCCCAGCTGATCGTCTGGGTCTTCTTTGGTTGCCCTGCATGGGAGAACAGAGCTGGAAAGCAGGTTAGTGGGGTGGGGAGGGAAGCGGGATTTGGCAGTATCCTTCCCCTGCCACGCCCACCAAGCCACGCCCACAGCTGATTCGTCTGGTCTCCTTTTGTTGCCCTGCACAGGAGAACGGAGCTGGAAAGCAGGCTAGTGGGGTGGGGAGAAAATGGGGATTTGGCAGTATATCCTTCCCCTGCCACGCCCACCAAGCCACGCCCACTGAACCGGTCCTAAAAAATTTTTTGAATCCCACCACTGGCTGGATGGGGCCACGGCCAGGTGCCCAGCTCCTTCCTGCCCTCTTACCTGGACGAAGTCGCTCTCAAACATAGCCGCACACTTGAGCAGGTTGTACTCGCCCAGGCGGAGCTGGCGCTGCAGAGGTCCCATGTTGGTGTTGAAGAGGCCTCGGCTGCTGGTGGGTTTCTTGGGGGCCTTGGGGGCTTCCATCCCCTTGGCTCCTTCCAGGCCTGCCTGGGAAGAAGGGGCAGCGATCAGAAGGGGGTCAGGGGCAGGCTGAGCCCAAGAACGACGTTAGGACTGTCCATGGCATGGATCTCCAACCTGGGCAACTTTAAGGCTTGTGGACTGTCCATCTGGGGCCCAGTGCTTCATTTGCTTACACACCATCGACAGACTCTTGCTGGACTAAACAGCAATAGTGTTGCAGGCTTAGATCTATACCGCCACCCCCACGGTGCTTTGCAGACTTTCTGGCCAGTTTACAACCTCAAAGCTTTATTTGCCTCTTGGCCCCAACAATCTGGGCCCCATTTTACTGACCTCGGAAGGATGGGAGGCCGAGGCAACCTTTGAACTCTGTCAGGATCGAAGATCCAGACTGTGGGCAGAGTTTGCCTGCAATGAAAATCACTTTAACCACTTGTGGCACTTCGGTTCTTTGACTGTGAAACTTTTACAACTCTAAGATGTCCCAGAGGTGTTTTTTCCAAGAGGCAATTGGACTTCCTTGTTTTTCTTGGAAGACGTTTTGCTTCTCATCCCAGAAGCTTCTTCAGGTCTAGTTCAATAGTGGGGAAGGGAAGGATTGATACTCCTTGCAGACAGCTGGTCATTTGCATCCTTTGAGAGGGCTGTTAAGGTCACCTGGAGGTTGATCTGCGTCCTCGGGGTCACCCGAGTAGTGCAAAATGGTTCTTGTAATCTGCCATTTTTCCCTCTGGAAATCCATTCCTGCTCCCACACCTTTCCGAGGGTGTCCATCCCAAAATGCAGAGCTAAACGTCTGCAGATATTCTCAGTCATCATCTAGATCCTGGCTGTCCCAAAGGGGCTTTTTTTTTTTTTTCCAGGAGGAATTTTTTTTTCTTGGTTTCTTCTTTTGAAAATGTTTTGCTTCTCCTCCAAGAAGCTTCTTCAGCTCTGACAGTTTTCAAAGAAAAAACACTTTTGGGACAACCCTGGATGATGCAGAATCTCTACAGATTTTTTACTCTAAGTCAGAGGTCTCCGAACTTGGCCACTTTAAAACTTGTGGACTTCAACTCCCAGAATTCTCCAGCTGGCTGAAGAATTCTGGGAGTTGAAGTCCAAAAGTCTTCAAGTGGTCAAGTTTGGGGACCCCTGCTCTAAGATATACTTTGGGAGATTCTAGGGCGTGGCTCTCCTGAGCCACTTCCTCTCCAGACTCTGCCATCTCTTGTCTCCTTGGTACGGGCTCCCTTCTTCCTGGGAAATCGCTGCTTCCCTGGAATCCATCCTACCCACCACCTACCTTCCTAGGTACCACCCTGACCAGCAGGTAATGGTTTGAAGCAGGGACCTTCAAGCATGGCCACTTTTCAGACGTGGAGACTTCAATTCCCAGAATTCGAGTGGGGAATTATATGGCCAAGGATGTTGGCTGGGGAATTCTGGGAATTGAAATCCCCACGTCTGAAAGTTGGGAGTAAGGCAGAGCTAGCACATACAGATATAGATGAACAGAGTTGGAAAGGACCTTGTAGGTCATCTAGTCCACCTCCTGCCCAAGCAGAATAGTAAAAATAGTCAAGACCTTGTTGATGATCCAGACTCTGTCAAGGACCTTGGAATGCTCATCTCTAATGATCTAAGTGCTAGAGCCCACTGTAACTACAAAGCCAAAAAGGCGTTAAGAGTTGTTAACCTAATCCTACGTAGCTTTTTCTCTGGTAATATCACACTAATAATTAGACCATACAAAACATTTGCTAGACCAATACTCGAATACAGCTCATCAGTCTGGAACCCACATGACGTATCTGATATTAACACAGTTGAGAAAGTCCAGAAATATTTCACCAGAAGAGTTCTCCACTCCTCTATCCATTGCAGAAGACCTTATGCCACCAGACTCGAAATTCTAGACCTAGAAAACCTAGAATTACGCCGCCTTCGGTCTGACCTAAGTATAGTATATAAAATCATACATTGCAATGTCCTACCTGTCAATGAATACTTCAGCTTCAACCATAACAACACAAGAGCAAACAATAGATACAAACTCAAGGTTAACCGCACCAAATTTGACTGCAGGAAATACGACTTCAGCAACAGAGTGGTCGATGTCTGGAATACTCTACCTGTGGTTTCTCCCCCAAACCCCAAAAACTTTAACCTTAGACTGTCTCCTATTGACCTCACCCCTTTCCTAAGAAGTCTGTAGTGGATGTGCATAAGCGCACCAACCGTGCCTACTGTCCCTGTCCTATTGTGTCTTTTATTTTTCTTAAATGTATCCATGTTTTCATAACTATGTTTTTACTTATACCTATTATCTGGTAAGCAGTTGACAAATAAAAATAAATAAATAAATAAATATAAATCTAAGTGCTATTGCCTTTCCTTCCTTCCTTCCTTCCTTCCTTCCTTCCTTCCTTCCTTCCTTCCTTCCTTCCTTCTTCATCCTTCCTTCCTTCCTTCCCTCCCTTCCTTCCCAGTTGTCAGAATGTAGTTTTGCAGACTAACTCTGCCAACTGCTAGTAGTTCGATTCTGACCAATTCAGGGTTGACTCAGCCTTCCGTCCTTCCCAGGTTGTTAAAATGAGGAGCCAGGTTGTTGGGGGCAGGAGGCGCCCTCCGTAATCCACTTAGAGAGGGCTGTACAAGGCACCGTGAAGCCGTATATAAGTCTTAAGTGCTCTGGCTCTGGCTACCTTGCTGGCAACTCTTTTTATTCATCCCCTGCCACGCCCACCAAGCCACGCCCACAGGAGCAATAGTTAAAAAAAAAAAAAAAGGTTGAATCCCACTACGGGCTGAGACCCTCAGCGGGCCACAGCAAGTGGGACAGGCCCACTCTCCCTGTTTTCCCCCCAAGGGTCTTCAGCTGCCCAAGTGCAGGTTTTCTGGAAGGGGCAAGGTTGGAAATGACGGGGGACCCCTTCAACTCTGAGAAATGGGCCCCCCTCCTTGGGAGACGTTGCAAAGCCAGAATCGCTGTGAGTGTCTCAGCCTCCTCCCAGTTGTCTGGGACTTTACACACACACACCCCAGTCCAGAGTCGCTGGTCTGCCCTCTACTGGGGCTGGGAAAACTGGTGCCCCCCCCCATCCTGCTGAGGGCTGACCTGGGGTCTTTTGTGGGCCTGCTTGCTTGACCCGCGCCATCTCTCTCCCCTTGGCTGATGGTGCTTGTGGGGCCAGGGCCGCAGGTGTCATGTTCTCTCCTCTGTGACCTCCAGCTCTGTTGTCACGGAGACCCCTGAGGAACTCAAGCACAAAGGCCTGTCCCACTTGCTGTGGCCCAATGAGGGTCTCAGCCCGTGGTGGGATTCAACCTTTTTTTTTTTTTTACTATTGCTCCTGTGGGCGTGGCTTGGTGGGCGTGGCAGGGGATGAATAAACTGCAAAATCCCCCTTCCCTCCCCATCCCACTGACCTGCTTTCCAGCTCCGTTCTCCTGTGCAGGGCAACCAAAGGAGACCCTGGGACTCAGGAGGCAGGGAAGAGATGGGGTTGGCGGGGCCAGTCAGAGGTGGGATTTATGCTGGTTCTCCCAACTGCTCAAAATTTCCGCTACCGGTTCTGCAGAAGTGATCAGAACTGCCTGAAAACCACCTCTGCTTCTTTCCTTGTGTTCCTCTCTTCCTTCCCCTTTTGTTCCTCTCTTCCTCACAGTGGTGGGATTCAATTTTTTTTACAAGGTCCCTTCCAACTCTGTTATTTTTACAGATTAAGCGAGTTGGAAGGGACCTTGTAGGTCATCTAGTCCAACCCCCCACCCAAGCAGGAGACTGTCCACCATTCCTGACAGATGGCAGCCCAGTCTCTTCCTGAAAGCCTCCAGGGATGAAGCTCCCACAACTTCTGAGGCCAACTTCTGTTCCGTGGGTGGATTGTCCTCCCTGTCAGAAAATTCCTTCTTATTTCCAGGTTGAAAAATCTCTCCTTGTTCAGTTTCCATCCATTAATCCTTGTCTGGCCTTCAGGTGCCTTGGAAAATGGCTTGATCCCCTCTTCCTCTCTGTTGAAAAGAAGGACTGGGGTGACATGGTAGCAGTGTTCCAATATTTGACGGGCTGCCACAAAGAAGAGGGGGTCAAATTATTCTCCAAAGCACCAGAAGGCAGGACAAGAAGCGGCGGAAGGAAACTCATCAAGGAGAGAAGCAACCTAGAACGAAGGTGGAATTTCCTGACAGGGAGAACCATTAATCAGTGGAACAGCTTCCCCCTGGAAGTTGTAGATGCTTTTTTAAGAAGAGATTAGACAGCCCTTTGTCTGAATTGGTATAAGATATTTGGAATAGATTCTCCAGCTCAAGCAGGGGGTTGGACTAGAAGACCTCTAAGGTCCCTTCCAACTCTGTTATTCTGTCACTTCTTGAAAACCTCCTGTGTTGGGGGCACTCACAACTTCTGGAGGGAAGTCATTCCGCTGGTTAATTGTTGTGTCAATAAATTTCTCCTTAGTTCAAGGTTGCTTGATGAGCTTCCCGCCATTTGTGTGCTCAGGTGCTCTAGAACCTCATAGAACAACAGAGTTTGGAAGGACTTTGAAGATCATCTAGTCCAACCCCCTGCTCCAGCAGGAGACTCTATTCCAAATATTAGTCTACCTAGCATCGAACTCACCGTCTCCTGATTGTGAGGCAAGAGTGCCACCTCTAGGCCACCGGAGCTGCGTTTTGGAGAAAGGATTGTGTTGTGATCCGCTGGCAGCAAGTGCGAATGGCTGAGGTCTTGGAGAGCGAGGACTCAGAGGAGGGGCCTGCGTGAGATGCAGGGATGAGGCCAGGACCATCAGGGAGTGGAGTGCTGCCTTCGGAGATGGTGGAGGCTGGCAGCAGTGAGGAAGAGGACCCCGAGGAGCCTGTGCCCAGGGCTGCTCGAAGAAAAAAGCAGCTGCAGCAGCACAGGCGACTCGGGAGTAAGGCTGCAAGGTGATGGCCTCTCCCATAAAAGATAAAAGCCAGCTGAGAAACCGGAGATCTTTGCAGGAAGCAAATAAGTTTTTGCACTCAAGCTTTGTGGACGTTCAGAGTATCTTGGTTGGTGTTTGGAGACTCTTTGGGTTTGAAATATTTCTTGGCAACCTAATCTAGTGTTCTTGGCAGCCTTGCACAACCTTGGCAAGGCTCGTTCTTATCAATTAGTTTGAAACAGCCTTTTAACCGGGAAGGAACGGAATTCGTAAAGAATCATTAAAAGATTTTGCTTTTATCTCTGTTTGATGTTTGTTTAGTTGGGACAAGGTTTGGGTCAGAACAGATTGGCTCCATCTTTTCTGGGACAGTGCCCCAAGTATTAGAACCCTGTTATTGTGTGTCACCGCCCTTATCCTGATCCCTCTCTTTGTTAAACTAGATCTCATCCAGAGCAAAAAACGTATTTTATCCTAACTTTTTGAGGCAAGTTTGCGTTTCCTAGTTTCTCCCTACTAAGCAGCAAGACCATGTGTCTCTCACAGTGGTCTTACATTGCAGGCTCGTTGCAATACATGTTATGTTTCAAGAGAGACAATTTGGTCTAGCGGCTAAGATAGCAATGTTAGAAATCAGGAGATCCCGAGTTCAAATCCTGCCTTGGGCACAAAAGCCAACTGGCTGATTTTGGGACTGTCCCTCTCTCTCTCTCTCTCTCAGCCCAACCTACCTGGGCCAGGTGATTTGTGTGGGGAAAATAGGAGGAAGGTGTGTTGAAAACATTCGTTGCCTTGAATTATTTATAAAAATAATAAAAGTGGGATATAAATAAAAATAAGGAGCATGAGATCACACATATGGCCGCCATGAAATTCTTTGTATTTATTTAATACATTTCCTCTTTAATATTTATGAATTAAAAAGCAGAATTCCCCCTCCCAAAGCAGGAGTCTCCAACCTTGGCCACTAAGATTTCTGGCCTTTAACTCCCAAAGTTGGTTGGCTGAGGAATTCCGGGAGTTGAAGTCCACAAGTCTTTTTTTTTTCTTCTCATAATAATAATACTTTCTTTATTTCTAATAGATTCTTGCGGTATGAAAAATATTTCAAGTTCAATATGGCATCTTTGAATGTGTCAAGCTGGGGGGAAAAAACCCTCATATATTCCAAGCATTTATTTTGAGTAGGATAAAAAAATCACTTTTTCCCCCCTGATATTAGAACCAAAACTTGACATTTTCTAGTAGCAACATTTTTGAGTTTTAATTTTTTTTATTTTTTTTATAATTTGTACTGTGCTTTTCCACATTTTTTAAAAAAATGAAGTCCACAAGTCTTAACGTGGCCAAGAGTGGAGACCCCTCCCCAAAGCATGGAGGCTGATGCCACCTGGTGGGAAAAGCAAAACAGAGGAAGCAAATTTTCCGAGTTTTGTAGGGCAATATTTTCAGGTAATTAAACCAAGTTGGTTTTACTTCAATGCAAATGCTAAGCCTGATCTTAACCGAGGCTACAAAAATCAGATTTTAATATGTCACATTTTAAAATTGTACATTTTGGTGCATTCACACAGCATGTTGAATCCTTACCTTGGTTAACAAAACAGTGTCTGGAATTCCAGCAAGAAAGAGACCTCCAAATTAAATCAGGGTTCTCCAAACCTGCCGACTTTAAGACTTGTGGACTTCAACTCCCAGAGTTCCCCACCCAGCCTGGAATTCTGGGCACTGAAGTCCACATTTCTTCAAGGGTTCAAAGTTAGTTTATTTGGAGATTCTCAGTCATCCAGGTTGTCCCAAAGGGGCTATTTTTTTTCAAGAGGCAGCTTAACTTCTTTGTTTTTCTTTGAAGATGTTTCACTTCTCATCCAAGAAGCTTCTTCAACTCTAGTTCAATCGTAGGGAAGGGAAGGATTGATACTCCTTGCAGACAGCTGGTCATTTGCATCCTTTTTAGACGGTCATTGAGGCTGCCTGGGAGTTTATCTGTGAACACAGGTGCAGGCTGTTGGGGATGAGTCTGTATTGTCTGCATCTCAAACTGAAGCGCAAATGGTTCCTGTAGTCTGAAAACTTCTCTGCACCATTTGAAGAGTGCAAGAAGGCTCCACAGCCATTTGCACCACTCGGGTGACCCTGAGTGTTCTGTACCTTCATTTGCATTCTTGAAACCCCGCGTTTTGATTGGTCAAAGCATGGGGTGATCTGATTGGTTTAGCGAGCCGCGCTGATTGGCCTGCTGAGAATCTCCCGCGATTGGCGGATACGAATCGCGGGAGATTCAAAGCGGTGCCATTGGCCACGGCCACCGCGGCTTGAGAATAAAAAGCCGCAAGTTTTCCCTTGGAGCCAGATCGGTTCCGGGGGCCTAATAAAGAGCTGAAACCACAGTCACTGGTCTCCTTGCCGAACGGACACGACACTGAGGACACAGATAAACTTCCAGGTGACCTTAACAGCCCTCTCAAAGGATGCAAATGACCAGCTGTCTGCAAGGAGTATCAATCCTTCCCTTCCCCACCATCCACTCAGAGCTGAAGAAGCTTCTGGGATGAGAAGCAAAATGTCTTCCAAGAAAAACAAGGAAGTCCAATTGCCTCTTGGAAAAAACACCTCTGGGACATCTTAGAGTAGTAAAAGTTTCACAGTCAAAGAACCGAAGTGCCACAAGTGGTTAAAGTGGTTTTCATTGCAGGCAAACTCTGCCCACAGTCTGGATCTTCGATCCTGACAGAGTTCAAAGGTTGCCTCGGCCTCCCATCCTTCCGAGGTCAGTAAAACGGGGCCCAGATTGTTGGGGCCAAGAGGCAAATAAAGCTTTGAGGTTGTAAACTGGCCAGAAAGTCTGCAAAGCACCGTGGGGGTGGCAGTATAGATCTAAGCCTGCAATGCTATTGCTGTTTAGTCCAGCAAGAGTCTGTCGATGGTGTGTAAGCAAATGAAGCACTGGGCCCCAGATGGACAGTCCACAAGCCTTAAAGTTGCCCAGGTTGGAGATCCATGCCATGGACTAATAAGATCTGACTACACCCCCCCCCTCCCCCATGCTTCTTAGCGAGGGCAAAACTGGTCTATACTGCCTCCTGGTGGTGAACGTAACCAAAAACACCACAGTCTGCAAAACTATAAAGTGTGGTAAAATTTGGTACTTCTTCATTGCTGAACAAGGCAGTTGTTTAGCCAGATGCAACCAATTCTATGACCCTTTTTTTGCCATGTTGTCAAACAAATCCCTGCTGTTTTTAAGCGAATCATGTGGCCGTTAAGTGAATCTGGCTCCCCCCACCCCCACCGCACTGATTGGCTGGGAAGGTGTCAAAAGGAGATCATGTGACCTGGGTGGGTGTGCTGCAATCGTGATAAACATGTGCTGGTTGCCAAGTGAGCGAGTTTGGATCACACGACCAGGGAGATGCTACGACGGTCGTAAGTGTGTGCACTGGTCGTAAGCTTGAGGATCGCTCCTAAATGCCCCCTTTTCAGTGCTGTTTTAACTTTGAGTGGCTGCTAAATGAACGGTTATAAGTCAAGAACAAAACATCTGAAAAGGCCAGACAAGGAATAATAGATGGAAACTTGAACAAGGAGAGATTCAATCTTGGAAATAAGGAGGAATTTTCTGACAGGGAGAACAATAAACCCATGGAACAGAAGTTGCCTTTGGAAGTTGTGGGAGCTTCATCCCTGGAGGCTTTCAGGAAGAGCCTGGACTGCCATCTGTCAGAAATGGTGCAGGGTCTCCTGCTTGGGCCAGCAGTTGGACTAGATGACCTCCCAGGTCCCTGCCAAATCTGTTAATCTGCATTTTTGAGGCCAACTGCAGCCTGCCACACAGCTGTATCTGGACTCCCTGGGTGCCATTTCCAGCCCAGCAGAAACCTGACTCAAGAAGATTTTGGAGAGGTTTGTTTGCAAAGATTCGTCAACTGTCAAACTTGGCTTCCCACATATTTTTTGGTGGAGCAGGTTGGAATGGCTCTCCGGGGATCTCCCTGCGGGTAACAGCCAGGCCACGATCCACCTTTGGTTGGGCTCCTCCAGGAAACGGAGGCCAGAGCAGCGCATCGGGGCTATTAATCCCAGCGGCTGCCTGAGAGCGAAGGGTGCACAGGACAACGTTTCTCCCAGTAATTATAAAGCGTTTTGTGCTTCCCTCCTCCCAGGGGCAAAGGGCTTGGAAGAGGAAGGGGGGAAACGGGGAGAGCTGGGAGGGCCAAAGGGCAGGGCTAGGTCTCCCAGACTGCCAGGTGGTGGAGAAACCCCAGGTGAACAGCTACGAATCCCACCCATCATTACATACAACCTTTCTGGTTTTATTATGTTTTACAAAGAAGTCAAGGCCGTGAACATACTCTTCCCTCCTTCAATTTTCATCAGAACAGAAACCCCGTCAGGTGGAGAGAAAGTCACCCAGTTGGCTTTCATGGCTAAGGCGGGACTGGAACTCCCCGTCTCCTAGTGATTGGCCCAGAGTCACTCTGTTGGCTTTCATGCCTAAGGCAGAACTAGAACTCACCGCCTCCTGGCGATTGACCCAAAGTCACCCAGCCGGCTTTCATGGCTAAGGCGGGATTAGAACTCACCGTCTCCTGAAGATTCTATTAGGTCTGTGATGAACCTGTGGTTTGTGAGCCGTCGCCTGGAACTGTGCAATTGTCAGGCATATGCCGTGCATTCGCAGGGGGAGAAGCTTGCATGGGTACACACAGGCACGCACAGGGGGGCAGGGCATATGTGTGTGTGTGTGTGTGGTGCACATTGCATTATGGGTGCATTTCATTCGGCACGCAATGACGAAAAGGTGACCCATCACTGTATTAGGTTTCTTAAATAGCTTTTATATTGCCTACTGCATGGATGTCCAACTGCAGACTTCAACTCCCCTTCAATGGTTGGGAATTCTGGGAATTGAAGTCCACAAGTCTTAACATTGGTCAGGTTGGACATCCCTCGTCTAATGTAGTGTACTAAAGCACATTATTATTATTATTTTAAATCAGATCTATTCTACTCTTGTTGCCTGCCAAAGAAATTTGGGGTAGATACTGATTTCATGCACACGACACCCAGAATTCAACTTTCAAACTAAGCCCAATGGACATGTGTAGATAGATAGAATAAGAGTTGGTTGGGACCTTGGAGGTCATTTAGTCCAACCCCCTACCCACCCAAGCAGGAGGCCCTACACCATTCCTGACAGATGGCAGCCCAGTCTCTTCCTGAAAGCCTCCAGGGATGAAGCTCCCACAACTTCTGAAGGCAGCTTCTGTTCCATGGGTGGATTGTTCTCCCTGTCAGAAAAATTCCTCCTTATTTCCAGGCTGAATCTCTCCTTGTTCAGTTTTCATCCATTATTCCCTGTCTGCCCTTCAGGTGTTTTGGAGAATAGCTTGACCCCTTCGTCTTGTCGGTGTCAGCCCCTCAAATATTGGAAGATGCTATCATGTCTCCCCTGGACCTTCTCTTCACTAGACTAGACTAGCCACGTCCAGTACGATTTATATTGACTGTTTCCTAGTATGATTTGATTGCTTATTATACCCTATGACTATCATTAAGTGTTGTAGGTTACGATTCTTGATTCTTAACAAATGTACCTTTTCTTTATGTATACTGAGAGTATTTACACCAAGACAAATCCTTTGTGTGTCCAACCACACTTGGTCAATAAAGAATTCTATTCTATTCTATTCTATTCTATTCTATTCTATTCTATTCTATTCTATTCTATTCTATTCTATTCTATTCTATTCTATTCTATTCCATTCCATTCTATTCTTATTCCTGCAACCTTTCATTGCATGTTTCAGCCTCCAATCCCCTCATCATCCTGGTTGCTCTTCTCGGCACTCTTTCCGGAGTCTCAATCTCTTTTTGGTTTCCTGGTGACCAAAACCGGTTGCATTCCTCTAGGTGGCCCCCTGTGATCTGGCACAGGGAAGCCTTTGGCATGGCTGCTAAAAGCAGAGTTAGGAGGAGACGGGCAGAGCGCCTGTCATGCCCTGTCTTGCCCAGCTGGGCTGGCAGGAATTTTCCGACCTGCCTGAAATGATGATTATTGTTTTCATGAGTGTGTCAAGAGGCGCCCCGCCTTTCTGCCCAAACATGAGGCGTCAAGACAGCATTTCGGGGCTGGTTAAAGAAGAAGTGCTTTCGAATTCAGCCAGGGGATAACTTCTCATCTGCCCAGAAAAGTTGGCACCTTCCTGTGGGCAGGGACAAGCTGGCAGCAAAAGGCAACGGATCCCAACTTTTTCTCTCGTTCCAGCCAATGGGTAGATTTAGAGGAGGGTCCCTCCATTGCAGTGTGGGTATTGCTGGTGCTCGGGGGATGTAGTTCCCTTCCCCTAGACTGGAGCAGCGTTTCTCACCCCTTGGCAGCAGGATTTTAACTCCCCAGAATTCCCCAGCCAGCCACGAAGCCCACCACTCTTAAAAAGGATGCTGGCTTGGAGAATTCTGGGAGTTTGAAGCTCACCCCTTGCCTAGATTGGAAAGCCCTGGTCTAAATTTTAATTCGGGGATCTCCAAACTTGGCAACTTGTAAGATTTGTGGACTTCAAACTCCCAGAATTCCTCAGCTAGTCATGCTGGCTCTGGCAATTCTGGGAGTTGAAGTCCACAAGTCTTAAAGTGGCCAAGTTTGGAAACTCTTGTTTTAGAATAGAATAGAATAGAAAATAGAATAGAATAAGGAATGGAATGGAATGGAATAGAAATTAGAATGAATAGAATAGAATATAGAATGGAACGGAACGGAACGGAATGAAGAAATAGAATAGAATATTGAATAGCATATAGAATAGAATATAGAACACAGAACATAGAACAGAATAGAATAGAATAAGGAATAGAATAGAATATTGAATAGCATATTGAATAGCATATTGAATAGCATATAGAATAGAATAGAATAAGGAATAGAATAGAAATTGGAATGAACAGAATATAGAATGGAATGGAATGAAGGAATAGAATAGAATAGCATATAGAATAGCGAATAGAACAGAATAAAATAGAATAGGAACTGGAAGGGACCTCGGAGGTCTTCTAGTCTAACCCTCTGCTCAAGCAGGAGACCCTAGACCAGAGATCTCCAAACTTGGCAACTTGTAAGACTTGCGGACTTCCAACTCCCAGAATCCCAAAGTTTGGGGACCCCTGTTCTAGATGGAGACACCCCTTTAAAGCACCAGGGGGAAGTGGCACCGTCACGGGGCTGGAGGTCTTCAGGGAAAGCTCGGAGTGCCATTTTTTTTGTCGGCGAGGGAATAAGGTCTCCCTCCCACCTTGGGTAGGGGGTCGGACTAGACGAACTCTAGGGATCCCTTCCACCTCCAATCTGCCGCCGGGGGTGAACCAGAAAGCCGGAGGAACCAAGCCCGCAAAAGGCCCCTTCGCGTGGATCAAGCCGCCGAGCCCACCCCAGAGCCCGAGGCGGTGAGACCACGGGCATCCTCCGCGGCTGGCCTCCAGGGGGCACTTCCGGGCGAAGGCACCCGCAAATCGGGGCCGCTGCCCTGATCGCGGAGCCCGCTCCCTCCCCCGCAGTGGAAAGTCGCTTGCCAAACTTTATGAATGGAGCTCGGGCCGCCACGGGATTGGCCAGTTTGAGGAAGCCACGCCCCCTCCGCCTTTCTCTCGAGCCCCGGACTGGCTGGCTGGCTGGGGGGGCGTGGCAGGGCGCCCCTCCCTGCTCATGGGGAGGGGCCAAGCCTGGATGGGAGACCCGCAGCTGGCTGGGGAATTCTGGGAGTTGAAGTCCACACGTGTTAAAGGCGCGACGTTTGGAGAAACCCGCCCCCCCCCAGACAGAAGAAAAGTGAAGATCTGGTGTATATCGTAGAACCCGAAGGCTGGAAGGAACCTAGGAGGTCATCTAGTCCAGCCCCCCCTGTTCAGGGTGGGAGGCGTTTATTCCATCCCAGACAAACGGCTGCCCAGTCTATTCTTGAAAACCTCTTGACCTCCCCCCCCAAGCTCCCTGGCGTCAATTTAGAACAGGGGTCCCCAAACTTGGCCAACTTTAAGACTTGTGGACTTCATAGCTGGCTGGAGGATTCTGGGAGTTGAAGTCCGCAAGTTTTAAAGTTGGCCAAGTTTGGAGACCTCTGATTTAGAACATAGAATAACATTGGAAAGGGGCCTTAGAGATCTTCTAGTCAAACAGGAAACCCTATATCAGGAGTCCCCAAACTTGGCCAACTTTAAGACTTGTGGACTTCAACTCCCAGAATTCCATCCAGCAAAGCTGAGGAATTCTGGGAGTTGAAGTCCACAGGTCTTAAAGTTGGCCAAGTTTTGAGACCTTTGCCCTATATCATCCCAGACAAATGGCTGTCCAGTCTATTCTTGAAAACCTCCAGGGACGGAGCACCCAGGAGGCAAGGGGTTCCATTGATGGGGGCTCCCCACACCAACTTCCCTGGACCAAGGCAGAGGTGGGATTCAGCCGGTTCTGACCAGTTCTGGAGAGCCGGGAGCGGAAAATTTGAGCAGTTCAGAGAACCAGCCAATCCCACCTCTGACTGGCCCCGCCGACCCCATCTCTTCTCTGCCTCCCACTGAGTCCCAGCTGATCGGCTGGGTCTTCTTTGGTTGCCCTGCACAGGAGAACGGAGCTGGAAAGCAGGTTAGTGGGGTTGGGAGGGAAGGGGGATTTGGCAGTATCCTTCCCCTGCCACGCCCACCAAGCCACGCCCACAGCACTGGTAGTAAAAAACTTTAAATCCCACCACAGCCAAGGGGTGCCTGGATTGGTTTCCCATGCCTGGGGGGGGGGGGGATGGAGGTGGGCAGCAAAGAGCAGGTTAAAGCTGTGCAGGAAAGGAACAAAGTTTGAATCCAAAGCACAAAAGCCCGGAAGAATGGAAAATGGGATGGGGTGGGGTGTTTGCAGGCCATTTGTGTGGATCGCGGCCACTTTGTGGGTTGTGAAAATGGATAACACAATAAAACTTTGTGTCTTGGGACCCCGTTTCTCAACCTTCAACACTACAACTTCCCAGAGTTTTCCACCTGGTGTGTGCTGCACAGGAAGTCCTCAACTTACAACCGTGGGTTGACGTGAGTTGTTAGAAGAGCACTGGGAAAATATCCCCCCAGGGCTGATCCTCGCCCTTACGACTGTCATAACATCTCCACCCTCACGGATACAATCAACATTGGTGCGCTTGGTAACCCTGCATGCAGAGCGGGAGAGTCAAGCGGTTCAAGGGCGGTTTGTGCGAACCGGACGTTACGTTGTCAACTGATTTGCTGAACTGGTAGAATTCCACACCTGACTGGTTGGCCCCATGCCCACTCAACCCCTCCCAGAAGTCTCCACATGATTCAGGTAAGGCTGTGCGGAGGCTCTGGGAGGGCCAGTACCGGAAGTCCAGGAATGGGCCTATTTCCGGCTCCTGGTGGGCCTCCAGTGTTGTGTACTAAAAATGGACTGCTCGAAATCCCTGCGCCTTGATTGGCTAAGGCGCAGGGATTTCTAATTGGCCAGGCGAGCCGCGCCGATTGGCCCGATTGAAGTCTCCCGCGATTGGCTGAAACCATAAGCGGGAGACTTGAATCGCTGCCATTGGCCGCGGCCGCCGCGGCAAAAGAGTATAAAAGCCGGAGGCTTTTTCTCTTTTGCGGTTCGGTTCACGTCTTCAATAAAAAGAGCTGTTACTGATAGTCACTGCCTCAGAGCCTTCCTTTCGGACACGACACTGGCGACGAGGGTGGGATCTCGCCCCTGAACCGAACCCCGTGTCCACAGACGAACTTGCGACAACGAAATGGCGAAAATAGCACCGCCCGCCCCCTTCAACCCCGCCGCCGAGGACTGGGAGTCCTACTCAGACAGATTCCGGATGTATTTAGAGTGTGCCGGCATGAAGGACGCCCCGGGCCCGCTAAAACGCGCCGTGTTCCTGACGCATTGTGGACCAGAGGTTTTCCAGATGGCCAAGGCATTGGCCAAACCGGCAGACGCGACTGCCATGGATTGGGACGTCCTCGAACCCATACTAAAGCGCCATTATGCTCCCGAGGTCCCCATCCTAATTCGGCGGAACGAATTCTACCGGAGATGTCAAAAACCGGACGAGAAACTGAGCGACTTTGTCGCTGAATTAAGGCGCCTAGGCGGGCTCTGTGAGTTTGAGGGATTGAACAGTCTCATAAGAGACCGTTTCGTACTAGGACTTTGGGATCCGACACTCCAGAGCCGACTTATGGCCAAAGGCGACATCAGCCTCGCCGATGCCATCACCGCAGCCGCGGCCGCAGAAGCAACCCGCACGTCAGCAGACACCATGCGGAGAACCGAGGCAAAAGGCGCAAACAACAACAACCCCGCAAGGTCGGCCGATGCAAGAATCGAAGCGGCCGCACACTACGGCGGTTACCAGTCAGCCTCCAGCATTTCAGACGATGAGGAGGACACACATCGCATGCAGGCGGGTCGCGGAAACCAGCGAAGCCAAAACAGTCGTAGGTCGAGGACCAACTGCGCAGGGTGCGGCGGCGACCACCCCAGGTCCGAATGCCGTTTCTTTGACGCGGTCTGCAGGCATTGTGACCGAAGGGGCCACATCGCCCGAGTTTGCCGCCAAAAGAAGACACGCAGCCCGCCAAAATGGGAGCAGCAGGATAGAAGGAGAGAGAGCCCGCCAAGAACCAGAGAGCGCCAGCCAGCAGGCAGATGGGACCAGAAGCAAAGACCCCAGAGAAGCGGCGACGGTCGGCGGAAAGAAGAAACCCACCAGACGGTGACAATCGGCCATGCCATCTCCGACGGCGCCAGAAAGATATACGTTGAAGTCTACGTCGAAGGTCGGCCTTGCAAGATGGAAGTGGACTCCGGGTCCTACCTTTCCATGATTGCATGGCGCGAAATAAAAAAACTAGTGCCCACCCTGCAGAAGGAAAATGTACCCGCCCAGAGAATCATCATAAGGGACTATCAGGGCAATCGCGTGCCAGTAGTGGGCACCAAAAACTTTAGCGTAACCTACAAAGGCCGAACCGAACAGCTTCCACTCACGATAGTCGATCGTGACCGCCCGAGCTTGCTTGGCCTGCAATGGTTCGCCCCACTGAACATCGCATTGACAGGTGTCAACCAAGTCTCCATGGAAGCCTGGGAACAGCGGTTAGTCCAGGAGTTCCAGGAGGTCTTCGATGGAGGATTGGGCAAGTATAAGGGGCCCCCTATTTCCTTTGACTTAGACCCATGGGTTTCCCCCAAGCGACTTAAATCTAGGAGGGTACCCTTTGCGTTAAAACCAAAAATTGACGAACAAATCAACAAACTCGTCAAGCAAGGGGTATTAACACCTATAGATCACGCCAGATGGGAGACCCCTATAGTGACCCCAGTAAAGCCAGACGGGTCCGTGAGGATTTGCGGGGACTATAAGGCCACCCTAAATAGCGCGCTACAGCAAAGCGCCTACCCAGTGCCCATAGTGCAACACTTACTGCACTCATTGGGAGGGGGAAAAATTTTTGCCAAGCTTGACCTCGCCCAGGCATACCAGCAACTGCCTGTGGACGAAGAAACGGCAGAAGCCCAAACAATCGTGACACACCGGGGGGCCTTCAAGTGCAACAGACTCCAATTCGGAGTCAGCGTGGCACCAGGCATTTTTCAAAGTCTAATGGAACGTTTGCTACAGGGCATAAAGGGGGTGGTGCCCTATTTCGATGACGTGTTAATCGCGGCGCCAAACGAAGCCGAATTAGAGAACCGTTTAAGACAAGTCTTGACAAAATTTAAAGAGACAGGACTTAAGGTCAAACGCGAAAAATGCCAACTGTGTACGCAGCAAATAGAATTTCTGGGTTACCTCCTAGACAGACAGGGCATCCACCCTACAGCTAAAAAGGTTAAAGCCGTCAAGGAAGCCCCCACCCCGAGGTCCAAAACAGAACTACAAGCATTCCTAGGGTTACTAAATTTTTATAATGTCTTCCTACCTCAGAAGGCAACGGTGGCGGAGCCCTTGCATAGACTCCTAGACAAGAGGGCAGCATGGACTTGGGGGAAACGAGAACAGGCCGCCTTTCAGGGAACCAAAGACCTCCTCACCTCCGACGCCGTTCTAATACAGTTCAGTGAGACTTTACCCCTAGCTGTCACTTGCGACGCATCGCCCTACGGCGTCGGCGCTGTCCTCAGCCATACCCTCCCAGACCAGAGAGAAGCGCCTATTGCATTTTTTTCCAGAACGCTAACAAAACCGGAACGGAACTATAGCCAGCTGGACAAAGAAGCTTTGGCTATAGTTGCCGCCGTCAAGCGTTTCCATGAGTACTTGTACGGCCGCCCATTCAAGATAGTCACCGACCATAAGCCACTGCTGGGCATCCTCGCTGGGGATCGGGCCACACCAAACATCTTGTCACCGCGCATGACTAGGTGGTCTGAATTCCTGGCGGCCTACAACTACGAACTGTTCCACAAGCCAGGAAAGAAAATTTCACACGCGGACGCTTTGAGCCGCTCGCCCTTGCCGGACTCGGAACCTGACCCCGCTCCTACAACTAACACCTTGAGCATAGAAAGCCTGCCCATAACCGCATCCGATATTGCCAGGGAAACCAGTAGGGACAGACAATTGGCGAAAGTCTTGCATTGGTTAGAGAAAGGTTGGCCGGAAAAGGACATTGACGAGACTTTTAAGAAATTCCGGCAGCGCCAGACTGAACTGTCTCTGTTAAGGGGTTGCATCCTGTGGGGAGATCGGGTGGTAATTCCGTGCAAATTACAAAGCAGAGTTTTGGAAATGTTACATGAGGGGCATCCTGGCATCGTCAGGACAAAAGCCCTGGCCAGGAGTTACGCTTGGTGGCCAGGGATGGATAAGCAAATTGAAACATGGGTTGCAAGGTGCCACCGGTGCCAAGAAACCAGGTCCAGCCCACCCGCAGCACCCACCAGGGACTGGGAAATACCACGGGGACCCTGGTCCAGAATCCATTTAGATTTTGCTGGCCCCACAAATGGACACACTTTTTTGATCACAGTAGATGCATACTCGAACTGGTTAGAGGTGGCTGACATGAAATCCACCACCACGGAGGCTGTCATTAAAGAACTTTGTAAACTATTCTCGACACATGGCCTCCCAGACGTAGTTGTCTCAGACAACGGGCCCCAATTCACCTCGCTCGAATTTGAACGCTTCCTGGCTGAGAAAGGTATCCGCCACGCGTTGACAGCACCGGCGCATCCGGCGGCGAACGGTAGGGCGGAACGGATGGTCCAATTTACAAAAAAGACCCTCCGGAAAATGGACCACGGGGAGATCAACGAAAAAATTAATAAACTGCTTTTCATACAACACATCACACCTAACACCACAACAAACAAAAGCCCTGCAGAGCTCCTGATGGGCAGAAAGCTGCGGTCACCACTCGATCGTCTACACCCCACATATAACCCGGAGCGACCCCCGGACTCAAGCTCCAGGTACCGGACTTTTCAACCAGGCGACTGGGTTTACGCTAAAAATATGACAGGGGAACCCCTATGGATCCCAGCCGTCATAACACAAACCACAGGCCCACGGTCATACCGGCTCCAAACCGTCGATGGGCGAGCCTGGAAGCGACACATTGACCAACTCCGGTCACGGGCAATAACTAACCTCAACCCCCAAGACACGAACCAAGGGGGGAGGGAAGACCCGACAAAAGAAACGCAGAAAAAAAGTAAAGACTCACCAGATCGCTGCCTCCGCGAATCCCATCCGGAGAGGAGCCGTCCAGCCAACTCTACCGACTCGGAAAAGCCAAGCGGGAGCGGCAAAATCCGTGACTCAACCGACCCGGTAGGCCCAGGCGGGAGCCACGGCGAGAGCACCGGCCCGACCATCCAGCCGGTACCCACAGAGCCAGAAGCAGCCAAAAAGATGACCGCTCCGGCCGAGCTACAACAGAAGAATGAGCTGCGCAGGTCAACTAGGACCCGACGTAGCCCCGCCTACCTGCGTGATTACACCACGTGAAAGACCCTACCAAGAGGGGAGGGGTGTTGTGTACTAAAAATGGACTGCTCGAAATCCCTGCGCCTTGATTGGCTAAGGCGCAGGGATTTCTAATTGGCCAGGCGAGCCGCGCCGATTGGCCCGATTGAAGTCTCCCGCGATTGGCTGAAACCATAAGCGGGAGACTTGAATCGCTGCCATTGGCCGCGGCCGCCGCGGCAAAAGAGTATAAAAGCCGGAGGCTTTTTCTCTTTTGCGGTTCGGTTCACGTCTTCAATAAAAAGAGCTGTTACTGATAGTCACTGCCTCAGAGCCTTCCTTTCGGACACGACATCCAGAGCTCAGGGAAGGCTGTTTTCGCCCTCCCAGAGGCCCAGGGGAACCCTAAAGTTCCGGTTTTGGTAGGCCACAACCACCACGGACATGCCCACCCAGCAACCGGGCAGCGAATTGGTTGCTGGGATGTTTGAATCCCACCCTTCCCACATGCCCCGACACCCGGGCTCCCCAAACTTGGCCACTTTAAGACTGGTGGATTTCGACTCCCAGAATTCCCCAGGCCCCAAGCTGGCTGGAGAATTCTGGGGGTTGAAGTCCACCAGTCTTAAAAGTGGCCAAGTTTGGGGAGCTCTGCCTTACACTTGGCAGTTACAACTTCCCAGGGTCCTGTCACCCCCATTTGGGACTTTCTCAGCTGGCTTCCCCAAGCAAAGTCGGGGGGACCATGCAATTCGCTTCACAATGGACTGCCTCAGAGACACAAATTCCGATCCCCGTTGCGGCTATGAGTCAAGGACTTGGGTCCCCGTTTTGCACGGCCGGTTTGTTTGTGAGTTGCAGCTTTCCCAAGAATTTACCCTGAGTAAATATCAGAAATCAGCTCTTGGGCATTATTCTTTTACCTGGAAAAACATTTTGTGGCTGACAAAAGATGACTCACTCGCGGTGATAGAAATGTGGGCGAGACTTGGAAAGGAACAGAGCAGGAAACACGAACGGCTCCCCCTTCCTTGCCTAGCCTGGAATTGTGGGAAGGAGCACAAAGGACACCCAGCCGGCATTCAATAGTTGGGGGGCTGATTCCCCCTCCTCATTCACACCCAAAAGGTATATTTCTTTTTTGGGGGGGTAATAATATGTCTTTTTTTAGATATGGGAGATGGGGAATGATTCATAGAGTCACGGACTGAGACGGGCGGCTATAGAAACCGAATAAATAAATAAAACCTGACTTAAGCCTGTGTGAGAGAAAATCTGTTGGAAGGGCGACATTTGATTCCTTTGGTTATGGAAGTCACACTCGGCCAATCACTAGGAGACGGAGAGTTCCAGTCCTGCCTTAGCCATGAAAGCCGGCTGGGTGACTTTGGGTCAATCATTAGGAGACGGGGAGTTCTAGTTCCGCTTAGGCACGAAAGCCAAGAGGGTGTCTCTGGGCCATGAAAGCCAATTGGATGTCTCTGGGCCAATCACTAGAAGATGGGGAGTTCTAGTCCCGCCTTACCCATGAAAGCCGGCTGGGTGACTTTGGGCCAATCACTAGGAGACAGGGAGTTCTAGTCCCGCCTTAGCCATGAAAGCCAACAGGGTGACTCTGGGCCATGAAAGCCAATTGGGTGTCTCTGGGCCAATCACTAGGAAACAGGGAGTTCTAGTCCCGCCTTAGGCATGAAAGCCAGCTGGGTGACTCTGGGCCATGAAAGCCAACTGGGTGTCTCTGGGCCAATCACTAGGAGACAGGGAGTTCTAGTCCCGCCTTGGGCACGAAAGCCAACAGGGTGACTCTGGGCCATGAAAGCCAACTGGGTGTCTCTGGGCCAATCACTAGGAGACAGGGAGTTCTAGTCCCGCCTTGGGCACGAAAGCCAACAGGGTGACTCTGGGCCATGAAAGCCAACTGGGTGTCTCTGGGCCAATCACTAGGAGACAGGGAGTTCTAGTCCCGCCTTAGGCACGAAAGCCAACAGGGTGACTCTGGGCCATGAAAGCCAACTGGGTGTCTCTGGGCCAATCACTAGGAGACAGGGAGTTCTAGTCCCGCCTTAGGCACGAAAGCCAACAGGGTGACTCTGGGCCATGAAAGCCAACTGGGTGACTTTGGGCCAATCACTAGGAGACAGGGAGTTCTAGTCCCACCTTAGGCACGAAAGCCAGCTGGGTGACTTTGGGCCAATCACTAAGAGACAGGGAGTTCTAGTCCCGCCTTAGGCACGAAAGCCAACAGGGTGACTCTGGGCCATGAAAGTCAACTGGGTGACTTTGGGCCAATCACTAGGAGACAGGGAGTTCTAGTCCCGCCTTAGGCACAAAAGCCAGCTGGGTGACTTTGGGCCAATCACTAAGAGACAGGGAGTTCTAGTCCCGCCTTGGGCACGAAAGCCAACAGGGTGACTCTGGGCCATGAAAGCCAACTGGGTGTCTTTGGGCCAATCACTAGGAGACAGGGAGTTCTAGTCCCGCCTTGGGCACGAAAGCCAACAGGGTGACTCTGGGCCATGAAAGCCAACTGGGTGTCTCTGGGCCAATCACTAGGAGACAGGGAGTTCTAGTCCCGCCTTAGGCACGAAAGCCAACAGGGTGACTCTGGGCCATGAAAGCCAACTGGGTGTCTCTGGGCCAATCACTAGGAGACAGGGAGTTCTAGTCCCGCCTTGGGCACGAAAGCCAACAGGGTGACTCTGGGCCATGAAAGCCAACTGGGTGTCTCTGGGCCAATCACTAGGAGACAGGGAGTTCTAGTCCCGCCTTAGGCACGAAAGCCAACAGGGTAACTCTGGGCCATGAAAGCCAACTGGGTGTCTCTGGGCCAATCACTAGGAGACAGGGAGTTCTAGTCCCGCCTTAGGCACGAAAGCCAACAGGGTGACTCTGGGCCATGAAAGCCAACTGGGTGACTTTGGGCCAATCACTAGGAGACAGGGAGTTCTAGTCCCACCTTAGGCACGAAAGCCAGCTGGGTGACTTTGGGCCAATCACTAAGAGACAGGGAGTTCTAGTCCCGCCTTAGGCACGAAAGCCAACAGGGTGACTCTGGGCCATGAAAGCCAACTGGGTGACTTTGGGCCAATCACTAGGAGACAGGGAGTTCTAGTCCCGCCTTAGGCACAAAAGCCAGCTGGGTGACTTTGGGCCAATCACTAAGAGACAGGGAGTTCTAGTCCCGCCTTAGGCACGAAAGCCAACAGGGTAACTCTGGGCCATGAAAGCCAATTGGGTGTCTCTGGGCCAATCACTAGGAGATGGGGAGTTCTAGTCCCGCCTTAGGCACGAAAGCCAACAGGGTGACTCTGGGCCATGAAAGCCAATTGGGTGTCTCTGGGCCAATCACTAGGAGATGGGGAGTTCTAGTCCCGCCTTAGGCATGAAAGCCGGCTGGGTGACTTTGGGCCAATCACTGGGAGACAGGGAGTTCTAGTCCCGCCTTAGGCACGAAAGCCAACAGGGTGACTCTGGGCCATGAAAGCCAATTGGGTGTCTCTGGGCCAATCACTAGGAGATGGGGAGTTCTAGTCCCGCCTTAGGCACGAAAGCCGGCTGGGTGACTTTGGGCCAATCACTGGGAGACAGGGAGTTCTAGTCCCGCCTTAGGCACGAAAGCCAATAGGGTGACTCTGGGCCAATCACTAGGAGACGGGGAGTCGTAGCCAACTGGGTGACTTCCAACTTATGACCAGTCCCACAGCCGCCGTATCAAGACCCAATTGTGGCTGTTTGAAAGTAAGACACACACCCCTCCTGCTTTCTGACCCTCAACACAACTTACAAAGCCAAAAACAGGGAGGAGAGAGCGCAGAGGAATCGAATGGCTGCCATGACAGAGCCTGGCATCTCCCTGGCAGAGGATTCGCCTGCCCCGTTCGTCTGTCAACCTTCAGGGCATGGGTGCACCTTCAGAAGGGCTTCTCCTGAAGGCAGGTGGCTCCTGAGAAGCATCAACCCTCTGAATTGTGGGACAACAGATACTCAGAGTTGGAAGGGACCTTGGAGGTCTTCTAGTCCAACCCCCAGGCCAAGCAGGAGACCTTACACCATTTCTGACAGAGGGCAGTTCAGTCTCTTCTTGGAAGCCTCCAGGGATGAAGCTCCCACAACTTCCAAGGGCAGCTTCTGTTCCACAGGTTGATTGTCCTCCCTGTCAGAAAGTTTCTCCTTATTTCCAGGTTGAATCTCTCCTTGTCAGTTTCCATCTATTGTTCCTTCTCTGGCCTTCGGGGGCTTTGGAGAATAAATTGACCTTCCCCTCCTCTTTGGGGCAGCCCCTCAAATACTGGAAGGCTGCTATCATGTCCCCCCTAATTCTTCTTTTCTTTAACTAGCCAAACCCAAATCCTGCAGCCGTTCGTCGTATCTTTTAGTCTCCAGGCCTTTCATCATCTTAGTTGCTCTTCTCTGGGTAGAGTTCAACTCCACAGCTGGGCCTGAGGAATTTCACAGCAGTTAGGCATGGCCATGGCCGTTAAGTGAACCTTGCGCGGTCATGAAGCAAACACTGTGGTTGTTAAACAAGTCCATCCCCCCCCCCATCTTTAAATGGAAACCAAAAGGAATTTCTTAGAAACTGGCAAAAAAACCACCACCAAAACATAGAAAACCACAGACACGTGACGTGTGGGAGGCTGTAACTGGGCATACATGACCTTGTGTGCGTTTGTGTATGTGTGTGTGTGTTACGTGCATGGCTGCCAAAACTTCAAAAACTGGTTGAGTAGCTCTGGGGAGGTCCCTCGTAAATTCGAACAGTTGCCAATTCAACGAGAACCACCTGTATTTGGTTTTGCCTTAAGGGTTCAGAGCTGTGTGGAATCTGGGTTCCTTTCACACACACACACACACACCCAGAGGGGGTCTTTGGGTCCCTGGTTCTTATTCTTCGAATTTCGACCCACCTGATCCGCTTCCTGTCCTTTCCTCCAGCCTTCCTTCCCTGACCCTTGGAAGCCTCCATGAAACAGGAAACCCGGTGTGATATATTTACACAACATATTGTCGGTTAGCTCAGAGGCGATAATAAGGAGAGATATTTGGCCAAGAAGGTTGCCATAACCACCCCACAGCATCCACGGAGGTTTCCCCCCACCCCCGGGTTGTTTCCCCGCAGCCCCTCCCTTGCTTAAAGAGGGCCGCCGGGGAAGAGGTGGGGGGCTAAGACTGGAACCACAGTTCCCATATTGTGCTCCTGTGTATTGTTTGTGTGATGATTTTAAAAGCGCAGGGTAGGTCAAACTTGGGAAATTTTGATTAGAATTCAGGGGTTTCCAACCTTGGCAATGTGAAGACTTGTGGACTTCAAATCCCAGAATTCCTCAGCCAGCAAAGTTGAAGTCCCCACGCTGGCTGAGGAATTCTGGGAGTTGAAGTCCACAAGTGGCCAAGGTTGGAGAACTGCATTAGACCAAACTTTGTCCCTTAGCCATTTTCCTTAACTACTCAACGATAGTTTCCTCCCAAAAGTAGGTCGGCCCAAGAAAACATAGCATACAAAAAGGTGGCTCTTTTCCACCACTCTCCGCTCCACAAACCTACCAGCTGCATTTTAGCCTCAGGGGATTGTGCAAATGAAACGCCTGTGTTTAGTTTGTGCATCGCGGTGTTGTCCCAAACCAGAAAGTCTGGCTCATCCCCGAGACTGTGATTAGGTGAACCATGGGTAATAAATACGCTTTTGATGCACCTGGCCAATAAATTGCATCTTCAATTGCAGGATTCCCACCCGAGTGTTGGGATTCTTAATTAGTTTCAGCATTCCAAGAAGAGGAAGCAATTGTATATCCTTGTTACTTCCTAAATACTCACCCACTAAGGCAGCATTACTCAACCTTGGTGACTTTCAGATGGGTGAGCTGGGCAGGAGTTTTGATATAAAATTTGGTCATGGCTAGAGGGAATGACGGGGTTAAAAATTCACTATATACCAAAGATGTTCCTATTGGGAATAATGGAAGAGAATTTTAGCAAAGTTGATACCTATCTAATCGTTCATGTAATCATGGCAGCAAGAATGATATTCGCTCAAAATTGGAAAGCAAGTGAAGATGCTAGGATTGGTAAGATATTATAATCAATGCACCGAAATGGATAGGTTGACACTAGAATTGAAGGGACAAGATAAATCAGAATATTATAAAGTATGGAATAAGTTTTATTATTGGAGGGACATGAAAGGGAGTTCACAAAATTGAAATAAAGAATTTAAGGTGAAATAGGGAAGAGGTGAGGGACCTCATACCTGAGGATTAAGGAAAAAGAAGTAAAAAAAGTACAAAGCTCAAATGTATATATGTACATATTTGGGTATAAATGTATATAACTTTTGTGTCTTTCTCAATGTAAAAATCATTTGACAGAAATATACGTCAAAGACCACCACCACGTTCAATGTTTTTTAATGTGTATATTCAATATTTTTTTAAAAAAATAAATAAATTAAGAAAAAGATGGGTGAGCTGGGGAAAAGCTGGCTGGGGAATTCTGGGAGTTGAAGTCCACCCGTCTTCAAAGGTTGAGTAGCACTACGTTAGTGGGATAAGCTGAACAAACAATTCAATCTCTATATCATTGTCAGCCAAAGTCAGTCACAACCTCACACAATGGGAAAAGGACAGTTTAAGTTTTCCAGGGCAGCCTGTTAACCTTGACGTGGTCGTTTTCGGGAAAATGCATCAGAACTATGACCTGATCCAACACTAGGATTAGGGGATCCAAACTTCCCAATCAGGCCTTGAGAAGATCAGTTAACTTACCCCTGAGGGAGAAAATCTGGGTCACCCCCCACTCCCCACTAATATTGGGGGTTAGACTAGATGCCCTCTCTTCCAACTCTGTTAATATTTACTGGCTGTTTCTTCACACACACACACCCTCCATAATCTGGATTTCTCACTATTGTGAAATGCTGTGAAGCCCACCCAAAGTCAGGGAATAGCAGGATTTGCAGAACAGATCAGAATAACAAGATTTGGAAGGGACCTCAGAGGTCATCTAGTCCAACCCTTTGCTCAAGCAGGAGACTCTATGCAGATAATCCCCTATTTACAACCACAGGCCATTCCAACATTTCTGTTGCTAAGTGAGGTGGTTGTCAAGTGAATTCTGCTCCCTTTTACGACATTTCTTGCCACCGTTGTTAAAGTGAATCACTGCGGTTGTTAAGATAGTCACACGTGAATCCAGCTTCCCCATTGACTTGGCTTGTCAGAAGGCTGCAAAAGGGCATCACTGCAACCGTCATGAAGTACATGCCAGTTGCTAAGTGTCTGAAATTCTGATCGTGGGGAGGCAGCCAAGAATCCCGGTGTGAAAAACTGGCATGTCACTTTTTAAAATGCTGCTGTAACTGAACCGTCACTAAATGAATGGTTTATAAGTCAAGGATTATCTGTAACTGTGGACCAGGGTAAAATATATATCCTAACCAGGGTAGGTTCAAGTGGGCTAGGACTCAGGGTAATCCAACCTTGGGCACTTTAAGCCTGGAGGACTTCAACTCCCAGAATTCCCCAGCCAGCTGGCTGGGGAATTCTGGGAGTTGAAGTCCGCCAGGCTTAAAGTGGCCAAGGTTGGAGACCCCTGGCCTGGGTGATTTGGGTTGGGGAAAATCCATCCTTGCTTTGGTAGATATGACAAACCATCATAGTATTTCTCCAAACCATCATAGTATTTCTCCAAACCATCATAGTATTTCTCCAAACCATCATAGTATTTCTCTCAAGCTTTCTTGTCATATAGTTTAGGATAGAGTTAGGATTTTAAAAAAAAAAAACAACCACCACCTGTAGAGGTGAGAAAGGATGCCTTGCTGTGCCTTTTCGCTCCTGACATCTCTGATTTCCTTCTGTCTCTCTTTAAAAAAAAAAAAAAAATCCTTAAAGTCCAATGAAGTTATTATTTCTCCCCCCCGCCCGCCCACTCGCTTTCCTGAACGAAGCGAGCGAACCATAAAACTAACCGGCCGCCAGGAGGGAGGAGGGGGCGGGAGCGGCCGAGGGAAGAGCGGGAGCTGGGAACTTCGCGGCGGAGACAATGGAAGCGCCGGAGGGAGGCGCGCGGAGCCCTGGGAACAGCCGCGCCGAGTCCGCAGGTTCGAATCCTCTCCGTTCGCACGCCGGAGCAGCGAGAGGGGGGGGGGGAAAGCCCGGAGAGGGGGGGGCGGGAACGGGGACTCGGCCCTTTTGCAAGGCGAGGAGCAGCCCGGCGTCGCTTCGGGGCCGCGCGGGTCCCTTTCCCACCGCCTGAATCGGATTCCTCCACTGTCGCCCCCCCCCGCGCTTCCTATTTTTTTTTTTTTTTGCAATTGCCTGGAAAGCGGAAGGAGCCGCCCGAGAGGGAGAACGCGGGGATTCCGCGGGCAGGGACAAGAGGAGGAAGAGACGTGGGAACCGGAGCCGTCGCCCTCGCCCCCCCCCAGGGTAAATCCGGACCGAGCGCGCCCGCCTTTTGTTCGGGGCTCTTTGCAACGGTTGCAAGCGGGGCTGGCTGGCTTGGAGTGGGGGGTGGGTGGGTGGGTTCGGGAAGGCGTGGTTGCAACCGTCGGGGCGGCAGTGCATTGCAAAGGAGCCGCCAGGCTTGGGGTGGGTGGGGGAGGCGATCGGAGGGTCTCCCCGGACGGGGCGCTTTGCAAGGGGAAGAGCCCCCCCCGGCTCGGCAGCGGGGAAGGGAGGGAGCCGCCTGGCCCCGCGGAGGTTGCCCGGGGGAGGGTCCCGAGCGTTGCTCCGAGGGGCGAGCAGCCTGGGGAGGCTCCGCGAACCCCAACCTGGCCTGCAAGGACGGGCAGCGGCCCCGGGGGCCGGCGGAGTCGCCCTGCCTGGCTCTGCCTAGCCTAGGGAGCCCTCCGGGCCTCTCCCCCCTTCCCTGGCCTGGCCTCTGAAGCGGGAGGGGGGGTCCTTGGCCCTTTTGGGAGTGGGCTCCTTCCTTTGCCCCTTGGCTTCAGGGTGTGTGTGTGTGTGTGTGTCCCCCGGGGCCTGGCACGGTCTTACTCCGGCCTTTGCACGTGTGAACGGATTGCAATGCAACCTGGGTGGGTTGCATCTGACCCGGGGCGAGGCTTGGGGTGTGTATGTGTGTGTGTGATGCTTGGGGAGCCCTTGAAGGCTCCTCCAGAGAACTCTGGTTCCGTCCTGCGTGGGCTCTTCCACGCTGTCCCTGACAAGCCAGGATTGTTGGCTTCAACCCCCAACAGGAACAACCTGGGTTTCTCCCTCCTGCTAAGCTGGGCCTCCTCTCCGGGAGTTCAAATGCCTGGCAGGCACCCCAACTTGGTGCAATGCGTGAGCTGGGCCCTTCCTGCCCGCCACCCCCCCACCCCTCCGCCGTATGGCGGGGTGGCCTACCTCCCAGGGTTGCTGTTTGGCCTCTTTGTTTTTGAAATGGGGGAGGCAATCGTGGGAGGTGGGGGACAGGCCAGATACCCGTGGGTCCCTTTGAGCTGGGGAAACCCCTTCCAGTCTGAACTGGTTGGGAGATTGTGGGAGTGGGAGAGAAGAACCCCGATTCTGGGACTGTTCTGCCCTGTTCACCAGTGAAGAGGAGGGGGGGGTTGAGAATTAGGGGGTGTGCAGACCTGTCTCCTTTGGAGGGGCGAGGAGTGTTAGCCTTGTTTCGGGCAACCCGCTTCACCCCAAACCTCTCAGTGACATCCTGGCTTGGTGCAACTGGGAATGCAGGGCCCATTCTGGTTCCTGCAAATAAACCATGGCTTGTTGCATTCATCCCAGTGTGGGGCTTCCCCCAGCATATGTTAAACTATCAAGGTTGCAACCTGTGGGGTTCAGTATATTGGAGGGGGGGGGAGCATAAACCTGACCCTCTTCTCCTTATCTGATCTGTTTGGGGGAGGGGAGTAGTTGTTTGAGGTCTCTTGGCTGTGAATGGATGGCATCTTCTTTTCTGGGTAAAGAGCCCCGCCTTTTGGCCTGGTGTGTGTTGTGTGTGTGTTGTGTGTGTGTGTGTTTGGCTCTTTTCCACCACCCCCCATCCTGCAAGAATGGGGGAGGGTGCAGGGGTCCTCTGGCTTGGAAAGAAGGGTGGATCTGGGTGTGAAGCTTGTAACTGGGTGTAACCGGTTGTCTCTCTAGCAGGGTGTGTTGCAAAGGGCTTTTCCCTCCCCAGTTGGAGGGTCTGGAGAGAATGAAGGCAGCCGCTTAGTTAGAGCTGTTGCAGTGGGGCTGGGGGGAGGCTGCAGATAATGCAAGGGAGGTGGGGGCAGCAAATCCCATCTGCTTAGCAAAACCTGCTGGGGTTTTTTTGTTTCTGGAACGGACCTGGGATCAGGTCTGGGCCAAGGCAGGGGTGAGGAAAAAACCCCCTCCTCAATTTCTGGGGTGATTGGCACTTCTGGGGTGCACCTTCCCTCCGGTTGGGGCAGATTCAGCCTTCTTTGTGTGTGTGTTTGTGTGTGAATTGCAACACGTTGCTGGGGTTGCAAAAGGCCAAGAAGAAGAAGGACCTAATTTTTTTATTTTTAAGTGGAAACCTCTTGGCAGAATCCATTTTGTGACACCGGCCTTGGACGGGACACCGGCCAGCTCTTTTCCCAAGCGAGACTCCCACCCACCCACCACCTGGATGAAGTCAGTTTAACTCCAGTGGGGTTGAATAACAATAAACCATAGTTGGCTAGTGGGCTTAGCTAAGATTTAAAGCTGCATTTGGAAAGCCTTCGGCCGTGCGGGGCCTGATTTTTGCTTTGTGAAATTCATACCGCTTATTCTGGTGAAAAGGACCGCAAATATGAAATTATTTCCCCCCCCCCTTTTTTTTTTTTTTTGCTAGTCTACAGTTCCCTCCTTGCCTCAGGGCCAGGCTGGGGCTGAATGGCTGGGAGGAGGAGCTGACTAGAGAATTTATCAGGCCTTAAAATGCATTTAACTTTGGTTTTCATTGTTGGAAAAATGTTAAAGGTTGTGTGTGTGTCGGGGCAGGGAGGGAGAAGCTGGGAAAGCCCCTTTTGTGAGCCTAGGGAAGCTGCTGGGATATCAGGCAGGGCCTTCCATTTCTGACTTCGGGCCCCTTTGCAAGAAGCTGGGAGAATATTGGGGTGCAGGATGGGGGGAGGGTTCGTTCCTCCATGGGGCTGGGAGCATTGGCATTCCTTATTACTTTGAAAGGTGGCTGGGTTTGGGGGTGCAAAGGGCCAGGAGTTGGGAAGTAGCTTGGCAGCAGGGGGAAAGGAAAGGCTCCCACGATGGGCTCCCTTGGGGGGGGAAGTCACCTCCATTTCCCCACTTTCTCTCACCCTGAGCCTTCGAACTCGGCACTGTCTGGAGCGAGGTAGCCAGCGGGATTTCTTTAAAAAAAGAAAAAAATCACAACGCATCAGTTTTTAAACTGAATTATTTTTACCTATTGAATTGACATTTTTTTAAAAGCAGATTAACAGAGTTGGAAGGGACCTTGTAGGTCATCCAGTCCAACCCCCACCTCAACCCCCAAGCAGGGATGTTGCATCTTCCTACAATATAAGGTATAGATACTTCTTGATCATAGTTGAGAAGTTGTGTTGCTGAGGGCTTCCGTTGTTATGCTGGGCCTGATTTTACAGCTTTTTTTTTTTTGCCATGATGGTTAAGTGATTCATGTGGTCATTAAGTGAATCTGGCTTCCCCCACCCCCACACTGACAGAAAGGCTACAAATGGGGAATCCCCTAATTCCAGAGGCTGCAGCGACCCTCATGGGTACAAAGCTGCCAAGCACCCAAATTTTGTTCTCACGTGATTGTGAGGTTTTGCCTTGACGGTTGTAGAGTGAGGACCTGTGGCAATCACTTTTTTTTCAGTGTCCTCGTAACTTTGAACAGGTTGCCAGGTTGTAAAAGCCGAGGACTGTGCCTGTATAGAAAAACTTGAGATTTTGTGAAATTTTAAAATTGGATGACTTAGAAAACCCAGATAAAAAGTTAGAAAAACTTGAGAAAGGGGTTTAAAAACCCAGCAAGGGGAACCCTGATCTGGAGGGGCACCCAGGTTGGAGGGTGCAGACGTAAATTTTGATCCTAGCAGGAAGTGTAAGAGGAGCCGGATCGGACAAGCAGCAGGTCCTTCCCAGTTTCACCCATTAGGTGGAACAAGATTCTAGAAGGGGAAGGCATTTCTGCGTGCTTTTTGTCCTGATTTTAAGGGTGTGAGTGTGTCAGAAAACATCGTACTTTCTATCAGATTCCAAAAAAGGAAGGAAGGGGAGAAGAGAGGGAGGGAGGGAAGAAGATAGGAAGGAAGAAAAATAAAAATAAAGACAAAGAAAGAACAAAGAAGGGGAGAAGGGAGGGAGGGAATGGGGGAGGAAGATTGGAAGGAAGAAAAAGAAAGACACAGAAAAAAAGAAGGAAGGAAGGGGAGAAGAGGGAGGGAAGGAAGAAGAAGAAAGAAAGAATGAAAAAGTGAAGAAAGGGGAGAAGAGAGGTAGGTAGGAAGAGAAAGAAAAAGAACGAAAAAGTAAAGAAAGAAGGGGAGAAGAGGTAGGAAGGAAGAGAAAGAAAAAAAGAATGAAAAAGTAAAGAAAGAAGGGGAGAAGAGGTAGGAAGGAAGAAAGAAAAAGAAAGAATGAAAAAGTAAAGAAAGAAGGGGAGAAGAGAGGTAGGAAGGAAGAGAAAGAAAAAAAGAATGAAAAAGTAAAGAAAGAAGGGGAGAAGAGAGGTAGGAAGGAAGAGAAAGAAAAAGAAAGAATGAAAAAGTAAAGAAAAGGGGAGAAGAGAGGTAGGAAGGAAGAGAAAAAAAAATGAAAAAGTAAAGAAGGGGAGAAGAGAAGGAGGGAAGGAAGAGAAAGAAAAAGAAA
This sequence comes from Hydrophis major, assembly GCA_033807585.1. Classification (NCBI taxonomy): domain Eukaryota; kingdom Metazoa; phylum Chordata; class Lepidosauria; order Squamata; family Elapidae; genus Hydrophis; species Hydrophis major. The sequence goes on along the minus strand of CM066333.1, from coordinate 95,794,755 downwards.
GAATGAAAAAATAAAGAAGGGGAGAAGAGAGGTAGGAAGGAAGAGAAAGAAAGAGAAAAATAAAGAAAAAAGAATGAAAGAAAAAACTGGAGGAATACAGGGAGTCCTTGATTTACAACCACTCTTGGGGTTAGAAAGGTGAGCCATCACATGACCACAACTCGCGACCTCCTCTGCTGGCATCCCCATTGGTTTTTGCATGTTGGAAGGCAACTGCAAAGCTGGCAAGTGTCGCTTATGTGACCGTCAGTAAATGGGAGCTGCTTGCCAGAGGGCCGGATCACAGTTTGTGGCACTGCCACAGTCGTAAGCGCAAGTCACTTTTTTTCAGTGCCATCGTAACTTTGAACGGTTGCTAAACGAGGGTTGAGCTGCCCAGAAGACACCCCCTGGACGTCTCCAGGAGTCCAGCTGAGTTGGAGGGGTCTCACTTTACGGCCTGAATGGAGGGCAGTCTCCAAGTTACGGCCATAACTGAGTCCTGCTGTTAGAGTGGTGACGGTTGTAAACGCGGCTGGGAGGCATCAGAGCTCCCAGATGCATCTCTGTTGGGGTTCGCGGGTGGAGAGTCCAGTGAGGAAGGGGGGGGTCTGGGGATGTTGGGGTTCTGCAGAAGGGGGGAGGTTGGAGGATGCTGCCCCCTCCCGCCCCCCAGCAAGTCTTGCCTCTTGTGGAGGCACCTCTTCCCCAAAGCTTGGCAGACGCTCCTGGGTGTCCCATCAAAAGAGCTTTGATTGCGCCGTCGATCCCGGCTGCACCCGGCAGACTGGCTGGCAACCTAAGTTTCATCTCAGTTGCCCAACAGCTGGGCCTCTCCCTTCCCCTGGGACAAGGAAGCAAAGGGATCCAACACGGAGAAGTCCTAGAATCACAGGGCTGGATGAGACCTTGGAGGTCTTCTAGTCCAGCCCCGTGCCCAAGCCCTTGCCTTGACAGGACCCTTCGCCTGGTGCCCTCTAGATGGGAGGAGGCCACCATTCCCAGAGTCCTCAGCCTTGGTCAAGGGAATTCTGGGAATGGTAGTCTCTCATCAGTTTTCTGTGTATTTTCTGTGCAGGTTTCTTAGGACAATTCTGTTGCAGCCGTAGCCGACCGCCATGTTAATGATGGCTTCTTGTTTGCTGGCCTAAGCTCTGGTTGGGTCAGAGTCCACTTGGGGCAGTTGTGTCCAGCTCTGGACAATGCATTGTAGGAATTTCAGGAATGTACAGAGCCTTTCAGGTCAGAAGGGGAGCAGCTGAGATGATCCATGACCTGGAAGGAAAAAAAGGTTGTGCTTGTTTAATCTTCAGAGGAAAATAAGTTGGTGGCTCAGGTTAGCTGGCTTCAAATACAGGTAGTAGTTTGTTTAGTGACCAAAATTAAACGGTGTTCAGAAAATTGGCTTACGACTGTTTTTCACACTTAGAACCTCTGCAGTATGTCCCTGGTCATGTGATCGACATTTAGATGTGATTTATATTTACGACGGTTGCTGTATCCCAGGAACTTTGGAGCAAGAAAGTTGTAAAAGGGGACAAAAACTCACTTCACAAATGTTTCACTTAGCCATAGAAATTTTGGCTTCGGTTGTGGTCGCAAGTCAAAGTCTGCTTGTATGTGTAGAAGGGTTTTCCCCGTAGAGGAGGGCAGAATCGTTCAGAGGACCATTGACCCGAGGAAGCAGATGTTTTGATGGGACTTGACCCAAAACTTCCTACGGCAAACGCTGTTCAAGCTGGGAACAGATGTGCTTTGGTGGAGAATGGTGGCCTGCCCTTGACTGGAGGGATCTTAATTATGGTGAGGCTTAATTATGGGGATCCATAAATCTTGCTGACTCTGACATGCAGGGTAATTAGAGCTTCATCTGGAACATTATGAATGGATAAAGGGATTCTGACTAAACAAAATAGCGTGAAAAATAATGGAAAATGTTGCGCTAACAGTCACCATCTTTGTTGGTGAAGATATGGGCTATCAGATGCTCTTGTGTGGATGGGGGTAATCATTGAACTAGGTGTCAGGGAGATGACAGTTGGACGTATATTTGAGGGACCTTCCATATTAAAATCTTGTTTGATTACCACAATTAGAGTCTCATTATTCAACTTTGTGGAAATGAATTATATCCCAATCCAAAGAGTTTCCTGCAGGACTCAGAAAAAAGTTGACCGTGGTCGTGAGGCTGGACCATTGCCAAAGGCAGCCTCCCTTCATCCATGGTCACCATGGTTAGCGTTCCCATCGATGGTCACACAGCTGAATCATCGAGGAGGACTTAAAAGGACTTCAGTAGAAGATCTGCGGAGCAACTTTGCATGGTCTTAATTTCAGTGTCCCGTCAGCACGAGGATGTCCATGGAAGGACATTAAAGAGGAAAATGTCCTGCCGAAAGCATATGGATCCTAACTGGAGTTTGCTGAAGAATGTTGGATGACCTAGTAGCTGTTGGAACCATGCTCTGTGGACAGTTGAGCCAATGGAGAACTTTCTGGCTTTACTGAGAAATGTTACACCTGGAGAAGGGCATTCATTTCAACTGAAGCTCTCCTTCCCACCATAAAGCAGACTGCGTGGGCATCTGACTTGAGGTGGCTTTGCAGCTTCAGAGTCTGGAAGGTCTTCATCCTTGGAGGAATAGTAGATTCTGGATTGTATCAGAATATTTTTCTGGAGAATGTCAAGGTAGTCTGTATAGAAATTGAAACTTAACACGGCAGCAATCCTGAATGCATGAATAAATTTACCGCAGAAGGTTTGAAGCGAAATAAATTTTGCATTTGAAAATGGTCGAGTTGACCACTTGATCTTAACTCAATCTGAAGTGGTGACATGAGCTGAAGAAACCAGTTTGGTCTAGATGGTCCCCCAACATCTGTGAGTTAAAGCTTTAGATAGAAAGATGGGCCAAAATGTCTCCAGGATAGTGTGTAGGATTGATGCACAAGTACAGGAAACCTTTGGTTGAAGTTTCACCTCTGAAATGAGGTGCCCTCATCACCTCATCAGTTGCTTTTCCTGAAAAGATGGTGAATGTTGTGGTTCAGTGAGTTCAACATAGGCTTGGCACTGTACACAAGTTGTGTATTGTTTGTTTAACCAGAATGTCTTTATCTATTAATAGGGCTTGGATAAAAGCTCTGCTCACAGTAGTTTGCAGAAGTCACCACCTGTGTGGATTATAGAACTTCTAAAGGCATTGCAGGCCCCATAGAAAACCGGTGATTTCCAAAGCGGACAGGTGTCAGGAGCAAAACCAACACAGATTTATGGTCCCTTTTGTCTCTTCTGTGTTTTTGATCATTGATGTGTTTGTTGAACTTCAAGAATTTATGGGCAGTTTTCAACTTAAACCATTCATTTTATATGGAGTATTCTTTATTGACCAAGTGTGGTTGGACACACAAGGAACTTGTCTCCAGTGCAAAAGCTCTCAGTGTACATACAAATGACAAAGTGATAAATCATAAGATAACAATCGGAGAAGGTAATAGGACAGAGGAGAAGGATAGTAGCCATATAGCCCTGTTAATTGAGTGCAATTAGTTTTTGAAATTAGAATGGCACTGAAAAAAGGTATGACCAGCCCTCATGCTTGTCCATCATAGTATTTCCACAATTATTTGGTCAGAAAAACCTGACCAAATGAAAACTAATCAAGTTTAGCATCTTATGCAAACATAGCTGCTACCGATAGTTATTTAGGTGTTGAGCGAACATGGCTATTCAGTACCAAAATTATACTTGGCCATGTCGGCTGGAATCAACCCAAGATGGCTTATTTAACAAATTGGCATCAAATGTGGTTCAGTGCAGAGATTAGATCCAACTAGGGTGAGGATTTGTGCATCCTGTTCCTGGGTTGCATTGGAGAATTTAAGTGAAAAAGGATTATTTGGGGAAAGGTGTGACCCTAACTGGAGAAACAGCAAAGTCTTTGGGGGGTGGGTTGTGGTTGGAAGTGGGATAACAGATAATCAGAGTTGGAAGGGACCTTGGAGGTCTTCTAGTCCAACCCCCAGGCCAAGCAGGAGACCCTACACCATTTCTGACAGAGGGCAGTTCAGTCTCTTCTTGGAAGCCTCCAGGGATGAAGCTCCCACAACTTCCAAGGGCAACATCTATTCCATGGGTTGATTGTTCTCCCTGTCAGAAAATTCCTCTTTATTTACATGTTGAATCTCTCCTTGTTCAGTTTCCTTCCATTATTCCTTGTCTGGCTTTCGGGTGCTGTGGAAAAAGCTTGAGACCCTCCTCCTCTCTGGGGCAGCCCCTCAAATATTGGAAGGCTGCTGTCCTGTCTCCCCTGGTCCTTCTGTTCCCTAGACTAGCCAGGTCCAGTTCCTGCAATCATTCTTCATGTGTTTGAGCCTCCAGTCCCCTAATCATCCTGGTTACTCTTCTCTGCACTCTTTCTAGATATTTTTTATAGTGTGGTGACCAAAATTGGATACTCTTATGTGTGACCTTACTAAGGCTTTATATGAGTACCTCACTTGATCTCTATGGTATCCCTCTATTAATGCAACTTAGGATTGCATTGGCTTGTTTGGCTGCTGCTGCACACGGCTGGCTCATGGACTTCCATTTGTCTGGAAGACTCCAACCTCTCTTCTAGATTTGACTTGCAGATAGATCTAGACTAGATCAAAGGTGATCCCTTTGAATCCTGGTGATCTTTTCTTTTATGTACACTGAGAGCATTTGCATCAAAGACAAATTCCTTGTGTGTCCAATCGCACTTGGCCAATAAAGAATTCTCTTCTCTTCTCTTCCCTTCCCTTTCTCCTCTCCTCTCCCTTCTCTTTTCTTCTCTCTTCTCTCTTCAATCCTCTTTTCTCTCCTCTCTTCTTCTCTTCTCCTTCTCTTCTCTTCCTCCTCTCCTCTCCTCTCCCTTCTCTTTTCTTCTCTCTCTTCAATCCTCTTTTCTCTCTCCTCTCTTCTCTCCTCTCCTCTCCTCTTCTCTCCTCTCCTCTCCTCTTCTCTCTCTTCAATCCTCTCTCTTCTCTCTCCTCTTCATCTGAGGTCTTGTATTCATGGTCTGCAATGATGGGGAGAAATGATGGATATCCCCTTTTTTTCCAGCTTCCCTGGCTGAATCCATCTTCAGGGATGGTCTTGGTAAGTGGACAAAAAGTTTAAAAAGGGTTTCAAAATGTCTTGAACCCTCTTCAGTCTGGCAAGATGATTTAACCTCAAGATAACCCTTCTTGGAGGGCTCTGAAAAAAAAAGTTGGGGAGGGGATTTGAAGCTTTGGGTCTAGGGGAGGAAGAGAGAGGCACCGGTTGGCTGTAGAGACCCCATAAAGTTAAGAAACTCATAAAATTGGGAAATATACATTCCAGCTGTGTGAGTTACAAGGGTCGCCCTAAGAGGAGCCTTCGTAATGGCCACCGGACTGTGAGAAGATCCAGATGCTTCTGGATTTTGACAGGAGTCCTGGGGTTCGAAGAGGCTTTGGGGTGGGGTCTCTTGGGGGTGGGGGAGCTGGGAGGCAGACATCGAAGGAAGCCAGGCATTTTGCTTCGTTTCTCCAGAGAAAGAAAGAAAAAAAGTCAGGAGAGACAATCGTGTCCCTTTTGTGTCCTCTTCAGAAGACCCAAAACTTGCCCAATCAAATCGTCCAACCTTTTATTAGAGGTTTTCCTCTACCTGCCAATTAGCCTTCCTTGGGCTGGGCTGAACCCGTGGCAATTTCTCTGGAATCTTTTCTTGAAATCGTGTCCCCAGAATTGGGCATGGTAGATGAGAAACAACATGGTCTCTGGTTATTTGTTCTTTTGGGATCAGCAAAGTTATGTTTCCTTCCTCCCTTCCTCCCTGCTTCTTTTCCTCCCTCCTTCCTTCCTTTCCCTCCCTGCCTGTCCTTTCTTCCTTCTTTCCTTCCTTCCTCTTTTCCTTCCTTCTTTCCCTTCCTCCTCTTTTCCTTCCTTCCTTCCTTCCTTCCTTCCTTCCTTCCTTCCTTCCTTCCTTCCTTCATCATCTTCAACTTACAACCACAATTCAGAATTTCTGTTCTGCAAGGCAGTTAGGACAGTTGCGAGCAATTTCAAAACTTTGTGTGTATGCCATAGTTGTTAAGTGAATCGCTACAGTTGAATACATCACTAAGTGAGTCTGCTTTTCTCCCATTGACTCTGCTTATTGGAAGCTGGCTGGGAAGGTTGCAAATAGTGATCCCATGATCCCGGGATGTTGCAATTATAGCAATAGCGATTAGACTTATATGCCGCTTCACAGTGCTTTCCAGCCCTCTCTAAGGGGTTTACAGAGTCAGTCACTTGCCCCCAACAATCTGGGTCCTCATTTTACCGACCTTGGAAGGATGGAAGGCTGAGTCAACCTTGAGCCAGGTGGGATTCGAACGGCCAAATTGCAGGCAGATGGGAAGCCGCAGAAGTCACCTGCAGTACTGCACTCTGACCACTGCGCCACCATGGCGGTTGACAAGTTTCCAAATTCATGGGAAAAGTGTGATGGTCATAAATGCGAGGACCATTCTTAAGTGCTGTTGTAACTTTGAGCGACTGCTAAACAAATGGTTGAAATTTGAAGGCTTGCCTGTATGTTACCAGTTTACATTCCACTAGTAGTTAGCTCTTTGTTCCAAGGTCTTTTTCCCAAGTGCTGCGGTCAGACTAAACGTTGCCCACTGAAAAAATCCAGGAGAGTGTAGTAGTCTCCATACAACCTATCACAGGCTACCAAGGTGGGGGGAAAACTTTGATTGAAGCGTAACCACTAAAATTGCCAACGTGAAGATTTTAGACTTGACGTTGGAGGCAGTTCTGACCAGCCCCCCCCCCCCCCCCGTTGGTGTCTAGGCCAGGGATCTCCAACCTTGGCAACTTTTAAGACTGCGTGGACTTCAACTCCCAGAATTCTCCAGCCAGCTATGCCTTCCATTGAAAAGTTGTGAAGTGCCTTGGTGGAAGCCGCATCTCTGTGTTTCTCAACCTTGGTGACTGCAAGCTGGAGTGGAGAACGACTTCTGTCAATTTCACAACTGTTGAAATGAAGGGTGGTGCGTCCTGAACGTTCTCCCGGGGGATTTCCCATGGCTGAATTGAATGCTGGGCATCTTGAGATGTTCCACACTGTACATCATTTCCATAACGTCCTCTAGATCCAAAAACCCTCGTTGGTCTGAATCCTGAACTTGAGACTAAAATATCTGCTTTATTGTTTATCGATAAAACGAGGATCCAGATTGTTAGGGGGGCAATTATGCCAACTTTATAAACTGCTTGGAGAGAGCTACAAAGCACTGTGAAGCGGCATATAAGTCTTGAGTGCAATTACTATAGTCCTCCCTCCCTCCCTTCTCTCCCTCCCTCCCTCCGGTTAGAATGCAGAATTGCAGGCTAAACTCTGCCCATTGCCAGCAGTTCAAATCCCACCAGGCTCCAGGTTGACTCAGCCTTCCGTCCTTCCGAGGTGGGTAAAATGAGGATCCAAATTATTGGGGGCAAGAGGCTGACTCTCTAAACCACTTAGAGAGGGCTGGAAAGCATTGTGAAGCGGGATATAAGTCCAAGGGCTAGTGAGACCTTCCTTTTTGACTTCTCAACCTGTTAAACCTTGATGTAATGTTAATTCTTTTCTTACAGGGACATGCAACATTCTCCCCCTTTATCCCTCTGGGCCTGTTCCCCCTTTGTTTGTATCTCCTCTGTTGCTTGGACTCATGGTGTCCCAATTCTGTAGAGCGGAGGCATCCAAGCTTGGCAACTTGAAGACTTGTGGACTTCAGCTCCCAGAATTCTCCAGCCAGCATAGCTTCAAGTTGCCAAGTTTGGAGACCCCCTGCTGTAGAGCTTTCGATATCCTGAAGTGCTGGAGCCACCCTTGAAGTGCCACCTCTCACAGTTTGATTCTGGGCACCTTTACCAACTGGCCAACATACGCCGAATCAGAATAGAGCTGGAAGGGACCTTGGAGGTCTTCTAGTCCACTCTCTGCTGAAGCAGGATATCGTATACCATTTCAGACAAGTGACTGTCCAGTCTCTTGTTAAAAACCTCTAGTGATGGAGCAGCCATAACATCTGAAGGCAAACTCGTCAATTGTCTCTTTGTCCTTCCTTGTAGGGTGTAAAGGTCCTTCAAGCTGCCTTCTCCTTTACTTCCTCTAATCGTTTAAGATACTTTTGGGGTGCTACACCCCCATTCTTGCTTCGTATGGTGCATAGCTAAAATAAGGAATCATAGCAACAACCAACCCTACTTGCATTATCTCCTACCTGATCTTGGTTCTTTCTGCAGCTCGTTGCTGGACCTTGGACCACACGGTAGCTCTTGTAGATGCTGAGATCCAGGACTTGCCACGCTAACCGGGACAGGAGGGTGCATCTGGCCCAGAAGCTGAGGTCTTCAGCGGCCCGGCTATGCACAGCTGTTGGTGGGGCTGAGTGGGCGAGCAGGAGACGGTTCTTCAGCACCCTTTGGGTTGGTGAGTGTGGCTTTCCCGGGGAAGATTGGCCTGGAAGGTGGACCTTCAACTGGGTGGGGTGGGGGGTTTATCCCCTTGTTCAGGGTGGATAAAAATCAATTTAAAAAACAAAACACAATTGATTTTTTTAAAATTTAAATCGGAATTTATTTATTTTTTTAGCCAAGTTTATTTTAATAAAACGTTTTTGGAGTAAGGATCTAAATATAGTTTTCTATTTAAGATACATTAATTTAGATTATTCAGCTTCGTTTTGTAGCATGAAGCTATGGATCAGTGATGGCGAACTTTTTTGTTGTGGTTCGCCAAAAGCCCATGCCTGCCAGCACCCACAATGCAATGCACCCCTGCGCATGCGCGTGCAACGGTCTCTGGCCTGTCCCCTTACCTGCACTGCGCATGCGTGCACCTCCCAACTGATTTTCAGCCCGTTTTAAGCCCATTTTTGCCCTCCCGGAGGCTCGAGGAAAGCCTCTGCAGCCTCGGGAGGCCGAAAAATGGGCCTTCCGGAAGTGCCTAAACGGGCCCTTTTTCAGCCTCCCGAGGCTGCAGAGGCTTCCCTCGAGCCTCCGGGAGGGCGAAAAGGGCCTCAAACGGGCCGAAAATCCGTTGGGAGGTGCGCGCATGCGCAGTGCAGGTAAGTGTGGCTGGGTGCCTGCACATATGGCTTCGCATGCCACCTGTGGCACATGTGCCATAGATTTGCCTTCACGGCTGTAGATTCTGCAATATTGGGACTGCCGGTGAGTCAACAGCGGGTCAGAGGAGGAGGAGCTGCTGTGGGACAGAGATGACAGCGGCTCTTTAAAAAAATTATGATTTAAATTGAGTTTATTTAAATCAAGCCTTTTTATTAGTGGTTTAAATCAACTTGGTTTAAATCGAATCCACCCCGTGGGGTGTTTCTTTCCCACTTTATTTTTAACCTGTTGTTCTCTGGGGGAAGAATTCATTTTGGGGATTCAGGTTGGAACTGTAACATCTTAACGGACATGTCTTGTTTTAAGTTACCACAACTGATCAGTGTGATTGTGTGTGTTCTGCTGCTGGTTGGGATTCCTGAGACTTAGTTGAAGCTGGTTTTAATCGGTGATGGGAGTGGAGTTCTGATCCAGAATGCTGGTTTTATCTCAGCTGTTGTCTTGAGCTCAAAACTTCTAGCAGTGTGTAGAGATGCTGAGCTTGTCGGCAGTTCGGTGGTTTGGATCCCTAGCGCCGTGTAATGGAATGAGCTTCCGTTCCTTGTCCCAGCAGCTTCTGCCAACCTAGAGTTCAAAAGCACGTTAAAAAAAAAATGCAAGTAGGAAAATAGGGACCATTTTAGGGACCGTGCACCTTAGGTGTTTAGCCATGCTGGCCACATGACCACGGAGACGTGGCTCTTCAGCTTTGAAATGGAGATGAGCATTGCCCACTAAAGCCGGAAATAACTGGCACGTATGCGCAAGGGGAACCTTCACCATCACCTTTTAGAGAAGATATGTTGGGTAATAATGGGTGAATTGTTCTTTTTAAGCCTTAATAAAGTCCTGGGTGTGTTACAAAGGCGAGGGAAAGGTCTCCCAGAATGGCTGGGGAATTGTGGAAGTTGAGGTCCACACGCCTTAAAAGTGGCCACTGCTGTAGGGAATCAGAAATAAATTTGTGATGTTTCTGAGGTTTTGAATAGCAGTGGCATAGCTTCATGGCTGCAGAGAGCACAGGAAGGCGGCTGTAGGCCGATGCAGCCTTTGGGTCCACCTTTGTATGGATGATGGGCACTGTTGAGCATTTGGGAGACCAGGTTCCCAAGTTCATGTTCTGCTCCCAGATTGCCAGTCTTCAGAAAACACATGCAAATCTCTTTCTCTCTGTCTCTCTCCCTCTGTCTGTCTAGTCTGGTTCTGTCTGTCTCGTCTGGTTCTCTCTGTCTCTGCTCTCTCTCTGTCTCTCTTTCTCTCTTTTCCATCTCTTTCTCTTCCCCCCTCTCTTCTCTTTCTCTCTCCCCCTCTCTCTTTTTCTCTTTCTCCCTCTCTTTCTCTCTGTCCTCTCTCCCTTTCTCTTCTCTCTATCTCCTCTTTCGGCTCTTTTTCTATCTCCCCCATCTCTTTCTCTCTTTTCTCTCTTTCTCCTCTCTGTCTAGTCTGGTTCTCTCTTCCTCTCTCCCTCTCTCCCTGTTTATCCTGTTCATTTTTCTCTTTCTCTTGTCTGTCTCTAACTATCTCGCTTCTCCCTCGTCTGTTTATCTATCTATCTACCATACCTACCTACCTACCTACCCCCCCTCTCTCCATCCATCCATCCTGTATCTCTGTCTTGTCCATCTGTCTCTTTATCTGTGTCTAGTCAGTTTCTCTCTCTCTCTCCCCCTCCGTCTCCTCCCCTCCCTCCCTCAATCTATCTATCTCCTCTCTCTCTTTCTCAAATTCATACACAGCCCAGAGTCACTTTGGAGAATGAGATGGGCAGTACGTGAATTTCATTTCATAAATAAATAAATTGCTCGCACGTGCCCTTCCGAAGACTGAGAGCAGAACCTGAATTTGGGAGCCCCTGTTAACATGCCCCCCCTCCCCACTTTAATCCCCTTGTGAGCCATCCCCAAGATTTAGGGTCAGGCAGCTGGACCTACCCCCCTCCACCATTTGGGGGGGGTGCTCGGGGGAGGGAGGGCCTTGGTGGCTGCCTTCTCTAGCGGTGTGTCCTGCTCCAAATGGCCCCCTCCCCATGGAACGGGGGCTGCTCCCCTGCAGCTTTGAAACCCATGGAGGTCTTTTGTAAGGGAGTGGGCTGCTCAAAATGGGCACCAAAAGGGATCCTGGGGGCGACTGAGGTGGCCCCCTGTGTTTTCCCTCACCCAAAGGCCAGCCCGAATAAAAGGCTCAGTCCACGTCCACCTTCCTCACCCTTCTTCTATTCAGGGGGAAAAAAAGGCCCCCAACTCAACCCTTCTCAAAAATGTTTGCCCCCAGCTGTCCCCCTCTGTCTTGTTTCCCTGAGAAACCTTTGTTTCCCCCCCAGCCCCCCACCCACCAAACAAAGCTCAGGAGGGGTGGGGACTGATGGGGGCAGCGTGCCTCCCCTCCCCTTCCCCATCTCTCCCTCCCCTTCCCCAAACTTCATCTGGCTTCTTTGGATGCTGGCCTGCACGCTCCCAGGCCTGCTCGCCATCGCCTAGGTAACCGGGTGAGCAGCTTTCGCAGGCCGTCTTTTGTTCCACCCCCCCAGCCCGGCAGTGATAAATGTGCAAACCTCCCTGGGGGGTTTTGCACAAAAGGCTGGTCTCTCTCACTCTCTCTCTCTCTCCTTTTGTGCAGGCCGCGGTGCTTGCATTGTGAGGAGGGGGGGGAAGCGGGGAGAATTTATCAACGGCTGACAAACCCCCCCCCCAGTAATATGAGCCTAATTTGCAGCGGCCTTCCCTCCTTGGTGAGAGCCCCAGCAGCCCTACCTTCTCTGTATTTGGGTGGGTGGGAGAACTAAACGCCCCCTTTGCAGTGAAGGAAAGGGCAAAGTCCCCCCCCCCGTGGCTTTTGCTGGCCTCCCATGTGGTCGCGGGATCAACAATTGGTGACTGACTCGTATTTATGACCCCCGGGGGGGTCCCATCCTTTGGGGGGGGACCTTCGGACAAGCCAAGATGATAGAGAAGCCAAGATTCACTGAGCAACTGGGTTACTAATTTTAACAACGCCGGGCTTTTCGTTCAACAGCAAAGGTTGTAAAATGGGGGCAAAGCATACTTTACACAGGTCTCCCTTACCCACAGAAATGTTGGGGTTCGGTCATGGTCGTAAGTCAAGGACCACCTGTATTGGCAGGCTCAGGGTCCAGAATGGTCTCCTACTTGAATAGGGTTTGGACTAGAAGACCTCCATGGTCCCTTCCAACTCTGTTATTCTATATCAAGGGTCTCTTCAAGCTTGGCAAGTTTAAGACTTGTGGACTTTAACTCCCAGAATTCCTGAGCTAAGGTGACTGGAGGAAGAATTCTGGGAGTTGAAGTCCACAAGCCTTAAAGCTGTCAAGTTTGAAGACTCCTGATCGATCTGTCTATCTATCTATCTATCTATCTATCTATCTATCTATCTATCTATCTGTCTATCTGTCTATCTGTCTATCTGTCTATCTGTCTATCTGTATGTATCTATCATCTGTCACAAGGGTCTTCAAACTTGACAGCTTTAAGACTTGTGGACTTCAATTCCCAGAATTCCTGAGCTTAGGTGACTGGAGGAAGAATTCTGGGAGTTGAAGTCCACAAGCCTTAAAGCTGTCAAGTTTGAAGACTCCTGATCTATCTATCTATCTGTCTGTCTGTCTATATGTATGTATCTATCATCTGTCACAAGGGTCTTCAAACTTGACAGCTTTAAGACTTGTGGACTTCAATTCCCAGAATTCCTGAGCTAAGGTGACTGGAGGAAGAAGAATTCTGGGAGTTGAAGTCCACAAGTGGCCGGGTTTCCATTCACACATTTATTTGATTTGTCAATTGCTTACAAGATACAGGTATACGAATAAATATAGTTTTGAACATGTGAGATAGATACTTATAAGAAAAATTTAAAAAAACAATAGGACAGGGACGGTTGGTGCGCTTATGCACGCCCCCTAGTCTAAACTAGTTTTTTTTAAACTAGTTTCAAGACCTCCTGGCTTAAAGGCACAGACTTTTCAATGGGAGGCATAGCTGGCTGGGGAATTCTGGGAGGTGAAGTCCACCCCTCTTCAAAGATGCAGAGATGAACAAACCAGTTAAATTAAAGGGCAGATGTTTTAATAAGCTGAAGGATTTGCACATTGTTTTTTAAGACAGTGCTTTTTAAAAAAAAAAAAAAAAACCTACATTGTTTTTTAAGACTATGTGTTATTAAAAAACCCCCCCGCAGTGTTGCTCTTCATAAGGAGTTTCTTTCTTAAGGTTCAGTGGAGGCCGGGAGAGTCTTTCGTAAACAATAGCCTTCATTTGCAGATGTACTTGTTTCTATCTGCATGCATAATAAAAGGGAACCGGAGGCTGAGTAAGACGGTATGGCCACTTGTGGCTTAGGAGAGAAGAAAAGAGCAGATAGGCAGGACAATGCAGAACAAAGAGGTGCAGAAAACAAACTGAGTTTAAAAACATTAAATGGTGTTAGTTGACTCTGATCCTACACGTCTCAGGAATTTAGCGGGGTAGGTGCTCCATGACTGGAGGTTTTCAAGGAGAGCCTGGACAGCCATTGGTATCTAGGACAGAGGTCTCCAACCTTGGCAACTTTAAGACTCTTGTTGTGGTTTGCTGGCATCAGGTACGGACAGCAGCAGTCTCTGGGAGCGAGGACTCGGATGTGTGATGCAGGGATGGGGCCAGAGGTCGTGGAGTCTGGCAGCAGTGACAAAGAGGATCCCGGGCAGCCTGTGTCCAGTGCCCGTGCACACAGGGCTGCTTGAAGGAAAGAGCAGCTGAAGCAGCACGGATGACTCGGGATTACGGGAGGTAAGGGATAAAAGCCAGCCTTTGGGGTTGGCTTCTTTGCAGGAAGCGAAGAAGTTCTTTCTACTCAGAGTCCTCTTTGAAGGTCCTGCTTACTCCGGTTTGTTTTTGGAAACTTCTGACTTTGGATATTTTGTTCTTGGCAGCCTTTCGCAACCTTGAAAGAGCTGGCTCTTATCTGGGACAATTAGTTTTGAATGACTCTTGGCGGTGAATGCATAGAATTCACAGCACCACATTAAACAAGGTTTGCTTTTATATATATTTTGTGTTTGTTTTGAACAAGGCTTGGGGCAGAATACTTGTGGACTTCAACTCCCTGGGAGTTAAAGTCCACAAGTCTTAAAGTTGCCAAAGTTGGAGACCCGTGGTCTAGGATGATTTCCTGCTGGAGCAAGGGGTTGGACTAGAAGACCTTTAAGGCCCCTTCCAACTCTGTTGTTCTATGTTGTATATTTGACCCCAGGGAGCGTCAATTTGGGGTGAGCAGGAAGACACTTCAAAAATTCAGGACCAGCACCTTAATCGTTATTGTCGTATCTCTGGGTACACCAGACCATTTTGGAGCAGGTGGTAGTTGAGGGTTTTGGCCAGGTTTCGCCTCTGGTTTCTCCAGGAGAGGTCCAGATGGAGAAGATCAGATATTCTTGATGGCCTGCACATCAGTGGACAGGGATGGTCACGAGAGCTTCAACCAAGATGGAAAATATGTCTCTGGCCACCGAGACCTTTGAACGGCCTGAACACTTTATATCTTTCCTCTGTTAGATTTGCCTTTCTCTGCTGCAAGTGTGGCTGGAGATTCGAACAGATCTCTCACTTTTTGGAGAGAAGAACCTGGTGGGAAAAGGTAGCTCCAAAATAGACTTGAGTGTTGAGGACTTCCGAATCTCTGGGTGATTTAGAGCGGACTATGGTCACTTTGAAGGATGGACTTCAACTCCCAGAATTTCCCAGCCAGCATGGAATTCTGGGTGTTGAGGTCCACCCCTCTTCAAGCAGCAAGGCTGAGAAATTGCTGACTCAGACAACAGATTAATTTCAATTTTAGCAGACCTATGGTCCTCTTGAGCAGAGGAGGTTCAGAATGGTGGAATTGCTTGCAATGTCTTTGAACAGGGGCCTTCAGACTTGACAGCTTTAAGACTTGTGGACTTCAGCTCCCAGAATTCCTCCTCCAGTTATGTTAGCTCAGGAATTCTGGGAGTTGAAGGCCACAAGTCTTAAACTTGCCACGTTTGAAGACCCTTGTGATAGATGATAGAGGATAGATATACATACATAGATAGATGATGCTTAAATACGGTAGGTATGGAAAGGGAGAGAGAGAGAGATGATAGGGGATAGATCAGGGGTCTTCAAACTGGAAAGCTTGAAGACTTGTGGAGTTCAACTCCCAGAATTCCTCCTCCTCCAGTCATGTTAGCTCAGGAATTCTGGGAGTGGAAGTCCACAAGTCTTAAACTTGCCAAGTATGAAGACCCTTGCCTTATGCCAGCATCTACCATTCATGGTCTTTTCCTGGGTATAAAGCTGTGGTCTGAGGGCCTCCTGCACGTCACACCACAGCTTCACTGGCAAGCCAGTTTCTCCCCTTACTAGCTGCCTTCAACTCAACACAAACATGGTCATCTTTGTGGATATTCTCAGCCATCCAGGTCACGGTTGTCCCAAAGGTGCTTTTTCAAGAAGGGAACTGGAGTTTTATGTTTTGTTTTCCCCCCCTTGAAAACATTTTGCTTGTCATCCAAGAAGATTTTCTAATGTTTTTTTTGTGTGTGTGAAGCATTTTCAGAGAAAAAAACACACCAAGAAATGTCTAGTTGCCTCTTGGAAAGACATCTATGGGACATGTTCCTCTCCATGATCTGAGTCTCAAGTTTGATTGCACATTGAGGACACTTGGCTGCCTTTCATTCAAGATACACACACACACACCCCGGACCCCAGTCTTTCGTAAAGCTCTTCCAAGGAAACTTTCTTGTTCTCTCTGAATGGCAGAGAGAGAAAGAGGGAGGGAGGGAGAAAGAAAGAGAAGAGAGAGGAAGGGGGACAGAGAAAGAGAAGAGGAGAAAGAGAGGAGAGGGAACGAGAGAGAGAGAGAGAGAAAGAGAAGAGGGGGAGGAGAGAGAGAAAGAGAGAGAAAAGGACAGACAGAGAGAAATAGAGAAAAGAGAGAGGAGAGAGAGAGAGGAATATCTGACGCAATCGGTGTTTTATCATTTCACAAGCCTTGCTCTTTCTTTGAAGAGAAGCATTCAAAGGAGGCTTACAGACTTAGTGTCTTTCTTGCAAAGCGGAAGGCCGGGGAACTCTGGGTTTGGGGAAAGAAACGTGCGATGGACAATAATTGGCATTTAAATGGTTGGGGTGAATAAAGCCAGCATATTAATGTTGTGATTTGACTAGTGGAGTCAGACTTTTGGGGCAAGGAAGGCTGGTCACTCATCCAAACCACTTTTCTCTCAACTGTGGTCACTTTAAGATTGGGTGGACTTCAATTCCCAGAATTCCCCAGCCGGCTCGAAAAAAGCCCCCATCTGTCCCTGCCTTGCTTCTAAACTATTCTTGGTAGGCTTGTAGCTTCGTCCTTTTGGCTTAATTGGGCGTTCCTTGGGTTGTGTGAAGGTGTGGGGCTTCAACCCTGCAAAGCCGATTTGGGCTGCTATCCAAGCCAGAGGTTCAACATCTTTGATGTCCCACCTTCCAAAATGGCCATCCCTTCTGGGCCATGTGCAAAGCACTGAAATCGTTTTTGCACTGGTGGCCACAGGGGAGGGCTGTGAAATTGTCCTCGCATTGCAGGGTGTGGTGGGGAGATGACGCCAGAGTTTCAGAGAGCTCCCAAAACCAGGTGGATGCAGGGAAGGTGGCCTGCAGGTGGAAGGAGGAGAGGAGGCTGAGCAGCTCCCGCCTTGCCCAGGTAGACACCTGTGCTTGGAAGTCCTGGAGCCTGGCAGATGTTAAGGGAGCGCTGCTAATATAAGCAGCAGCTGGGTGCCATCCCTGCATGGCTGGCGGAGCTGCCACCTGCCCTGGATGACAGGTTGACTGCATGACCCACTTGGCATAGCTTGGCGGCCTATCTCTAGGACGGTTTCATAAATCTAGGCAATCCTCGCCATACGACTTTAATACGGACCAGAACTTCCGTGGCTAAGCGGTGCAGTTTGCAAAGCACCGTGTGATGTCCTTCTTTCACCGTCTCTCTAAAGCCTGCAGGCAAGGAGATCCCATCTGGAGCAGGGGTTGGACTAGAAGACCTCCAAGGTCCCTTCCAGCCCTAGGATTCTATGATTGTGTGACTTTGGGGCTTACTAGAAAACCTGTAATGTCTCTTCCAGCTTTTTGATTCTGTGATTTTATGATCTTGGGCAAGAAGGCCTCCAAAGTCCCTTCTAGCCTTTTGATTCTACGATTCTATGATCTTGGGCAGGGGGCTAATAGAAGATCTCCATAGTCCCTTCCAGTCCGGTGATTCTATCACCTTGGCTGTGAAGCTAGTCTAGAAGACCTCCAGTGTCCTTTCCAGCCTGACATTATGATTCTGTGATATTGCGGGTGGTGGTGGTGGTGTAGCTTCTTCCGGTTGCAGTTATGAAGACCTACAAGGTCCCTCTAGCCCTGTTGTTCTGTGGTTCTATGATCTTGGGCAAGGCGATGGACTAGAAGGCCTCCAAAGCCTTCTAGCCTATTCTACAATCTTGGGCAGGGGGTTACTAGAAGTTCTTCAAGGTCCCTTCCAGCCCTAGGGTTCTATGATCTTAGCTATGGAGCTGGACTAGAAGACTTCCAAGGTCCCTTCTAGACCTGTGATTCTATGATCATGGCTATGGAGCTGGACTAGAAGACCTCCAAGGTCCCTTCTAGACCTGTGATTCTATGATCGTGGCTATGGAGCTGGACTAGAAGACGTCCAAGGTCCCTTCTAGACCTGTGATTCTATGATCGTGGCTATGGAGCTGGACTAGAAGACCTCCAAGGTCCCTTCTAGACCTGTGATTCTATGATCGTGGCCATGGAGCTGGACTAGAAGACCTCCAAGGTCCCTTCTAGACCTGTGATTCTACGTTTGTGGCTATGGAGCTAGACTAGAAGACCTCCAAGTTTATCTTCCAGCGCTAGGGTTCCATGATTGTATATGCCATGCCCTACTGGATGGGACCCCTGGGCCATCCAGCTGCACCAGGAAGCCTGCTAGATCTCCAGCAGGCGCCTTCGGAGGCACATGCAGCAGCACCATCGAGACTAATAGCTTAATAACAGGGGATTCCACCCTTTTTTGAAACCAGCCAAGTTGGTGGCCAACGTCACACCTGGGAGCAGATTCCAAGCAGAATTTACAACGTTGAGTCCCCCAAAAAATGTTCTTTTCACCTGCTCTGATCGTTCCAGGAGGCAGTTCCATCGGGTCATTGGGGGTCTCCAACCTTGTGGATTCAACACTCAGAGTTGGACCCCTGAGTTGGGGGGGAGGAGGAAGGCCCTGGTTCCCTAGTATTTGGGGAAGGAGGGGTAGAACATCTCCTTGCCCACGTTATCCGTGCCTGGCATCCTTTTGCTCCTATTTTGCTTCCTTGGATTTCATTGCGGCTTCTCGCCTTTGGTGCTTTGCCGTTCATGGAACGTTGGCCAAACATTAGGACAGTGATTGTGGAGGGGGGAGGGGAATTCTTTTGATATGTTTGAATTAAATTAGAATTTGTGGAATGATGAAATAAGAATATACGACGAAATTGCAAATCTGACAGATAAAAGTACCAAAGTACAAGGATGATGGAGATATGAGAGTTATTTGTGATTTAAATAGGAGAAAAGTATTTGGGAAAAATGTAATGATAGAAAATAAGTAAAGTATTAGTAAAATATGAAGTTGAATGCGAAAGATGAATGGGTAATTATGGTTCTATTTGTATGTAAACCTGAAATCATGCTGTTCACTAAAAAGAGATGTTTTTAAAATGTGGAAGACTGAAATAAAATTTTACTAAACAAAAAAAAAAAGGACAGGATGACTAACTTCACCGCCATGTGCCAAAATTGCACATGCATGTGCATGCATAGGTGCCTGCACCCATAATGCAATGCATGTGCAACCCCCCCATGCTCCCTCGTTCCCCTGCGCATGCACGCACAACTCCCCCCACTCACAACCACACACACGTGTCTCCTGCATGTGCCTCCCCACGCATGCATGGCAGATACCTGAGAATCGGCTGGCTGGTGGGAGGCGTGTGCGCGCATGCATAGTGGAACTGAGCTGGGATGACGGCTCCGCGTGTCACTTTCGGCATGGGTGCCATAGGCTCGCCATCACGGCATTAGGAGATAGACGAGTGTCTGTGAAGCTGTTTTATTCTCCAAATGGTGCAGAAAGTCCTTGCAGCCATTCATGTAGCCACCATCAGTGGACTTCAGAAGGAGCTTCAGGTGTTTGAAGGAACCGCTGAGTCTTCTTCCAGAATAAAATTATTGGGCGATACAACTTCTGTCCAGACAGCACCACGATCCCCTCCTTCGAGCCAGAAGGACGTCGGAAGGCAGCCTCTCCAGCCTTTGGCCGGAGTCAGGGGTCTGCAACCTTCAACACTTAACTGGGAGCCCAAAACCTGGGTGGGCATGGCCAACTCAATGTTACTCCCACCCAGTCACATGTCACCCCCCCTACTCAGGCCACTGCCTACCCAGGTTTTGTGGCTCCCGGTGCTTTCTGTGGGGAATGGGTCTCTGTTGTCTGTCCCTCTCTCTCTCACACACTCTCCCTTCCTCATTCTCTCCCTCCCTCCCTCTCTTTCCCACTTAGGATCGGGGTGAGGTCAATAGTGGATAGTTTGAGGTTAAAGGAGTGGGGGTTTGAGCAGGTGACCACAGAATCAGTGAGTTCCAGATATTGATCACTCTGTTGCAGAAATCGTACTTCCTGCAATCGAGCTTGGAGTGGTTTACATTGAGTTTATATCTGTTGTACCCTACCATCCCTGTCCTATTGTCCCCATTTATTCATACCTATTTCTTACCTTTAAACTTACGTTTATTCTTATTTCTATTATATTGTTAATAAATAAATTATATATACATATACACATATATACATATACATATATACACACACACACACATATATATATATATATATACATATACATATACACACACATACATACATATATATACATATACATATACATATACATATACATATACATACATACATACATACATACATACATACATACATATATATATATATATATATATATATATATACATATTTGTTTTCTTAAGTTTTCGCGGGTACTTACTCAAGATACAAAAAGAGCCCCCCCCCAAAAAAAGACAGAAGATATTAGTAGCAGAACACAGCAAACTCCAAGACCAATAAACACAGACCAAGACTCTCAACCAATCAGGAGGAAGAAAAAACCATTCTGACACAGCAATAGGCTGCCCCAAATTTAAATCTGAAACCACTGTAAAAGTCTGACTCACAGACGAACACCATACAGAAGCCTGATGATGGCAGATGAGATTCTGCTGAAACGTTGCAACAACTTTAAAAGCACCACTATTTTTCTTAAGTTTTCGCGGGTACTTACATGTATGGCATTCAGCTTTGTTCGGGTATTTTCCCACGTCATAGTAGTGGTGCTTTTAAAGTTGTAGCAACGTTTCAGCAGAATCTCATCTGCCATCATTAGGCTTCTGTATACAGAATACATTATACTGTATATATCTTTATATATCTTTATATATCTTTGTATTTTCTTAAAAGGGTGTCTGGATATTCCTTAGCTCAGAGGTCTCCAAAACTTGGCAACTTATAAGACTTGTGGACTTTCAACTCCCAGAATTCTGGGAATTGAAGTCCACAAATCTTAAAAGCTGCCAAGTTTTGGGACCAGAGGTGGGTATTCCGGTTCTGACCAGTTCTGGAGAACCGGTAGCGGAAATTTTGAGTAGTTCAGAGAACTGGCAAATACTGCCTCTGACTGGAGATTTTGCAGTATCCTTCCCCTGTCAGGCTCACCAAACCATGCCCACAGAACCAGGAGTAAAAAACGTTGAAGGTCACCATGTTGGGGACCCCTGCCTTAGTTCCCATTTACTCTGCAAAAACGGGGCCCTGAATGCTGAAACAGTCTTTCATTCTGCCTTGTCCCTCCTGGCCTGCATTCTCCTTTGTCCTTATTAAAGTAGGTTTGTTCCTTTCGTCAAGAAGGGACTGAAATCTCCCAAGCGCCATTGCCCTGCCCCTCAACCTTTTCTCCCCGCCCCCAGGAGAACCGGATCTGGGACTTTCCCTTAGGGGAAGGATTGGAGCGTTTTGCCATGTCAGTTTCTTTCCGGAGCGGTTGCGTCCAACTTGTTCTGACAGACTCCTGGCGCCCTGCAGCAGAGTGAGCTCCAGCCTTGTATGTAGAGGAGCAGGAGGGGAACCATCTCCCAGTTGGCTTCTCCCTCTCTTGCTCTCAGGCGCTGAACATGGAGGAGAGGAGATCCTTCAGGAGCACGTCAGCTATGCTTAGTGGTTCTCTCTCCAAGGAGTGGTGATGGTGGTGCGTGGAGTTCTGGGTGAAATTTTGGCACCCAGAACTTTCTCCTAGCCAAATCCTGGCCAGGATGTTTTCTGCCTCTTGCTTGGTTCACTCCTTGTCCTCTTCCACCACCAAGGCCCAGCCTAAGGTCCTCTCTTCCACCAGGAAAGTGGCCGGTTGGTCCTTGTGGCTGGACAACACTTGCCTTGAGTCTATGCTCATGTTTGAATCAGAGTGTCACTTCTCTCCTAGGATAAACAAGAATGAAAGTGTGCAGGGAATTTGTTTAGGCCTGCCTTAATATGTAGTGCTGTGGCTACTATGTTCCCCCCAAAATAAGGTCCTGTCTTACTAATTTTTTTTTGCCACCCCAAAATATCTTATTTTGGGGTGAAGTTCTTCCACTGACTAATCTCACTTGTGTGCATTTGCCCCTGGCCTCCTTTTAGCTGTCAGAGGCCTTCAGGAACTACTACTTCTTGTCCGGCAAGGCTTTTCTGAAGGTCTCTGCAGCCGGTAAAGGAGCTCTGGATCGATCCAAAGCTTTGTTATTCAGCTCCGGAGGCCTTCAGGAGAGTCTTGCCAGCCCTTGCTGGCTGCAGAAAAAATGGGCCGGCAAGGCAGGTGTTGGGGTGTGCGAGGCCTGGCTACACTTGTCCAGCTCCACCCTCCCATCTCCAGCCTATTTTTACCTGTGTGCTTTGGAGTGGGCGGGATCTTAATTAGGGCTTATTTTGGGGGTAGGGCTTATATTGGGCGTGCGTGTAAAAATCAGGCTAGGACTTACTTTCAGGGTAGGTTGTATTTTTTGGGAAACAGTATTGTTATAACAGCAATCTAGGGTCTCTTGCTTGAGCAGGGGTTGGATTAGAAGACCTCCAAGTTCCCTTAATTCTGTTGTTATTTTGTTTTGGAATTAAGATTCCCACTTTGGACAATTGGAGCTCTCGACTCAAAATCAGGAGGCTGTGAGTTCGATCCTAGGTAGAGGCAAATATTTCTCTCCCTGGGCACACTGAGTATATCTGCTGAACAAAACTCCACATTGGTGACAGGAAGGGCATCCGGCCCTTAAAACACTCTGCTAGCTCCATTCAGTTGCCCGGATTCCACTCTGCAAGGGATTATGGGGTCGTTAAAAGAAGTTAATTGAACAATTGGAGCAGTGAATTCAGAAATTAATTGTGAAAAGAAGAGGGTTTGGGTGAAATTCTCCTGGGTGGAGTGTGAAAGTCTTTGCACTCCCATATTTATAAATACTAAATTTTACCGCATACATGGGACCAGGCAGCCAAGGGGGTTCATGTGAATATCTCTGCTTGATCCCAGTAAAGACAACCATGTGGGGTTCTGGATCCCTGCCCTGGAAACCTGCTGGAGAAGTTCTCCATTCCCTGAAGGAATTCAGTTTTTCACTGCACCAAACAGGCAGAGATGTTCAAAAGGTGCTTAATTGTCCTCCAAGCTGTCTGAAATGGGCTTTTCCAAAAAGGCAGCTGTAATTCCTTGGTGTTTTTTTTTCCCCACTTGAAAATGTTTCGCCTCTTTGGCACTTTCCACTGGCAAGATTGGCAAAGATGTTTAAAGACACGTCTGCTATATGTTGGAAGTGCAGCCAGCCTCCTGGTTCGTATTATCGTATGTGGTGGACATGCCCAAAAGCAAAAAAAAAAAAAATTGGACAAAAATATATACATGGTTGGAAAAATCGGTAAAGCAGCACCTAGAGATCTAAAGCCAGAAATATTCTTGCTGAGTGTCTTGCCAGAAGAAATACAATAAAGGGAATACTTATTTACATTTACATGTGTTAACAGCAGTTAGAATTGTGTTTGCACAACAGTGGAAAAACAGAAGAGATTCCTACAGAGGAAAATGTAATTAAAAAAATATTAGAATGTACAGAAATGGATAGAATAGAACAGAAGAGAAGAGAATTCCTTATTGTCCAAGTGTAATTGGACACACAAGGAATTTAATTTGTCTTGGTGCAAATGCTCTCAGTGTACAAAAAAGAAAAGAGACATCTGTCAAGAGTCAAGAATAATCATCACTTAATGATAGTCAATAGGGTACAATAAGCGATCAAACCATACTAGGAAACAGCCAATATAAATCGTAAGGATACAAGCGACAAAGTTACAGTCATCCAGTCACAAGTGGGAGGGGATGGGTGATAAGAAGTGATGAGAAGATTAATAGTGATAGTAGTGCAGACTTTGTAAATAGTTGGACAGTGTGGAGGGAATGATTTGTTTAGCAGAGTGATGGCGTTTGGGAAAAAACTGTCTAGTTGTTCTGCTGTGCAGGGCTCTACAGTGTCATTTTGAGGGAAGGAGTTGAAACAGTTCATATATCCAGGAAGTGAGGGGTCTCTAAATATTTTCACAGCCCTCTTTTTGACTCATACAGGTCCTCCATTGGAAGGCAGGTTGATAGCAATTGCTTTTTTCTGCAGTCCTAATTCCTCTCTGGAGTCTGTGTCTGTCCTGTTGGGTTACAGAACCAAACCAGACCTTTATAGAGGTGCAGATGACGGACTCAATCATTCCTCTGTAGAACTGGATCAGTTGTAGAACTTGGGCGGTTTGAGCTTTCTATGTTGGCGTGGAGTTATTAATGTTTATGTGTATTATTGTTAACTATTATGATTATTATTTCTTAAAATTAACTACCCAGATGACACACTATTTATGTAGACATTGGGGTTTTTTTTTGTTTGATGAAAAAATTAAAAATTAGGAAGGAAGGAAGGAAAAGAAAGAAAGGAAGAAAGAAAGAGGAGGAAAGGAAGGAAAGAAGGAAAGGAAAGAAAGAGGAAGGAAGGAAGAAAGAAAGAAAAGAAAGAAAGAAAGAACATTTTGAGAAGCTTCTTCAATTCTGAAGTCAAGCTGAGGAAGAAAAAGAACGGGAGAAGTGGAACATTTTTCAAGGGAAAACAAAAAAACAGTCCATCGGCCTTTTGAAAAAAGCCCCTTTGGGACAACCATGACCTGGATGATTTGAGTATTCCTACAGACAGGTCTTCTGTGTCTAGGGAGCTGCGGGAGTCGTTGGAAGAGGGAAATTCTGGGGAAATCACCCCTTTTTCCTTCGGAAAAGCAGGTGTGGGGTTAGGAAAGGCCACCTGGAGTTCACAGGGGGAAGCTTTTGGAGAAACGAAATAGCATCACGCAGCTAAGGTAGCCCTCGATCTATCACCACGTTTGAGGCCAGCACTTCTGTTGTTAGGTGAAGGGGTGGTTCAGCCTGGTTTTACGACCTTTTTGGCCCTGCTTGCTCAGCAAATCACTGCAGTTGTTAAGTGAATCACACCATCGTTAAATGAATCCGGCTCCCCCCCCCTCCATCGATGTTGGTTGTCGGAAGCCAGCTGAAAAGGCCGCAAATGGGGACTCACCCCCCCAGTGGAACAGAAGTTGCCTTCAGAGATTGTGGGAGCTTCATCCCTGGAAGCTTTCAGGAACAGACTGGACTGCCCCTTGTCAGGAATGGTGTAGGGTCTCCTGCTTGGGCGGGGTGGGCGGGTTGGACTAGGTGACCTACTAGGTCCCTTCCAGGTCTGTTCGTCTGTGCCTCTGTTTCTAACTGCCTGTATTCTCTAGAACGTGTGAAGTTATTATGTGCACCAAACGTGCATTAGAAATCCCTGCATGCAGAAAGCTAGTTTCTCAGAGCAGAAGGCTGCAGCTTCCCCTTTCTTGAGCTGCCGATGTTCTACTCCAGGGCTCTCCAACCTTGGCAGCTTTATGATTGGTGGAGTTCAACTCCCAGAATTCCTCAGCCAGCAAATCTGGGCTCTCCAACCTGGCTGGCTGAGGGATTCTGGGAATTGAAGTCCGCCAGTCATAAAGTTGCCAAGGTTGGAGAGCCCTGGTCTACTGGCAACCTCAAACCAACGTTACCTCCTAATCCAGTGGTGGCTAACCTTTTTGGACTCCTGTGCCAAAAATTGTGCGCTCGTGTGCCCCCATCCACACACACCCTGCCGCCGCCCCCTTACATGCATGTTCCTCACAGCTGATTTTCAACTTTTGGGGGGCCTTTTTCGGTCTCCCAAAGGCTTGAGGAAGGCTTTGCAGATTGAAAACTAGGCCCGTTTCATCACTTCCGGTATTTTCGGAAAAATGGGAAGTGATGAAACGGGCCTAATTTTCGGCCTGCAAAGCTTGTAGAAGCCTGCAGAAGCTTTCCTCAAGCCTTTGGGAGACCGAAAAAGGCCTCAAACCGCACAAAAATCAGCTGTGAGGGCCATGCATGCTCAGTGAAGTAAGTTTGGCTGCAGCTCGAGTGCCGACACAAATGGCTCTGCAATGCTACCTATGACACGCGTGCCATAGGTTCGCCATCAGCTTTTCCTCCTCTTAAGTTGTCCTCTGGACTCTTCACTGGATAGGATGAGAGGCACTAACCTGTCTTGCTTTCCTCCCGTAGAGGTGCGCCTCTTTTCTTCTAGCGTGTGCCCAGCCAGCCGATCAAAATAGAGTCCTTCAAGGTGAAAGTTGACTTTCTGAAGGTGCCCCTCGGCCTCAAGAAGCCCACTCTGAAGGAGGCCGCGGCCGCCTTGGTGGCTGTCCCAGGGTCCAAGGCCATCAACGTGGATCGCTACAAGGCTCGGCGCTCAGACAACATGGACAACGAATCACAATATTCGGGGTACTCCTACAAATCGGGGCACTCGCGCAGCTCCAGGAAGCCCAGGTGAGCTGGCCAGACGGGCTGAGTTTGGGGGCAGGTGGAGGAGGTGCCCCGGGGACAGTCCTGGAAAGATCTGGAGAATTTTGGCAGAGGTTCGTCAAGGGACAAAAGGTGGACAGGAAAGGAACTTGATATCAGTGGGGGGTGCCTTGCCTTCAGAAGTCGAGGGTGCTCCATCACTGGAGGTTTTTAAGAAGAGACTGGACATGGGTACCTATCTGGAAAGGCACAGGTTCTCCTGCTTGAGCAGAGGGTTGGACTAGAAGACCTCCGAGGTCCCTCTTCCAGCTCTGTTATTCTATTCTAGTCTAGTCTAGTCTAGTCTATTCCATTCCATTCTATTTTCTATTCTATTCAATTCAATTCAATTCTATTGTATTCTATTCCATTCCATCCTATTTTCTATTCTATTCTATTCCTATATTATCCTATTCTCTATTTTATTATCTTCTATTCTCTTTTCTTTTTCTGTTCTATTCTATTCTATTCCATTCCATTCCATCCTATATTCTATTCTATTCCATGCCATTCCATGCCATCCTATTTTCTTTTCTGTTCTTTTCTGTTCTGTTCTATTCTATTCCATTCCATTCCATTCCATTCCATTCCATTCCATTCCACTCTACTCTATTCCCAGTTGAACAGTTGCCTTCAGAAGTGTTGGGTGTTTTATCACTGGAGATTTTTAAGAAGAGACTGGACCTGGCACATGTCTGAAATGGTATCGGGTCTTCTGCTTGAGCAGGGGGGTTGGACTAGAAGACCTTTAAGGTCCCTTCTGCACTGTGATTCTATTAGATGAATGATACATTGAGATAGTAGGTAGATAGATGGATAGGTGGGTGGGTGGATAGAGAGAGAGAGAGAGAGAGATCAGCTTTCCTCTCAATTGTGGGGGCTCCATCACTGGAGGTTTTCCAGGAAAGAGTGGACAGCCCTTTGTCCAGGAGAGTATAGACCTCCAAGATCCCTCCCAATGCTGGTATTCTTTTATTCAGTGAAATATTGTTTGCTCCTTTGTGATCTCTGTTCTTGGTGGTTTCCTTGCAGACATTTCATGACCCATCATCAGGGCTAGCCAGTGATGCTACCTGGTTGGGTCATGATGAAACGTCTGCAAGAAAACAATCAATCTCAGGGAGCATCAAGACTTCCTCTTTCAACCCTGAGCTGCAAATATTTTCTTTTATGGGTAAATTGTTTGCTAACTCTAAGAAGGCAAGCAGCCTCACAGGTATCTGGGTTCGAAAGTTTGGATGCCAGAGAACTGGAAGTCTGTGCTGCCACCTAGTGATGGACTGGAACGCTGCAGTCTGGATTTGGGGGCTTTCTGCAAAGTGACAGCATAACTTAGTTTTCCCATTTCCCGCAGGTCACCAGGAGACCCTCCTAGGATCAGTTAATTTGGGGGAGTAAAAGGAAGAGATCCAAAACTGAACCTTTAGAGGCGTGTTTTGCAATCTCCACAACTTTAAAATAATTCCAATCCCCAGAATTCCCCTGCCTGCCCGTCCATATTTTAAATTCTTAAGATCTTAAAAAGTTGCTGAGATTTGAGAAACGAGGCTGCAGAGCGTAGACTTGTGTAAAGGTTTGTGAGTTCTTTGTGTGCTGCACTGGACAACTGGTGGTGGCACTGGAGGCTGCGTTCTTGTCTGTTGCAATAATGATTCCAGTCAAGTGGCATTCTCTTTGGGACCTTCAGAAAGCTGATTTATGGACCTGTGATTTATGGCTGGATCTGGTGTGAAGCTTGACCGATTGACTGCCAGTTCCATGGCTCTAAATTTTGGTGACCCCTGAGGTTTAGTGCAGTGGTCGCTAACCAGTGGGCCAAGGACCATTGGTGGTCTGAGAGAAAATTTTGGTGGCCCGCAGAGAAATATCCACCCCAAAGCGATTAATCCAGGCTGTGTGGGAACACAAGGCTGCTCCATCCACATGGCCCACGGGAACACAAGGATTGCGTCACTTGATTGTGAACAACATGAGGTAGTGAGGAGAGGGAGGAAGGGCACAGGGGGTAAACTTGCCCCACTCACCCCAGGTGCCTGGCCTGGTCACTGGGCTGCTTCTCTCCGCTTCTTTCTTCTGCTTTTGGCTGCATGCAAGGAAAGCAGCAAAAGTCTTTCTTTCTCTCCCCCAAACTCCGCCAGAAATGAGTCTTTGGGACCTTGCAAGGCCTCCTGCTCCAAGAGGCTGCGCCGACAAAGACTCATTTCTGGTGGAGTTTGGGGGAGCGAAAGGAAGATTTCTGCTGCTTTCCTTGCATCAAGCCAAAAGTCTCTCTCTCCCCCCTGAGAATGGAGCTGGAGATCCCAAATAAAGAATGATCAATCAGTAGGAAAACGGGATGGGGAATTTTCCTGCAGACTTTTTGGGGGGGTTTCCCAGGGTCTCTGGTCTGCGGGATTTAAAATTATGACTTTGGTGGTCCCTGAGGTCCAAAAGGTTGGCGACCTCTGGTTTAGTGTGATTTTTAATCCTGGCTGTCCTGGATTCAAATTCTTTGGTCTATGACTCCATGCAAGGGATACCTCAAGCCTCCCCCTTTCCCTTTTAAGACCTTCAAAGCCACTCCTGTGCTTGTGGATAATTTTGGGTGGTGGAAAGGAGAAACAAACTGCGGTAGAGGCTGTAAAATAGGACAACATGTAGCCTTCGACTTACGACCACAATTGAGCCCTCTAAATTTCTGTTGCTAAGCCAGACACTTGCTAAGTGAGTTCTGCCCCATTTACAACCCCTTTTTTGGGCAGTTGTTAAGCGACTCATTGGCAGCTGTTAAGTTAATAACATGGTTGTTAAGTAAATCTGGCTCCCCCTGTTGAATCTGCTTTTCCGAAGGTTGCAAAAGGGGATCGCATGGTCACGCTGCATCCATCATAAATACAAGTCCACTGCCAAGTGACCGAATTTGGATCATGTGACTGTGGGGAGGTTGCAAAAGTCGTTATCTGTAAAAAGTTCAAAGTTACAACATCATTCTCCAGCCTCCCCTATAATTTTTTATTTTATTTTTATTACAAGCATATCTTCTTCCATTTGACGGCGTGTTTTCTGGCTATAAATATTTTGTTCAATGCAGTTAATGCTTACAATCATATTCATTACATAGTCTTATTCTCTAGACTTATCTTATTATACTTATTGTACTTCATATCACATCTCTTTATCTTTCATCTTAGCTTATTTATGTCTTATCAGTGAAAAATATCTATTGTCCTTCTTAACTAATCCATTAATTATATCTGGCTCTCATATTTTCTCTCTAACCATTGATAGAATAGTTCCCATACCTTATAATATTCCATTTGCTCTCCCTCTTAAATTGCAAGTGTTAATCTATTCATTTCTGCACATTCTAATTTTTTCCTAATCACATTCTTTTCAGCTCTTTTTTCCAATTTTGAGTAAATACAATTCTCACTGCAGTTATCACATGAATAATTAAGCATACATTTTCTTTACTGTAAGCTTCAGGTAAGATCCCCAAACAGGAATATTTCTGGTTTTAAGTCAATACGTTGTTGTATCATTTTCTCTAACCATGAGCGTATTTTTTGTCCATTTTTTGACTTGATTACACAACATCGTTATTCAGCGATGTTGTAACTTAGAACAGTCACTAACAAAGTTGCACGTCGAGGCCTGCCTGCCTTAATTTTGTCTTTCTTCCACAACCATCAGCAGGAAGGGGAGGGAAACCTACCCCTTCCCGTCCCCACGGAGCAGCTGATTAGGGAGAAGGTGGACGTTGCAATGCTTGTGACCTGAGCCAGATCCCCTTAACTCTCAAGACTTCCTCTCTTGCCCCACAGAGACCGCCGAGAGCGGCATCGCTCCAAAAGTCGAGATGGCAGCCGTGGGGACAAGTCGGTCACCATCCAGGCCCCCGGAGAGCCCCTGCTGGACAACGAGTCAACCCGAGGGGACGAAAGGGTGAGTGGGCAGATGGGCCTGGAGCTGGCTTGGAGCCTCGCTCTTGCCTCCTGGGGGGGCAAGGTTTGGGCCTCCCCAGGGATGAAATGAAGGGGTCTCTTGGTGGAGTTTGGGGAGGCTTCCCTACACGGGTGTATCTCCATCCATCCATCCCATTTCTCCATCCATCCATTCATCCATCCCATTTCTCCAACCATCCCATTTATCCATCCACCCGTCCCATTTACCCATCCATCCAGTTTCTTCATCCATTCATCCATCCCATTTCTCCAACCATCCCATTTCTCAATCCATCCATCCATCCCATTTCTCCATCCATCCATTCATTTATCCCATTTCTCCATCCATCCAGTTTCTCCATCCACCCGTCCCATTTATCCATACAGTTTCTCCATCCATCCATCCATCCCTTTCTCCATCCATCCATCCCATTTCTCCATCCATCCATCCCATTTCTCCATCCGTCCCATTTCTCCATCCCATTTCTCCATCCATCCATCCCATTTCTCCATCCATCTCATTTCTCCATCCATCCATCCCATTTCTCCATCCGTCCCATTTCTCCATCCATCCCATTTCTCCATCCATCCCATTTCTCCATCCATCCGTCCCATTTCTCCATCCATCCCATTTCTCCATCCGTCCCATTTCTCCATCCATCCCATTTATCCATCCGTCCCATTTCTCCATCCATCCCATTTATCCATCCATCCATCCCATTTATCCATCCGTCCCATTTCTCCATCCATCCATCCCATTTCTCCATCCGTCCCATTTCTCCATCCATCCCATTTCTCCATCCATCCCATTTCTCCATCCGTCCCATTTCTCCATCCATCCATCCCATTTCTCCATCCGTCCCATTTCTCCATCCATCCCATTTCTCCATCCATCCATCCCATTTCTCCATCCGTCCCATTTCTCCATCCATCCCATTTCTCCATCCATCCCATTTCTCCATCCATCCATCCCATTTATCCATCCGTCCCATTTCTCCATCCATCCCATTTCTCCATCTATCCATCCCATTTCTCCATCCATCCATTCATCCGTCCCATTTCTCCATCCACCCGTCCCATTTATCCATCCACCCATCCCATTTCTCCATCCAGTTTTTCCATCCATTCATTTATCCCATTTCTCCATCCATCCATCCCATTTATCCATCCATCCCATTTCTCCATCCATCCAATTTCTCCATCCATCCATTCATCCGTTCCATTTCTCCATCCACCCGTCCCATTTATCCATCCATCCAGTTTCTCCATCCATTCATCCGTCCCATTTCTCCATCCATCCAATTTCTCCATCCACCCGTCCCATTTCTCCATCCAGTTTTTCCATCCATTCATTTATCCCATTTCTCCATCCATCCATCCCATTTATCCATCCAGTTTCTCCATCCATTCATTTATCCCATTTATCCATCCGTCCCATTTCTCCATCCATCCCATTTCTCCATCCATCCATCCCATTTATCCATCCGTCCCATTTCTCCATCCATCCCATTTCTCCATCTATCCATCCCATTTATCCATCCGTCCCATTTCTCCATCCATCCATCCCATTTCTCCATCCATCCCATTTCTCCATCCATCCATTCATCCGTCCCATTTCTCCATCCATCCGTCCCATTTCTCCATCCACCCGTCCCATTTATCCATCCAGTTTCTCCATCCATCCATCCATCCCATTTCTCCATCCATCCATCCCATTTATCCATCCATCCCATTTATCC
Source organism: Hydrophis major (assembly GCA_033807585.1). Taxonomy (NCBI): domain Eukaryota; kingdom Metazoa; phylum Chordata; class Lepidosauria; order Squamata; family Elapidae; genus Hydrophis; species Hydrophis major. Next base: position 95,762,949 of record CM066333.1, on the reverse strand, counting down.
ATCCATCCATCCCATTTATCCATCCATCCCATTTCTCCATCCATCTCATTTCTCCATCCACCCGTCCCATTTCTCCATCCAGTTTTTCCATCCATTCATTTATCCCATTTCTCCATCCATCCATCCCATTTATCCATCCAGTTTCTCCATCCATTCATTTATCCCATTTCTCCATCCATCCCATTTCTCCATCCATCCATCCCATTTCTCCATCCGTCCCATTTCTCCATCCATCCCATTTCTCCATCCATCCATCCCATTTCTCCATCCATCTGTCCCATTTCTCCATCCATCCCATTTCTCCATCTATCCATCCCATTTATCCATCCGTCCCATTTCTCCATCCATCCATCCCATTTCTCCATCCATCCCATTTCTCCATCCATCCATCCATCCAATTTCTCCATCCATCCATTCATCCGTCCCATTTCTCCATCCATCCGTCCCATTTATCCATCCAGTTTCTCCATCCATCCATCCCATTTCTCCATCCATCCCATTTCTCCATCCATCTGTCCCATTTCTCCATCCATCCCATTTCTCCATCTATCCATCCCATTTCTCCATCCATCCATCCATCCATCCAATTTCTCCATCCATCCATTCATCCGTCCCATTTCTCCATCCACCCGTCCCATTTCTCCATCCATCCAGTTTCTCCATCCATTCATCCGTCCCATTTCTCCATCCATCCAATTTCTCCATCCACCCGTCCCATTTCTCCATCCAGTTTTTCCATCCATTCATTTATCCCATTTCTCCATCCATCCCATTTCTCCATCCATCCATCCCATTTATCCATCCGTCCCATTTCTCCATCCATCCCATTTCTCCATCCATCCATCCCATTTCTCCATCCGTCCCATTTCTCCATCCATCCCATTTCTCCATCTATCCATCCCATTTATCCATCCGTCCCATTTCTCCATCCATCCATCCCATTTCTCCATCCATCCCATTTCTCCATCCATCCATCCATCCAATTTCTCCATCCATTCATCCGTCCCATTTCTCCATCCATCTGTCCCATTTATCCATCCAGTTTCTCCATCCATCCATCCATCCCATTTCTCCATCCATCCATCCCATTTCTCCATCCATCCCATTTCTCCATCCGTCCCATTTCTCCATCCATCTGTCCCATTTCTCCATCCATCCCATTTCTCCATCTATCCATCCCATTTCTCCATCCATCCATCCATCCAATTTCTCCATCCATCCATTCATCCGTCCCATTTCTCCATCCACCCGTCCCATTTATCCATCCATCCAGTTTCTCCATCCATTCATCCGTCCCATTTCTCCATCCATCCAGTTTCTCCATCCATTCATCCGTCCCATTTCTCCATCCAGTTTCTCCATCCATCCCATTTCTCCACCCATCCATCTATTCTCTCCCTCTCCCCATCATCTCCTGGGAGAGAGGCAGAGGCTGACTGGAGAGGCTTAAGGGCTTCTGCCCGTCCAGCTGGGGTCCCGGCCTGGTGCCACAGACACACCCTTTGCACTCGCAGAGTTCACCTCTCCCGGCCAGGGGACCCCAGTTCTTTTTCCATCGATTGCTGCTGTCTCCCCGCTTTGACCCTCACCCCCATATGGTCTTTTGTGTCCTGGCAGGATGACAACTGGGGTGAGACGACCACCGTGGTGACCGGTACATCGGAGCACAGCATTTCGCACGATGACATCACGCGTATCACAAAGGACATGGAGGACAGCGCCCACCTGGACTGCTCCCGCCACCTGGGGGTCTCGCTGGCGGGGGCCCTGGCCCTGCTCTCCTTCCTCACCCCCATCGCCTTCATGCTGCTGCCCCAGCTGCTGTGGGGGGAGCAGCTGAGCCCCTGCGGGACCCCCTGCGAGGGCCTCTTCATCTCGGTGGCCTTTAAGCTGCTCATTCTCCTGCTGGGCAGCTGGGCGCTCTTTTTCCGCCGCCCCAGGGCCTTCTTGCCCCGCATCTTTGTCTTCCGTGCCCTCCTGATGGTGCTGGTCTTCCTCCTGGTGGCCTCCTACTGGCTCTTCTATGGCGTCCGCATCCTGGACTCCCGTGACACCAACTACCAGGGCATCGTCCAGTACGCCGTCTCGCTGGTGGACGCCCTGCTCTTTGTCCACTACCTGGCCGTGGTCTTGCTAGAGCTGCGACAGCTCCAGCCCCACTTCACCCTCAAGGTGGTGCGCTCTACTGATGGGGCCAGCCGCTTCTACAATGTGGGGCACCTCAGGTAAGGGCAGTGGAGGGTCAGGGGCTTGGGGGCATTTCGGTGCGGTTCAGGGACAGGCAGGGGCGACTGATGGAAGCTGCGATGACCCGAGGGCACAGCACAGAGGCAGTCCAGGCAGCTGGCAGTTCAAACTGTTCCTTTATTGCTCCAAATTTCCCCAAATGGTCCCACTTTTTTTCTGGAAAGTCCCAGAGCAAAGTGTTGATACACATATACACACAAACACCCTTCAAGCAGCCTCTGGCTGCAAATAGTCCAGCCCAGCGCTGTGAGCACCACGGCTGCACAGCAAGAACTCTATCATGGCAGGTCGAGGAATCCCAGAAGCAAAAGAGGCAGGCAATTAATCCAGAAATCCAGAAAGAATGCAAGGAATCCAGGAAAGTTCAAACGTCTACTCAACACCCCAGGAATTCAGCGTTTGTTCCCAACAGCGTTTCCTTAAGTTTCGTTCCCCTGGTGTGCCTTATGGAGAGAGGCGGGGCGTTCTCCTCCAGAGTAGTTGGGTCAGTCTGTGCTGTTCTCTCTCGCCTTCTCTCTACTCTCCATGCTCTCAGATCAGGAGACGGTGGTCCTTTCTCATTGCCTGAGCTCTGTCTCTGAAGTTCACTGCTTAACCTCGGTTGGTCATCCTGCCTCCCTTCCTACAAGTAGCCCCAAATCCTGAAAGGCTCTGGCCTAACTGGGCCTGCTCATTTTCCTCCCAAGAAAACGAAGCTCAATCTGTCGGCTCCTGTTTGGGCTCGTCGACTTCCACAGATTCAGGCTCCGACGAGGGGATGACAGTTGCCGCTTTTTGCAATTGAACCAGATGGGGATTTTGTCAGTGCCGTTGGTGCTCAATCGGTCCTCCGGGTGTTTTGGGATTGGAACCCAAGATGCTTACGATTATCTTTGCCTGCTCCTGCCACAGTCATTCTATTTCTACAAGTAGTCCTCAGCTTACCACAGTTCATTTAGTGACAAGTTACAAAAGCGCCAGAAAAAGGGACTTATGGCCAGTTTCCACACACTTAAGACTGTTGCAGGATCCCCACCATAACATGATTTACATTCGGATACATTTGGCAACTGACTCACATTTATGACAGTTGCAGTGTCCCTTGGTCATGTCATCCCCTTTGGTGACCTTCTGGCAAGGAAACTTGATGGGGGGAAGCCAGATGGACTTAGGAACCGACTTATTCCTTTAAGAACGGCACTGATTTGCTTAACAAAGGTGGCGAGAAAAGTCATGAAATGGGGCGAGACTCACTGAACACATTTCTCACTTAGCAGCATACATTTTGGGGTCAATTGCAGTTGTAAGCTGAGAACTATCTGTATTTGCAGGTTTTCCTGCAAATTTTGTGGTTTTCTCCGGTCCTTTCTCTTCTGTTGTCTCCAGCATTACAAAGTCTGCTATCCAGAATTTATATTGTTGTTATTATTTGCATTGGATTGGTAGAAGAAGCTGGTGGCCTCCCTCATGTCCAGCTGTGAGCCATAATAAGGGACATTAAACTGATCACGCTGAAAGCAAATGAGCCAGATTCTGCCTTACAGGTAGTCCTCGAGTTACATATGGAACGGAGCCTGCCCGTTCCGTTTGTAACCCAAGGATTCGTGGGAGTGAATCTCGTACTTTCAGCGGGATCACTCCCTCCTTTTTCCTATGCATTCGCTATAATTGCTAATTGAATGTGGGGCTTGTTAAGTGCACAAGATGTATTTCAGGGTGGGGAAGACCTGGGGTGGGTGGGTTCTGATGGAACAGACCACCTACCTAAGACCATCCAAGACCTCCTTGAACCACTAAAATACTTCATGTTCCTCACAATTGCCCTTCCTCATGACCTGCTGCGCCAGGTCAGTTACCTTGTTCTAGCAAGCAGTCCCCTCTCCAGCTGCTCAATCGCGTGCGCCCCTCTGTAGTTCCATGTGGGCTTCTCTGGGCCTCCCCTGGCCTGTTGCAGGCTGAAATGAAGCTTCCAGGGGGTGGATCCATTTTGGCTGGCAACGGGCCAATGGAGACGTTTGGAGGGCCGAATGGAGCATTGGAGGGCTGGATCTGGGCCCCAGAGGCACCATTTCAGCCAGTAATGTGCCAGGCAAGGCCTGCAGAGGCACAACGGAGCGTTGGAGGTCCAGATCTAGCCCTCGGAAGCTCCATTTTGGCCTGCAACATGTTCAGACCAAGGCTTCCTGAGACCGTAATTAAGCACACGCTTAGTCCAAACAACTTGTGTTATTTCAATGCTGGGCATTCTGTTCGTTCCCAGCCCATAATGACTCCCAAACAGTCCCTTGAGATAAGCACCCACTTGTCTCTCTGAATGACTGCCAACAGCTAAAGTGCCAAATTAACTGTAAAACAACCAACCAAAGTACAAAGTCCACACAGAGCTTCAAGAATTAATCCGAACAGTGAACAAAGTTGCTTACTGCAGAGGTTTCTCTACCTTTGCCTGACCTTTAAGGGGCTGTCACCTCCCAGCCATACTCCCGAGTCATCCCTTTTGTCTCAGCTGCTCTTGCCTTCTGGCAGCTCTACGCGCACTGGAAACAGGCTCCCCTTGTTCCTCTGCCTCACTGCTGTCAGGCTCCAGAGGCTGCACTCCCCTCCCAGATGGTCCCGGCCCCATCTCTGCATCAGATGCAGGACCCTCGTTCGAGTCCTCTCCAGACTCCCAGCCTGGTCCCTGTTCTTCCCCACTGTCCGATTCCAGTGCTGTCTGCAAGACTGCCGGCGGACCACAACACAACATGCAGGACGAACGTTGCAGAGCCTCTGCGGTTGTTCATAAGGGCAAACAACTGCTGTTGGTGCTGCAATATTCATAGTTTCGGAACTTGTTTGCAAAAACTAGGGAGCACCTAATCACATAACTTCGAATGTTCGCTAAGGGAACGCTTGTAACCCGGGGATTACCTGTATTGTGTTGTGTAACTGGATCCTTCGGTGATCGAACCGGTTACTATGTTGTGTCCCAACTAAATCTGGATCTAACGCTTCCTTTCTCTGCAGCATCCAGAGAGTTGCTGTGTGGATCTTGGAGAATTATTACCACGATTTCCCCGTCTACAACCCGGCACTGCTGAACCTGCCCAAGTCCGTTCTGTCTAAGAAAATGTCTGGCTTCAAGGTCTACTCGCTTGGTGAAGGTAAGCGTTGGCAGCCTCTTCCGAACCAGTGGGATCAATCCCCTGTCCACAGACGAGAATCTTAGCTTTCAAGAGGCAGAGGCTTCAATCTGCACTCCTGGAGATCTAACTTGATTGCTGGGTTCTTGGACCAGGGTAATCGTGAGCTGTGTCAAGATCACCTGAAGTGTTAGCACCTTAGAGAGTATCTTAACTTACTGCACCTCTGTATGGCTTGCCAATTGCACAGTGGCAGATAGGACGATGCTCCAGAGGGTTGTCATTGCCCAGAGGATCATGGGTTGCTTTCTCCCCTCTTTGGAAGAGCTTTAGAGCTCCCGCTGCCTTAAGAAAGTTCAAAACATCCTCAAAGATCCATCTCATCCTGAGCACCCTCTTTTTTTTTTTTTTTTTTTTTTGAACTATTACCATCTGGCAGGCGGTACAGGAGAATAATAAAAACAAGGACAAATAGGCTGGAAAACAGCTTCTGTCCCAGGGCAGGAACTATACTGAATTCCACTGTGACAATAACGTAAAAGTTAAACTAAACTAAGCTAAAACTCTTTATAAGGCCTTGGGCATACTGCATCCAGGTTTGGTCACCGTAACACACAAAATGTTGCAATTCTAAAACATGAAGAATGGTTGCTGGAATTGAGTATGTCTAGTCTGGTGAAAAGAAGGACTAGGGGTAACGTGAGAGCAGTCTTCCAATATTTGAGGGGCTGCCCTCCCTCCCCCAGAAGAGGGGGGTCAACCTGTTCTCCAAAGCACCAGAAGGCAGGACAAGAAGCAACGGAGGGGAATTAATCAAGGAGAGAAGCAACATTAGAACTATGGAGAAATTTCCTAAGAGTAAGAATGGGTCAACTAGTGGAATTTGGATGCTCCCATCATTGGAGGCGTCTTTAAAAACCGGACATCCGTTTGTCTGAAATGGTATAGAGCAGGGGGTTGGACGAGAAGATCTCTAAAGTCCCTTCCATCTCTGTTATTCTGCTGACATCCGGAACTTGGCACCTTCTGGAGCAAGGGGTCTCCAATCTTGGCCACTTTAAGCTTGGCGGACTTCAACTCCCAGCTGGCTGGGGAATACTGGGCGTTGAAGTCCACCAGGCTTAAAAGTTGCCAAGGTTGGAGACCCTTGCTCTAAGATGTCTTACGATCCAAATTCCGGAGTTCCCAGCTACTGGTGGGACAAACCCAAGGTCACCTCATCAAAATATTCCTCTGGTCTTTTTAGAGTTGCCAACAGAAAGGGAGAGAGGGCAGCAGTGGCTTGGAAACCGAAAGCGCATTCCACAAATGTTTTCAAAGATAGTTTATAGTGGTCCCAAGTTTCTACCTCGCAAAATACTAACTGGAGAGCCTGATTGATGACTCTGGGCTATGGAGGTGTCCCATTGGAGAATATGAATCATGATACACCCAGGGGGCAGGGGGAAACCAGGGTCAAGGGTGGCAAGGAACAATGTGTCCCAGAGTCGGCTACACCCAGGCAGTGCCGGACATGTTCACTCCCAATAAATTCTGTTTAGCTTTGGAAGTTTGGCTCGAGACTCAGGATTTAAATGGGGGTAACTGCCGGAATCCTGACACCCAGCTTATTTAGGGGATGCCAGGTTGGGGGAAGGCTGTGCTGATGCCTGCAAGCACTGAATGCCAGTCCAGCCATGGCGCCTGCATTCTTTTCTTTTAAAAAGGTAGATCAGATGGGCAGCTGATTTCCCCATTGGATACAGATAACAGATTAACGGAGTTGGAAGGGGCCTTGTAGGTCATCTAGTCCAACCCCCCCACCACCCAAGCAGGAGACCCTACACCATTTCTGACAGGTGGCAGCCCAGTCTCTTGGTAGAAATGTTGATCGTTTGATTGTTTTAGATCAGGGGGTCTCAACCTTGGTAGCTTGAACAAGTGTGTGCTTCAACTCCCAGAATTTCCCAGCCGCCATGTCCTCCCTCTCCCCTTCCAGATTAAGCGGTCAGAATTCCGGCCGTTACCCCATTTAAATCATGAGCATAAATCATAATTTTAAATCCCGCGGACCAGAGACCCTGGGAAAAATCCCCCAAAAAGTCTGCAGGAAAATTCCCCACCCGGTTTTCCTACCGATCGATCGTTCTTTATTTGGGATCACAGGATTCTGCCTCCAGCTCCATTCTCAGGGGGAGAGAGAGAGAGAGACGGAGGGAGAGACTTTTGGCTTCATGCAAGGAAAGCATTAGAAGCCGCAGAAGTCTTTTTTTCTCTCCCCCAAACTGCCAGAAATGAGTCTTTGCCAGTGCAGCCTCTTGGAGCAGGAAGCCTTGCAGGGTCCCAAAGACTCATTTCTGGCGGAGTTTGGGGGAGAGAAAGAAAGACTTTGGCTGCTTTCCTTGCATGCAGCCAAAAGCAGAAGCGGAAAGAAGCAGCCCGATTGGCCAAGCCAGGCCCGTGGGGTGAGTGGGTCAAGTTGCCCCCTCCGCCTTTTCCCCCCTCCCCTCACTACCTCACGTTGTTCCATTGGTCTTCCCTCCCTCCTGACTCCAGAGAACACAACCAACAACTCAACCAGCCAATCGCGGGCTGTTATCGCAGCCGCCGCCCGCAGACGGGACAACAGCCACAACGAGTACTACTACGAGGAAGCAGAACACGAGCGCCGGGTGCGAAAGCGGCGAGCCAGGTGGGTCTCATCAAAAGGGCCTCTGTGTGTGTGTGTGTGTGTGTGTGTGTGTGTGCGCGCGCCAGCTGACCAAAAAAAAACCCAGCTCAGGTTCCCGCAGTGGGAAGATTCTTGATGGCTCAAATTGAACCATAGTCGCTGTGTGGATTCTTGAGTTGGTCGGGCAGAAAAATCCCTCGGATCAGCTCCGCTTTCAAGGAAATGGCCCAATTTGGCTTTGGAGGTGTCCCTTTTATTTCTTCCTGGAATTTATTTGATGCCCGTCTCTTATCTAATGAGATCCTTAAGGGTTAATTGGCTTCGGCTTTAGAATTTGATTTGGAAAACTGGGGAGGGGGGGCTTGGTTGATCCCTGAGCTGGGTTATTTCCTTGCAAGTTCAGAGAGCACCAAGGATCCCACACCGCTCCTCTTCCTCCTCCCCCCCCCCACAAACCTCACTCCCTTCTAGCACTGATGATGTTCCCTAGTTGGGTCATGAAACATCTGCAAGAAAACAGCCAAACCCACAATCTTCCTCCTCCTCCTCCTCCTCCTCCCAAGCCTCACTCCCTTCTAGCACAGATGATGTTACTTAACTGGGTAATGAAATGTCTGCAAAAAAACAACAACAACCAACCTCAGAGCTAACCTCCAAGCTAAGCTGCAAATCTTCTCTTTTTATCAAACTTGGAAAACCAATTCAGTCTTGGCTGAAATGGCGCTTAGGCCTCGGAGCTCCACTCAGGCTGCCGTCCCGAGTAATAGGATTAACATTTAAGCTGAGGAGAGCTGCAATGTGCTTTCCACATCACAGTTGTTGCAAGCACCCGGTAAGCAGATTAGAATGCTGAAATACATCTATTGCGCTGGAAATCCTGGCGGGGGGTGCAAATTGGAGGGTGAAGTAAGTCCAGGTAATCTGTTAGAGAAGTTACGGAGGAGACTGTCCTCCCCCAGCACTCTTCTCTCTTTAGAATTAGAATAGAATAGAATGGAATTGGAATAGGAATAGAAATTGGGAATAGAAAATGGGAATAGGATAGGATAGGATATGAATAGAATAGAATAGTAGAATAGAATAGAATAGAATAGAATCAAGTAGAAGAATAGAATAGAATCATAGAATCAAATAGAAGAATAGAATAGAGAATCAAATAGAATAATAGAATAGAATAGAATAAAATAAAATAGAAGAATAGAATAGAATATTCTACCAATAGAATAGTAGAGTAGTAGAATAGAACAGAGAATCAAATAGAATAGAATAGAATAGAGAATAGAATAGAGAGAATCATAGAATAGAATAATCAAATGGAATAGAATAGAATCAAATAGAATAGAATAGGGAATCAAATAGAATAGAATATAGAGAATCAAATAGAATAGAATAATCAAATGGAATAGAATAGAATCAAATAGAACAATTGAATAGAATAGAATAGAGGGAATCAAATAGAATAGAATATAGAATAGAATAGAATTGAATTGAATTCTTTCTTGGCCAAGTGTGATTGGACACACAAGGAATTTATCTTCAGTGCAGAAGCTCTTAGTTTTACAAAAAAAATGCCTTCATCAAGAATCATAAGATACAGCACCTAGTGATAGTCATAGGATACTAAATAAGCAATTAAAATCATACTAGAAAATTAAATAAAACAATATAAATCGTAAAGATGCAAGCTACAAGGTTATAGTCATAAGTGGAAGGAGATAGGTAATAGGCAGGATGAGAAGAATAATAGTAATACAATCTTAGCAAATAGTTTGGACGTTGTTGTGGGAATTTGTTCCTCTTGTTTTGGGGTCCTTTTTCCTTCCCTCTGCGGGCAGAAATTCAAATGAGATTTTGTGAATGTGTCTGTGCCACGGTGGGCAGCTTAGTTTGTGCCGAAAGTGGATTTCCATCCTCTTCTCCCTCCTGGTTGGTCCTTGAGGAGGAGAAGGGGCCAAGCCTCGGAGACTGTGGCTTGCTAGGACGGGCTTTCCTCATCTCTGTAGGCTGGTGGTGGCCGTGGAAGAGGCCTTCACCCACATCAAACGGCTGCAGGAGGACGACCAGAAGAACCCCCGGGAGATCATGGACCCCCGGGAGGCCGCCCAGGCCATCTTCGCCTCCATGGCCCGGGCCATGCAGAAGTACCTGCGCACCACCAAGCAGCAGCCGTACCACACGATGGAGAGCATCCTTCAGCACCTGGAGTTCTGCATCACCCACGACATGACGCCCAAGGTAGCCGGAGGTGGGGGGGAGGAGAGGGGGGGGGGACCAGGAAGGTAGGGTTTCCATCCCAGGTCCCCCTGCTCTGGGTTGAACTAATCGGTAGAAAGGAGGGGTCGGCCTTAGCAGGTAGGCCAGACTGGAAACTGGCCCAGGTCAGCTGATTCTACCTTATAAGGACGCAGTGTCTAAGATGCTGAGCTTGTTGATCAGAAAGGTCAGCGGTTCAGCGGTTCAAATCCCTAGCGCCGCGTCATGGAGTGAGCTCCCGTTTCTTGTCCCAGCAGCTTCTGTGCCAACCTAGCAGTTTGAAAGCATTTAAAAATGCAAGTAGATAAATAGGGACCCCTTTGGTGGGAAGGGACACCTTCTGACTTAAATCAGACAGCAGGGAGTTGAAGATAAGAGCACACATCGTTTAAAAATAGTTGACCCGTGTCCATATCAGATTGAACTCATCTTTAACACTGTCTTAAAGACCAACCCTAGGCTGAGATTAGCACAAGGCACGCGCGGGTGCCAGGGAATCCACAGATGCGCCACCAGGGGGCGCCCAAGGACCTATAATATTGAATTCGAGTCGATTTGATCACCAGATCTTAGCACAGGGGTCTCCAGCCTTGGCCACTTGAAGACTTGTGGAGGTCAACTCCCAGAATGACCTACAAGGTCCCTTCCAACTCTGCTGATCTGTTGAGGGGGAACCAGGAATATCTAGTATGAGAAAAAGAAGGACTAGGAGTAACATAATACAGTCTTCCAGTATTTGAAGGGCTGCCACAGAGAACTTATTCTCCAAAGCCCCTGAAGAGTTTGGCACTTTTGCACGTGCAAAAAACTAGATCCGGCTAGTTCGTTTCGGAAGATTCCTGCCTGCCTTCTGATTTTCCCCCTCCCTAAACATCCGGGCCTACCCCTCCCTCTCCCCAATACAAAGCAGCTCGTAGAGAGTTTTCCAGTTCACACCCCCCCCCTTCACCCCCAAATTACTGATTGGCTGAGGACCCATCACCAAGTAGAGCGATGACGTCACTCTTGAGGCAGTGTCCTCAACCGTAGCCACTTTTTCAGATGGGTGGAACTTCAACTCCCAGAATTCCCCAGCCAGCCATGCTGGGAGTTGAAGTCCAGCCATCTTAAAAATGGCTGCGGCTGAGAAACTCAACTTTAAAGTGTGTCTTTGGGGTCCTCAGATGACTTTTTGTGGGGTGTTTTTTTTTGTTTTTTGTTTTACTGCAGCGTAAATCACCCCAGTTAAATCATGGGTCTCAAGCCAAACTTCCAAAGGATTTATTGGGAGTTAATATGTTGGCACTGCCTGGGTGGAGCCGACTCTGAGACACACCATTCACTGTCACCCTTGACCCTGTTTTCCCCCCACCCCTCTGGGTGCATTGTAATCTGTATTCTCCAATGGGACACTTCCGTAGCCCAGAGTCATCAATCAGGCTCTCCAGATAGAATTTTGCAAGGCAGAAACTTTGGTCACCTAGAAACTATCTTTGAAAAACTATGCAGTTTCAGTTTCCAAGCTGCCACACTGCTCTTTCAAACCCCTTTCCCCCTCCCTTGCCTAAAATGGGGCAAACCTCTCTTGACAAATGTCTCGCTTAAAACTTTTGGGCTCAATTGTGGTCGTAAGTGGAGCCCATTAAAAGCCATGACTGAACTGCTTGTGGGTTTTAAATTCTCATGAAGGAATCTGCCTGCAAATGCCTTATGTAGTTACTACGTTCACCGACTCCTGCCAGGCTCCAGATCTTCCTCCCACACTTAATTTGCAAGCCGACCAAAATATGAATCAGGATTCCAGCACTTAACCCCCGTTTAAATCATGAACCTCGAGCCAAACTTCAAAAGGATTTATTGGGAGTTAACGTGTCCAGCACTGCCTGGGTGTCGCTGACTCTGAGGCACATCATTCACTGTCACTCTTGACCCTGGTTTACCCCCACCCTTCTGGGTGTAACCCTTTTCTCGTAAACCACGATGACCTTAGCCAAGCACCGCTGACCCTCTCCTTTTTTCTCTGTCCATCGTTCACAGGCCTTCCTGGAGCGCTACCTGACCTCCGGGCCCACCATCCAGTACCACAAGGACCGCTGGCTGGCCAAGCAGTGGACTCTGGTCAGCGAGGAGCCCGTGACCAACGGGCTGAAGGACGGGGTGGTCTTTGTCCTGAAACGCCACGACTTCAGCCTCGTGGTCAGCACCAAAAAGATCCCCTTTTTCAAGCTCTCGGAGGAGTTTGTGGACCCCAAGTCACACAAGTTTGTCATGCGGCTGCAGTCGGAGACCTCGGTGTGACCCACGGCAGAACCGAGGGGCTTGAATGCCAGGGAAGGCGGCTCCCTGCCAGGAGGGGGCAATGGCCTGGCGCCAGCCTGCGTCTCTCGGGCTTAAGAGGGTTCCTGGGCTCGGTGGTAGACCCTCCGGGGCGCCTGCCCCCCCTTCTCCATGCCAGAGTTTCCCCTTCCTTCCCCCCCTCCCTTTGGGCCCTAACTGAGGGGAAGGGCAAGGGCCCTCCCTTCACTTTCTTTCTTTCTCTCCTCCCTTTCTTCCTTCCCTCCCTCTTTTTTTCTTTCTTTCATTCTTTCTCCCTCCCTCCCTCTCTTCCTTCCTTTCCTCTTTCTTTTTCTCTCTTTTGTTCTCCTTCCTTCCCTCTTTCTCTCCTTCCTTCCCTCTCTTCCTTCCTTCCTTCCTTTTTTCCTTCCTTTTCTTTCTCCTTCCTTTCCTTTTTCTCTCCTTCCTTCCTTCCTTCCTTCCTTCCTTCCTTCCTTCCTTCCTTCCTTCCTTCCTTCCTTCCTTCCTTCCTTCCTTCCTTTCTTTCTTTCTTTCTTTCTTTCTTTCTTTCTTTCTTCCTTTCTTTCTTCCTTTCTTCCTTTCCTCTTTTCTTTTTCTCTCCTTTGTTCCCCTTCCTTCCTTCCTTCTTTCCATCTCTCCCTCCCTCCCTCGTAGCAAGCCTGCCCCCCCCCGGGACCTGAGGAGGTGAGTGGGTGACCAGGACAGCATCACCCATCCCTCCCTCCCTCCCTCCCTCCCTCCCTCCCTCCCTCCTTCCGTCCCTCCTGATGAATTGCTGGATGTTACCTGTGCCAAATCCTAAGGGCTAACTCTGTTGACAGTCCTCACCAGCACCTGCAGACCAAATCGGGGCTAAGGAACTTTTGTGAATGTTGTTTTCTACAAAGCTACACGCCGGCACGTGGCACCCCCAGACCCACACTCCCTTCTCCTGTCAACACAATGTTGCTTGAGGCCGTTGTCTTCTCCCTGAGCCTCTCAAGATCCAACTGCACAAGGTTTTGGGGGGAGGAATCACCCCGGAAGGACCTGGGGGTCCAAGGGGAAGAGCGACACCCTCCGTCCCCTGCAGGAGCCCTCTTGACAGCCTCTGGAGTTCCAACAGGTCAATCCCACAGCGAAGGCTGGTGGAAAATTGGGGTGGCTGGGTGGGAGATTTTTAAGAAGAGGGTGGTTTTTGGGGTTCGAGAGCTCTGCTTTTTGGAGAAGCCCCGCGGATTGTAAATACGTTTCCTCTGAGTCACTCCCTTGTCCACAAGGTGGTGGGAACTTAAATGTTGCTTTGTGGTTGAGCAAGCGTTGGTGTGAAGAGGTGGTGGTGAGTGGTTTAGGGTTTATGGGAGGGCATAATGTGAGCAAGCAACGCCTTCATTTTGAGTCAGGATGAGTTTGGCACTTTTGCACGTGCAAAAAACTAGATCCGGCTAGCTCCTTTCGGAAGATTCCTGCCTGCCTTCTGATTTTCCCCCTCCCTAAACATCTGGGCCTACCCCCCCTCTTCCCATTACAAAGCAGCTCGTAGAGGGTTTTCCAGTTCACCCCCCCCCTTCACCCCCAAATTACTGATTGGCTGAGGACCCATCACCAAGTAGAGCGATGACGTCACTCTTGAGGCAGTGTCCTCAACCACTTTTTCAGATGGGTGGAACTTCAACTCCCAGAATTCCCCAGCCAGCCATGCTGGGAGTTGAAGTCCAGCCATCTTAAAAATGGCTGCGGCTGAGAAACTCAACTTTAAAGTGTGTCTTTGGGGTCCTCAGATGACTTTGCAGTTCAGTTTTCAGGAATATATATATTTTTAAAATGTCACCAGAATGCCCCTGCAGTTTTTCTGCTGGGTTCCTCAACAGCTGTTTCCTTTTAATCTAATGTGGGGGTTTTGGTTGCTTAAATGTCGGACTTTCCAGGCGAAGATCTGATAGGGGTGGCAGTTGGGGTGCTCGGCTGGGGTTGGGGCTGCTGGCCTGCATTGAGGAGGTAAAGATTGGGGTGGAGAGGCCTCCGGGTATATCACTGTGATTCACCTTTTTAAAATAATGTTAATTCTTGGGAGAGGAACTGGCCGCAGTAAGGGATCTTTTTTGAAATTGCGGTGATGATGGTTTTGCTTTGAACCAAACTGGTCTTAAAAGCCTTTACAACAAGGCTTCTCACAACTTTGGCAACTTGGAAGACGTGTGGGACTTCAACTCCCAGAATTCCTTAGCCAGCTTTGACCACTTGATTTACTTTACTGGCCAAGGGATTCTGGGAGTTGAAGTCCCACACGTCTTCCAAGTTGCCAAGGTTGTGAGAACCCTACTTTACAACCTCATCAGAATATTCCAAGTTAAATCACAGTGTTGGCTTTGGGAGGGGGAAAATGCCTTTTAAAAAAATAAATCCGTGCTGACGTTGGAGCTTGCAGTATATTTATATATTTATATCTTCTCCTTTTCCCTGCTGTAACATCCCCCAAAGGGAGCCAAGTGATTGGGAGACCAGCCCAATCTCCCTTCACAGAGAAGTTTCCGGTACAGGTAGTCCTCGACTTACAACCATTTGTTCAGTGCCTGTTCAAAGTTATGACGGCTCTAGAAAAGTGGCTCATGTCCTGTGCACAAACGTTGCAGGATCCCAGGGATGGCATTCTACCGGTTTGAGCCGGTTTTATAGAACTGGTTATGTTAGGATTTTGCTCAGTTTGGAGAACCGGCAAATTGCCCCTGGCTGGCCCCACCCCTCTGCCCGCTTCTCCGCTCCCTGCCCTTATCGTGCATGGCGACATTGCTGACTGTATTCTCTCACCCGCCCTGCCCAGTCACTCCTTAAAATATTTTTTTCCCCAATGATCAGCTGTTTCGAGATCCCACTTGCTGTCCTACTAGTTGGCCAGGAGGCAAAAAGGGGGCATGTGGAGGTAGGGAGGAGCTGCGCCCCCCCCCCCGCTCCGGTTTTTTGCCAGGAGGAAAAAATGGGGGGCTGCCGAAAAAAGCCACGCCCACCTAGCCACGCCCACAGAAGCAGTTTAAAAATTTGAATCCCATCCCTGCAACCACCTCCACGTGATCAGAATTGGGATGCGTGGCAACTGGCGTGCGGTTATGTCGGTGGCACTGTTCTTGGGGTTACGTCATCACCACTCGTGGTCTTCCCAGCTGGCATCCCAACAAGCAGAACCAGGTCCGCTTAATGGCCACTTGATTTATTTAACGACTACAGGGGTTGGTTTACCAACAGTGGCAAAAGTGTCGTAAAATCGGCCACAGCTCACTTAACCCAGTTTTAGCAATGGAAATTTGGGGCTCCATTGCGGTCGTAAAGTTGAGGACTACTGATGGATGCCTTGGCAGATCAAAGGTTCAAAAGTCCCTCTTGGTGGTTATGCAGGCTCCAGCCGTGGTTTTTCTGAGCAGGTGGCCACCAGGTGAGGTCTTACACCTTTGCAGCCTTTAACAGTGCAGTCTCTCTCGGCTGTGTTTGTGTCCCCCTCCTGAAGAGAAGGGACCTCGAGGTCTTCTAATCCAGCCCCCTGCTCAAGCAGGAGAACTATACTCTGTCAGGCAAGTGACTGTCTAGTCCAGGGGTAAGGAACGTTGGCTCTTTTATCACTTACGGACTTCAACTCCCAGAATTCCTGAGTGAGCCATAAAAGGTTCTCCATCCCTGGCCTACTGGTTTTTTCAGTTGTGAGGGAAATCAATTTTTGACTTGAATGGGACTGTTTAATATACAAATGTAGGACATATTTTTATATATATTCTTTGTATGTCCTACATTTGTATATTAAGCAGTCCCATTCAAGTCAAAAATTGATTTCCCTCACAACTGAAAAAACCAGTAGGCCAGGGATGGGGAACCTTTTATGGCTCCCTCAGGAATTCTGGGAGTTGAAGTCCATAAGTGATAAAAGAGCCAACGTTCCTTACCCCTGGTCTAGTCTCTTAACTTCCAGTAATGGAGCACCCACAATTTCTGGCGGCAAGCTGTTCCACTGGTTAATTGTCCTTGCTCTTGGAGTCTTAGTTCAGCCCAAAAAGCCAATGCAATCCTAAACTGCATTAACAGAGGGATACAATTGAGATCAAGTGAGGTACTAATCTCACTCTATAAAGCCTTAGTAAGGCCACACCTGGAGTCCTGCATCCAGTTTTGGTCACCATATTATAAAAAAGATGTTGAGACTCTAGAAAAAGTGCAGAGAAGAGCAACCAGGATGATGAGGGGACTGGAGGCTGAAACATAAAATGAACGGTTGCAGGAACTGGGCCTGGCTAGTCTAGGGAAGAGAAGGACGAGGGGAGACAGGAGAGCAGGCTTCCAATATCTGAGGGGCTGCCCCAGAGGAGGAAGGGGTCAAAATAATCTCCAAAGCACCTGAAGGTCAGACAAGGAATAATGGATGGAAACTGATCAAGAGATTCAACCTGGAAAAGGAATTTCCTGACAGAACAAGCAACCAAGAGAACAGAATTTTCTTCAGAAGTTGTGGGAACATCATCACTTGGAGGCTTTCAAGAAGAGACTGCACTGCCATCTGTCAGAAATGGAGTAGGGTCATCTTCTTGGGCAGGTGGTTGGACTAGATGACCTCCAAGGTCCCTTCCAACTCTTAATCCCATCCAGAGGATTTCAGGGCCTTCAAAGCAGTTCACACCCAGATCTTGGAGCCACAGAAGGGATCAGTTTCTTAGAGGGATTCTTAAAGAGGGTCCACCAGAGATCTTGATTTTGGATGGTGGCGTCCTGGTTTAGAGCTGTGCTGGCTGGGGAATTCTGGGAGTTGAAGTCCACAAATCTTAAAAGTTGTCAAGGGTTGGACACCCTGCTTTAGAGCAATTTTTGGGTGGCTTTTAGACAACAAAAGTTGTTAACAGGATAAAAGTTTCCCCTAGTCAGTTGCACTTGGAAAAACAAGTCCTTGACTTACAACCCTGATTGGGGAAAATTGGTCATTAAGTGAGGCATCACATGACCATACCTGACTTTTACGACTTTTTTTTTTTACCATGGTCGTTAAAATGGAATCACTGTTTGTTAATAAAGCAGGCATCTCATGACTGCAAATTGCAACCTTCTC
This sequence comes from Hydrophis major, assembly GCA_033807585.1. Lineage (NCBI taxonomy): Eukaryota > Metazoa > Chordata > Lepidosauria > Squamata > Elapidae > Hydrophis > Hydrophis major. The sequence continues at coordinate 95,745,365 of CM066333.1, read as the reverse complement.
TGTCGGCTTCCCTATCAACTTTGCTTGCGTCAGATGCCGGCTGGGACGGTCGCAAGCGTGAATCATGTGGCCTCAGGATGTTGCAACTGTCATATGTGTGAATTGGTTGCCAAGAACCTGGATTGTGATCACACGATCATGGGGACGCTGTCATGGTTGTAAGTGCAAGTACTATATGATCGTTCAGTAGTACTGTTGTAGCTTACTCACTGTGATGACTCAAAGGGGCGTGGCACAAAGGCAATATCATCAAAGAAGCAAGAAGAGTCCCTTTATTATCTCCAACTTTGACCCCAACGTCCAGGTTACCTTCAGCTGGAGAAAAAACACTCCCAAGAACAGTCTTTAACAGCAGAAAATTCAGTCCAAAACATGGTCAACACAAACTGTAACTTAAAGTCCAATCAAGCAAAACTGAGGTAGTTAGTTTGGCAGGGCAGAAACAAGAATTTCAGACTTGAAAACGTGGCAACACTCACACAATTGGGAAGATGCCAGGAACACAGATAAGCCACAGCAATACAAGATAAATTCACGATTTGCTTCCAACAACTTGCTGTGGGCAGCTTCCTCTTTTATACACTGTGTTCCCAGCGACAGCTAATGAAGGGAATCAGGGCCCTTTCCTCCCCCGTAAGCCATGCAACTCATGTTACTCCCCTTCTCCGTTACTTCCTGTGTGCCCTAGGATGAAGAGGGGGTGGGCCCGGGTCTTTGAACTCCCTCTCCCTTATTCTACCTTTCTCCTGGTCTGCCCAGCTGGGCTTTGCCCTTCCCCGGTTTCTTCCGCAGCCAACGGAGCCCCTGCTCTGCTTCCCCCTCCGAATCAGATTCCGACGGGCATGACAGTCACTAAATAAGTTGTAAGTCAAGGACTATCTATAGAAAATTTCCAATCTTCACGGGATGGGACAGGGGGTCTTGTATTTCTAGCCCATTCTTAAAATTTGAAAGCACATCCAGGTCTGGTCTCTTGAAAAGTAACTTCACTCTGCCACTTTCATCTCATTTTAAGACTTGGTGGTTTAGTAGGGGGAAGAGAGTTCAAGGGACCATCATCCCCTCCCAGACTGGAAGTATTTAAACAGGCCACTTTTCTCCCTAGCTCAAACACACAAATTTAGGAAACCATTTTCTGACATCATCGTCCCCCCCCCCAAAAAAAAAATAAAAGCAGAGAAACCTTGTGCATGCATATAGAAAATTGTAAAATGTAAATTTTTTTTAATATATAAAATTTTGTTTTTACAGTTTGCAGTGGTACTAAGCATTACAACAATGTTAGTCAAGAGGGTTTTTTTCCCATAAATAATAGGAAGTAAAATTGTACATTTTTTTCTAAAAAAAAAAATAAACATCTTTTGGAGTTTTGGGTATTCTGTTCTGTCTGGCCTGGTGATGTTTTCAGGAAGCGGGGAAGCGGCTTGTGGAATGAATGGTCCCTGGCTTGAAAGCATCCCCGGATACAGAGGAGTTGCCCAACAAATTTGGACAGCTATTTGTCTGGGATGGCATAGGGCTGTGATGGTGAAACTATGGCATGCATGCCAGAGCCCCCTCTGTCGACATGCGCAAGGTTGCTTTGCTGGTTTCTGTTGCGCACATGCCAGCTGGTCTTTGTGGGTGCCGGAGCGCCTGAAAACAGCCAAAAACAGGTCATTTTCTGGGCTGTTTTCAGGGCAATTTTCAGGCTGTTTTGTTTGACTGTTTTCAGACTGTTTTTCAGCCTGAAAATGTCCCCAAAAAACGGCTGGAAAATGCCCCCCCCCCAAATGGCCAAAAAACAAGCATGCACACACCTTGCCAGGTGGTCTTCAGGTTTCCAGCACACCTCCATGCATGTATGTTCCGGTTTGGGCCCTTGATGCCAAAAAGGTTCACCATCGTTGGTAAAGGGTCTCCTGCTTGAGTAGGGGGTGGGACTAGAACCAGGGTGAAACTCGCAGCCCGTGGACCAGAGGCGTCATGTGCTGGCCACGCCCCGCTCCCCTCCCGGTTTAGCAAAGGGGGGGGGAAGCTCCAATACATGACGATGTTGACAGAACAAAAACCCTCTTAAAATCTTTATGACTCTAAAGGGTTTTAAGAGGCTACTATGGAATGCCGGGTGTATCTTCCCTAGCAATCGGGGCAATTTCAATTGCACCTTGACTGGGTTGATAATCTTTTCTATGGGGAATGGTCCCATAAACTTTGGCCTCAGTTTCTTGCTAGGGAGTCTTAACCTCAGATATCTGGTGGTGAGGTAGACCTTCACCTGGAACGGCCATTGCGGGACTCAGTGTCTGCCTGTTTCTTATAAGGCTGCGCTGCTTTAGCACTTCTTTTTTAATATTCTCCCAAGTTGCTTTCAGTGTTGACGTCCAATTGGTCAAGCTGACTGAGGAGGGAAGATCCCTTGGATACTCGGGCACTAAGACAAAGTCCATGCCTGTTGTGGTTCACTGGCAGCCTGTGCGGGTGGCAGCAGAATCAGACAGTTGGGAAGAACAGGGACCAGTCCAGGAGTCTGGGGAGGACTCGGAGGAGGGTCTTGCGTCCAATGCAGAGATGGGGCCAGGGCCTGAGTGGGGTGCTGCCTCCGGAGCCTCCAGAATCTGACAGCAGCGAGGCAGAGGAACAAGGGGAGCCTGTTCCCAGTGTGCTTTTGCACAGAGCTGCCAGAAGGCAAGAGCAGCTAAGACAAAAGGGTGACTTGGGAGTAAGGCTGGGAGGTGATTGGCCCCTCCCATAAGACATAAAGGAGGAGCAAAGGGACGTGAGCCGTTGCAGGAAGCAACTTTGTTCGTACTGGTCAGTTTGAAACCTGAAGCTCTGTGTTGAATTGGTGCTCCATTTTGGCCTCGTATAACTAATTGGTTGGCAGCATTTCAAGGAAGATAAAGGTGCGTGCTGATCAGACTTATCCCAAAGGACTTCGGCAGACTCCCCCCCCCCCCATTTGTGCTAAGATGAAAGGCCAAGCTTAGGCCCTGGGATGACCACAGGAGTTTGGCACCCTTGGACTAGAACTCCAAGGTCCCTTTCAACTTTTATTTTTATTTTTAAGTGGGTTGCTTTTGTCAAGAAGAGCGAGCCAAGATGACATGCTTTCAGTTCAGTTTCCAAATGATTGAGCAACATCTTACAAATCCACCCCCAGTAGTTTCTTAAAAATGGTAAAGACAGGTGTTCAGAGGTAAGAATGGGGTTTCCTGTCTTGCCAGCAAACCTCCCCCAAAATATTCCAAGATTGCATGTCACCATTTTCCTTCTTAAGAAATTTAGAGTCATAAAGATCCTTCAACGAGGACCATCATAATTACTCTCCTGTTCATAAAAGTAACCAGTGAATTAGACATTGCTGGATTTGCAATTCACTTGTTAACTTAAGATTATAGATGTGAATGTTGCACCTCTTGTTTCTGTGGTTTAAAGTGTCAGATTACACCAAGGGATCGCTGAAGCCTTGAGGGCGAAGACTTAATGGCTTATTATTGCTCAAGAGGATGTTAAGCCAAGGATTAACACAATTCAAAGAACATCTAATCTAAAGCAATTTAACTCCTGGTGTTTATTTACAGTCAGGGATTCATTACAGGATAAATAGCTGGATCATTGGTTATGAAAAGAAGGGAAAAAAACAACTACCAGTACTTCTGTTTGGGGTGGCAAACTTGTAAAGTTTTAACACTGGGAGGAAATAAAAAATCAATAGGTTAAACATTACTCCAGATTATATAACAAATTGATGTTAAACTTGGAAGAGTAGGGAATATCTGTAGCTCAAGGTTGAAGTCTGGGGTCCTGGAAGTTCTGGTAGTTTTACTGCAGACGTTTCAGGGGCCAACTAGGTAACATCATCAATGCCAGAAGGAAGTGGGGTCTGCAGGAGAGCAGAAGGTAGAGGAGGACAACTCCAGGGTCCTTGGTCCTTTTTAAGCTTAGTTGTTTTGCTGCAGACATTACAGACTAGGTCACAGAATCAGTGCTACTTGAAGCTTAAGCCTTGAAATTTGTCGGCATGGATGTCAGCATTCGTATCTCAGGACTTAAAGTGGACACCTAACATCAAAAACGTCATCTCAAAAGCCCAACAAAGAATGTTCTTTCTGCGCCAACTCACGAAGCTCAAACTGTCCAAGGAGCTGCTGATCCAGTTCTACAGAAGAATGATTGAGTCTGTCATCTGCACCTCTTCGGTTCTGCAACCCAACAGGACAGACACAGACTTCAGAGGGTAATTAGGACTGCAGAAAAAATACAATGGCTACCAACCTGCCTTCCGTGGAGGACCTGTATAACTGCACCCTGAGTCCAAAAGAGGGCTGGGAAAGTATCTACAGACCCCTCACATCCCGAACATAAACTGTTTCAACGCCTTCCCTCAAAACGATGCTATAGAGCCCTGCACACCAGAACAACTAGACACTAGGGGAGTTCCCCCCCCCCCCATGCCTTCACTCTGCTAAACAAATAGTTCCCTCAACAGGGTCCAACTATTTACAAAGTCTGCACTACTATTACTATTAATCTTCTCATCACTCCTTATCACCCATCCCCTCCCACTTGTGACTGTGTGACTGTAACTTTGTCGCTTGTATCCTTACGATTTATATGGACTGTTTCCTAGAATGATTTGATTGCTTATTGTACCCTGTGACTATTATTAAGTGTTGTACCTGATGATTCTTGACACAAATGTATCTTTTCTTCTATGTACACTGAGAGCATTTGCACCAAGACAAACTTCTTGTGTGTCCAATCATATTTGACCAATAAAGAATTCTATTCTATTCTACTCTACTCTACTCTACTCTACTCTACTCTACTCTACTCTACTCTACTCTACTCTACTCTATACTCTATACCAGGGGTCTCCAACCTTGGCCCCTGGAAGCCTGGCGGACTTCAACTCCCAGAATTCCACAGCCAGCTTTGCTGGCTGTGGAACTCTGGGAGTTGAAGTCCGCCAGGCTTCCAGGAGCCAAGGTTGGAGACCCCTGCTCTATACTCTATACTCTATTCTATTCTATCATTCAGATCGTGGAGGCTGGTGATGTTACCTAGTTGAGTAATGAAAGGTCTGCAAGAGAACAACCAAGATCACAGAGCACCAAGGACCCCCAAACTTGGAACAGACTTAAGTATAATATGGGTGCCCCCTCCCCAAGAGTCTCAGCCATGGATCCCTGGTGGTTTTCATGTTCTCATGTTTTGATGTTCCTGTAGGAATTTTTGGCTTCTCCAGAGAAAGGAGAAGAGAGGTCACCCCTTCTCCATAAGGATCTTGCAAGTTTCTGGAAGCCAGGAGTTAAGTAGGGCAGGTCTGTTTTTCTCCCCTCCCACCCACCCCATATTGTCATGTTGAAATATTACCCTTCATTTCATAAGTTGCAAATCTACGTTCCCCATTTTGCTTTTTCTTTCCCATTTCAAGATTATTCATTTCATCTTGTAAACCACTCTCTTTCTGACTCATCCACAACATGAGAACCTTCAGGGTTTCCACTGTGACTTCCATTCAAACCAGAATAGGTATCTACAGACTGATCCAGAATTGATGGGTGACTAATTTTAGTGGTTTCACAGATGACCTGAGACACCCAGAATGGCAACTCACTTGACCTCTCACTTGAAGAGCACAAACTTTATAATATGGTGCATTCAACTTGGAACCTACAGTACAGCAGAGGTCTGCAAACTTGGCAACTTTAAGACTTGTGGACTTCAACTTCCAGAAGTTGAAGTCCACAAGTCTTAAAGTTGCCAAGTTTGGGGACCCCTGCAGTATAGAATAATAGGGTTGGAAGGGACCTTGAAGGTCTTCTAGTCCAACCCCGTGCTCAAGGCCATTCTGGACAAATGGCTGTCCAGCCTCTTCTTGAAAACCAGCAATGGAGCCCCCCACAAATTAACTCATTGATTAATATGCACCAATCAGGAAATTTCTGCTTAGTTCTATATTGGATCTCTCTTTGATAATTTTCCATCTGTTGCTTCCTGTTCAGCCTTCAGGTGCTTTGGAGAAAAAATTGACCCTCTCTACTCTGTGGCAGCCCCTCAAATATTGGAAGATTGTATTATGTTACTCCTAGACCTTCTCTTTCTCATACTGGAAACTCCTGGTTCCCTCAATTGTCTACATCATTTTTGACAGATGGCAGTTCAGTCTCTTCTTGAAAGCCTCCAGTGATGATGAAGCTCCCACAACTTCTGAAGGCAACTCTGTTGATTGTTCTCACGGTCAGAAAATATCTCCTTATTCCCAGGTTGAATCTCTCCTTGATCAATTTCCATCCATTGCTCCTTGTCTGGCCTTCAGGTGCCTTGGAGAATAGCTTGACCCCCTTCCTCCGCTCTGGGGCAGCCCCTCCAATATAGGAAGACTGCTCATTGTATGGTTTAACCTCCACCCACCCACCCCTCCTTAATCCTCTTTGTTGCTTTTCTCTGCATGCTTTCCATGGTCTCAACATCTTTTTTTTGGTATCATGGTGTCCAGAATTGGATGCAGTATTCCAAGTATGGTCTTTTCCACTTCCAAATCTTGGAAATTATCCCAAAAAGAGAATCTGGCTAAAACCGCTTGAGAACCTAAGCGAGACTAAAATGGGTCAGTTTTGTCACCAGCAAAGTTGGGAGATGAGATGCCAGTTTTGGAATCCTTCTCGAACTGTGTGTGTTGTGTGTGTGGGGTCATTCCAGGACTTATTTTCTGGGGTGGCCAGATGTCCCTCCATACCCCACCACCCTTAACATTCCTTAACAAGGGGGAGAAGGCAGTGACCTAGAATCTGAAGCAAAAAATCATGCTTGTGTTGGAAGCTCCTTCGGTGTATCGGACGCCTTTTCCTGGTTGCCGATGGCCGTTTCGGCAGTGGATGTGTTGTCCTGAGAGAGAGGTTTAATGCCCTGCGAGGAAGAGAAAAACCCCTTTTCATGGTCATGTCTGTAGCTCTAAAGCAGGGAGTTCTCAAACGTGGCCACTTTAAGAGTTGAGGACTTCAACTCCCAGAATTCCCTGGCTGGGAGTTGAATTCTGGGAGTCGAAGTCTATCCACTCTCCTCTGTCATGGCTGCCAAGATAGCAAAAGGAAGGCAGGATTTGCTGCTGCTAATATTCCTGCAGCTTCTGGCTCTTGGGGCCAGCAGCCCTCTGGTCAAGGTAGGGATTCTGTCCATCCCTCCTCCAACACACCATTTCTGCTCTGAAGATGAGCCATTCTTAACAGGTAGTCCTCGACATACGACCCTAATGCAGACTGTCCATTTTGGTTGCCATGTGACAATGGTCATAAAATGGGTTGCTTGTGGGACCAACCTGGTTTTACAACTTTTTCAGTGGCTGTTAGGTAAATAACAGTGCTTGTTAACAAAACCAGTGATTGTGGCTATGGCAGTGATGGCTAGTCAAGTGCCCAAAGTGCGCACGCACGCCCAGAATCCAATATGCGCGCCTCACCCGTGCACGCATCCTGCCCCCTGAGCATGCACGGCAGAGACCCAAGGAACAGCTGGCTGGCATGAGGTGTGTGCTGTCAACTCGTAAAGCATTCCTTGCCTTCTCTGGAGTTGCCATAGGTAGGAAGGGGGGAAAAGTGATGGAGCAGTAGCCACAACCGGAAGCACATTCCACGGATATCTTCTTCAAGGCTGTATCCCAGGCTACCAGGGACCAACTAGAGAGGTGTGATTTCTACAGGCTGCGAAAGTGCTAGTTGGAGAATGGGATTTATGACACACTTTGGGAGGGGGGGAAACAGGGTCATGGGTGGGCCGTAAATTACATCAGGCAGAGCTGATCTCATTTGGGTATGTGCCAACATGTTGCTCCTAATAAATAACTGGAATTCTTTTGAAACTTGGCTTGAGGCTCATGATTTTAATTAGGGCATCTGTTGGAACCCTGACACACGTATGCATGCGCAGTGGAGCTGAGCTGGGGTGACGGCTCGCATGACCACAGAGAGGGCTCTGTGTGCCACCTCTAGCATGCGTGCCATTGGTTTGCCATCACGGGGCTGTGGACACAGTCTGGCCAAGAACCAGAAGTCCTGGGTTTTTTTTTTTTGGCAAAACTATCATAAAATGTGTGATATCTCCTGTGGACGATGGTTCCTCCACATCTTCAACAGAGGCCTCGAGGGAGAATGAGAGTATTCCTGGCACGTCTGGTATTGCTGATCCTGAGCTGACCCAGAACATGATCCAGAACATGCCTCGGTTGGTGGGAGCTCACAGGCAAATGAGGTAGAGGGGGAGGAGCTGCCGGCCTTGGTAGATGCTAGAGCACACATGGCAGAGAGGCGGAGATCTGCCAGATTGAGGGGAAAAGGCCCTGCCCCTCTTTATGGGCTGCACCGGGAGGGGCTATTTAGCACAGCAGGCAGAGGAAGCAACATGTGTGGGTTGTGGCCAGATGGTTGTTTGTGTTCCCACAGCTCTGCAGCTCATGGATTTAATTCAGTTCCAGAGAGTTCTTTCAGGCGTGGGATACGACAGGGTTAACTACCGGTTTGGGATTTACGAGCTTCCCTGCACGCTGCGAGCTGCACACCTGTAAATCGTCATCAGCATGCTGTGTGCAGAGAAGCAGCCTTTGAAACAGCCCTCTTTTCCTGCTTTTTAAACTGCAGCTGTGCCTCGTTCGGCAGCTGAAGTTGAAAAATTAGGAAATAAAGATCAGGTAAGAGCCTGGGTGGGCGGGTGAGCAAAAACATCAGCAGACATAGAACCGGTTCTATGTCTGCTGCTTTTCAGAGCTACCAGTTCTATAGAGGGATAGAACTGGTAGAAACCCACCCCTGAGTGGTTTAAATTAAATTGGCCTAAATTGGCCATTGCCTGGAAGGTTAGTCTGGAGCTTGTTTGTGGCTGGCTTTGCTGAAAACGACCCCCTGCATTCCTGGCTTGGATAATTCCTGTGACTTCTCCTTGCAAGCTCTGAAACTCAGACCACTGGACTTGTTGACTAACCTCAGTAGAGGCTGTGGACCTCAGAGGGCTGTTTATTTTTGGAAACTCCCCCGGACAAAACCTTTATTTCCAAGCCTGTTTTTGGTTTGGCTGTAAGTTTGTTTTGCTTTTGGGCATCTACTTGGTCACGAGCCAATGACTGTGACTAAGTTTGCAGCTGGGGGTTCGCTGAAAACCTGAGATGGAACTATGGGGGCAACAAACTGAATAAAGCTCTCTGCATCAACCCTGACATGTGGGTGAATGGAGGCAGCACATGACTGTGGGATCCTACGAACAAAGCCATAAATGTGGCCTTGTTATCGGGCAGCTGAACTTCGGTCATGCAGTTGCGGAGACAGCCTGACTGCTGGAACTCTGTTGTAAGTAGCCCCAAGGTAGGTCTGTTGCAACTTTAAACACTTATTAAGCAACTCCTAAGTTGGGGACTCTATTTCTTATGTCAGCTTTGGAAGCCACATTGAGATCCGGTGCTCCCACGCTGCCACAATTGGGCCTGGGAAAGTGGGAGGGGGGAATTCATTGGAGTAGATCTAGTTAGACATGACAACATTCTTTTTCTGAGTCAAGGTCAGGTCGTGTTGTGCATAGTGAAAGGAAGTCTTACTTTGGGACGGATGGTTATTGGGCCATGGGATGTGGGGATGGGTGCAGGGGATGGATTTGTAGTTTTTACTGATTGCAAGGAAGCCCGAAACTTTCAGATTCAGGATTGCACAGTTGCACCAGTTACTATCCAAATAAAAGGAACTTTTGAGAGATGTCTGTCTCAGAGTTATTGGCTGGAATGGAGGTTTGCGGGAACGTTGTTATATGTGGGGTTGTATTTCTTGGCGTTAGGATATATGTGGGAGATACTGAGTCATAGTGACCTGAACGGAACTGGTTAATGATTCATTGTGCTTCGATGGACATAACAGAAAGACATAGTAATGAGAAAAAGGGTAGTTTCCAAAGACAAGGAAACAGGTGTTACGCTATGGGTGTGGCGTAGGGAGATACGTACTTGGATAGATTGTGAACCCAGGACAGGGGCAGAGATTGTATATTTGAACCTATATATAAACCCCAGCCCTGCTGGGGAAAATGTCTGCTGCCATGAGCAGAATTCCTTTTTGCAAAAACTTAATAATAAAGCTCTTGTTCACTGTTTCCGATTGTTTTTTGTGATTATTATCACAAACGCTGACATTTTATGCTATGCAGAAGACCAGGCAAAGGTGGGAAAGGAAACGGGACTCCCATCCCCCACAGGGCATAACTGGATTACCTCGGGAAGGAAGGTGACCTCTGCTGTCTGTTCCACCGAAGGACCCACCTCATTGTCGGACTCTGAAATGAGAATTAAGCCCTGTTCATGACCAGGATTGGAGAATGGATGCTCCACCTGAAGAGACCATTACACGTGCTAACTGAGACTGCTGGGAGTTGGAAGTCAGCAAGGTTGGGTCTCCTCTGCTCTGATTTACAATAGAGGAGGTGACCAGGCTGAGCCCAAGGGAGGGAGTAGTCACGCAAGTCCTCAGCCTTGAGTCCCTTTGTGCTCACAAAGTCCCATCCAAGTCCCAAGATCCAAGTCCCATCTTGAGTTCTGCTAATTGTTATCTGCTACCAATTTGCTTTGAACCGTTAGTTGGCCAGATTCTTGTCGAGAGTTGACCTTGCAATAAACCTATATCCATGATGGCAAATCTATGGCATGCGTGCTATAGGTGGCACGCAGAGCCATTTGTTTGAGCACGTGAGCCCAAGCCAAATTTACCCACGCTGAGTACGCATGCACCTCCCAGCTGATTTTGGGCCCGTTTGAGGCTGTTTTCGCCCTCCCGGGCTCAAGGGAAGCCTCTGCAGCCTCGGGAGGCCGAAAAATGGGCCTTCCAGAAATACTGGAAGTGACGAAATGGGCCTGTTTTTTGGCCTCCCAAGGCAGCAGAGGCTTCCCTCGAGCCTCCGGGAGGGTGAAAATGACCTCAAGCGGGCCCAAAATCAGCTGGGAGGAGCATGCATGGTGCAGTGCAGGTAAGAGGGTGAGGCAGGGGGGGTTGCACATGCATGCATAGGGGGGTGGGGTGCATTGCATCATGGGTGCCGGCATGCACTATTGCGCGTCCACACGCTTTCGGCACATCACAACAAACAGTTTTCGCCATCCTGCCTGGACTTCCTGATTATTGCTACATGAAAGTACAAACAAACTCCTGATCTGCAGCACCCCAGAGCGGTTCCCCATCCCGGCACCCAAGAAATGTGAATGTGGCCCAGCCGTGGCTCTTGATGAGGGCCGTGGCTACGAAGGTGACATACCTGAAGACTCGTTGATGGACTCCATGCTGCTGTGTATTTCTGTTGGACGGGAAAGAAAAGATTGGTGAATCCTTTGGAGCAGGGGTCTCCAACCTTGGCTCCTGGAAGCCTGGCGGACTTTAACTCCCAGAGTTCCACAGCCAACAAAGCTGGCTGTGGAATTCTGGGAGTTGAAGTCCGCCAGGCTTCCAGGGGCCAAGGTTGGAGACCCCTGCAAGTTTGGAGGATCTGCTGTTTGCGTGCTGGGCTGCTGCAAGAATTATCTGGGGAACTCCCACCCCTTGCCCATCGTCTTGCCCATGGCCAGGACCGTTGGTTAGTTCACTGGCTTGTTGTCACGCCCCTGTCAGAATCTGATTCGGAGGAAGGGCAAGCATCTGACAGGGAGTGGGAGCGTGGCTCCGTGGGCTGTGGAGGAAACTGGGGATTTCTTTTTTAACTACCGGTCCTGTGGGCATGGCTTGGTGGGCGTGGCAGGGGAAGGATGCTGCTAAGCCTCCATTCCCTCCTCACCCCACTGACCTGCTTTCCAGCTCCCTTTTCCTGCACAGGGCAACCAAAGAAGACCCAGCCAATCAGCTGGGACTCAATGGGAGGCGGAGCATAAATGGGGTTGGCGGGGCCAGTCAGAAGTGGGATTGGCTGGTTCTCTGAACTACTCAACATTTCCGCTGCCGGTTCTCCAGAACTGGTCAGAACCGGCTGAATACCATCTCCACCCATGGGGCTGGCACAGGCACTGTGGGCCAGTCCTTTGATATTTCCAGGCCGACCCCGCGGGCCAGGTTTAAGCCTTGAGTTTGACACCCCTGCCCTATTAAACCATCTCAGACAAGTGGCAGTCCAATCTCTTCTTAAAAGCCTCCAGTGATGGAGCGCCCACAACTTCTAGAGGCAGGTTGTTCCGCTGGTTAATCGTTTTTCCTGTTATGAAATAGTTCTTTGGTTGCTTCTCTCCTGGATGAGGTTCCATCCGTTGCTTCCTGTCCTGCCTTCTGCTGCTTTGGAAAATGGCTTGATCTCCTTTCTTCTTTGTGGCGGCCCCTCAAATATTGGGCACCCGTAGTCCTTCTTTTCACTAGACCAGACACCCCCCAATTCCTACAACCGTGCCTCATATGTTTTAAGAGTGAATAATACACCATTTGGCAAATAAGCATTCCTGCTAAAAAAGAGAAAAAAAGGGACTGCTCACCTCTTCCTCTTTTCCGTCTGTACATTAAGAAGAGAACCAGTAGGATCACAAGAACAATGAAAGGTGGGGCGATATATTTCGCATAAAAAGATGCCGAGAGATATTTCCTGGCGATAGGCGGATCTGGAGGAACCCCTAAATAAAAGCCAAGTCAGTTAGATCCTTCCCCGAACCCTATTTTTTTCTAGCAAAATTGCTGAGTGGTTTAAGCATTTTTATGAAGTCTCATTTATGACAGGGGTCTCCAACCTTGGCAACTTTAAGCCTGGAGGACTTCAACTCCCAGAATTCCCCAGCCAGCTTTGCTTTGAAGTCCTCCAGGCTTAAAGTTGCCAAGGTTGGAGACCCCTGATTTATGACATTCCTCCCCCCCCAAATGACCCACCAGGCTAGCAACCGCAACTCAAATGGTGGGCACCAGGTTGGGGAAAGCCGGAGTAAGGATTTGACTCTCATCAACCCCGATCGGTGCGCCCAATGGGAGGCGTTGCTACTCCAAAATACTTGACTTTGGTATCATGATGTATTTCATCATAGAATAATAGGTTGGATGGTCTTTGGAGATCATCTAGCCTAGCCCAGATACCTTCCTAGAGTAGATTCACTCCTACAGTAGGCAAGGATGCTCTTGAGGTTGACGACGTGCAACACCCTGGTGAGTGTCCTCACAACTCCCTGAGAGTACAAAAACTGTTAGCCAGAGGAACAGGCTGCCACTGGAAGTGGTGAGGTTTTTCAACAGAGGCTGAATGGTCATCGGTCACAGAATCCTTGTCAACCCTACACTTGGCTGATAGAGAAGAATATTTGCAGCTCAGGGTTAAAACAAGGGCTCCTTTGGTGCTCTCTGAACTTGGCTGTTTTCTTGCAGAAGTTTCATTACCCAAACTAGGTAAGACCATCAGTGCAATGTTGGACTGGAGACTTCTAAATTCCCTCCCATTCTATGATACGATTGACAAGCGATTGTGCCACTAACATTAACCCAAACTCTACACCTGGAAATTAAAACTAATGTACCACCACCATTAACCCAGACTCTACACCTGGTCTTTTTAACTGTAGCATTAACCTTTGGTAAATGTTCTGGGTTATCTACAAGTTGGACTTCTTTTGTGCGCTCAAACTCTTGACTCATTCCACTCTACTCTCTGCGGTTATTTTCAGAATATCTTCCCTGGGAAGTCACACAGGGGTGGGATTCTACTGGTTTGAAATGGTTCGAGCGAACCGGATGTTAAAGTTATAGCTGTTTTGCTGAACCGGTATTTCAACTGATCGGTTGAGTCCAGCTTCTGGTGGGCCTCCAGAGCCCAGAGGAGGCCGTTTTTGCCCTCTCAGAGCCCTGGGGGAGGCCGCTGGACTCTCGAGAGGGCGAAAAATGGCCTTCCCGGAAAAACCGGAAGTGACAAAATGGTCCTATTTCCAGTTTCCGGTGGGCCTCTAGACCCTTGGGAGGGTGAAAATGGCCTCCCCAGGCTCTGGAGGCCCACCGGAAGCCGGAAACAGGAAATTTTGGTAAGCCCCGCCCACCATGGCCCCGCCCACCCAGCAACCAGGCAGTGAACTGGTTGGTGGGATTTTTGGATCCCATCTCTGGAGTCACACAAAATGAATTTTCTTCCTTTCCTCTCCCCTGTGTCATGGGCTCCCAGGATTGCAAGCATCTCTTGCCATCAGCCATTGTCGGGTTAGAAAAGGAAGATGGCGATGTGTCAGCTCATTACCCAAACATTTTCTATACACATTTTATAGTTGGCAACAGAAAGAAGGGGGGAGTTTCAAACAGCAAGCGGCAGTGTGGAATCGAAAGTACATTCCATTCATATTTTCTTCAGAGACTGATTAGATGACTGAAGCTTCTGCTGTGGAAAAATCTAATTTGGAGAGCATGATTGATGACTCTTGGCTATGGACATATTTCATTGGAGAATATGAACAATATGATATAATAATATGAATAATATGAATAAACCCAGAGAAGTGGGGAGAAAAGCAGGGTCAAGGGTGACAGTGAATTATGTGTCTCAGAGTCGGCTATGCCCAGGTGCACGATGTTGTTCCAATAAATCCTTTGAAGTTTTGGGAGTTTGGCTCGAGACTCAGGATTTAATTGGGGTAAGTGCCGGAATCCTGACACGATGCCTTCCATGCCAATCTGGATGCCTGCCGGGTGTTCTGTGTTTCCTGCTTTTTTATTTAAACATGAATATTTCAATTAAACAGGAATAGAAAGATAGAAAGATGATGGGCCCCTGGGTGCTCTCTGGGCTGGCTTGTTTCCTTGCAGATGTTTCATTACCAAACAAAGTATTAACATTTGTCATGGGGCTTTCTCCCTATTTCTACATAGTTTGCTTGGCCAGGGTTGGTGGGGTGTGGTTTTCTCCTTGGTAGTTCCTAGATTAGGTTATTGATTTCTGTTTGATTTTTTGTCTGGTATTAATCCCTTCTTATCTTGGTCTTGGTTATTGGCGTTCTGGTTTGATGGTTCCTTTTTAGCTTTTTTTTATTGTCTCTTTGCGCTGGTGCGTAAATGGGGTTTATCTCGATGTGTCTGTCGATTCATCTGTATGCCAAGCTTCTAGGAATTCCCTAGTAGTTTTGATCTAGGACAGTGATGGCAAACCTTTTTGTTGTGGTGTGCCGAAAGCACGTGTGTGTGTGTGTGTGTGTGAGCATCCACAATGCAATGCCTCCTGTCCTCCCCTGCGCGTGTAACCCCCCCCCCTTACCTGCACTGTGAATGTGTGCTCCTCCCAGCTGATTTTTGGCCCGTTTGAGGGTGTTTTTGCCTTCCTGGGGGCTTGAGGGAAGCCTCTGCAGCCTTTTGGAGGCTGGAAAATGGCCCGTTTGGCACTTCTGGTTTTGGCACTTCCAGTATTTCTGAAAGGCCCATTTTTCAGCCTCCAAAGGCTGCAGAGGCTTCCCTCAAGCCTCCAGGAGGGCGGAAAAGCCCTCAAACGGGCCAAAACTCAGCTGGGAGGTGCGTGCATGCGCAGTGCAAGTCAATTTGACTAGGGCTCGCGTGCCTGCACAAATGGGTCTGTGTGCCACCTGTGGCACGCGTGCCATAGGTTCGCCATCATGGATCTAGGATGTGCACAGTTTCCCAGTTGAAACTATGGTTGAGTCTCTTCATGTGTTGGGAGATTAAAGAGTTTTTCTTGTGTCTTTTGGCTGCTAATAGCCGTTCACTGATGTGATCTGCATCTTCCACCTGTCTGTCTCATGGAACTTTCACTGTAGGTTGTGGATGGTTTTTGCTTTTATCTTTTGGGATAGGGGCTCTTTTGGTTTACTTAAGATGCTTTGGGGAGGGGGGCTTTAGCCCGGTTTCTGTTGGCAGATAGAAAAATGGCCATCAGTTATATCTGCAGAGTCCTTTGAGGGTGAACAAGGAGCATCTAGGAGCATTTAGCCCAGAATCATGTTGGGTAATGAGGTGAGCGATGCATACAAGTAATAAATCAATATTTACAAATATCATAATTATAAATATCATAAATCTCCATCTTCTTCTAAATGGATGTTTTTGACTGGCATGGCTGCTGCATCAGTCACATTTGTGAGCTTGCCTTCAAAATGTCAAAATGTGCCCCGTGTGCAACCCCAGATGTTGCCTTACCCCTGGGCAAAACCCTCCGGTGCCTTAACCTCACCCGTTTTTGTACCAGAAGCTGCGCTCACCCTGGCAATGCTTCTCCAACGAAACCACGCTGGAACTTTCACCCGCCTGGCTGCGGACGATGCAGATGTAATCCGGGGCACCCTGCGGAGGCTTCTGGGCAATGTTCAGGGTCTGCGCTGTGGAGAGAACCACGCTGCCGTTGACCTGGAACCAGGTGAAACTCAGGTTGCCGGCTTCCTCTTCTGGCATGGCACAGCTCAGGAGGGCCTGGCAGGTCCCGTTCTTGGCATGGACGGTGATGGTTGGGGCTGTCAGCTTCCCTGGAGGAGCCCAGGAGGGGGGGGACAGTTAGTACAGGGGTGTCAAACTCAGGGTGGGTAAATCTGGCCCATGGGGCCAGCTTGGAAACAGCAAAAGACCTGTCTGCGATGCCTCTACTGGCCAAAACGGGGGGGGGGGTGCGTGGGGGCCTCACACCCCATTTTTAGCCTGGATGGACTTCTGGAGTTCTGCCAGCCAAAACGGGGCATGGTGTGGGTCCATGTGGGGCCCCCCCATGCCCTGTTTTTGGCCTGGATGGCCTCCTGCAGCTCTGCCAGCCAAAATGAGGTGCAGGGGGCCACATGGGGTCACCCACGCCCTGTTTTTGGCCTGGACAGTCTCCTGCATCTCTCCTGGCCAAAATGAGGTGCAGGGGGGGGGTCACACATGGGCTCCCGGCACTCCATTTTCAGTCTGGATAGTTTCCCACAGCACTAGCAGCCAAAACGGGGTGCATGGGGGGCATATGGGGCCCCCATCCCTGTTTTTGGCCTGGATGGCCTCCTGCAGCAGTCTGCCAGCCTAAAGAGAGCGTGAGCAGCCCATGCGTGGCCCCTGCACTCTGTTTTGGCCAACAGGGGGGTCTGTGGGAGGCATCTGTCCCATCTCCACCCTCTCCTTCCTTGGCCGGTCCGTGGAGAAGTACAAGGCTGACCCAGCCTTCGAAGAAATCCAGTTTGACACCCTTGAGTTAGTAGATGAAAGTCGCTGTGATGTGGGAATGATGTTTGGGGGAGAAGGAGGCCTCCATTTTAAAACTCTAAGCTTTTCTTTGAAAGTATTTCCAAAATCAATCAATTCTAATGCAGCTTTTTTAAAAAACTTCCTTTTAGAATAGAATAGAATAGAAATAGAAATAGAAATAATAGAAATAGAATAGAATAGAAAATAGAATAAGAATAAGAGTAAGGATGGAATGGAATGGAATGGAATGGAATAGAATAGAATAGAATAGAATAGAATAGAATAGAATAGAATAGAATAGAATAGAATAGAATAGAATAGAATATTGGAAGGAATAGAATAAAATGGAATGGAATGGAACAGAACAGAACAGAATAGAATAGAATAACAGAGTTGGAAGGGACCTTGGAGGTCTTCTAGTCCAACCCCCTGCCTAGGCAGTAAACCACTTCAGACAAACAATTATCCAACATCTTTTTAAAAACTTCCAGTGTTGGAGCATTCACAACTTCTGGAGGCAAGGTGTTCCTCTGATTAATTGTTCTACTAGGAAATTTATCCTTAGTTCTAGGTTGCTTCTTTCCTTGGTTAGTTTCCATCCTTATGGTTTCTTTTCCTGCCCTCAGGTGCTTTGGAGAAGAGCTTGACTCCCTCTACTTTGGGGCAGCCCCTGGGATATTGGAAGGCTGCTCTCCTGTCTCCCCTGGTCCTTCTCTTCCCTAGACTAGCCAGGCCTAGTTCCTGCAACCGTTCATCGTATGTTTGAGCCTCCAGAGACCCCTAATCATCCTGGTTGCTCTTCTCTGCACTTTTTCTAGAGTCTCCATGTTCTGTCTCACTTTTCTTCTTTCCCAAAAGATGAAAGAATACAAACTCACACAAACACAGGCAGGCAGGCAGGCAGGCAGGCTCGGACTTCACAGAGTTAATTCTTTGGAACTGATAATATCCTTGGCATTCCAACACGCTCTGTCTGCCAAGTCCAAACTGATAACAAATAAAAATCTACTCACAGAAAATTACAAGACAGTCCACAAAAATCATTCACAAAGAAAATCTGAAGTAAGATTAAACTTTGTCCCGTACAAAGTTCCAGCCGAAGAAACACCCACTTTTATCCCCTGTGGGGTGTGGCTCAATGACTCAGCTCACTCTCTGACCCTCCCACGCCTCCTACGTTGCTGCTCAGGTTTCTCCCTACGACGCTGCTTAGGATCAAGCCAACACTGTTCCTCTTGACTCTCTGTCAGGGGCTGCTCTGATATGCCCTCCTCCTCCTGATTAATCTCAGGCTGTTCCTCTCAGCTGTCTGATGAAACCTGAGGCATTATCAGGGAGGAAGGCATTGCCAGAGAGGAAGGTCCTGGGGAGGAAGGCATTCCCAGTTCCTCCTCCTCATCTTCCAGGTCTTCTTCTTCTGACAGCATAGGCTCGGGAATCGGGGCCACAACACTCCACATCTTTTTTACACCATGGTGACCAAACCTGGATGTAATATTTCCAAGGGTGGCCTTACCAAGGCCTTATAAAGTGGTATTAACTCTTCACATGATCTCGATTCTATCTATTCCTGTTGATGCAGCCTAGAACTATGTGGCTTTTTTGGCTGCCACTGCACAAGGCTGGCTCCTATTTAAATGGTTGTCCACTAGGACTCCAAGATCCCTCTCACAGTTACTGCCATTGAGCAAGCTACCACATATACTGTACCTGTGAATTTTTTTTTTTTTTTTGCCTAAATATAGAACCTTACATTTTTCACCATTGACATCCAGCTATTGGATGTTGTGCTTGTGATGGGGGAAAAAAATGGAACGGTTGATTTTGGTTTTGCTGATTGGCTAAGTATATAGTCTTCAACCTTCAAAAGTTCATTTAGTGACCATTCAAAGTTACAACAGCACTGAAAAAAGTAACTTGTGAGGTTTTTTTTCACCCTTGCGACTGTGGCAGGTATCCCCATGATCACAATTCATACAAAATTCTTCAACTGACTCATATTTATGATGGCTGCAGGGTCCCAGGGCCACAGGATCTCCTTTTGGGACCTTCCGACAAGCAAAGTCAATGAGGAAGCCGGATTCACTTAACAACCATATCACTGACTTAACAAGCGCAGGGATTCGCTTAGCAACTGTGGCAAGAATGGTCACAAAATGGGAGAAAAGTCACTTAACAACTGTCTCTCTCAGCAACAGAAATCAACACATTTTTTTTTCTTTTCTATCCCACACTTTCTCCTCTTCCTCTTCTCATCCCCTAGTTTCCAACTATTTTCATTTTCGGTGTATTTTATATTCTGATGAATGAATACAACTTTAATCATGGAGAAGAAAGACCCAGGGCGGGTTGGACTAGAAGACCTACAGGGTCCCTTCCAACTGTGCTATTCTGCATTCTGTTATTCCTTTATTTTGTTACAGCAGTGCAACCAATCAGTGAAACCAGATGGTAGTGAGCGTTGGTTCTCCTGAGAGCCTGGGACTCATATTCTCACCCTCCCCTCCTTTTGAGGCTTACTGGCTTTGTAGTCCATGCTGCTTTGCACGGTCAGGAGGGGAATGGTTGTGCTGGCCAGCCATGTTGATCTCCAAGGGGTGTCTGTCCCGTTTTCCAGCACCGTCTTGTTCTGGGTGACCCCATTTTGAAATTCCTGCAGAGACCCCTTGAAGCCTTCGTTGGGATCATGTTTCACCCCTTGGAAGGCTGGAAAAATAAAAATTAAAAAAACATTTCAAGGTATTGTGGGAAATACACCCCCAAAAGGACAGCGCCAGAGTCCTCAGAAAACAGTGCCAAGAGACTCACGCTAGCCCTACTCCCAGTGGTGCAATTCAACTGGTGAAACAATTGGTTTGGTGTGCACATGCTTTGCACGCCCAACATTTAGAAAAGACCATTTTTAGCTGTAATGCTTACCTTCTGCTGCAGCCCCAGGGAGTAAAACAGCGGATGCATGGCAAATGGTTCTGTCACATGAATCAGCTGTGCTCAAACACCAGGAAATAAAGCACAGGGGTGGGTGAGTGGGGCCAAATGATTGTCGGAACTGCCGGTTCACCTGAACCAGTCCAAACCGGTCCAAACCCACCCCTACCTTCCCCCTTTAAGGAAATTAAGAAGCACCAGCTGAAAGTTAAACTCAGAGCAGCCCTGCTAATGGCCGTTACAAAAGGTAATAGAGCTGACAACAGAAACACTAAGTAGAGCCATTAAGATAAGGGGAATCAGGCTAAAAATAAATTCTCCAAGGTAAACCAAAACTCCCTTTTTCCTGCCTCTGACAGGATTAAACCCCAAGGACAGGGAAAACAAAAGACCTGGGACCAAGTAAACCAGTAAAACCCAGTATTAATCCAGTAAAACCAAACCCCAGGGCATTCAGAAGCCCATCAAAACCCATCAAGCTGCAGGATTCCTTCAAAGGGGAATTAAAGCTGAAAAGGCTCCGATTCACACTTCCAAGCTGCTTGCAAGCCAGGAAGCTGTGTCACTTTTTGCTTCTTGCCTTCCTACATTAAAAGAATCCCGCTTTCTGAGGACTTCCGGTTTGCGTGGCTTCGGGGCAGCAGGAATTCGCGACAGCTCGCGATTCCTGCTGTGCTAGCCGTCGAGGTACCCCCGATCCAGATGGGTCAGGGGGATATGGCTGCCCTGTAGGGACAGCTGAAGAGAGAGGGGAGTCGGATAGGGAGGTGGGGGTATCGCAGACCCCCCCTTCTCCGGGAAAACCCCTTTTTCCCAAGGCGGTGGAGCGGCGGTCAGCAATGGCCGCCACGAAGAAGCCAGCAACTGGGTAAGAACTGTGCTGGAGGAAGTGTGAAGAGTGAAAGTTCTGTCTGAGCCGGGTCAAGTAACACCTTTTAAATTGCCTGGAATTGAGCTGCTTGAATTGCTGGAGGATACATTGTATCCCTAAGAAGAGCGAAAAGCGGCGGAGAAGCTGTTAAAGGGATTTTTTTTTTTTTTTTTTATTCTCCCACCCCACGGAAAAAGCAGAAATATTTGGATATATTAGACATTGAAAGTGGATTGCCTTGAAAGCTGAAGCTAAGAGACAAAGGGATTTTTGGACATTGAAAAATTTAAGAAATTGGAAAATCTCTGCTGGAGGTATGGATTTTTGATTATTTAAAATTGTCATTGCAAGTGGGAAGGGAGAAAAAAAAATTGGAGCAGAAGATGAAAAAGGAGGAGATCGTCTAGAACGTCTTTGTGGATCCCAAAAGAAGGTATATGGTAATTGGACCTCTTTGATTAAAAATTAATTCAGAAAGAGAAAGAGAAGAAGGAAGAAAAGTATTAACTTTTGGAACTTTTTTTCTTTTTTTTAATTGCTTTTGATTGTCTTTGATTAAAAATACTTGTGGTTGTTTTGGAAAAAGTTTCCCTTTTCATAATGGCATCGTCTGTGGATGAACTAGAGATTGAATATCAAAAATATAAAAAAGAAGATACTTTGGGCGCTTTGTTTCAATTCTTAGAAATGGCGTTATGTTCTTTTGAAAAGTTGATTACGCAGCAGAAGGACTGGGACAAGGAAGAAGAGGAAGAAGGAGCCATCTTTGATGAACAATGGGTCCCTTCCGGAGAGGAGGAGAAAAAGGATAAGAAAAAGGGGATTTTAAGAATTATAAAAACAACCAAAAGAGAGAAAAAGGAGCGAAAAGATGGAGGCAAGGTTAGAAAGCAAAGGAAAAGGAGCAAGAAAAGCGAAGAGAAAAAGCAAAGGGGTAGAAAGGGCAAGGAGAAGAATAAGCAAGAGAGAAAGGGGGGGAGGAGAAGCCTTAATGGGGGGAAGCAAGACCTAAAGAAAAAAAGTTTATTTAGAGATAATGGGTGAATTTAATTTAGATTAAAAGAGGGATTCTGGAGGGTATATAAGAGTGTGTTTTTATATGTATATCTAGAATATAAAATTTATTATGTAATTTTAGAATCTTTTAAACAGAATCGCAAGAAAGATTGCTATATGTAGTATTTCTAAGTTAGGGTAATGAGTTATAGATGTTACTCCAATTGGTGTACAGGAGAAGTATAGTAAAAGAAAAAAAAAGATGAATGGATAATTGGAAATAGAACAGACAAAGAATGTTGTTGAAAATGGTAATAAGATATGGAAGGATATATATGTTTTTTTTTTTTGGATTTTGTATATTGATAAAAGGCAATAAAATTTTAATTAATAAATAATTTGGATGGAAAAGAGAAGTAGGGACAAGATATGAAGTTAATATTATATGAAATATTGATATTACAATCTGGAAATGTTATGCCTTATTGGTCTTTTATTATTATTTTTTCTTAGAAAAGAATTTATAAGCTGCTATGCCTTGATTCTTTGTGCATTGTTTTTATAAAACTGATAAAAATGGTTTTTATATATATATACAAAAAAGAAAATGATAATAAGATATGGAAGGAGATATGGGTTGAATATGATGTTTGAATTTGTGTCTGTGTAAAGAGTTTTAACCCGGGAACAGACAACCTTCAGAAAAGATCTTTTAGTTTTGTTTATGTTTAGTGTTTGTATGTTTGTGTATTGTGTTTATGGTAAAACTAACAAAATTTGTTTTTTATAAAAAAAAAAGGAAAAAAGAATCAATAAAACCTTGGAGGAATGTTAGACGAGAATAATTTAAACAAGCCAGAAAGAAAAGAATATGATGACTATAAAATGGATAAATATGGAAGAGAAATGAAATTGAATAGGAGTAAAGAGAAATAATGAGAAATTTGCTGAAAGATATTTGTGTGTCCATATGGAGATGGGATAAATTGGAATTATGCTGTATAAAAATAATGTTTTGTTTGACTTGTAAGGATTTATAATATTAAGAGGTTTTATGTGTTTATGTATTTAATGGTTAATGATGTGTTGTTTTATCTTTAAAATTAATAAAAATTTGTTTCAAAAAAAAAAAAAAAAAAGAATCCCGCTTTCTAGCAGCTGGCTTCTGAATCCATTTCTCCTCGATGTCTGTGGTGTGTCCTGGCTGGGAACAAACCGGGGACATTTCTTTCAACAGTATATTGAAGATAGTGGTGGTCTTCTACCAGTTTGGTCTGGTTCAGGTGAACCAGTAGTAAAAATGCTATCGTTCGGCATACTGGTACTTCTCCCCCACAGCTCCGAGAATCAGCTATTCCAACAATCAGCTGTGCCAGGTACTCATTCGCTGTCTTCACTCAGGAGGCTTCCCTGAGGCCCAGGAGGCAAAAAAACTGGAGTATGCGGGTTGCTGCAAAAAACCCATGCCCACACAGTCCTAGGGCCCACGCAGCCACTCCCACCTAGCCACGCCCACAGAACTGGTAGTAAAAATATTTGCATTCCATCCCTGATTGGAGATCTTCAAGAAATAGAATTATCTCCCCTCCAATTTTTAATAATCTTATTTTTCAGAGGTCTTGATTGTGTTCCAGTGTTGTAAAAACAATCCTGCTAAAAATCTCACACATCCAGATCAACAAAGCCATACTAACCCATGCTGCTGTTTAGCCAACATTTAATAAACCAGCCAGGACTGATTGTACAGCCAGCTCTGGCTGATAAACCATGTCATCTGTTCCTAATCAAGATTTGCCACATGTCCCAAATGTTGCATTTTTAAACAAATGCTGCTCCCTCTTCCCCAGATGCTCTCGGCCTCAAGATACAGGATTTTTCTCCCAAGCACCACAATTAATAATAAATAAAATAGAATACTGAATTAAATAATTAAAATTAAATTGGGGGAAAGGACCATGCAGGTGGCAGGCAAAATGCCTATAGAAATACTGATACCCCCAAGAATGACCCCTTTTATGCAACCAAGCCTGCAATTCCCACTCCCACAGGAAGTGTGACACACAAACAGGGTTGTGGGGGGAAAATGCCACCCTACCATTCTGAAGATGGCAGTGCCTGTGTAGTTTGAATGCCCAGCGTTAATCCCCTGTTCCATAGAGTTTGGAACTCAGTTACAAACAGTTAGAGCCTCCGATTATTATAGCTGATCGCAGATAGTCCTTGACTTATGACTGTAACTGAGCCTGGAATTATAATTGTAAATCATGTCAGTGGTTAATTGAGTCACCACACTGGACTGCACCAGATTATTTTACAATCTTTTTTGCGGTGGTCATTAAGAAGATGCTGCAGTCATTAAGTGGATTGTTTTAGCCGAATGAATGTTTTTTTTGTTGGAAAATGGAAGTAAACACTGGTTGCCTGAAAAAAAGCATCATAAATTACAGTCTTGTTATTGCAGTCCTGTTATTTAGCAACCGACCATAAATGCAGGCCGGTTGCTAAACACCCAAAATGTGATCACATGGCCATTGGAATACATGTATGCGTTATAATTTCAAAACTGGTCATAAATTGCTCCATTATGGCTGGAAGCCGAGGACTGTAAATTAGTTTTCTCACACATTGCAAAGAACTGAAGCAGAAGATTTTGGTAGTCCTTGATACAGATAATCAGAGTTGGAAGGGACCTTGTAGGTCATCTCGTCCAACCTCCCGCCCAAGCAGGTGACCTTACACTGTTTCCGACAGATGGCAGTCCAATCTCTTCTTAAAATTCCTTCAATCCTTCCAGTGGCAACCAAAGGAGACCCAGCCGATCAGCTGGGACTCAATGGGAGGCAGAGAAGAGATGGGGTTGGTGGAGCCAGTCAGAGGTGGCATTGGCCACTACTGGTTCTCCAGAACTGGTCAGAACCTGCTGAAGACCACTTCTGAACCTTTCTAATTCTCTCCAAAATGCCTGAAAGAAGAATTCTGCAGAATCTCTAAAAAGGACAAGCATCCCAGAGATGGTATTCAGCCAGTTCTGACCGGTTCTACAGAACCGGTAGCAAAAAAATTTGAGTAGTTTGGAAAACCGGCCAATCCCACCTCCGACTGGCCCCGCCAACCCCATCTTCTCTTCTCTGCCTCCCATTAAGTCCCAGCTGATCGGCTGGATCTCCTTTGGTTGCCCTGCACAGGAGAACGGAGCTGGAAAGCAGGTTAGTGGGGTGGGGAGGGAAGGAGGATTTGGCAGTACCCTTCCCCTGCCACACCCACCAAGCCACGCCCACAGAACTGGGAGTAAAAAACGTTGAATCCCAGCACTGAAGCAGCCTTGTGGGCCCTGCTGCGCTCCGACAACTTGCTAATCTCAGTTATTAAACTGACTCATTTTCTGAGTGTTCAGTGGACCCTAAACCAACCAACCAACCTGGATTTGCACACCTGGCTTGGCTCCAGGGAGGAAATCACCTTCATTCTAACCAAACTGAGCATGTGATGGAAATTCAGCTGCTGGCTCTTTCACATAAACAAAGCCTATTACGTGAATCCAGCTCTTAAATTCCTATTTTTCTCCTTTTGTGGGGCTTACTCTGATTTTCCTTTCTTTTCTTTTCTTTTCTTTTTTTTATAAAGCTCTTTTGTGAGCTGATGGGGAAATGGGGAAATTTGGAGGGAACGGAAAGTGATGGTGTGGTTAGTTTAGTTTCAAATGGCTCATGAGAAATTCTTTAGTCACCCTAAAAAGTGTGGTTTGCTTCACCTATTCATCCTCATTTTTTGGGAAATGACTCCTCGGACTGACCCAATTCTGTGCTGTTCTGGGGTTTTCCTTTTGGTTTTTAATCCCCCTCCCCGGACCCCTTCCTCTCTTCAAGTTCCCCTTGGATATGGGAAGGGAAGCCGAGAGGACTCCCAAGGTCTCCTCTTGTCAACCTCACCCAACGGGTTTGTCCTGTTTCTTCTTCTGCTCAGAGTTTAGGAAAGAGAAACGTGGCCCTTCTCTACCCAGAAATTGTTCTGACCTGAGAACTCACCTGCAGGACGAAAGAGGGCCAGGATCCAAAGCTGCCACATGTCTCTGTCTGGTTTTTCTCGACCAGGAGCTTCAGGGAGACAGAAGGAACACAGAAGGTTCCTCTTTCGGGCTGGCTTTGCTTCCTCTTCGCAGGAGGAAGTCAAGGAGATCTGAAGAAATCACTGGGTGATTAAGACGAAGTTGTACAAGGCATGTCTCTTCTTGTGCTTTTGTGTTTAAGGAGAACGGCTCAGGTGCCCATCAGCTGCATCCAGGCTGAGCTTCCGTCGCTGAACCTGGGAACTGCTCTTTCAGCTGCCCTGAGGGCTTCCTCACTCCACCCAACTGGCCATCTTCCCACTCAGGATTCTCCCCATCTTCTAAACCAGGGCACTCCAACCCTGGCTTTGGACTTCAACTCCCAGAATGCCTCAGCCAGCCATGCTGAGTTTGAAGTTGAATTCTGGGAATTGAAGTCTATCAACCTTCTCATGCTCTTAACTTTGGAAGAAAAAGGTGGAAAGGGTGGCAAAATCTTTCCCACTGCTGAAAATCCCTTCCTTGCTGGCAGTTTCCTTTGTGGAGAAGAACGTGGTGGGGGTTTGTCCAAAGACCAGGAGGTGGTCCTTCTCCTGTTTCTCTTCCTCCTTCTCCTCTTCCTCCTCGCTCCTTCAAGGGATGGAGAAACAAGAAAGAGGAAAGCGAAAACACATGCAAAACCAGAGGAAGGGATAGCTGTGTAGGTGGGCCTGTGATTCTTTGACTTGGGATGGAGGCAGCTGGATAAGAAGAACTGCTGACCCACTTGGTTTAGTTTGTTAGATACTCAGCTCTCTCTCTCTCTCTCTCTCTCACACACACACACCCTTGCAAAGGCTTAAAAAAGCAGAATTCAACAGCAAGAGGCAAAAATGGAGTCCCTGCAACTCAGGGTCAGTTTTAGAAAGAAGGCATCTCAAGCTTTAAGATGGGTGGACTTCCACTCCCAGCATTCCCCAGCCAGCCTGCTTGACCCTAATGACCCCAGTGCTTCTCAACCCCACCACAAACCTGCCCCCAGGCCTCCTCCCGTAGCCAGCCTCCCTTCCCAACCAAGCCCCAGCCTTCAACTGTTCCCCCGAAATGTTCATAGGCCCATAGAATAGGTCATCTTTGGAGGGTGTCAGCCTTCAAGATCTTCTCCTATTGCTTTGCATCTTTCGGCTGCCATAAGGAACGGGGGGACGGGGGGGGGAAAGTCTGGGAAGTGAGCTGGAGGTGTTACAGTCTAGTGTTGTATAAACTGAGGAGGGAGGAGAGGACATTCTTGCTTAGGTTTCTATTTCTTGCTTAGCTTTCTTTCCTCTGCGCAACTGCAAACTTTGATCAAAGTATGCCAAGGTCAACCAGACAGAAGCCTCATCGCCCCCTGAAGGTGTCCACATGATCATATTCACAACTTGTAATTGGAAGAATCATCTGAACTATGGGGGGTGGGAACCTTTCCATCCCTTTGTATGTGCGATTTGCGCGCCTAATTCCTCAGATTCAGAATTCTATCGTTGCTACCACTTCATTTCCAGTAAAAGATATCTTTTCTCTAATGAAAAGAGTCTAAGTATTTCTTTCTTGGATTTTGAATGGAGCACTGCCTGACAGAAGGCTTCCGTCAGCATTTCTCAGTAGCGCTTGCTCCCATTTCTCCGAATATTGCGACTTGAGATTTCCCCCCCCCTCCCGGCCCCAGTTGTGCACATAGAGTCCTAGGGTTGGAAGGGACCTTGGGTCACCAACCTTTCAGGCCTCAGGGATCACTAAATTCATAATTTTATATCCCACGGACCACTAATATGGACACGGTGGCTCCATGGCTAAGGTGCTGAGCTTTAGAAAGGTCGGCAGTGCGGCGGTTCAAATCCCTAGCACCGCAGGACAGAGTGAGCTCCCATTCCTTGTCCCAGCTTCTGCCAACCCAGCAGTTCAAAAGCACGTAAAAAAAATGCAAGTAGAAAAATAGGGACCCCTTTGGTGGGAAGAAGGTCACAGCGTTCTGTACACCTTTGGCATTTAGTCACGCTGGCTACATGACCATGCAGAGGGTGGTCTTCGGCTTTGTCACGGAGAGGAGCGCTGCCCCCTAGAGCTGGAAGCGACTGGCACAGATGTGTGAGGGGAAGCTTTCCCTAATGACTGGCTGGGTGAGCATGGCTAGGTGGTCATGTGACTGAGTGGGTGTGGCCAACTCGATGTCACTCATGTCAAGGGGCGTTTCACCAGACTCTATTTGCCTCTCCCCTTCGAGCCACTCCTTCCCTCCCTGCCTGGGCTCCGTAGGGTCCCCCAACAGGAAGCAGTTGTTGGAGTGAAGCAGCCTTTGTGGAGAAGAATGGGGGGGGGCAAAGATCAGGAGGTGGTCCTCCTCCTCTTTCAAAACAGCTGGCTCGGTTCAAACTGGATCTGACCGAGAAGGAGGCTCAGCAGAAGCGCCTCACTGAGGACTACGAGCATGGCCTTTCCAAGCAGAGGGAAGACCTGCAGGAATGCAGGGCCAGCTACCAGTGCCTGGAGGCTCAGCGGGCTGAGATGGTCAGCCAGTTCCAGGCTCTGATGCAATCCCATTGGAACGCGGCTCTCTGGCTCTTTGCCACCAGCGCCCTTCCCTCCAGCCTTCGCCCAAAGCCCCCCACCAGGAGGTTGAAGTAGACCCCAAGTGGGAATTTTTGCCCCCCCTCTTCCCCGCACAAAAGGACTCTCTGCTGCAACACAAACATTCATTGCACGTATCCGGCCCCGGGATTGTAGTTTGAGGCCACCGGATTGAATGCGATATAAAAAAATGCCAATCATTTTTCTGCGGACCATCAAAATTTTCTCACAGACCACCAGTTGCTGACCGCTGTTCTAGTCCAAACCCTTCCGACAGAAGACCTTACACCATTCAGACCAATGGTGGTCCAATCTCTTCTTGAAAACCTCCAGTGTTGGAGCACCCATGCCAAGGATGTCAGGAAATTTCTCCTTAGTTCCAGCTTAGATCTCTCCTGGATAGGTTTCCGTGCATTACTTCTTCCCCTGCCTTCAGGTGCTTTGGAGAATAGGTTGGACCCCCTTCTTTTTTGATATTGGAAGGCATATCCTGTTACCCCTAGTTCTTCTCTTTATTAAACTGTTGTGGTTTACCGGCAGCAGGTGAGGACGGCTGAGGTCTCAGAGAGTGAGGACTCGGATGAGGGGCCTGCGTGGGATGCAGGGATGGGCCAGGACCATCATGGGGTGGAGTGCTGCCTCTGGAGATTGAGGAGGTTGGCAGCAGTGAGGAAGAGGACCCCGAGGAGCCTGTGCTCAGTGTGTGTGCACAAAGGGCTGCTCCAAGCAAAGAGCAGCTGCAGCAGCACGGGCGACTCGGGAGTAAGGCTGAAAGGTGATGGCCCCTCCCTTAAGGGATAAAAGCCAGCTGAGAAACCGGAGTTCTTTGCAGGAAGCAAAGAAATTTTGCACTCAAGCCTTGTGGATATGAGAATACCTGAATTGGTGTTTGGAGATTCTTTGATTTATTCTTTAGGAACTTTATCTGTTGTTCTTGGCAGCCTTGCAAAACCTTGGCAAGGCTCTTTCTTGTCAGAGCTAATTAGTTGGAAGCAGCTTTTTATCTTTGAAGGAACAAGATTCGTAAATGAAACAGTAAAAGGTTATGCTGTTACCTTTGTCTTGTGTTTACTCTCTTGGAACCACAACCATTTCCCACAACCATTCTTCATATGTTTTAGCCTCCAGCCCCTGAATCATCTTTGTCGCTCTTCTCTGCCCTCTTTCCAGGGTTTCAACATCTCTTTTCTATCAGGGTGACCAGAATTGGACACAATATTCCACAGGTTTCCTGACCTGTGCGGTATAAAGTGATAGTGTTACTTCTCATTAATGCAGCCAGGATTGCACTGGCTGGTTTGGCAGCTGCAGCACACAGCTAGCTCATATTTAAGTTGACAGGACATTTATTTCTCTACTTGATATTAAAAATCTCCAACATTTCATACCATATATATATATATATATATATATATATATAAATATTAGGCTGCCCATTTATCTTTTTTTAAAAAGCACTTTTTTTACACAAAATATCTACCAAGACAAGCTTGTATAAATCTTTTACACATTATTTCACAAAATCATACATTTTACAGGTGTAAGTCCTTGATTTACGACTGTGATGGAGCCTGCCCATCTTCGTTGTAGTTTGTGACAATTCTAAAATAGCACACCCATGTGACTGATGTGCTCTTGTGACCTTTTTGTGACCCTAACCCTAACTCTAACCTCATGATCATAACATAGCTTAACCTAGCCTAAAGGCTGGTCATAAGTCAAGGATTATCTGTACACAGGTTTTCCCACTTAATGTCTTTTTAAAAAAATAATACTGTTGAAACAATACTGCAACTTTCAAAGAACTTCAGAGCGGAACAGATGAGGTTTCATTTGTCTATCATTTAAAATTAAGAAACAGAGGAAAGAAATTATTCTCTCGCACACACCCCTCCTCAAGGGGCCTAGGACCGTGATGGAGAACCTATGGCATATGTGCCACAGGTGGCACGCAGACCCATTTGTGTCAGCACACGAGCCGCAGGCAAACTTACCTCACTGCGCATGCATGTGCCTCTCAGCTGATTTTTGGCCCATTTGAGGCCTTTTTGGGCCTCCCAGAGGCTTGAGGAAAGCCTCTGTAGCCTTTGCAGGCTGAAAAATAGGTCCGTTTCATCACTTCCTGTATTTCCGGAAATACCAGAAGTGACAAACGGGCCTATTTTTTTGCCTGCAAAGGCTACAGAGGCTTTCCTCAAGCCTCTGGGAGGCCGAAAATCAACTGGGAGGCGCAGTGCAGGTAAGGGGCCGGCGGGAATTGTGCGCGCATATACAGGAGGCATGGGGGATGTGCACATTGACTTCTGGTTGCTGCACACAAGCATGCATGCAAGCGCACACACAATTTTTGGCATAGGAGCCCAAAAAGGTTAGCCACCACTGGTCTAGGACAACTCAGCATGGCCAAGTCACCATGGGACAATTCAACACTGTATTGATCATTTCATTCCATTACTTTTATCATTGGTGACCACGTTTTTGTTGAAATTCTTGTAACTCTTCTTTTTTCTGGACTGACTCTTCTGTTTTGTTGTTTAATGACCCCTTTTTCTGGACGGACTGTTTTATTATTATTAGGCATACCTCCGTCAAAATTAATTTGACTTTGTATCTGTTGAATTGTCCTGTGGCGAGTTGTCCAGCAGCAAGTCGGCTGCGGTGAGTTGTCCCATCCCACTCCCCAAGAAGTCCAGGAGTGAAAGTTGGTGGTGATTCTAGAATGACCATGACTTGTCTTCTCCACTTCTCTCTCTTTCTCTCGTGTGTGGTCTTCTGCAGGTGTTCCAGGCTGCCTTTGGGAGAAGGAGCTCAGGCATTTCCTAGCTCTGGTGGTGGGGAGCGCATCTCTTGCTGGCTTTGCAGACGGGGTGTGTGTGTGTGTGTGTGTGTGTGTGTGTGTGTGTTAAACAAAGGCTCACGGGCCAGAGGATTTGATGGAAGGGGGACTTTGCACTGCTTCATAGATGGTCCTGCAGCTGTTTGGGTCTTCACTCTGCCAAGGGGAAGACAAAGAAGAGGCTATAAGAGAGCTCTGACCTACTTGGAAAAAGAGGGATTATGGGGTGGGGGGGAAGGGTAAACTGTTTGGCTTTTCCCCTGCAATGAAGGTGAGAAAGGACAGGAATTCCAAGGAACATTGGAGGTCATTTTGTCCAGTGGTTGCCAACTGGTGGGCTGGGGATCATTGGTGGTCTGCAAGAAAATTTTGGTGGTCCGCAGAGAAATCTTACCCCCAAAGCAATTAATCCAGGCTGTGCGGGAACACAAGGCTGCCCACAGCGCCCACGGGAACACAAGGCTTGCGTCGCTTGCATTGCAAACAACATGAGGTAGTGAGGGGAGGGGGGAAAGGGCGGAAGAGGGGCAACTTGCCCCACTTGCCCTACATGCCTGGCCTGGCCACCGGGCTGCTTCTTTCCGCTTCTTTCTTCTGCTGCAAGGAAGGAAAGCAGCCAAAGTCTTCCTTTCTCTCCCCCAAACTCCGCCAGAAATTAGTCTTTGGGACCCTGCAAGGCCTCCTACTCCAAGAGGCTGTACCGGCAAAGACTCATTCCTGGCGGAGTTTGGGGGAGAGAAAGGAAGACTTTTGCAGCTTCTGCTGCTTTCCTTGCATGAAGCCAAAAATCTCTCTCCATCTCTCTCCCCCTGAGAACAGAGCTGCAGACGGTATCCTGTGATCCCAAATAAAGAATGATCAATGGGATGGGAATTTTTCTGCAGACTTTTTTGGGGGATTTTCCCAGGGTCTCTGCTGCTTTCTGCAGAGACCCTGGGAAAATGTCAGCAAGCCATCATCAGTCAAAATTCATATTAGTGTCCGTGGGATTTAAAATTATGAGTTGGTAGTTCCTGAGGTCTAAAAGGCTGATGACCTCTATTCTAGTCTAGCTCCTGCTCACGGCAGGAGATCTTATATCAGAAGCACCAAATGGGCCATTTCATTTGTTATTAACTGGCCAAGTATCTCAACTGTTATGCATATTTGTTTTGCATAAATATTTTTATGTAGCTTTTCAAAAACTGTTTTAAAATGTTTTTACAGTTTTAACTGTATATTATACTACTAGCTGTAGTAGGATGTGTGAATGTAGTACAGTTGATTGTTTTCAATTCACAACCTCAGGAACTAGATTCATTTAGGGGAAATGTATACTGGGATACCGAGGTGTCAAAGCCACGTGCCTCCTGAGCCTTGGTGATCTCTGAATAAATTGTTTTCTCTTCCTGGTTTTGGTGGCTACGCTGTCCCTTCTGTATCTTCTCATCATCTGTCTGTAAAGGATTCTGCAAAAGAGAAGTTGCTGTTAGCTCAACGTTTCTCAACCATATCAACTTTAAGATGCGTACTCCTAGAATTCCCTAGTCAGGTGCGTGTCAACTCATAAAGCATTCCTGGCTTGCTCTTGAGTTGCCATAAGAAGGAGCAGGGGAGATCTGACGGAGCAGTTCATTGCTATGATCAGAAGCACATTCCACACATACCTTTCTCCAGATTGTGTCTCAAGTTACCAAGCCCAGCTGGAGAGGCATATTTTCCACAGCTGGGGGAAAATGCTTCGTTGACAATGTGATTTATGACACACCTTGGGAGGAGGTGGGGAAACAGGATCATAGGTGAACAGTAAATTACGTAGGGCAGAGCTGACTGCACTTGGGAAAAGTGCCGACATGTTGTGTTGTGATTCGGAGGTTTGAACCTGCTCTGTCAGAAGACATAGGCTCGAGTGATGAGGAAGATCTGGCATTAAGGTTTGAGTCTGCCTTGCTGAGTGACATAAATGGGAGTCAGGAGGAAGAGGAGGACTTGGCTCTAAGATTTGAGCCTGCTTTGCTGGAAGTTTCGGAGTCGTCTTCCTCTCCAGAAACTTCCTCCCTGATTGTGCCTCAGGTGTCAGCAGATAATCAGGAGAGTATGCCGGAGTCATTAGCTGAAGATCAAGCCGAGAAATGCTGGTCTGATGCAAGGTTAAGATGCAGGCAGAAATGTGACATACAACGTAAAAAGAAAAGAGACTGACACGCCCCTCAGGGAATATAAGGAGGCGTGTTAGCTCTGAATCCCTGTTCGGGTCAAATTGTCTTTTGGAATTAACAGTTCGGATGAATTATTCTGTGTGGCGGTCGCCTCTGATTTATTGCTTTGCTCATTATCGGACTTGGTAGACAGCTTCTGAGAAAACTGCCAAGGATGAATTCAGCCAAGGGAAGTTAACTCTGTCGTTTCTGTTTCTGTCTGTTTGAGTATTTTCCTTTGGAAATTTGGACTCTCACCTTGTGGCTACAGGTGAGACAGAATATGTTGCTCCTAATAAATAATTGTATTTCTTTTGAAACTTGGCTCGAGGCTCATGAATTAATTAGGGCATTTGTCGGATGGTGGCTGGGGAATTCTTGGAGTTGAAGTCCACATATATCTTATAGTTTCCCAGTATGAAAAACAATGTATTAGACTAAGTCTGGAGAAATTAAATTTTTGCCCTACCCATAAATATCTTTAGGAAAGGCCACTACAGGTAGTCCTCAAGTTATGACCATAATGGAGCCTGCCCATTACAGTTCTAAGTCATGACCATCATTCAGCAAGATCTTCGAGATCGATTTTGGGAAGAAGGGCAGGCTGATTTGTCCCTTGGTTTCCCTGTACCATATGGCGCCATCTTGCCCCCATTCAATCACATTGATTCTTTGCATCTCTTTCCAAAATGGCACCCACTTCGGAAGAGTGCCATGGGGCCTCCATGTAGGAAGGCAGTGTGGCACCGAGGCTACTCCCTGAAGGAGAATCTATGGGGAAGGTAAGTGTGACAGGAGGTGGAGAGGAGGAGTGGTTGGGACACAACAGGGAGGGATGAGGGCTTGATAAGCAGGGAGGCAACTGCAGAAGAACAGATTAACAGAGCTGGAAGGGACCTGTAAGGTCATCCAGTCCAATCCCCTGCCCAAGCAGGTGACCCTACACTGTTTCTGACAGATGGCAGTCTCTTCTTGAAAGCTTCCAGGGATGAAGCTCCCACAACTTCTGAAGGCAGCTTCTGTTCCATGGGTGGATGGTTCTCCCTGTCAGGAAATTCCTCCTTATTTCCAGGTTGAATCTCTCCTTGTTCAGTTTCCATCCATTATTCCTTGTCTGGCTTTCAGGTGCCTTGGAGAATAGCTTGACCCCCTTCCTCCTCTCTGGGGCAGCCCCTCAAATATTGGAAGACTGCTATCCTGTCTCCTCCGGTCCTTCTCTTCCCTAGACTAGCCAGGCCCAGTTCCTGTACAGTTGGTTGTAAGGGACTACATTTTGTTCATGTGATGACGCCGTATTTGAAATTGCATAAGGGTCTTAAGTCTCTTTGCTCAATGCCGACACAATTTCAAACCACTGTTGAATGAACGATCACAAATTGAGAACAGCTATTTTTATGAATTTCCAGACACCCTAAACTATTTAAGTATTCTAGTTTCCCAGAGTGGCTCCGCAAAATGGTTGGCCAATGTATTGTTCCCTCTGAAGAAGAAATATACGATCATATTTACGACTTCATCCTTTTTGAAAAATACAAAATTTGCATTGTATATTTTTAGCACACTGGCAGGAAATTGAACTCTGCTTTAGAATTTGCACAATCCTTTTCGAAACCGGGAGCAATTAGGGGAAGCCCAAAGGGCCATAAACACCAAATCCAAATGTCTAAGACTGCCACCTGTCAGAAATGCTGTAGGGCCTCCTGCTTGGGCAGGGTGTGTATGGTTGGACTGGATCAGTGGTCACCAACGCAAACAGTTGTGTGCAACACCCAAACCACTGCCCTTTCCTCCTATTTATCAGGGGCCAGTCAGCACCTACAAGCCTTGTTTGGCTTCCTGAGATGACTCATTGTTATTCTGCTCTGAGCATATGCATATCTGGAACAGGCCCCAGCTGTTCCTCCTCCTTGCTTCTTTCTGACTCCAAAGGCAGCTGCCTCTCTGGCTGGCAAATGCTGGATGGCCCTGACTCTATCTCTGTGTCTCATGCTGAGCATTCGTCAGAGCCTTCCCTGAGCTCCAGAACTGGCCCAAGTTTTTTCCCAACCTCCTCCTTCTCTGAGTCTGCCATCCACTCTGCTGATGGCTGGTGGGCCACAACACCCGGCCCACCATGCTGGGAAGTCAAGGCATGTTATGGGTCCCATCAATTCGGGACGTACGTTTGGTAGGAGTATCGCAAATGGCTTTCTTGGTTTTGGCCCCTTGTCTAGGGCACACCATTCTCCTATAGCTATAGTTGTCCCGTCCCATTGCTTTTCAGAAAGGCCCTAACAATATGGTGCTATAGGTGATCTCCTGGGAACCCTGAAGGGAGATGGAGCTTTTCCGTTGTGATTTTTAATGTCGTGAGACACCTGGAGTCATCGATGTGTGAATTGGGCAGCCATAGAAATTGAATAAATAAATAATCAAGAAATATTTCCCACCTGTTTGGGATGCTGCACAGTAGCATAAACAGTGTGGGGCATCTCCCGGTTGTTCTTTGCTGCTGTTCTAGCTGGCTTATTTATCTTCCTCCTGGTTTCCTAGGAGTTTTAAAAAAGAGAGAGAGAAGTTAAAAATTTCTTGTCACCTGCCAGGTTTTCAGCAATTCTGAACTGAAAGGGAGTAGATGCTATGGGGAGAAACTCTGGTTACAGCAGTGTGTGTGTGTGTGTATGTATGTGTGTATGTGTGATTCACCCCAAGGAACCTGCAGACAGGTAAGCTACTTTATTTTAGTACTTTATCTTTACCTTACATGTGACTTTTTACCTTTTCGTTCGTTTGACTTTTACTTTTTGTTCATTTTTTATTTCACCTTATATTGCCTCACTTTTCCTTTCCCTTTCCCTTTTTACATTGCTCTTTACTTTACTTTACTTTCTTTTTCACTTTATTTTACTTGACCTTACTTTACTTTATTTCCATCACTTTCACTTTACTTTTTACTCTACCCTTTACCTTGATTTTTCCTTTCACTTACACTTTCTACTCTTTACTATACTCACCTTATCTCAGTTTACTTTATTTTCCTCACTTTCATTTTTTACTCTAGTTTTTACCTTTACTTTATCTTACCTTGTTTTTTACTTTCACTTTCTACTCTTTAGTACACTCATCAGTTTATTTTTTTTACTTTACCTTACTTTTATGTTTACTTTCACTTTTATTTTATACTTTTTACTCTACTCTTTACCTTACCTTTAATTTTTATCTTCACTTTCACTTTTTACTTTACTTATTATACTCCTTACTTTACCTTATTTTCTTTTTTTATCTTGCCTTTATTTTTTACTTTTATTTTCACTTTCTATTCTTTACTATACTCACCTGACCTAATTTTATTTTTACTTTTTTGTTTGCTACTTTCACTTCCACTTTCCACTCTACTTATTACTTTATTTTTTACTTGGCTTTATTCTATTCTTTCCTTTATTTTTTCAAAATCACACAGCCTCTCTAACTCTTTGTGTGGCTGCAGCAGAGATCTTCAAACCTGACAGCTTTAAGACTGGTGGACTTTGACTCCCAAAATTCCTCCTCCAGTCATGTTAGCTCAGGAATTCTGGGAGTTGAAGTCCTCAAATCTTAAACTTGCCAAGTTTGAAGACCCTTGGGCTACAAAGTCAGCCCCACAGTCCTCTTTTTTGGCAAAGGGCCACCAATGATTTAGGCAGTGATAATATATTTCAGTGTTGGACCAACAAGCAGCTTTGCTTCAAGGTTCATTGATGGTGAGTGTCCCTCTGGAAAATTTAAAATGAAGAAGCTATGAGTAATTTTAGTGAGATTTATTTTTAATTGTATTTTTGCCGTAAGATCAAAAGCTAAAATGTTTTTTCCTCTTAAAGAAGCATCATTTGTGTCATTTCCTACCATATTTTATGAAAGTTATCAACCAGTTCTTTCTTTCCTTTTAAGAAAAATTTAACCGTAGGATACGCGTCACAAAATTGGACACGGCTCAGACTTAAAAAAGAAAATGTATATATAACTTTAGAACCACGGTGCCTCAAGAAACACCCACAACACACTGCAACACACAGCAAGTGGGTGCCTGTTGTCCAAATATGAATCTCCCACCCCCTTTCTGGCCTCAAGCTCTTTAAGGAGCCTTGTGCAAAATCCTCCTTTGAGAAGACCTCAAACCAGCAAGAGGAAGAGAAACCTTGGCATCCCATAACATCCAATCCTATTTTATTCTGTTTAGAAGAGTATTCTTTCTTCCCCACATAGGGGATGTCTTTCTGGAAGTGTGGATTTCAATTTCCAGGCACACAATCCGGCACACAAACCTGTGATTGACAATCCTGGGAGCGTCCACTTGCCTTAAGGAAGACTCGGCTTTGAAAACCTGACGGCCATTTCAGATTTCATCCCATAAGGGGGTCTTCCTTCCCTTTGTGGAAGATATGAGATTGAGTTGGTGACACTCAAGAACAAGGATCTTCAAAACTTGGCAAGTTTAAAACTTGTGGACTTCAACTCCCAGAATTCCTGAGTTAACATGACTGGAGGAGGAATTCTGGGAGTTGAAGTCCACAAGTCTTAAAGCTGTCAAGTTTGAAGATCCTGATCCGCCCCCTCTCTCCTGTCTATCATCTATCTATCTATCATCTCTTTCTCTGTACCTACCTACCTACCTACCTACCTATCAAGCAATCAATCTATGTATGTATCTATCATCTATCACAAGGGTCTTCAAACTTGGCAAGTTTAAAACTTGTGGGCTTCAACTCCCAGAATTCCTGAGCTAACATGACTGGAGGCGGAATTCTAGGAGTTGAAGTCCACAACTCTTAAAGCTATCCAGTTTAAAGACCCCTGCACAAGAAGAATATGAGCTCCTCCATAGTAGCTGAATGAGGTGCCTGGAGGAGGCAAGTTCAAGGGGGTGACTTGGACTTCAGTGGACTAGTCCAGAGTTCTTCAAACTAGACAACTTTAAAACTTGTGGACTTCAACTCCCACAATTCCTCAGCCAGCTGGAGAATTCTGGGAGTTGAAGTCCACAAGTCTTAAAGTCGCCAAGGTTGGAGAACCCTGATCACCTTGGTCCATTCAAGGAGCTTTGGAAGACCTTTGTGAAGAGGGGGTTGGACTAGAAGACCTCCAAGGTCTCTTCCAAGCCCTATGATTCTATGTTTCACGTTCTTAGGAACTTACCTTGGGCTGGTTTCCTATTAAGGTGGAATCACTCCTAGGTGAATTTTCGATGTCTGCAAAGAAAAATTGTGATGGTTATCCAGATGGACCCTGGTGGAACTCAAGGGCTGGTTGTGACTGTTTGGGATGATAACTGCCAATCCTTTTTAAGGCAAGATAAAGAAATAAAATTAAGCAGTGAAAATATAATTTCCTTTCCTTTCCTCTGGCTTGGCTTTTTATTTCTTTGTTCCTAAAGGGTGTCTCCCTCTCCCAAGCGATGCTGGAAAGAGCCAACAGTAATTATTGTGTTGATAGTCACTGAAGCAGGCAATTAATTTAATTAAAGGGCTCATTGCTGAACATCAGAAACAGAAGCGGAGGAAGGTGCATTTAATAAAGCCTTAATGATTGTGTGCAAACTTCATTAAGTAGGCCACAAGTCAGTCAGTTAGTCATGCAAGTTGAATCAAATAATATTTTATTTCAAAATTAGTACAAACAAAAGAAGCCTCCCTCCCCAAGAGAAGACATGTACAACTAAAGTAAAAAAAATACTACATTTAGTAACAGAGAACAAACCCCAGTTTGTACAAAACAACACAGGCAAACGAAACAACCCACACAGTTATAAATCCTTTCTGATCCTTTGGATCCAGAATAAAATGAAACATTTCCCTGTACATGTTGTGAGCATTCCAAACCCTGAAACAATCAACAAAAAGTCAAAGAGGTCTCGGCATTATTTTAAACCCATTGGTGTTTCTTGTTTAGGAACAAGAGGAATGAAATGAACACACGTTAAAGATGCTCCAGCTATAAATGTAGGCGTTGCTTTCTATTCAGGCAGAAATGCTTTGCATCCACCCACCACAAAAATGCACCATTTTTTTTCCTCCTATCTTTTTGACAATAAATGTATTTTCTTAGGAATCCGACCATTTTCTCCTCCGTTCTGTCAGGCCTCTGTCTGTCCAAGTTAATTTCCATGTCTTTTCTGAAGACAAGACATTTTCCTTCTCCTTCAACCAGCCAGGTTGTGCTTGTGGGTTGTGCTTCACAAGAGGATGTTGTGGGTGCCAATCTGCCCTCTGGATTCACAACTTGCAAAAGCAAAATAGGTACAAACTTTCTAGAAAAGCATCCGAGGACGGTGTCAGTTTTTGTCAGAAGAGAACGAAGAGAGGACCTTCTTCAGGTTCTCAGATCATGGACTACAAGCCAGAATCAGAGTCAGAATAGAGCTGGAAGGGACCCTGGAGGTCTTCTAGTCCAACCCCTTGCTCAAGCAGGAAATCCTATACCATTTTCAGACCAGTGACTGAAAAAATCTCCAGTGATGAAGCACCCACAACATCGACCCACAAAATGAAATTACAACAAGCCAGATTCAGAATATTTGTCTTGGCTACTTAATCAAACCAGATGACATTGGATTATACAGCATGCAGTGTCATATAAGCTAATCAAACAACACACTAAGACACACACATACACAAACCCACCCCAATGTTTTAACATTGCCGACTCTCCCCTACTTCACAGCCTTTTGCTTTGTCAATTTTTAATTTTGCTGTAATTCATCTCCTTACATAGTAGGAAGTTCATCTACTCTCCCTTTTGTTTACAAAAAGAGAGACGGAAAGAGGAAGGAAAGCAAAAGAGAAAAGAAGGAAAGGAAAAAAAGAGAAAAGGAAGCGGGGGAAAGAAGGAAGGACTCTATGTTTAGTTCGGGAGTGTCAAACTCACAGGTTGTCAGCTGGATGTGTCACATGTTGGCCATGTCCACCCCCGGTTTAGCAAAAGGGGGGGGGGAAG
The DNA here is from genome assembly GCA_033807585.1 of Hydrophis major. NCBI lineage: Eukaryota > Metazoa > Chordata > Lepidosauria > Squamata > Elapidae > Hydrophis > Hydrophis major. The sequence continues at coordinate 95,704,885 of CM066333.1, read as the reverse complement.
TCACGATACATAATGTGACAACTACATGGCACCGCAAGTTTGACACTCCTGGTTTAGTGGGAAAACAGCAGAACAAAAGCAACGATTAGATTGGCTAGTTGTGGTTGTTATTTACTCTGGGGCAATCAGATGCTTGTCCCCTGTTCCCAGTCCTGGGGAAAGCAGAGATGAAGGACGAAGGAGGGGTACGAAGAAAATCTCTCTTGTCCCACTTAAGAACCTGTAGCCAAATAATTGGGAGAGAAAAAAGAAAAAGAAAACCCAATAGCCTGTGATTAAAACTTGGTCATTAGTGAGAATTATCCATGGTTCAACAGTAAAAGGGCTCTGCCTATTTGCAGGGGCCTCGTTAATCAGAAGGGAGAATGGTTTAAAAGAGCTGCAACCCAACCATCCTGCATGAACAATCAGGTCCACCTCTGCTGAGTGCAAAAGCTAACTACTTCATTGTGTTCTGCCTGTCATATAGGAATCTTCCCCACTCTGGCAGCTTTCCCTTGGGATCCATTAGATAAGGCTCCAAGGAATTCAGGAATGGCTGATTCTGGTCTTTTTATGGTTGCACCATGACTCTAGACTAGCTCTGTGCTTGATTCCTCCTCCCTTCCCAACACCAACTCTATCCCAGCTGCAATTTTCAGGAGCTGAACGGCGGGGGGGCTGCTGGCTTGACAGCTTCTTACTGCAGCAGGGGCAAAATTAGAGCCAGTTGGACTTCCCATGTTTACCACATTTACCAAAATGAATATTGGGATTTATTTTCATGATTATTCATTAACTGACCCCACCTCCCCTCTGCACTTCCTGTTCCTCCTCCGCCCATCTTTTAATTCATATGACTGCACCTCCCTCATTTATTTTAATTGTTTCATTGTTTTGCTGGTGTTATGTTTCCAATTTTTATTAGGGTCCCCTCTGCCCTAAGCAGCCCCATGATAAGATGGGCAGCAAATTTATTTCAGAAATAAATACATAAGTGATATCAGAAGGTAAAAGTCCACGCTGGTGTGGCCTCTCCTCTGCCCCTTTCCCGCTTGTCCTTCTAAATTTGGGAATTGTTCCATTTTTTTTAAAAAATGTGAGGGGCAACTGCCTCAAGCATCTCAAAACATTTATGCTAACAATGATTCTGGTTTTGCAGCCTCCTCAGAGGAGAAATTGCAGAGTGGACGGGCTGTTCTCCACTCTTGTGATCTGGTGGTTCGTTGCAAGAGTGTTATAGGATAACTGAGTTGGAAGAGACCTTGGGGGCCTTGTAGTCCAACCTCCTGTTCAGCAGGAAACCCTACATCATTCCCACCAGGCTCCAGGTTGACTCAGCCTTCTGTCCTTCCAAGGTGGGTAAAATGAGGACCCAAAATTGTTGGGGGCAAGAGGCTGACTCTCTAAACCACTTAAAGAGGGCTGGAAAGCACTAAGGTCTATTGCTATTCCAGACAAGTGATCTTCCAATCTCTTTTTAAAAGCCTCCTGTGATGGAGCAGCCCCAACTTCTGGTGTCAAGTTGTTCCACTGGTTAATCGTTCTCACTGTCTGGACATTTCTCCTTTGTTCTAGGTGGCTTCTCTCCTAGATTAGTTTCCCTCTATTGCTTCTGATCCTGCCTTCAGGTGCTTTGGTGAATAGGTTGACCCTTTCTTTCTGATGAGAACCTCTCAAGTACTGGAAGATTGCTAGTCCTTCTCCTCACCAGACATACCCAATTCTGACAACCATTCTTCTTCGGTTTCAGCCTCTAGTCCCCTAATCATCTTTGTTGCTGTTCTCTGCTCTCTCTCTGGGATCTCACTTGATCAGTCTTCCTTTGATCAATGCTGCCAGCCCCCAGCGCCCACCCCCGAGCATCCTGACTGTGTACCAGTCTCCAAAACCCGGGAGCCCCTGACAATTAGCAGCGTGTGTATCATGCCAACAATTGATCTTCTGAACATCTACCCCTGGAGGTGTTCAAATCAATTCTCTTGTCCTTTGCTATGGTGGTCCCATTTTTTGGGGGGGGGGGAGGGGGAGGGAGTGTTTTTGCTTTTTGTCATCTTTCTCTGTGGGTGGGTGTGCTTGTGCAGGAAATCCTCCTGACTTATGTGGCGGGGGATTGCACTCTCTTGGGGAGAGGGGGAACTTGTTACCTGAGCGCGTTGTGATATGTTGATTCCCCTTGGCAGCTGTGGAAAGAAAAGAAACCGAGTGAAACGCAGGAAGTGGGTGGGTTGTAAAGCGCAGCTGCTGTCTTGATGCAAAGTTGCGGGCGTGTGCAAATAAGTTGTGGCTAATCTTAGCGAAACCTACAAGGAAGTGTGGGTGGGTGGAGAAGGGGGCAGAGTCTAAGGTAGATTCTCCAGCAAAGAGGAGTAAAAAGAAAAAAAAAAATCAAGATGGTGGACACAGCCTTGAGGCTCCAAATCCTGCCCTTTTGGTTGTGTGTTGGCTAGGAACTCTCTTGCCGAGGAAGGAGATGGCTTGGAGGCCTGAACGATGCAAGGAAGAGCCCAGATTAAAATGGTTGGGCCCTCCTATCCCTGGAACATCCATGGAGAAATACCATATTTCTCGGTGTATAAGACACATTCCCCCCCCCCAAAGTGGATGGAAATTCTATGCATCTTATACAGCGAATGTTGCCAAATCCCCTCCCACCCACCACCCACCACTCTTTGGCCTCCCAGTAATTTACCTCCTTGCAGCAAACAGCAAATAGCCTGGTCAACTTCAGCACAGGCTGATTTAGCATGAGCAGCTGATTGTCGGCTGGATCGGCTTCCCGGTATATCGACAATCAGCTGTTCCAGTCTGCAGGCATAACCATTGCCTATCGCCATCTCTGTGTGCCCCGTTTTCAGCCTCCGTGCGCCCCACGGGATGCGTGGAGGCCAAAAATGAGTATGTCGAGACCGAAAATGGGGTGTGTGGAGGCGGTGATAGGCTGCGGGGATCCCTGCAGCCTGGAACAGCTGATAGTCAGTATTCTGGGAGGCCGATCCAACCGACAATCAGCTGCTTGTGTTAAAATCAGGCTGTGCTGAAACTGACGAGGCTGTTTCCAGCAAGGAGGCAAATTTATTTATTTTATTTATTTTTCAAGCATGTTTTAGATAACAGATATAATTAGGAACATGATTATGAGTACATGAAATGGGCATGAATAAAAGGGGACATTAGGACAGGGACAGTAGGCACTTTGGTGCGCTTATGCCTGCCTCTTACAGACCCTCTTAGGAAAGGGGTGAGGTCAACAGTAGACCATCTAAGGTTAAAGTTTTGGGGGTTTAGGGAAGAGACCACAGAGTCAGGTAGCACATTCCAGGCATTGACCACTCTGTTGCTGAAGTCGTATTTCCTGCAATCAAGTCTGGTGCAGTTTACTTTGAGTTTGTATCTATTGTGTGCTCGTGTATTGTTGTGGTTGAAGCTGAAGTATTCATTGACAGGTAGGACATCATAGCAGATAATTTTATGTACTATGTTTAGGTCAGACCGAAGGCAGCGTAGTTCTAGGTTGTCTAAGCCCAAAATGTCAAGTCTGGTGGCATCAGGTATTCTGTTGTGAGCAGAAGAGTGGAGGACTCTTCTCGTGAAATATCTCTGGACTCTCTCGATTGTATAAATTCTGAGAAGCATATGTACATGTATATGTATATGTGTTGTGACTGGAAGGTTTGAGCCTGCTGTGAGTTTTGAGTCTGATGTATCAGAAGACACAGGTTTGAGTGATGAGGAAGGTTTGGCATTGGAATTGGAGCCTGCTCTAAGGAGAGATGCAGACGTGAGCCAGGAGGATGAGGGAGTGTCGGAAACACCCTCCTCTCCAGAACCTTCCACTTCAATCATGCCTCAGGTGTCAGCAGCTGATCCACAGAACATACCAGAGTCCTTGAGTGATGACAAATGTTGGGTTGATGCAAGGACTAGACGCAGGTTGAGACGTCAAGCACAATTTGAAAAGAAATGTCAAGTCAGAGACTAATTAGAGAGACTGACACGCCCCTTCAAGGAATATAAGGAGGCATGCTAGTTAATGATCCTTGTCTGGATCAAACTTCGTTAATTACTGCGCAGCTTTGAAGAAGCCTCTGTTCCTGTTCCTGATTTATCTTGCGACTCGTTATCTCGGCTTGAAGACAGTTTTTGGGAAAGCTGCCAATGACGATTACAGAGACAAGTTAACTCTGTGGTTTCTGGTATTATTTGTTCGTGTTTATTTCTTTGGGACATTTGGACTCTCACTTGTGGCTACAAGTGAGACAGAACATATATGTATATGTATATGTCATGGCCTTGTTGGAATCTGATTCCGAGGGGGAGATGGAACAGCTGACAGGGAGTGGGAGTGGGGCTCCGGTGGCTGTGGAGGAAACAGGGGAACGGCACAGTCCGGCTGGGCATTCAGAGGAAGACCCAGGTCCAAACCCTCTTCATCCTAGGGCACGCAGGGAGGAATGGAGAAGGGAGCAATGTGGGTTACGGGGGAGAAGAAGGCCCTGATTCCCTTCATTGGCTGCAGCTGGGAAAACAGGATTTAAAAAGGGTGTTTGAGCACAGCACCTTGCTGGAAGCAAAGCATGCATTATCTTTGTTTGTCAAGTCCTATCTGGGTTCTCACGTCCTCCCAACCGTATGTGTTTCATTATCTTCTGCAATTCCTTATCCTGCCCTGTTTCATTAAATCCTGTGGTGTGGTTTGCGTTGGTTTTTATTTATAATTTATATGTACTTTTGGTTCAGACTAAATTTCTTCCCTTGAAAAATTGTTCTTGGGAGAATATTTTTCTCCAGCCGACAATAACTGTACATTTGAGGTCAAGTTGGAGGAATTAAAAGGACTTTACCTACTTTTTTTACTTTGTTGCTTTTGTGCCATGCCCTGGGTCATCACAGTAAATACATATGCAAATGTATATGACGAGGTCCCACTTGCCATCTTCAGATTAGTGTTTTCGGTTTCATGCTTGTGCGAGCAAAGCGTGATCTGAGCTGCTGTCTCTCTATAAATACTGGTGGGGAGGTTGGCTGTGTTGTCATTTCTTGATTGGTTGATGGAGTTGATGTTTGCAGATTGGCTGGCTTTTTCATAAGAATATGTGTGGCTGAGGTATTGGCTGTTTGTCTATCAGCCTCCTATGTTGTAATGACCTGGGTAATAAGCTGTGTGATGACCTTCTGAGTTCTACTGTTGTGATATCCTGGGTCTTGTCCAGAAATGGCTGTGAAAGTCTGACTCACAGTCAAACTCTATACAGAAAGCCTGATGATGGCAGATGAGATTCTGCCAAAATGTTGCTACAACTTTAAAAGCACAACTATAATGATGTGGGAAAATACCCGAACAAAGACCTAGAAAACTGAATTACGCCGTCTTTGATCTGATCTAAGTATGGTATATAAAATCATACATTGCAATGTCCTACCTGTCAATGAATACTTCAGCTTCAACCATAACAACACAAGAGCACACAATAGATACAAACTCAAGGTTAACCGTACCAAACTTGATTGCAGGAAATACGACTTCAGCAACAGAGTGGTCAATGTCTGGCATACTCTACCTGACTCTGTGGTTTCTTCCCCAAACCTCAAAAACTTTAACCTTAGACTGCCTCCTATTGACCTCACCCCTTTCCTAAGAGGTCTGTAGGGGGCGTGCATAAGCGCACCAACGTGCCTACCGTCCCTGTCCTATTTTTTCTTTTTCTTATATGTACCCATTTCATGTATTCATAATTATGTATATACTTATACCTATTATCTTGTAAGCAATTAACAAATCAAATAAATAAATAAATAAAGCTGAATACTATATATATATCTCAAAAGCTAGGTGTGTCTTACAGTTTGGGGCGTCTTATAGTCCGAAAAATACGGTAGATAGTGCTTTGGGATGGGGTGAGGGCCTGCCAACCTGGTGATGGGGAAACTGGTCAGTGGAGGGGGCATTTTCTAACAGGCTCTGCAGCTGAGAAATGCCCTGTACCTTTCTTCATCAGCACAGGAATAAGAATCGCAACCGCAAGCAGAAGTATGATAACAGATACAATCACTGCCACAATCCATCCTTTGCTTGGAAGCTGTTCGTCTGCAAAAAAAGAGCAGAGGTGGTGTCAACCCTGGTCAAACATGAGGAACCCTGCAGAAGTCTGTTCCCTAGGCCAGTAGTCCTTGATTAGTGACTGTTTGCAGTTCTGACAGTGGTGAAAAAATAACCAGCCATCTCATTGGTGACCTCCGCAGGTCTGTAAAGTGAAGAAAAACTGGAGTCCTGTCATCAGAGCTTTTGTTTAGAAACTGCTTTGTTTAACAACCAGGTTGCCTGTTCCACCTGTGGTTGCTAAATGAGGACTCTGCATGGGATAATTTTCCTCTATCCACCATTCCCAGCAAATGGTGGAGCTGAGCTGGCAACAGCAGAAAGGTGTCACCCACAAAAAGTCACCAGAATATGGCGGCCTCAAATCTCCTTTCCTTCCCTGTCAGGATTATGCTGACCTCTTGTAGAACATAGAACAATACAGTTGGACTCAGAGGTGGGATTCAGCCAGTTCTGACCAGTTCTGCAGAACCGGAAGCGGAAATTGTGAGTCATTCAGAGAACCAGCCAATCCCACCTCTGACTGGCCCTGCCAACCCCATCTATTCTCTTCCTCCTGAGTCCCAGCTGGGTCTCCTTTGGTTGCCCTGCACAGGAGAACGGAGCTGGAAAGCAGGTTAGCGGGGTTGGGGAGGGAATGGGGATTTGGTAGCAACCTTCCCCTGCCACGCCCACCAAGCCTCGCCATGCCACACCCACCAAACCATCCCCACAGAACTAGTAGTAAAAAAATGTGATTACTGCCACTGGTTGGAAGGAACCGTGGAGGTTTTCTAGTCCAACCTGGTACTCAGGCAGGAGTTACCTTGTTCTTCTACATCTGGAGCATGAGCTGAAGAAACGTAACTATGGAACTTTGACTAACTCCGCAATGCAATTGGAGCAGGAATATTATCCCAATCGCCGAAAATCCCCTTTTAAGCATCTTTTCCAGTTACAAGTGCCCAGAAAGTCTATCACTTCCTATTGGACAGATGTTGAGAAAACCCCGAGCCATTGAGAGATTCAAGTCAATAGTTGAATAACTTTCAAGATTTTTATTTATAGCTTCAAGATAATATAATTTCCCTGCTCCTTGTGCTCTGCCATGGCACAAGAGCTCGGCAGACATTGCAGTTATTTATTTGAGATGTTAATCTGCTTTTATTATTCTTATAAATAAGTCAAGATGGTGAATGTATATTTAATATTCCATACTTCTCCTCTGACTTTCTCCTAATGATTGGCCCAAAGTCACCCTACTCGCTTTCATGCCAAGTTGGGACTCGAACTCACCATCTTTTGGTGATTGGCCCACTTAGCCAGCTGTCATGCTTAAGGCGGGACTAGAACTCTCAGTCTTCCAGTGATTGGCCCAAAGTCACCTGGCTAGTTTTCATGAACTTAGACCTTAGGACCCTAGAACTTAAGATCTCCTAATTTCTAACCTGGTGCTTTCAACCAATCTCCTGCTTAGACGTGGGGGTTGGACTAGATGACCTACAAGGTCCCTTCCAACTCTGATTATCTGTATCTACCACTAGACCAGACTGCCTAAATGGAACCAAGTGAAAGACATGAATTGCAGGAGAGGGATGTGTAACTTGCACAAAAGAAGATTTGAGAGCTGAATGCCTGCCCTAAGCCAAGGACTAGATTTCATGATGTAAATCATTAACTATAATAGTTTCATATGATTTAAACCATTTACTTGGTTACCTAGAGTGGCCTCAATAATGGCTAACTATAATTTACAAAGTTCATCACTAGATATATCTCATGGATAAGCATATCTCAACAGGAAGTCAAAATAAAAATTAAATTATTTCTCAACGTAAAATGTCTCAACACAATCATTTCTCAACATTGCAACAAACCTCATCCTGCCTTTAAAAACTATCAAATCATCTCTGTATACCATATATAGGAATACATTTGCAGATAGGCACCAGCAACAATTAAAATTCATATTGTATAATTCATTTCAAGTTTTTTTTCCAAAATAATACATAATTAAGAGCCCAAAGCAGCAGCAGGCCTGCAATTTTAACCACTTTTTTTTTTACATTTGTTAACTGGCCCTATGAAAGCAATAATTGTGATTATAGATAAATTATAGATAAAAGCAAATGATTATATATAAAGATGTATCAATGTAGATATTTGTACGAGATTGATGTGTGGAATATTTTGTATAATAATGATGACACAATACTGTTAAAGTCAAGATTAAAGTGTGTTAAAGTTGAAAAAGAACAATAAAAATCATCAAAAAAGAAAAGAAAAGAAAAAGAAAGCAATAATTATGTTTGGGGATTGTGCACTTTGGTTGAGGAGTTCTGGGAGTTAATTAAAGTTGACAACTTAAGAAACCCTGATTTAGGCAGTTGCCTCAGTACCCTGGACAGGTGTTTATGGCTGTTTTTACTACTGGTTTGGTCGAACCGTTCCGAACCAGTAGCATACCACCACTGGTTTGGAGTGATTTACACAATTTACAATATTTTTTTTGCTGAAAATTGCCCTTTACTTCTGGTTTGCGGCAAAAATGCCTATAAAGAACAATGATTTCTTCAAAAAAAGCTGTAAAATTGGGTCTGCCGTTGTGATGATCTGCTTTATAACTGTCATGACCCACAACCATAATTCAGCTTTTGGGGCTGTGTGTGCTGTGACCCCTGGATTTTGTTATCCAAACTTCCAGGATTCATGAATTGTGGGGACACAGCCTAAAATTCATTCTTGCATTAATCAGGATAAGTCAAGTTATAAATACAGTATTTCTTTTTTTTTTAAATTAGTTTGTTAAATTTGTGTCTTGCTTTTCCTTTCAGGCATTCTCTGCCCTGGGGGGGGGGTTGGAGGAATTTTCATGGGTACACAGGTGGCTACATGTCCTATAAGAGCCAGAATCTAGCAGAGGCAAAAGATAAAACAGCGAAAATTAAAGAAATACAGGTAGTCCTTGAGTTATGATTGTAATGGAGCCTGACAATTACATTTGTAACCCAAGGATTTGTAGCAGTGAATTGCGTAGCTTGACCGCAATCACTCCCTGCTTTTGTCCATGCATTCCCTAATCAAATGGGTAGGTCACAAACTGCCCATGAGGTATCTCAAAGTTAGGGATGACCAAGCAGGGGCCTGCAAATGAGAGAGATCTGCAAATGCACCAAAACAGACAAAGGAACTGCCGGCTTGCAAAGTAAGTGAGTCTCCACAGGCCTAATGGCTGTGGAAACCCAATGAGGCAAATATTGCAGCGCCTCTGCTGTCATTTGTACAGTGTTTCCCCCAAAATAAGCCCCAATCTTTTCTTTGGGGCTTGAAAATAAGCACTAGGGTTTATTTTGAGGGGGATGTCTTTTTTTCCCCCACTTAATAGGAGGCCGCGAGCAGGGGGCTGATGGGAGTGGGAGTGGCTGCCATCAGCCCACCCTGCATCCCACCGTCTACTTGCTTGCAGTGCAATGGGCCAAACTCTTGGGGCGTCTCAGCCTCTGCCCACTCTGCCTGCTGGCCTTCTTCTCCTGCGACACTGGAGTTTGGGTCATGCTCAGCCTGTTGCTACAATGGGGCAGGAGGCTGTGCAGCGTATCAGGATGGCGTCTCCCCCGCTCCCCATGCCTCTTCCTGGCTGCTGGGCCTTGCAGGGGTTCTCCACCCTCCTGGCCCTGTTGCTCATGGGGCAACTTGGCCCAGATCTATGACCTCTGGAGAGCCTAGCCTGTTGTCACCTTCGGGCTGTGCCCCTCTCCTCCCCTGTGCGAGTTCTGTGTTGGCCCTGCAGTGGGTCGGAGGATGGAGGGGGAGAACAATGCTTCCTCTTTTGTGCCTCCAAACCCCAACCTCCTTGGCCACCAAGCACCCAACCTGCCCTCCTCTCGCTGGGGCAAGACATACAATGTTACCTGCAGAGGCCTGCAGAAGCAACGTTCTGACGCAGCTCCAGAGCAAACCTCCACCTTCCCTGCACAGGACTGCAAGGCTGGAGGCCTCCACAACCTCTGCAGGCCAAACCCCCTCCTGGCACTGCTAGCTCGGTGCGAGGCACAAGGGGGGGGGGAGCAGACAATCCCGATGTGATGCATGGCCTTTGCCAGAGTATATTCATGAACTGGAACAGAGTTTAGTAACAAGGTCAGCCAATGAGAGCTGAATTAAGGGCTGAAACTTAAAAAGAGAATCTGGGCCTGGTTTATCTCTGTTCTGGCTCAGCTCTAAAAGTGAAAAAGAAACTAACTTGTTGGCTTGTCTGCTTCTGTTTGAGTTTGCTTCCTATTGGAGAAATCTACAACTGGTATTGTAAAATTTACTTCATATGTTTATAAAGAAGTTAAACGAAGCCTCAGCTGTCTTTACTTTTTCTGGTGCTGAATTTATGCTGCAATACTCTGAACAGCCTTCTGCTTCATCGTACTGTAGCAGCAGTCTGAGGAAGACCTGAACTCCAGGCCTTGGAGAGTGCCAACTGTGATCTCCACCTGCTCCATAGCCATAAGGTGGGCTGTGGAAGAGAAGGGCCCCTTGGTTGTGAGGTTACTTGGTGCTGTGGGCAGAGCCAGGCCTGGTGAAAGTGCACCTCCAGGCACATGGGGAGACAGTATGAGAGGCAGCTCCTGGCCCTTGCTTGACTCAGCCAATCTGTGGGTCTGCGGTTAAGTGACCGAGCCTCCATGAGGTGACCGAGGAAGGGAAGGAGCTGCCATGCTAAGCACTGCCTCAGGGTTCCCTGACCATATTTGTGAGGGGACACAGGGTTGGGCTGCCTCTTTTGCTGGCCCCCCCACCCCCTTAACTAGGGCTTATTTTGGGGGCAGGGCTTATATTAGGTGCACACTTAAAAATCATGCTAGGCCTTATTTTGGGGGAATCAGGGTAAATGTGAACGATGACCGTGGTGCTGCAACTTTCATAATTTCAAGACTGGCTATAAGTACTTGGGGTGTGTGTCTTGATTGCAACTTTGAACAGTTGCTAATTGAACTGTTGTAACTTGGGAATTACCTGTAAACTCAAACCAGACATAGTTAGCTTAAATAGTGTATCTTTATAACAATATCCTTGTTACTGGTCTTCGGAGTTCTTTTTATTTATTTACTTATTTTATTTGTTTGTCAAGCATGTATGAGAAAGCAAGTATAAGTATGAACATAACATATAAACATACAAGTATAAACAGGTATAAGTACATACATCATAAATGAGTATGAATAAATGGATAAATGGAAACAGTGGGACAGCGATGATAGGCACGTTGGGGCGCTTATGCATGCTCTTTTACAGACCTCTTAGGCATGGAGTGAGGTCCACAGTAGGCAGTTTAAGGTTAAAAGTTTTGGGGGTTTGAGGATGTAACAACAGAGTCAGGGAGTGACTTCCAGGCATTGACCACTCTGTTGCTGAAGTCGTGTTTTCTGCAATCAAGTTTGGAGCGATTTACTTTGAGCTTATATCTATTGTTTGCCTATGTGTTATTGTGGTTGAAGGTGAAGTAGTCATTGACAGGCAGGATGTTGTAGCAGACAATTTTGTGTACTAAGCTTAGGTGAGACCATAGGAGGCATAGTTCTAACTTGTCTGGATCCAAAATTTCAAGTCTGGTAGCATAAGGTACTCTATTATGAATGAAGGAGTAGAGGACTCTTCTCATGAAATACTCTGGACTCACTGAATTGTATTAACGTTGTTAGGAACATAAATCACCTAACAGGTATTTGAATTAGAAATATATAAACCAGGATAGACATTTTAATACTGTCTCTTTAAAAGCATGCTAAAAACTACAATTGGGTGTGGTTACTCAAACGGCCATAAGATGGAGCCAGAAACCTGGGTTGTTTTAGTCTTAGTCTGAGTCTCAGAAGAGAGTGTGAGTGTATCTCTGTTTCCTTCTGTTGGAAAGTATTGCTGTTCCTCCATTTTTCCTAATTGACTGCTATATTCATAAATTTAATGTAAGTCTGATACTGAACTGTTTTTGACACTGGAATTTGATATTCGGATTATCCCTGGATTGAAAAACTGACTGATTTATCTGTGAATGACTTTTGGACTGCTTATTTTGGACTTTGCTTAAACCTTTCTTGAAGTAAAAACCTACATTTACTGTACAGTGTATCTGTGTACTGTGTGTGTATTATTCAAACACTTCTCTCAAATATGCCTCCCTGTATGCGCTCATTCTCCTAACAGGGAATTACCCAACAAATATCCACTATACAGTGTGGATTCCAGGCAGATGAGCTGTATTCGAGTATTGGTCTGGCAAAGGTTTTGTATGCCCTGGTTTGCAGTTTGATGATACCAGACAAGAAGCTTTGCAAAATTAGGTTAACAACTCCTCATGCCTTTTTGGCATTGCTGTTACAGTGAGCTCTGGGGCTTAGACCTAGGTTTTTTCAGAGTGAGGGTCGTCTACGAGGTCATATCCACCCAGGTTGTATTTAGTGTTCTGAATTTTGTTGCCAGTGTGTAAGACAGAGGGTTTGTTGGTTGAGATTTGAAGTTGCCAATTGTTCGACCATTCTGACACATAGTCAAGGTCCTTTGTAGGACAGCAGCATTGTCAGGGGTGTTAAATAGTTTTACGTCATCAGTGAAGAGGACGCAGTTGCTTATAATATGATCACAAAGGTGATTTCTGTAAATTAGAAACAGAGAGGGTCCTAGAATGCTTCCTGGGGTACACCACTGTTAACTGGTACAGGGTTAGAAAAGGCACTCCTTATTTTGACTATTTGTTGCCTGTTTGATAGGAATGCAGCTATCCATTTGTGCAGTGATCCAGAAATGCTTGTAAGAGCATAGTTTTAACAGTAGTTTGTCGTGTGCCCCCGAATCAAAGGCTTTGCAGAAGCCTATGTAAATTGTGTCTATTGCTTTAGCCTGATCGAGTTGTGTAGTCCAAATGTTTCTGCAGTGTAGGAGTTGTAGAATACAGGACAATTTTTTCCTGAAACTAAACTGTTTGTTAGAAAGTAGATCGTTTGTCTCTAAGTGGAGAATAATGGATTGGAGGGTTTGTCTGTAAGTGGAGAGTAATGGATTTTGCAGACTCACTGTTTTATGTACAGCATTCACAAACACACCAGCATTATTAATCTACGACATATGAAAATACATCACTTAGCTTTATTAACGTACAACATACATAACATACATGTTTTGTTAATCTACAAGACATATAACATACTTTATTATGTACAACACATATACACACACCTATATCAAAATCAACAGAAATGGACACAGAAAGCTTACAGATTGGGTGAACAGTTATAATTCTGATAAACTATTCAATGGTACCCAAGGGTGTGTTGAGTGATTATAATTTCCCCTAATTTAGCCAATTGTATTGTTCATATTGTCCTATTGTTCCTTTCCTCTTTATGGCTCTTCCCATTTGCAACTTTTCCTATATTTATTCCTGTTTTTCAGCTATCAGCTTTAACTTTTTGGATAGTTTTTTATTCTCTTTGTTTAATCATTGATTGATGTTTTGTGCTAGCACTGATGATATTACCCAGTTTGAGTAATGAAACAATCCAGATCAGAGAGCATTAAAGACCCCACAGTTCAACTCTGAGCTACAAAGATTCTCCTCTATTTTTAGCAATGTTCACTTCCCAGAAGTGTACTGCAGGTAGCCCTGGACTTATGACCACAAGTGAGCCCAAAATTTCTAAGAAAAAATAATAAAAGAAGAAAACCAATAGAACATAACAATTCCGAATTATAGTATCAATACTTTATCTATTTAACTTCATATCTTATCCCAACTTCTCCTTTTCATCCAAATTATTTCTTATTAATTAAATCACTGAACTTGTGTCAACTCATAAAATATTTCTCTGGTCTTTTTAGAGTTGCCAACAGAAAGGGAGAGGGGAGCAGTGCAGCCGCTTGCAAACAGAAACTGCATTCCATAAATGTTTTCAAAGATAGTAACTAGGTGACCGAAGTTTCTACCTTGCAAAATTCTAACTGGAGAGCCTGATGGATGACTCTTAGCTATGGCTGCGTCCCATTGAAGAGGGTAACTGCCCTGACACTTTGCTTGTCAGAAGGTCGCAAAAGGGGATCATTTGACCCCGAGACTGTCATAAATAGGAGTCACTTGCCAAGCACCTGAATTTTGATCACATCCTCATGGGGATGCTGCAAAGTGCATAAAATGGTCACGTCACTTTTTTCAGTGCCATTGTAACTTTGAATGCTTAATAAGGAACTGTTGTAAGTTGAGGACTACCTGTATAGGAGACTCATTAGTTCCCGCTCCTCCCCCCACTCCTTCAAGGATGGGTCTCTTACAGGGATGGTGAATCTTTTTGTTGTGGTGTGTTAAAAGCGCATGCGCATGCTGGCACCCACAATGCAATGAACCCTTCCCCCCCTGCACATGTGCATGCCAACCCCCCACCCCACCCCCTTACCTGCACTGCACATGCGTGCACCTCCCAGCTGATTTTTGGCCTCTTTGAGGCCCTTTTGCCCTCCCAGAGGCTTGAGGGAAGCCTCTGCAGCCTCGGGAGGCCGAAAAAACGGGCCTTCCGGAAATACCGGAAGTGCCCGTTTTCAGCCTCCGGAGGGCCTCTGGAGGAGGCTGTCCTCGCCCTCCCGGAGGGTTGAGAGAAACCTCTGCAGCCTTGGGAGGCCTGTTTCAGCACTTCTGGTACTTCTGGAAGGCCCATTTTTTTGGCCTCAAGCAAAGGCTTCCCTTGAGCCTCCGGGAGGGTGAAAAGGCCTCAAATGGGCTGAAAATCAGCTGGGAAGAGCACGCATGCACAGTGCAGGTAAGTTTGGCTGGGGCTCGTGTGCCTGCACAAATGGCTCTACTTGCCACCTGTGGCACGTATGCCATAGGGTCGCCATCACGGGTCTATTGGGTGCTTTTGGGGGACGGTGGGGGAAACTCTTTGGAAAACTGCCAAGAGGGAGGGGCAAGGAAGGGTGGAAGCTATAAAGAGGGGGTTGGAGCTCACCGTTTATTTGGGGGGCTTCCGTCTTAGGTTTCTCCTCTGGGGTTCACCATGTTGGGCAGAATGCAAGTGGAAGAGAGAAGATAGAAAGGAAACAGAGATCAGACAGTGAGAAATTGTGCGTCCCCAGCTTGGTGAAGCCATCTGATTAACAGCTACCAGGCCCCAATAACTCTCCTTGGAGCATATCGTCAAACCTAGTTAATTTTGCAACCATTTTTTCAGGTCAAAGCCTTTTTCCTCTATTCTTCACAACCAACACAAAACAATTGCAAATGAAAGCAAGGAGGAATGAGAGCAAAAGTAAGGCAGGAAACGCATGCAATGAGATCATTATCATGTGTGTCCGAGTTAAGGCTTGCAAAAGGAATTGAGCAAATGCATTCATCCAATGCCACTGAATGGCCTGAAGCATTTATCTCCCTCTTGCTTTAAACACAGGACACATGCATCATTAGCTATCTTAAGGTAAAATCAACTTCTCTACCATACTGCAAAACATATTTCCATCCAACAGCTTTGCCAATTTAGGAAGTAGTTTTAACTAGGTAACATATCTTCCCAATAACTGGAATGTCTGTGCAGGGTCACCGTCACCTCCATCCTCTGAGGAATTCTGGGAGTTGAAGTCCACAAGTCTTAAAGTTGCCAAGGTTGGACACCCCTGCTTTAGAGTGACTCCCTACAAAAACAGAAGCAAGCAAACTCTTGGAAACTTTTATCTGGCCTTTCCCAGGCGAAAGCTGCCAGTCAGGAGTTTCCTGTATTGTAGTCAGAGAACAATAAAGTTGCTAGCTTGAACTTGACATATGTGGGTCTGGTTGTTCGTGCCTGACAGTCTGTAGATCCTACAATCAGGGCAAACCAAAGCAACTTGGCTGCATTTTCCCAGAGCCAGTTTTTTTTGCTTAGAGATTGTCTCTGTATGGGATTTGCTAAGAGAGACATCCCAAGGAAACTTGGCTGGTGGGGCCACAAGGGAAAGAGGCACCTGGTGTGCCTCAGTTGCCAATCTCAGGGGAGCTGAGATGCTGAGAGGCTCCAGAGGCCAGAGAAATTCAGCCACCAGCTGCTTTCAACTTCTCAATGCATGTGGTCAATGCAGGGTGGGATTCACATTTGGTAACAACCAGTTCTGTGGACATGGCTAGGTGGGCGTGGCTAGGTCATGTGACTGGGTGGGCGTGGGTTTTTTTTTTGCAGCAAACCCCCCCCCCATTTTTGGCCCTCCTGGGCCTCAGGGAAACCTCCTGGGTGAAGCAGTAAGTAAGCGAGGGGAATCCCGGCACAGCTGATCGTTAGAAACAGCTGATCATCAGGAGGGAAAAAACAGAAATTAAGGAGTGACTGGGCAGGGAAGAATGCAGTCAGCGGTGTCAGGCATGCACGCAATGTTGCAATAACATTTGCAATAAGGCCTGACTGGGCGGGGAGGGGAGGGGCAGGTGGAGAGGGGAAGGGTCAGCCAGGGGTGCAATTTGCTGGTTCTCCGAACTGTGCAGAATCATAACAACCGGTTCTATAGAACCGGTCCAAACCGGGAGAATCCCACCCCTGGGTCAATGGAAAATAGAAATCTAGAGAGCCGAATAAGATTTCCAGTGCCATTTGAAGATCCCTTCCCCTCTATAAAAAGAGGAATTATAAATTGAAGGAATATGATTGGTGATGGGGGTTAATGTCTGTCATTCATATGCCTGCACTGGATTCTTATTTTTCTGGATTGTGGTTGCAGCTCAACCCCTTTCAATTCCCGTGTTCTCCTGCACAAATAACAGAGGGAACTTCAGCCTTCTGGAGGATCTTTTTTCTCCCAGCTAAATGTCAGATTTGACTCTTTCAAGGAGAGAAAAACTTACCAGGACAAACTTTCTTTAAAGAGACTGTTGTGGACGCCCTGCTAACCGGGTTTTCTGCTGCACAGGTGACATTGAGATTAAGATCGTGGGAGGTGAGGGTCACAGAACTCCCAAGGGGGGGGTTCTTGCTTTGGACATCTGAGGGCCAACTGAATTTCACTCCATCTTCCCAAGTCCCTGTAGAGCAATTCAGCTTCCAAGTTCCATTTCCAAGTCCAGTGCAGGTCACTTTCATCTCAGAGTCCAGCAAGCGCCCTGAGAAGAAGATGGACACATCACATTGTGAAAGGACACAAAGTCACAGGGACGAACAGGAGAACAGCAACAGCAAATGGCTCAATCCATGGATTTGAGCCGGGAAAATAATGTGTTATGCATTTTAGTCACAAATAATAACAATCCCAGAATAATTCTCCCCGCTCACATATGACATTTATTGTACAGGGAGAGGCCCACTAGGATAGAGGGGGGCAGGCACCCTTCATCCTTTGCAAGCCCTTTTAATACCAAACCAGGGATGGAAGGCAAGATTACAGATTAACAGAGTTGGAAGGGACCTTGTTAGGAAGGGGGGGGGGGAGAAAGGGAGGGCTGAGAAGCCAAGCAGTACCAGCCTGTCCAGGAGATACTCCCATCTAGCCCAAGGTTCTAGAGGTGGAGCTCTTACCTCACAATCAGGAGGCTATGAGTTCGATCCTAGGGAGAGGCTAATATTTGGAATAGACTCTCCTGCTCGAGCAGGGGGTTGGACTAGATGACCTCCAAGGTCCCTTCCAGCTCTGTTATTCTATGTTTCACCCAAAGGAAAGAGTAGATTTGATCACTTATTGTACCCTGTGACTATTATTAAGTGTTGTACCTTATGATTCTTGACTGTTGACGAATGTATCTTTTATTTTATGTATACTGAGAGCATTTGCACCAAGACAAATTCCTTGTGTGTCCAATCACCCTTGGCCAATAAAGAATTCTATTCTATTCTATTCTATTCTATTCTATTCTATTCTATTCTATTCTATTCTATTCTATTCTTTAAACTAACTGTTTCCTAATATGATTTGATTGCTTATTATTCTGTCCTTTGATTCAATTGTTGAATATAAAGACAGATAGATAACTCTACAAATTCTTCCATACAAAGTTTCTTTTATTGGATTATATTAGGTATCCTCAAGGTAACTCACAGTTATGTCGAGATGCGTCTAATGTCCAATTCTTTGCATAGTTGAAATCATAGTGTAAAATGATAGTAATCTTTCCCCTATTTCATCCCATAGTAGTAGAGCCAAAGGAGAAGCGCTAGAATGAAGCTAGGGTCCGAGCAAGAGTGAAGAAACCTCCCCCAACCCACCAAAGATCAATTCAGTGACCAATTAGGGTTACAGATATGGCCACATGACATGAACTACATTTCCCAGGATACCTTAACTACATTTACCATGATTCAGTCCCTTAAGGGGACAGCTCCCAAGTCCTAACTAACTGTACCAATTCCCATTAACTATAACTGGCTGGACAGCACACTTATTGTACCCTGTGACTATCATGAAGTGTTGTACCTGATGATTCTTAACTCTTGACGAATGTCTCTTTTCTTTTATGTATACTTGAGAGCTTATGCACCAAAGACAAATTCTTTGTGTGTCCAGTCACACTTGGTTAAGGAAGAATTCTATTTATCTATCTAGATGGAGAAGGTGCAAATCAAGGGTCCGTTACCCAAACAACAGCAATACTTCTAACTGGACAATGACTGATGACAAGAGGGAGGCCAGGGGGTTGGGGGAGGGGGGAAGGGAAAGTTAACTCTATCTTTTTTTATGCACCAAAGCAACAGATTTCAGCCTGCTACTTCTGTAACCACTTTTGCCCCAGTAAAGTATACTTATCAGGTCTGTGTATCGGCCATTCTCCAATGGAAGAAGAAGGTGATACAACTAATCCTTTTTGATGTAACTTGGACATCCTAATTCTTGTAATAAATCTGTATAACTTGTACATGATATACAACTGGGGGACTGGAGCCCGAGAGGTTGGAAACTTGTCACCTCTTGGAGAGATAGCAAGCGGAGAAGGGGCCATAAAAATTCCAGCTCCGAAAGAAACTTCCTGGGAATCTCTTCTCAACTACATTCCCAGAAAAAATAAAGGGGGTGGGAGGAATTAACATGTTGCTTCTTTGTATTGACAAAATCCACACCGGACTAAGGGAGGGGTTTCTAACTCCCTTTATCTAAGCTACGTGCCTGGAGGGATATCAGACCCTGCTTTGAACATCGCCTGGATCTTTTTCCTTTTCAATAAAGAATTCCTTTTGAAATACCCAGTTTTCAAAAGTTCATTCTTATCCTTTAATGGGGAGAAAGTGTAGGCCTTACAATACTCTTGGTCATGTGAATGACCAGGGAGTCTTTCTTTACTGAAGTGGGATGGATGAAACCAGGCTCCATCTGGAACGTGTGTCTCTTTAGAAACTGAACACCAACCCCCAACCTCCCCTGCAATGCCCCCCCCCCCATCTCCATATCACATATCACAAAGGAGGGAGGCCTGGAATTGACTGCCATGGGTGGGATACTTACGAAATATTTGCAGATCAAAGGACTCATCCACCCTTTCTGCACCTGATGGAACAATTCCTGCTGTGAATCTGCCAGCATCCTCTTTCTTGAGATGGCTGAGTTGTAATTCTCTGCAGTACTTGGAGGTGTTCACTCGCTTTAGATAGGCTGGGTCGGGGACCAGGAGGCCACAGGGCTTCCTAAAGGTCACCACAGCAATAATTTCAGACTTAGTGCTGACAACTTTAGTCCAGGAAATTGAATTAAATGATGAAGAGAACTTCACTTTGAACGTGACAGACTGTCCCAGAATGCCATTCACTTGTGCTTCAGTGTCTTCTGTAAAAATCAAAGCAAAGAGAGAGGAAGCCTTCAAAATTGGATCAAAAGAGACCTTCTAAGAGACATTTCTCACTCAGAGAAACCTTTTCTGAGAAGAGACAAAATCAGGTTCTTAACAACCAGTTCTGTGGGCCTAATTTCAACCTCCGGAAGGGTGAAAATGGCCTCAAACTGGCCAAACATCAGCTGGGAGGTGTGTGTATGCACAGTGCAGGTAAGTTTGGCTGGGGCTTGTGTGCCCACACAAATGGCTCTGCGTGTCACCTGTGGCACACATGCCATAGAGACTATTATAGTCATGGGACTATTATATCCCAGACTTCTAAAGGAGCTGGCAGAGGTCACCTCAGAACCACCACACCACATCTTTCAAAAATCCTGGAGCACCAGGGAACTCGACCAGAGGACTGGAAAAGAGCTGATGTGGTTCCCATCTTCAAAAAAGGAAAAAAAAAAAAAAAACCCAGACCCAGGAAACTACAAATCAATCAGCCTAACATCAATACCCGGGAAGATACTGGAAAAAATAATAAAAAACCAGATCTGTGAACGTCTAGTCAGCTAGCTGTAAGGATTCCGTCAGTTACCCCAATTAAATCATGACTCTCAAGCCAAACTTCCAAAACTTAAAAAGGATTTCCGGCATTGCCTGGGTAGAGCCGACTCTGAGACACATCATTCACTGTCACCCTTGACCCTGGCTTTCCCCCCTACCCCCTGGGTGTATCATGATTCATATCCTCCAATGGGACTCCTTCATAGCCCAGAGCCATCAATCAGGCTCTCCAGTTAGAATTTTACAAGGCAGAAACTTTGGACAACTAGAAACTATCTTTGAAAACATTTGTGGAATGCGCTTTCGGTTTCCAAGCTGCTGCACTGCTTTTTCAAACCCCTTTCCCCCCTTCCCTCCCTTTCTGTTGGCAGCTCTAAAAAGACCATAGAAATATTTTATGAGTTGACAGTTATAATTAGTAGTGTTGAACCTGATGATTCTTGACCCTTGACAAATGCATCTTTTCTTTTATGTATACTGAAAGCATTTGCACCAAGACAAATTCCTTGTGTGTCCATTCACACTTGGCCAATAAGGAATTTTATTCTCTATTCTATTCTCTATTTGATTCGATTCTCTATTCGATTCGATTTTCTATTTTATTCTATATTCTCTATTCTATTCCATTCCATTCTTATTGCTACTCTACCCTACTCTATTCTTATGGCTATTCTATTCTATTCTATTCCATTCCTTCCAATATCTATTCTATCCCATTCCACCCTATTTTCTATTCTATTCTATTCTATTCTATTCTATTCTATTCTATTCTATTCCTTCCAATATCTATTCTATCCCATTCCACCCTATTTTCTATTCTATTCTATTCTAAAAACCAAAGGTATAAGTACCTTTAGGCAAAACCTGGCTCAAAACCAATAACCGTGAGAGGGACTTTGGCGTCCTAGTGGACGGTCACTTAAGCATGAGTCAGCAGTGTGCAGCATCAGTTTAAAAAGCGAATACTTTTTTTCTGTTTGGTTGTATAAACAGAGGCATAAAATTGCGTGAAGTATTAGTACTGCTTTATAAAGTCTTAGTAAGACCACACCTGGAATATTGAATCCAGTTTTGGTCCCTGCATTACAAAAAAGTTGTTCAGACTTTGCAAAGAAGACCAACTAAGAGGATTAAAGGCCTGGAGAACAGTTGCAGGATTTAGACATGGCTAGTCTAGCGAAAAGAAGGTCTAGGTGGGACATGATAAGAGTCTTCCAATATTTGAGGGGCTGCCCCAAAGAAGAGGGGGGAGGTCAAATTATTCCCCAAAGCACCTGAAGGCGGGAAAGAAGCAAGGGATGGAAATTAATCAAGGAAAGAAGCAACCTGGAACAAAGGAGGAATGTCTTGAAAGTTATGGGAGGCTGCTCTTTGCTAAGCACTTCGCAGTGGCTTCTTGGATTGTGGACAAAGGATCCCCAGGTTCCATTTCATGGTTATGATGCCCTCACTATTAGCTTTTAAAACATGACTTCAAAAGAACTGTGTTGCTACTCATGCGGTCTTCACTTCTCCTCTCTCCCACATTAACAGCTTCCCTTATGATTCTTCTTCCCCATTTTTGTGTTGTTTATTGTAGACACAAAGCCAAACAAAACCCTCAAAATATTATTGCAGACAAATTCTCTTGAAAACTCCTTTTTTGCCACATGACTCTGGGGTACCCTGTGCTCAGCACCTGGGAGAGCATGTTACCTGGCAAGTCTCATGCCGAGATGCAGCTTCGTACCCTGACAGTCTTCAGGGTCTCAATGACTGAAATAAGACATCCTCAGAGCTGCCAAGAGTCTGAACCAACTGAGGTGGGCTTACTCTACCAACTTTGCCAAAGGTTAGGATGGCTCACCTTCTTTTTTTCCAGGACTATCAACATGCCTTTTTCTCAAAATAGTTGGTCAACAAGGGCATGAGTCTTGTTTGGGAAAGTCTTGGCTGTTTTTCAGCATAGGGAAAGAGAAGGATGAGTCTCACCTATTCCAGGTACTCATTGACAACCTGAAAGGAACCTGCTGAGATATTTTGGATCAGGGCTTCCTAACCTTGGCCTCTTTAAGATATGTGGACCAACCCCCCAGAATTCCCTAGTCAGACAGCCATTCAATTCTGGGAGTTGAAGTCCATGTGTCTTAAAGGGGCCAAAATTGGAAAACTGTCCTTGGAGGACCACTCTCTGGACTTCAGATGAGTTGGAGAGTTTCAGGCTCCCTCAACCATGTTCATTGACATGTACCTCCTTCAGGTGGGTCTTGGATGACCTCCATCCTCCTATTGTGCACAAACATTGAGCTGAGAAAGGTCCTCAAGACAGTGAGAGAACAAGCTGGAGCATCCCAATGTTCATGTGATCAACATTAAAATAGGTCATCCAGGTTTTGTGCAGCAAAATCTTAGATAAGGTGCTTACATGCTCCACCAAAGGGAAAGGTCTAGCTTTATTCTCTTGTAAGACAGAGGAGTATTGCTAAAGATGTGACTAACTAAGAATTAGGCAAGTAGGAAGTTGTCCAATGGCTTTGAAAGAGTCAGTCTTGACCATAAAGGGGAACTTTTTCTTAAAAAAAATGTCAAAACCATAAGAAAGGTGAAGTCAAATTTCTTCACACTTAGAACACAGAATAATAGTGTTGGCAGGGACTGTGGAAATCTACTAAGTCACCCCTAACTGCCTGCTCAAGCAGGGGAACTTACTGTAGACCATTCAGGCCAAATGGCTGTCCAGTCTCTTCTTAAAAATCTCCATCAATGTTGGAGATGTTGGGTTCACAACCTTGGCTGAGTAGCTGAACAGACCAGGGTCATCCTTGATGTAAATATACAGCTGAGGAAGGAGAGGAGGTAAGGTCCTCATTAGTTAGGGCTAGAAAATATTTGGACAATAGAGTCAACCCCAAAGCAGGGGTCTCCAACCTTGACCACTTTAAGACTTTTGGACTTCAACTCCCACAAATCTTAAAGTGGCCAAGGTTGAAGACCCCTGCTCCAAAGCACTTGAAGGCTAAACAACAGTGGTGGGATTCAAATATTTTTGCCACCGGTTCTATGGGAATGGCTTGGTGGGTGTGCTTTGCACAGGCACAGAGGTGTTCTAACTCACCTCCTGCAACCCGACACGATCCCGGTCACTTCAGCAGCTGCCACATGGCATCTTCTGTGCCATGCAAAGCAGCTGCACTTCAAATTCAGCAGATAAAGGTGGGCCCAAGAGCGGAGCGGCAGAGAGAACCGGTTTGGTCCCTGCTGCTCATCGCTGCTACTGGCTCACCAGAACCGGGCTGAATTGGTAAAATACCACCACTGCTGAACAGGAAGCAGTGGATGCAGAGAAGACACAACCAACCAAAAACTAAGGAGAAATTTCCTGACAGAACAATTAGTCAGAGGAACAGCTTGCCTTCAGAAGTTGTGGGTGCTCTATTTCTCTAGCCATTGTTGGGCAGCCATTTGTTTGAACTGGTGTTGTCAGTGTTATGTTCTGCGCATGGGCGCAAGGAACAGAGATGAGACTGTGAACAGTGAACTTCAACTCTTTATTAGTCATTCTGAACAGAGCGAAACCCTAGGGCAGCAGCAGCCCTTTTATAGGCAAGCTGCTGATCTAGTAACCAATAAGAAACGTGAAGTATTAACCCTCTTAACCAATGAGAGTGGCTCGTTAACAGCCAATCAGATTCTCCTGAACGGACCAATCTGATATCGCTATTTATTAGCCAATCAGAAGTGCAGGACTAGAACCCTGCTATTTTCTAAAGGTTTTGATAAACTTTAAGTGTTTTATTAGTTCATAACAGTCAGCCTTCAAGATCTTCTACTATTGCTTTGCATCTTTCGGCTGCCATAAGTAATGGGGGGAGGAGGGGGGCTTTGGTCTGGGAAGAGAGCTGGAGGTGTTACATTCTTGTGTTGTGTAAATGAGGAGTGGTGGGGGGAGTATAAATTCCTGCTTTTAGATTTCTATTTCTTGCTTAGCTTTCTTTTCTCTGCGCAGCTGCAAACCTTTATCAAAATATGCCAAGGTCAACGGACAGAGATGCCCACATGATCATATTCAGAACTTTTAATTGGAAGAATCTTTTGAACTATGGGGCGTGGGAACATTTCCATCACTTTGTATATGTGATCTGTGCGCCTAATTTCTCAGATTCAGAATCCTACTTGATGCTACCACTTCATTTTCAGTAAAAGAATTCTTTTCTCTAATCTATGGAGTCTAAGTATTTCTTTCTTGGATTTTGAATGGAGCACAGACTGACAGGTATAGGGTCTCCTGCTTGAGCAGGGGGTTGGACTAGAAGACCTCCAAGGACCCTTCCAACTCTGTTATCCTATTAGTTTTCTCTCCATTCAAGATCCACCAAAGCAGAAAGAGGTGTCCATCTTTCTTGCGATATTCAGGTAACAAGGCTTCCTTCAGGAATGGAAAAGCCATTCTCACAATTATCTTTCAAAAAAGTGTAAGGTGATAAGAAGGCAGACCAAAGACAAAGAAAGGATCGAAGAGTTGAAGGCAGGGGTGGGGTGTTTCTGGTTCTGTGTTTGCTGCTGTTTGGCCCACTTGCCCGCCCGGGCTCTTACCTGTCCTTTATTTCCTGCTTTTTCAACTCCTTTGCGCAGCACAGCTGAGGTTGAAAAAGCAGGGAAAAAGAGGCTTTTCAAACACTGTGCATCGGCACACAGTGCTTTTCAGCTGTTCGGGCGGCACAGCTTAAAGTTTGTTTACATGCGTGCACAGCCTATGCAAAATGTAGTCACCGAACCAGCAGTAACACCAGTTGAATCCCACCCCTGGTTGAAGGAATGTTTCTTTCCCATTCTTATGGTAGAAGATATGGACAAGTGGCTGAGCTCATATTGATTCTTGCAGGGAAGGAATCAAATCAACTAAAAGAAATATATAATGGAAGATATCCTGAGAGACCTTAAGACTGTGGTCTTCAATCTTGACAGCTTTAAGACTTGTGGACTTCAACTCCCAGAATTCCTCTTCCTCCAGTCGTGTTAGCTCAGGGATTCTGGGAGTTGAAGTTCACAAGTCTTAAAGCTTGTCAAGTTTGAAGAACCTTGTGATAGATGATAGATACATGCATTGATGCATGCATAGATAGATAGATTGATAGATAGGTAAATAGGTAGGCAGGTACAGAGAGAGAGATGATAGATTGATAGATGATAAGTGATAGTTGATAGATCAGGGATCTTCAAACTTGACAGCTTTAAGACTAGTGGACTTCAACTCCCAGAATTCCTCCTCCCATCATGTTAGCTCAGGAATTCTGGGAGTTGAAGTCCACAAGTCTTAAACTTGCCAAGGTGGTGAGCCAAGGATAGATCTTGCCTTAAGAGGTGAGCCAAGGATAGATCACCAGGTCCTTATCACATCCATCTGAGAGCTCTTGAAGAGTCCAAATGGGATGTAATTTGTCCCTCAAACTCAGACACATTACAAGCCAGGCTGGAAAGAGTTAAGGAGACATTCTGAGGGATAGGGACAGAGGTGGAATTCAGCAGGTTCTGACCAGTTCTGGAGAACCGGTAACAGAAATTCTGAGTAGTTTGGAGAACTGGCAAATACCATCTCTGACTGGAGATTTTACAGTATCCTTCCCCTGCCACGCCCACAGAACCGGTAATAAAAAAACGTTGAATCCCACCACTGGATAAAGAGATGGTGGGCCACCTCTGCAGATTATAGCACACAATTCAGAGAGGGTGGAACCAAGAATGATGGTTGTTGAAGAACTCTAGAACTCTTTTTGGGTAAACTGTCAGCCAAGTGGCAAATATAAATGTGTTGCAAAATGGACAGAAATGCTAACTTCAATGTGTTTGGTACCCTTTACCATGGGGAAAAAAATTGTTTGTTAGGATGGCATGGAGAAGGTGGGCACAGACAAGGTCCTCTCTAACTCCCCAAATAACTGGATAATTAGGGGTTAGGTATAAAGATGATAGGACAAAAGAAAGACTGTCAGATCCATGTATCTGCCATTCTTCAATGGAAGAAGAAGGGTGTGTGTATGTGTGATACAACTAATCCTTTTTGATGTAACCTGAATATCTTAATTCTTGTATTGAATTTGTATAACCTGCACACGATATACAACTGGGGAACTGGAGCCCGAGAGGCTGGAAATTTGTCACCTCTTGGAGAGATAGCAAGAGGAGAAGGGGCCATAAAAATTTCAGCTTCGAAAGAAACTTCCTGGGAATCTCTTCTCAACTACATTCCCAGAAAAAATAAAGGGGGTGGGAGGAATTAACATGTTGCTTCTTTGTACCAATGAAATCCACACCACACTAAGGGGTGGTGGTGTTTCTAATTCCCTTTATCTAAACTGCATGCCTGGAGGGATATCAGATCCTGCTTTGAACATCACCTGGATCTTTTTCCTTTTCAATAAAGGATTCCTTTTGAAATACCCAGTTTTCCAAAGTTCATTCTTATTGTCTGAAGGGGAGAGAGTCTGGGCCTTATAAAGAGTTTCTTCACACAGTGCATGATTAACTTCTGTAACTCATTACAACTGGGCCATTCTTATAGAAATCGCAGAGGAAATCTATTCATAGCCCTGTGATCTGTGACTGGAAGAGAGTCCACTTAAAATTTGCATTTGAAATTATGCAAAGCCTGATAAAAATAAAAGGAAATACTGCTGAATCTATCACAAAGCCTTCTGTGTAAGATGCTCGTGACAGCAATAGAAACGGGGAGAGGGTTATATATATCCACTGATGGACTTCCCCAACTGGAGGGTGACAAGAGGTCACGAGGATGACTGGGACGGGAATTTCTTTCAGTATTGCCACATACTCATTTCAAGCAAAAGAGAGTTTTTAAGCTTGGGACTGAAACGAGGGAACCTTCATCAGGCATGGGATTCAAATTCTTTAACAACTGGTTCTGTGGGCGTGGCCAGATGGGCATGGCCATGTGACTGGGTGGGCGTGCTTCTTCTCTTTTTTTTTGTAGCACACACCACCACTACTACCGGGTGTTTTTTTGCCTTCTGGGCCTCAAGGAAGCCTCCTGGTCGAAGCAGTAAGACAGCAAGGGGGATCCCAGCACAGCTGATCATTGGAACAGCTGATTGTCATGAGGCGGGGAAAAGAAATAACTTAAGGATTGACTGGGTGGGGAGGAGCTGGGCCAGCCTGGGGCACAATTTGCTGGTTCTCCGAACTGCGCAGAATCACAACAACCGGTTCTATAGAACCGGTCCGAACCGGTAGAATAGCAATAGCACTTAGACATATACCACTTTATAGTGCTTTCCAGCCCTCTCAAAGTGGTTTACAGAGTCAGCCTTTTGCCCTCCAAGAATCTGCATGCTCATTTTACCCACCTCGGAAGGACGGAAGGATGAATCAACCTTGAGCCTGGTGGGATGTGAACTGCCAAATTGCAGTGGGAGTAGCTTGCAGTACTGCACTCTAACCACTGTTCCACCGAGGCTCCACCCCTGTCCTTCATGCTCTTTGAGCTTGTTGGTTTTCTTGCAGATGTTTTATGACCCAACTAGGTAACATCATTAGCAGAAGGGAGAGTGGAGTTTGCTTTCAATTTATACTGCTGGTCCTTACAACCACAATTGGGACCAGACTTACAACCACAATTGGGACCAGACTTACAACCACAATTGGGACCAGACTATTGAAACTGGATCTAAAGTGGATCCATTCTGGGACTCCTGCCCCTCATCTCCACACAATTTACTTAATTTAAGTAAATTGCCAGAGACGTCCACAGAGTGCAGTCAAAAAAAGTCAAGATGGCAGTTGAGGCGATGCATTCAAAGCCCCTCAGATGCCATCTTGACTTTTTTGACACTCCCAAGGTAAAAAATGATTGCTGTTCCTAAGTGGCTCTGTCTTGCTGTTCAGAGGACTTTCACAGCTACTGAAAATAAAACCAAAAACAGCCAGTTTGCACAACTGTTACCAGTGATGACTTGTTTTGTGGTTTCATTTCCTGACTGTGCAGGAAAGAGGTCCACTTTTACCCCACAAAAAGGGCCTTTGTGGCTATTTTTCTATCGATAATTTGGGTTGGATTGGGATAATTTGGATTCAGAGGGCAAGGAATTTTGGACATAATGTCATGCTTGAACAATAGGAAAATATGTGGATGAAGAATTTAGAATTTACATTAAATTATAATCTCAAAGAGAATTTGTTTAAAATGATGTATTGTTGGAATTTAACACAATTATTTAACATGTATGTTAGGGATAACATTGTTTACCCTAACTGGTTTAGGTAAATAATAATATGTTATCATGGTTTATATGTAAAGTTGTCTGCAACTTTAACTATGGGAAAGTAATTAAGGGAGTGGTTGTGAAAGCACTTTAAAAGAAGCAAGACTGCAGCTTGCTCTCTCTCTGGCTTTGATGATCCCTGATTACTGCTTGGAATCAAGACTGCATTGCTCGAACGGGAGAGATAAACAAAGGACTGATTTGTAAGTGAACTGACATAGGATATTCTACATGGACTTTGCTAACTGAATATCCCTGAATGGACTGACTAAATGATACATGACTATTGGACTGTTATTTTGACTATGCTATGAACTCATAATGGAATAAACTATATTTTTGATAGCACAAGCGTATCTGTTATTTTTACTGTATGTTAATAAACATACAAGCTTAGCTCACTCATTTATCTGTGTGCCTATCTGACTAACGCTGCACATTCTGTTTAGCTTGTCTCCCTAACCCTGGTTGGGGAAACCAGGCTTAACACTGGTTATGGGCCCAGAGGCTGCAAAGTCAGTTTAACTAGGATAAAACAGATTTATGTAAAAGTGAGAGTTTGTGTTGTCATACATTACAGTAAACAGACAGCTGTGTTTTATTAATTATAGTTTTATATCCATATAAGAAAACATGGCACAAGTCAATTTACAAAGTTTGTCCCTTATATCCAAGTTGGATGGAACAAACTATGTATCATGGTCTATGAAATGTAGTCTGCTTCTACGAAGAGAAGGTTTGTGGAACATAATTGAAAATCCACCAAACGTAGAAGAATGGGATCCAGAGGATGATGAAGACAGACTAAAGATAGAAGAATTTATGCATAAAAATGAACACGCTATTTGCATAATTGCTTTAACCTTAACTGACCAACAGCTTGTTTATATCCACGGAGAGAAAACGGCTGTTGGGTGTTGGCAGAAGCTGAAGAGGATTTATGTTCGAGATAATGTTGGTGCTCACATAAATCTAACACGGAAGCTTTTCAGTACGCATCTCCAGATGAATGGTGATATGCTGAGTCATTTGAAAACTATGCAAAGCATTTTTCAAGAACTGCACAAGAAAGAGCTTATTTTCTCTGAACTACACCAAGTCTACATAATTCTATCTTCCCTTGATGAAAGTTATGACAACTACGTAACTTCCCTTGAAATTTTGCCAAAGGAAAGCCTAACTTTAACTGATATAACTGGCAGATTGATTGAAGAGGCCAGAAGAAGGCTTGAAAGAGACGATTTAAGGAGGCAGCAACCTCAAAAAGAAGATAATGAATCTCCTACTGCATACGCAATTAAAAAGTGTTTTAATTGTGGAGGAAGAGGACATTTGGCAAGATTTTGTAAAAAGGCAAAGCGCCAGAACGCTGGCCAGAATACTAACTGAATATCCCTGAATGGACTGACTAAATGATACATGACTATTGGACTGTTATTTTGACTATGCTATGAACTCATAATGGAATAAACTATATTTTTGATAGCACAAGCGTATCTGTTATTTTTACTGTATGTTAATAAACATACAAGCTTAGCTCATTCATTTATCTGTGTGCCTATCTGACTAACGCTGCACATTCTGTTTAGCTTGTCTCCCTAACCCTGGTTGGGGAACCCAGGCTTAACAATGTATAAAGGCATGTCACATGAATGTTGAAAGCATAAAAATAAAGAAGGGACTTTCTAACATTTATGGTGCACATGTGATAAAGCAAAAAAAAAAAGGGCATATAATTCATGTGCTGGTCAGACAGTATATAGTTAATTGGGAATTGGGAGCTGTCCCCTTAAGGGAATGCCTCATGGGAAATGTAGTTAATACCTCATGGGAAATGTAGTTCATGTCATGTGGTCACATCTGTAATCATGATTGGTCACTGAATTGACCCTTGGTTAGGTTTGGGGAGTTTCCTTTATTCTTGCTTGGACCCCAGCATCGTGCTGGTGTCTTTCCCTTTGCTCCATCATTATAGGATGAAGATAACTATATTTTCACACTATGAAAATAACTATACAAAGATTGGACATTAGATGAATCTCAACATAACTGTGAGTTATACCTTGAGGATGCCTATTACAATCCAATAAAGAAACTTTGTATGGAAGCCTTGGTAGAGTTTATCTACCTAATTCTGAAAACAGAGATAAAAATGAACCCAGAACTTTTCCTTTCGGATCTCATGGAAAACGAACTGGAGAAAAAATTTGGAACATTTGTTGCAGCAAGACTATCGTATGCACAAAAATGGAAGGACACTTCAATTCCTATTATGGAAGAATGGTTGCAGAAGTTGATGGAGTTGGCGGAAATGGTGAAAATGACTACTCTGATTAAAGAAAAGAAAATAAGCACTTTTATTTCCACATGGAAACCACTTCTGAACTTAGTGCTTGATGTGGAAAAGAGTGTAACTCTGACTTTGGGTTTTATAGATTAGATGGATAGATCTTTGTTGAAATGAAATAACTTGTTCTTATTATTATGGAGAAGCAAAAAGTTGTGCTTTGATGTTAATGCCTTATTTTACTATAACAGAGAGAGAAGTCAATGCTCCCTTTTCTTTCTCTTTCCTTCCTCACTTCATTTCCCCCTTTCTGTTCGCCTCCCCACTGTTCTTCTATTTGTTTTTCTTTTTTTATTTTATAATACTCTATCTTGTGACATAAAGATAATTTGGGTTGGGGTAGCTTGCTGGTAGTGTCAGAATTCCAAGTAACAGACCCAATGCAATCAAAACTCTGAGGCCAAAAAGCTTCTCCTCAAAATCCAGATTTATTAGGCATGTCATATTGGCACATCTGATGAAACCCGACTCTGAAGGTCCCGGGGTTTTCCCCACGCAAAATAAAAATCAAAGTTCTTCCCACCCCAGTCCACATGTCCATCACATGATCCAACCAGGTCATGGCCCCAACTCCAGTTGGTTTAGTCCAGAGATCTCCAAACTTGGCAACTTTAAGATGTCCACACAACTTCAACTCCCAGAATTCTCCAGCCACACGTCTTAAAATTGCCAAGTTTGGGGGCTTCTGGTTTGGTCCATGCCTCCCCAGCACCTGGTGAGAACATCTTTGGTTCCCAGGAGAAATAATGTTATTTTGGCTACAGATCAGTTGTGTGGTGGGGGTGCACGAAGGGAGGCTCAGCCAAACTCATTGTACGTATGTTGTACTGTGACAATAAAGGTAATAATAATCCCCAGCTCTCTTTGTTTCCACCCCACCCATTCCCACAGCTCCAACCAGCCTTGCTACGGCAGCCCTGAAGAGGCACCAAAATGGCTTCAGGGTTGACAGAATACAGAATAGAGGAGAATAGAGATCTAATAGCAAAGGCATTGAGGCTTATATGCTGCCCCATAGCACTTCACCGCTCCCTCTCTGGTTAGTTTACAATGTTGAAGCATTATTTGCATATTGCCCCCAACAATCTGGTCTTCTGAGATTCTCAGTCATCCAGGTCATGGTTGTCCCAAAGATGTTTTTCAAGAAAACTTCCTTGGTTGTTTTTTTTTTTCTCCTTGAAGACCTTTTGCTTCTCATCATTCTTCAGTTCTTCTTCAGCTTCAGAACGGAAGAAGCTTCTTGGATGAGAAGCAAAATGTTTTCAAGGAACAAAACCCTAAGAAAGTCCTATTGGAAAAATATCTTTGGGACAATCGTCATTTTATCAACCTCGGAAGGATAGAAATCTGAGTCCACTTTGAGCCCTCTTAGGATTTCAATTCCTGGCTGTGGGCAGAGTTAGCCTGCAATACTGTACTTTAACCACTGTGTCACCAGGCAGTTATTATTATATGTTGATTAGGTTTATAATATTAACAATGTATTATTCATGTATTATTCTAGTAAATAAAAACCTGGGTTGTATAAATAGAGACATAGAATCAAGATCACATGAAGTATTAGAGCCGCTTTATAAAACCCTAGTAAGGCCTCACCTGCCATACTGAAACCAATTCTGGTCACCATACTAGAAAAAAGATGTTGAGCCTTTCGAAAAAGTTCAGAGAAGAGCAACTAAGATGGTCGAAGGCCTGGAGACTAAAACATATGAAGAACGGTTGCGGGATTTGGGTCTGGCTTGTCTAAAGAAAAGAAGAATTAGGGGGGATAGGATAGCAATCTTCCAGTATTTATGGGGTTGCCCCAAAGAGGGATGGGGTCCATTTATTCTCCAAAGCACCTGAAGGCAGGACAAGAAACAAGGGATGGAAACTAATCAAGGAAAGAAGCAACCTGGAATTAAGGAGAAACTTCCTGACAGTGAGGAGTATTAGCCTGTGGAACTGCTTGCCACCAGAAGTTGTGGGTGCTTCATCACTGGAGGTTTTTAAGAAGAGACTGGACAGTCACCGGTCTGAGATGTTATAGGTTCTCCTGCTTGAGCAGGGGGCTGGACTAGAAGACCTCCAAGGTCCCTTCCAGCTCTATTCTATTCTAAGAATAACAATGCCCTAAACCTAATGCTGGTAATTGGTGCAAGGTGTGGAATGGTTTTTGTTTGTTTTTTTTTTGAAAGATCAATAATTGCTAAAAAGTTAAGAGAAAACAAAAGTTTGAAATTCATTGCAAACAGGCTCCTTCCTAATCTAAGGAAGCAGTTTTTCTTCCTGTCTTGCCACCCCTTATCTGCAGCAACTTATGTTCACTAAATATGCTGAAGAGTCTTATCAGAAAAAGACAAAATGCTTGGTTTTGAAGATCCTCTCTCCACCCCCCAAAATTCCCATCTAATTGCATTTTCATGCTCCTTTCATGCTTCCTTTCCAATTTCCTCTATGACTATCGATAGGGCCCCAAAGCTGGATCTTCCCACTTCCTTGTGACCATGCCTGGTCTGTTGGGGTGGCGTTTGCTCCAGGCTAAAATATCTCACGTGCTGCTCACAGGATGTGCTGCTCCTTATTTTTCTCTAAACCCACCTCCCATTTTATATCTTTGTATGCATCTTTTCCACAATGCTCTTGTTGCAAACCAATAACAGAAAAACAGAGTTAGAAGGGAGCTTGGAGGTCTTCTAGTCCAACCCACTGCTTAAGCAAGAAACCTTGTAGTAAGGGGTGTCCAATCTTGGCAACTTTAACAGATCCAGCCTTGTCACAGCTATGCTGGCTGAGGAATTCTGGGAGTTGAAGTCTTAAATTGGCCAAGATTGGGCACTCTAGCCACTCACACCACTTTCAGGCAAATCCCTTCTCGGAAGGTGGCATATTTCATTCTTCATATTCTTAATGCCATTGCCAGGACTTAGAACATAGAATCATGGGATTGGAAGGGACCTTAGAGGTCTTCTAGTCCAACTCATTGCTCAAGCAGGAGACCCTACACCATTCCAGACAAATGGCTGCCCAATTTGTTCCTAAAAACCTCCCGGGATGTGGAGCTCTCACAACTTATTTATTTTTATTTATTTATTTGTATTTGTCAATTGCTTACAAGATAATAGGTATAAGTAAAAACATAGTTATGAATACATGGATACATATAAGAAAAAAATATATAAAAGAAACAATAGGACAGGGATGGTAGGCACCAACGTTGGTGCGCTTATGCACGCCCCTTACAGACCTCTTAGGAAAGGGGTGAGGTCAATAGAAGACAGTCTAAGGTTAAAGTCTTTGGGGTTTGAGGAAGAAACCACAGAGTCAGGTAGAGTATTCCAGACATTGACCACTCTGTGGCTGAAGTCGTATTTCCTGCAACCAAGTTTGGTGCGATTAACCTTGATTTTGTATCTATTGTGTGCTCTTGTATTGTTATGGTTGAAGCTGAAGTATTCGTTGACAGGTAGGACATTGCAATGGATGATTTTATATGCTAAGATCGGACCAGAGGCGGCGTAGTTCTTGGTTTTCTAGGTCTAAAATTTCAAGTCTGGTGGCATAAGGTATTCTGCAACTAATAGAGGAATGGAGAACTCTTCTTGTGAAATATTTCTGGACTTTCTCAGCTGTGTTAATATCAGATATGTAATGTGGGCTCCAGACTGATGAGCTGTATTCGAGTATTGGTCTAGCAAATGTTTTGTACGCTCTAGTTATTAGTGTAATATTACCAGAGAAAAAGCTGTGCAAGATTAGGTTAACAACTCTTAAAGCCTTTTTGACTATGTAGTTACAGTGGGCTCTAGCAACTTAGGTCATTTGAGATGAGTACACCAAGATCCTTGACAGAGTTTGGATCATCAACAAGTAATTACAACAACTTCTGAAGGCAAGCCATTTCAACTGATTAAGGCAAATATACATATCCCAGGATAATGATGAAAATCAAATTTGGGTCGGCCACTGGGACCAGAAGAGTAAATCTCTGGTGCCAGTGACCGATCCAAATTTGAATTCACAGTATTAGATATCTTCACCACCTTGAATTATTTATAAAAATATCAACAGTGGGATCTCAATAAATCAAATACATTTCCTTTGCCATTGATGTAAAGGCACACTGTGCATGAAACAATAGAATCTCCTTTAGGGTTCAACTTGGAAATTGTCCCTGAAATTGTCCCTGGATTAATTAAAATCAAGGATCTACCATAATATCCCCGACTGAGAGATTTCTGAATTCATGGACAGTTGGCAAGAATAGCTTGCCCCCAGAAGTTGTGGGTGCCCCATCGCAGGTAATGTTTAAGAAGAGACTGGACAGGCACCTGTCTGAAATAGTATAGGTTCTCCTGCTTGAGCAGGGGGCTGGACTAGATGACCTCCAAGGTCCCTTCCAACTCCAATTTGTTATTCTGATACATGGATGAACTCAGATTAACTACAGTTCCTCTCTGAGGGACTTGGGAAGTTTAGAAATATGAAATACAGGTACAAAGGTTTCAAACTCCCCTTGAAGGTCTCATCAATACCAAGAATTTAAGTCCTGTCCTCTTTCTACCCCCCTGTGTCCCCCAATTCCAATACCACTCCAAAAATGGCTCATGAAAGCTGCATCCAAGAAGGCGGTCAGAAGAGGCTCCATCAGATACTCTCGGATTTTGACATAGCAGTTTGGCAATTTAGCATGTTGTCATTTCAGTATCTAATCCCAAAGTACTTTTACAATTTATTTCAATTGCTTTTCAGAATTGAGATATTTTTTTCTGTTTCACTTCTTGTCTTTGTAGTGTTTGGAAATTCGAGCCGCTTTATTTCTTTCCGCTACTCTTCAAAAAAGTGTTTCCGCATTTTAACCATATACAAAAATGGTATTAAAAGACCTCACTGACCGGAACAGAGATACTGCTGTTAACAATTTTGTTTACCTTTTGCAAATGCATTTGATGATTAAAATATTAGTTAAGCATATTTTAAATTAATATATTTTTGGGCGATTATAAAACTATTTATGTATTCTCCGAACTTTGGGTTTTTTGCTGTTTTAAAATCTATTTCCTGTTTTTAACTTTTTGGGTTCTCATTTTTTTCAGTGTTTTGTAGTTATTTTAATCAACATAAAATGACTTTGAAAATGTTTACTTACATGCTCTGGACCAGCATTATTGTTATGTTTGAGTCTGAAATTGAATTTTTAGTCCTGTTAATCTAGACTATACTGTTGAGTAACAGATTATATTCATATGAAGCATAAATAATAGCATTATCTTTATGTTTCTTATGCTTGTAAAGAAAAATGCAGGAAATAGTTTCTGTCTTCTGCTAGAGTTCGTTATTTCAATCTTATCTGCCTTCTTGTTGAGTTCTTTTCCAACTCAGCTCTTTTGGGCAGCAAGAAATTTCCGTTAGAAATCCTGCCCAGCTTTGAATCTGCATCTAATGCTAGAAACACAGTAAGAGAAAGACAACTTACCAATTCCCAAGAGAAGGGCTGAGAACCACAGGCTGAGGAAAATCTCGTGAGACATGTCGAAGAAATGAAACTTCCTAGCTTCTGTAAAATATATTGTCACTCAGAATTCTCCCTGCAAATTGGAACGTGCCTTAGTGGGAGGGGCATCGCAATTTCAAATTGAACGAATATATGTAGCTGCCCATCAAAATTAGAAAACAACACCCTAACCCCCAAAATAAAATAACCGTGAAAGCATTAAAAACCATTGAAACTGTTATGAACTAATAAAAGCGCTTAAATAAAGTTTTAACAAAGCTTAAACAAAAAGCAGGGTTCTAATCCTGCACTTCTTTTTTTTTTTTTTTTTTGGAAAAAGTTTTATTGATTTTAACAACAGACAAAAAACATATAAGACATAAAACATGACATAAAAAAAATAAAAAATAAAAAAATTATAACATTCTTCATAAATTTACAGTGTCTCGGTTGGTTTACCACTCCCTTTTGTGCACCATTTCATAGTCATCAGAATAATTATATTACATAATAACTCACATTATCAATCATCAATAAAATATCCCAATATCATTATTGAACAATCATTTGACTATAATTTTACTAATTCATACTTAAGCGAGATAACTATAATTAAGTTAAATTATTTTATGACAAATCATGAAATCATACCAAATCTATCTTAATAAAATATTCTTAAAAATTATCAAAACCAAGAAAAATTATATATTCATTATTTCCTAAATTTCTAAATATTCTATTATCATATTGTATTATCTAACCATTGATCAAAAAGATCCCAAACTTCATAAAATTGTTTATCTTCTTGTTCTCTAATTTCAAATGTCAATCTACTCATTTCAGCACATTCCAATATTTTCTTAATAATTTCTTCCTGTAATGGTATTTTCTCACTCTTCCAATGTTTAGCAAATACAAACCTAGCTGCTGTTAATACATTTACAATCAGATACTTTACATTTTTATTATATATATCAGGTACAATTCCCAATAAAAAAATTTCTGGTTTTAAATCTATGTGTTTCTTTATCATTTTTTCCAGCCATATGCGAATTCTAGTCCAATATTTCCTGGCCTCCTCACAAGTCTACCACATATAGTAATATGAGCCAGGTATCTGATGCTATTTCCAGCACTTTTCAGATTTATTCTTGAACATTCTTGCTATTCTTGTCGGGGGGAAATGCCACCTGTAAAACATCTTATACAAATTTTCTTTATATGCTGTTGACATTGTCATTTTATAATTTTGTGACCACAATTTTTGCCATTTCTCTAAATCAATCCCATATCTAAAATTCTTCCCCCAAGCAATCATTGTTTCTTTAACTTGTTCTTCCTCTAATTTAATTTCCAACAAATAACTATATAGTTTTTTAATCACTTTTTCATCAGTACCTGTCAAAATCCTATCTAAGTCAGTCAATTTATCATAAAATCCTTCTGTTTTAGAATCTTTAAGATACCTTGCATGTATTTGCGCATATGAAAACCAATTCATCTTTATACCTTGTTCTTCTAAATTTTGCATCGTTTTAAGTTCACCCTTTTCATCCAATAGTTCCCCATATCTAACTGTTTGTTCCTTCTTATAAGTTATAGGATACGAAAAAGCTTCAATAGTTGATAACCAAACTGGAATTTTCAAATAACATTGTTTCTTAGTTTTCTCCCAATTCAACCATAACGATTCCTGTATATAATGCCTCCTAAAATAAACCTGTGATTTAGTTCCCTTATACCATAAAAAAGCATGCCAACCCAATAATAAATCATGACCTTCTAATGTCAACAATCTAGTCTTTCTTAACGTTATCCATTCTTTAACCCACATTAAGTTTGCAGCTTGATAATACAACTCCCAATTAGGAAGGCCAAATCCTCCTCTAATTCTAGCATCCTGTAAAAGTTTTAATTTTATTCTCGCTTTCTTGCCTTGCCATATATACTTCAACACAATTTTATTTAGTTCTTCGAAGAAATCCTTGCTTAACCTAATTGGTATTGTTTGAAACAAATATAAAATTCTGGGTAAAATATTCATCTTGATTGTTGAAATTCTACCTATCAATGACAATTGTAGGTTTTCCCATTTTTTCAGGTCGGATGCTATTTGCTGTTTAAGCTTAATATAATTATTCTCTTTCCATGTAGTACATCTTGACGTCAAATATATCCCCAAATATTTAACTTTGTTCGTAACTTGAATTTTCAATAAATCTGCCAGCTCTTCTCTTTGTCTTAATAACATGTTCTTTGTCAGAATCTTTGCTTTGTCTGTATTTATTTTATCTCACCATACATCTCTATCTTTTCCAATAGTTTTAGAGCTGTCTCTAGAGGGTCTTCCAAAATAAAGACCAAATCATCCGCAAAGGCTTGCAATTTGAATTCCTCTTTTTGACTTTCATTCCTTTTATGTTTATATCCTCTCTAATATTTCTATTTAAGACTTCCAAGGTCAATACAAATAACAAAGGAGATAATGGGCATCCTTGTCTTGTACCTTTTTTAATATTAATAGAGTCTGTGAATTCTCCATCTATCATTACTTTTGTCGTTTGCTTATAATATACGGCTTCTATTGCTTGGATAAATTTTCTAGCAAAGCCCATCTGTTCCAATAGTAATAACATAAATCTCCAGTTCACATTATCAAATGCCTTTTGGGCATCTAAGAATATCAAAGCCATTTGTATTAAGTATTGAGCATGGGTTGGAATAAATGGAGACAGCCTCTGAACAGTGAACTTCAGCTCTTTATTTCCATAGTGACCTCTCAATTTAACAACAGTGAACTCTGCCTTATATTGGCAACCCTTGTAAGATTTATCCAATAACGAGCTAGGAACGCTAGCTCTTGCAACCAATAAGAACTCTCTATTAAGGGCCGATCGGATTCTTCAAAACTAGCCAATCCAGTCTGGCCGCCTAACAGCCAATCAGAAGTGCAGGGCCAGAACCCTGCACTTTACCTCAAGCTCATACTTTATTAACTATAGTGCATACACAACACCCCTTCCCTTTGGCTTCTTAATTCCGGTGTGGTTATATAGTCCCTTAGATAGGACGGTTGTCTTTTAAGTCTCTTGGATTTTCGTTGGATTGGTTGATTGCAATCCTGTTGAGGTAGATCGTTGTTTGGCAGTGGTTCTGCCTCTTGCTCAGAGTTTACTTCTTCGTCATTGCCCACATTTTCTGCAATTCCTTGTGGTGTAAACGTTTCTCCTTCCTGCTCCATTTCCTGAGTATCACTTAGTTCGTCGTTCCCTTCAAGCAGGTTCCCTGGAACTTCATCTTCTTCCGCACCTCCCCCCCCTCGGTTTGGTCATGGGGGAGCTGTTGACTGGCTGTTGCAAGTCGTGACCGCAATTGGTCGATATGCCGTTTCCACAATTTATTGTCAAGGCATTGCACCACGTAGGATTTGGGGCCGGTGACACGTACTACTGTCACCTCTCTCCATATCGGGTCGCCCGATAAGTTTCGTGTGTAAACGAGGTCTCCTACCTGGAAGGTGCGACAGCGGCCGCTGGATCCTATTGGTTTTTCCGGTTCGTAAGCAGGGTGCAACCGGTCGAGGTGGGAGCGGAGTCTTTGTCCCATCAGTAGTTCGGCGGGAGTTCTGCCGGTGACGCTATGTGGAGTGATGTGTTGCAAGAAGAGAATTTGATTGACCTTGTCGTCGATATTGTCATAGTTTACCTTTTGCAAGGTCTTTTTTACAAAATGGACCATGCGTTCTGCTCAGCCATTGGTCGCAGGGTGCATAGGCGAGGTGAGTGCATGGCGGATGCTGCGGTCAGCAAGGTACTGCTCGAACATTAGTGCAGTAAACTGTGGCCTGTTATCAGACACCAGGACGTCTGGCAATCTGTGGGTTGCAAAGAGTCTGTTTAGAATCTTGATCACCGCCTCGGAGGTTGTAGCCGTCATACGATGAATTTCCAGCCAATTGGAGTAGGCGTCGACTGAAAGTAGGAAGGTATGGCCCTTGGTTGGCCCTGCGAAATCCAGGTGGATTCTGGACCAGGGTCCACGTGTCGTCTCCCATTCAGTAGGCATGGCTTTTGGTGGGGCGTTGCTGACTTGTTGGCAATTGGGACACGCTTTAACCCACTGCTCGATTTGCCGGTCCATGCCCGGCCACCATGCGTAGCTTCATGCAAGCGCCTTCATTCGCACGATGCCAGGGTGGCCCTCATGCAGAATTCGCAGCAGCGTCTTCCAGAGTCGTTCTGGGACAATGACTCTATCGCCCCAGATATACAGCCCCTTTGGGAGAAAAGTTCAGTCTGACGAGATTTGAATGGTGCAAAGTCATCTGGTACTTGGTCCAATGGCCATCCATGCCTAGGACTCAAGCTAGGGTGTGGTCTCGTTTGGTTTCTCTCGTGATGTCTCGGGCGGTCATGGGCAGCAAGTTGAGTGCTTCGATTTGCAATGTGGTTGCCGTTGGTGCCGGATCGTCGAGAGTCTCTGGAAGCGGTGCTTGGCTCAATGCGTCGGCGTGGGGAATGGCTTTCCCCGGGCGATATTGCAGCCGATAATTATAAGCAGCTAGGAATTCTGATCATCGGGTCATTCTAGGGGATAATATGTAGGGGGTTGGCTTGTCCCCGGCTATTATCCCTAGCAACGGTTTGTGGTCAGTCACAATGGTAAAAACCCTCCCATACACGTATTCATGAAATTTTTTTACAGCTGAAACGATTGTGAGGGCTTCTTTATCAATTTGTCCATAGTTTCGCTCTGCTTTTGAAAGAGTCTTTGAAAAGTATGCAACAGGGGCTTCGTTCCCATTAGGCAGTGCGTGGCTCAAAATGACGCCCATGCCGAAAGGCGATGCATCGCAGGTTATAACTAACGGCAAAGTCTCGTTATACTGCATGAGTACAGAGTCAGATGTGAGCAGTTTTTTAATATTCCGGAACGCTTGTTCTTCCCGGTAACCCCTTACCCACAATGCTTTTTTTATCTAATAACCGGTGTAACGGTTCAGCAACAGTTGCCTTGTGCGGTAAAAATACATTATAGAAATTGATGAAGCCTAAGAAGGCCTGGAGATCAGCCTTGTTGCGTGGCCTGGGAGCGTTTTTGATCGCTTTTAATTTACTTTCGGTAGGATGAATGCCCTGGCTATCAATCCGGTACCCTAGAAACTCAACACTGTCAGTATACAATTGACATTTATTTTTTTTCACCTTAAGTCCTGCCTCTTGGAATTTTTTTAGAACGCATTTCAAACGGTCCTGTAAGATTTTTTTGTAGGGGCTGCAATTAATACGTCATCAAAATAAGGGACCACGCCCTTGATTCCTTGTAATAACCTTTCCATAAGGCTTTGGAAGATCCCCGGGGCTACACTAATTGCAGCCGGGTACATTTAAAAGCACCCCTGTGCGTTATAATAGTTTGGGCCTGAGCCGTTTTTTCATCCACTGGTAATTGTTGATAAGCTTGAGCTAAATCCAATTTAGCAAAAACCTTCCCGGCCCCCAAGGAATGGGGGAGGTGCTGCACCACCGGAACTGGATACGCGTTCTGCTGTAGGGCGTGGTTCAAAGTGGCCCAGTAGTCCCCACAAATTCGGATTGACCCGTCTGGCTTAATGGGTGTTACAATAGGGGTTTCCCATGGAGAGTGATCGATGGGCTTCAATACCCCTTGAGCAATTAGCTTGTCGAGTTGTTCGTCGATTTTTGATTTTAGGGCGAACGGAACTCGACGGGGCTTCAAGCGAATGGGAGCTACTTTTGGATCTAGGCTGAATGAGATCGGGGTCCCCTTATACTCGCCTAAGCTGTCCGCGAAGACGTCACTGAAATCAGAGATAAGGTCTTCCTCCCAATCACAACCACCGACTTGGTTCACGCCAGCCACTTCAATGCCGAGTGGCGCGAACCATTGGAGGCCTAGTAGGCTAGACCTATCTCTATCGATGACCGTTAGAGGTAAGTACGCTGTATG
The DNA here is from genome assembly GCA_033807585.1 of Hydrophis major. Classification (NCBI taxonomy): domain Eukaryota; kingdom Metazoa; phylum Chordata; class Lepidosauria; order Squamata; family Elapidae; genus Hydrophis; species Hydrophis major. The sequence goes on along the minus strand of CM066333.1, from coordinate 95,662,483 downwards.
CTTCTTGAAGGAGACTCGGACTCGGCAGGACCTGACGACGGGAATTCGATTCCCGTGGTAGTCCTTGAGGATGAGACGTTGAAATTGGAGATCTTGGCGTTGAATTGTGGGGATGAGTTGCTTGAGTGTCTTCCAAGACACCATCGAGAGGGATGATCCCGAGTCAACTTCCATGTGGCACGGCTGGTTCTCGATGGCTACCGTGACTCGGATTTTCTTAGTGTCCAAGGTTGAGGCGTGACCGATAGTGATAGTATGGTGAGCCTCTTCTCTCTGCAAGGCTGGATTTCTGTAGAAGTGGTTTACTGGCGTTCGCCTTACAGGACGGCTTCCTGTCGATTGGCGATAGTTAGCCCCTTTTGAGGCCTGGCTGAGTCCTGGCAAGCTGCGGCAGACCCGCCCGATGTGGCCTTGTTTTCCGCACTCATGGCAGAGTGTGTCGCGGAATTTGCATTCGGACCTGGCATGGTTGGCTCTATAGCCAGCGCAAGGGCGTAAAGGCTTCGGGTGAGGGTCCCGGTCGGACCGCAGTCGATGGACCCCTTCTTCGTCGCTGTCTGACGACGAAGAGAGGTCCTCGTGGTGTGTTGTCGCCAGCTGCCCTTCTGAACTAGGTGAGATTTCGCTGGCCGGTGGTGGTACTGGAGTGCAGCTTTGCCGTAGTTGTGCAGCCGACTTCTTGGTCACCTCTGCTGCCGTGGCTTCGGCGATGGCATCAGCAAGGCTGATGTCGCCTTTCGCCATCAGCTTGCTTTGCAGGCCTAGTGCATCTAGTCCCAGAACTATTTGATCTCTCAGTGCCTCTTCTAAGTCGGTGAACCCGCAGAGGCCCCCTAAATTTCAGAGGTCCGCCACAAAATCGGCCACGCTTTCCCCTTTTCGTTGGTTCCTCTGATAAAACTCGTGGCGTCTCACGAGCGTAGGCACGGTTGGCGCGTAATGGCCTCTCAGGATGGGTTCGAGGTCGTCCCAGCTCATGGCCTTCACTTCTCGAGATTTGGCAAGTGCTTTAGCCATCTTAAATATGGCTGGGCCGCAATGCGTTAGGAACAACGCCCTTTTCTTTGCTGGCGTGGCGTCCTTTAAGTTGTTCGTCTCAAGAAACATTTGGAAGCGATCCATGTAGGATTCCCAATCCTCTTAGTTTGGATCGAATGGAGCGGGTGGTACGATGCCGCCGGACATGGTTCCATTGTTGGCGTCGTCTGTCACGTGCTCAGTATTGCTTCCTGGCTTCTTCGGTTCAGACGTCTCCGGATCCCATCCTCATCGCCAGTGTTAAGTATTGAGCATGGGTTGGAATAAATGGAGACAGCCTCTGAACGGTGAACTTCAGCTCTTTATTTACATAGTGACCTCTCAATTTAACGACAGTAAACTCTGCCTTATATAGGCAACCCTTGTAAGATTTATCCAATAACGAGCTAGGAACGCTAGCTCTTTCAACCAATAAGAACTCTCTGTTAAGGGCCAATCGGATTCTTCAAAACTAGCCAATCCAGTCTGGCCACCTAACAGCCAATCAGAAGTGCAGGGCCAGAACCCTGCACTTACCTCAAGCTCATACTTTATTAACTATAGTGCATACACAACAATTTGTTTTTCCGGGTGCGCCTCATAATATTCCAATGTGTCCAGGATTACCCTCATATTGTCTTTAATCTGTCTCTTTGGTAAAAATCCATTCTGATCAGAGTGAATAAAGTTATTTTGGTATTTTTTAAGCCTTTCTGCCAAGATTGAAGCAAAGATTTTATAGTCTGCATTCAATAAAGAAATAGGTCTATAGTTCTTAATTTGTAATGGGTCAACCCCTTCTTTTGGAATAAGTGTAATATAAGCTTCTGACCATGTTTCAGGTATTTTCTTATTTATCATAACTTCATTCATGACTTCTAACAGTGGAATGCTCAACGATTCTTGTAATGTTTTATAAAATTCTGCCGGGAAACCATCTGGTCCTAGTGCTTTTCCATTGTTCTGTCTGTTAAGTGCTTCAGTTAATTCCATCATTGTTATAGCACTTTCTAACATCTTCCGAGTTTCATCAGGTATCTTAGGTAGGTTAGCATTTTGTAAATACTGTTTAATTTTTCCTTCATCAAGATCCTCCTGTTTATATAATTGTCCATAAAAATCTCGAATGATTGCCTTTTTCTCCTTATTACCATAACAAATTTGACCATGATCATCTATTAACTGTGATATTTTCCTTGACTCTTTCTCTTTTCTCAACTTATATACTAACCATCTACCTGGCCTATTTGCATCTTCGAAATAGTTCTGTTTAGCACTTCTAATTTTTTGTGCCAGTTCTTCTTTCTCTGCTTGATCCATTTTATGTTTAATTATATCCATTTTAAATTTGATATCTTTTTTCTGTGGCATCTTCTGTCATTCTTTTTCCAGTTTTTTACAGTCATCTTCTAGAGCTTTAATCATTTGCCTCTTCCTAATGTTCTTTTTCTTTGTATAGTCAATTATTAATCCTCTTGCATATGCCTTCATTGTATCCCAAACATTTTGTATTGAAGTATCTTCTTTTTTATTTTCATTGCAGAAGAAGGCCAATTCTTTTTCCATCCATTGTATAAAATCTTTTCCCTTTAAAATAGTATTGTTTAATGAATATAAATGGACTGAACTCAGCTATCAAAAGAAGGAAAACTTTTTGTAAATTAGAGAAGCTAAAATTTGATATAATTTGTTTACAAGAAGTACACATTAAAAAACAACATGAACAATTATTGATACGACCAAAGTTAGGGAAAATATTTACTTCTCTGACTCATTGTAGGAAAAGAGGAGTGGTTTTGTATGTCAAAGAAACCACTCCAGCTAAATTGATTTATACTGATGAAGACGGAAGAGTATTAATAGTTGAAATAGTGGATAATAATATAAAAACTCTCTTGGTTGCAATTTATGCCCCAAATGATAAACAAGAAGAATTTTATAAAAAATTACATATGAAAATAATTGAACTGGACTATGCTAACATAGTTATGATGGGGGACTTTAATGGAATTGTAGATAATAAACTGGACTATACAGTAAAAACAACACGACAAAATAGGAAAACTCTCCCTAAATCCTTTTTTAAAATGATAGATGAATTAAATTTAAAAGATATATGGAGAGAAAGAAATGCTAAAACTCAACAATCTACTTTTTATTCAAACAGGCATTTATCGTGGTCCAGAATAGATATGATTTGGACATCAACAGAATTATTATCTAATATTCAAGAAATAAATATTGAAACAAGTACATGGGCAGACCATAATCCAATGACAATTTAATGGAAAGGACAAAAAAGAAGATCTAATCCTGCACTTCTGATTGGCCGATAATAGCGATATCGGATTGGTCCGTTCTGGAGAATCTGATTGGCTGTTAACGAGCCACTCTCATTGGTTCAAGGGTTTAACACTTCCATGTTCTCATTGGCTAATAAGTCAGCAGCCTGCCCTATAAAAGGGCTGCTGCTGCCCTAGGGTTTTGCTCTGTTCATGATGATTAATAAAGAGTTGAAGTTCACTGTTCACTGCCTCGTCTCCGTTCCTTGCACCCATGCACAGAACTTAACACTGGCGACGAGGATGGGATGTGGAGACATCAGAGCTGACTGAACACTACAGAGCACCAAACAGAGCACGTGGCTGAAGGCACATCAACAATGGAAACCATGTCCGGCGGTGCCATACCACCCGCTCCATTTGACCCAGCACAAGAAGACTGGGACTCGTACATAGACTGGTTCCAGATGTTTCTGGAGACCAACAACTTGAAAGATGCCACTACGGGAAAAAAGCGAGCAGTGTTCCTGACCCATTGCGGGCCTGCCGTCTTTAAGATGGCCAAGGCACTAGCAAAACTGGCTGAGGTGAAGACCATGGACTGGGACGTCCTCGCGCCCCTTCTACGGGCCCACTATGCACCCGCTGTACCAACGCTTGTCCAAAGACATGAATTTTACCAGAGGGACCAGCGGAAAGGAGAGAGCGTTGCAGATTTCATTGCGGATCTCCAGAACCTGGGAGGCCTCTGTGGGTTTACAGACGTCGAAGAAGCTCTGAGAGACCGAATAATTCTGGGATTAGATGACCCCATGACACAGAGCAAGATCATGGCCAAGGGGGACATCGACCTTGCTGATGTCATCAAGGACGCTACTGCAGCAGAAGCAACCAGGAAGTCGGCCGCCCAAATGCGCCGCGATAACGCACTGCTCCATCAACTCGCCAGCGATACCTCACCTTGCCTAGGGAGGCACACAACAGCGACCGACCACGAAGACCTCGAATCGCCATCAGAAAGTGATGAGGAGGAACTCAACCGGCTCCGGTCTGAACGTGACCAACGCCATCAGCGGAATCAAAGAATACCGCACCAATGCGCGGGTTGTGGGGCAAACCACCCGTGATCAGACTGCAAATTCCTCGACGCGCTCTGCCATTTCTGTGGGAAAAGAGGCTACATCAGGAAGGTCTATAGAAGCAAGCAAGGTTCCAGCCCACTTCAGAGGGGAAACAACTACCGCCAGACCACAGAGAATCGCCCTGTGAGTCGGGAACATTTGAACCACCAATGGAACAACCACTCCTACAGAAATAAAACACCGGCCATTTTATCAAGAAGAGAAGAGGCACACCAAAGAGGCCACATCGGCCACAATTGGTCACGCCTCATCGCTAGATGCAAAGAAGATCTGAGTGAAGGTCGCCATCGAAAACCAGCCTTGTGTGATGGAAGTCGATTCAGGATCGTCCCTCTCGATGGTTTACTGGAAGACTTTTAAGCAATTAATCCCTGCCGTCCAGCGTCAAGACCTCAGAGCCCAAAGAATCATACTCAAAGATTATCAGGGGAACCGAATTCCGATCATTGGATCCAGTCAAGTCCAAGTATCATTCAAAAATTGTACTGCATCATTACCACTGACCGTCGTCGACCGTGACCAGCCTAGCTTGTTAGGCCTTCAATGGTTCACCCCACTCGGGATCGAGGTAGCCAGTGTTCACCAAACCAGAAGCGATGACTGGGAGGAGGCCATCGTCCAGGAATTCCAGGACATTTTTGCAGACAAACTAGGCAAGTACAAGGGGACCCCGATATCCTTTAATCTTAACCCTGAAGTAGCCCCCATCCGCCTTAAGCCTCATCGGGTACCTTTTGCCCTTAAACCAAAAATTGATGAGCAGCTCGATAAATTAATAGCCTAGGGTGTTTTAGAACCAACTGACCACGCTCGTTGGGAAACCCCAATTGGAACACCCATCAAACCAGATGGATCGTTAAGGATTTGTGGGGACTACCGGGCTACCCTTAATCATGCCCTTCAACAAAATGCTTACCTGGTGCCGGTGGTACAACACCTTCTCCATTCCCTAGGGGGTGGAAAAGTCTTCGCTAAATTGGATTTAGCACAGGCATACCAACAACTGCCTGTAGATAAAAAAACCGCAGAGGCACAGACAATTGTTACGCACCAAGGCTCCTTTAAGTGCAACCGACTTCAATTCGGAGTGAGCGTAGCCCCAGGGATTTTTCAAAGTCTGATGGAGAGACTATTGCAAGGGATCAAGGGGGTCGTACCATACTTTGATGACGTTTTAATTGCTGCCCCGAATAGACAAATACTAGAAAAGCGTCTTAAAATGGTTCTCCAGAAATTTAAAGACTCTGGCCTTAAGGTTAAAAAAAAAAATGTCAACTGTGTACTGATAAAGTAGAGTTCCTGGGGTACCTAATCGATAAACAAGGCATTCACTCCACTAATAGCAAACTAAGGGCAATCAAAAATGCCCCAAGACCCAGAAATAGGACTGATCTCCAAGCTTTCCTGGGGCTCATTAACTTTTACAACATCTTCTTGCCCCAGAAAGCGACCGTAGCTGAACCCCTACATAGACTTCTTGACAAAAAAGCAACCTGGGTTTGGGGACACCGTGAGGAGCACGCATTCCGACAAGTGAAAAACTTACTAACTTCAGATGCTGTTTTAATGCAGTATAACGAGACTCTGCCTTTAACAATTACATGTGACGCGTCACCGTTTGGAGTAGGAGCCATTTTGAGCCATGTGTTACCAAATGGTAGTGAGGCCCCTATTGCCTATTTTTCAAGGACCTTATCAAAGGCTGAACGTAACTATAGCCAGATCGACAAGGAGGCTCTTGCTGTTGTATCTGCTGTGAAACGGTTTCATGAATATGTGTATGGATGAGTTTTTACTATTGTTACCGACCACAAATCTTTGCTAGGGATTATAGCGGGAGACAAGCCAACCCCCTATATATTGTCACCTAGAATGACTTGCTGGTTGGAGTTTTTAGCTGCGTACAACTATAAATTACAACACCACCCGGGGAAAGCCATTCCCCACACTGATGCATTGAGCCGTGCCCCACTTCCGGAAACCGTCGACGACCCAGCTCCAACCCTTACGACACTCCAGATTGAAATGCTACATTCACCACCGCTAACAGCCAGAGACATTGCAATCGAAACAAAACGAGATCCTGTCTTGGCGCGAGTTCTTAGCTGGGTCGAACGAGGATGGCCAATAGAACAAACCTCTGACGACTTCACCCCTTTCAGAAACCAGCAAACAGAACTTTTTTCGCAAAAAGGCTGCATCCTATGGGGTGATAGAATCATTGTCCCAGAGTGGTTACAATGAGCAGTATTGAAAACATTGCATGACGGTCACCCCGGCATCGTGCGTATGAAAGCGCTCGCACAAAGCTACACGTGGCCGGGCATCAACAAACAAATCGAAGCCTGGATAAAGACTTGCTTAAAGTGCCAAGAAGTCAGCAGTGCCCCACCTAGAGCAACTCCAACAGAATGGGAAACCCCCCGGGGGCCGTGGTCCCGCATCCACGTTGATTTTGCGGGACCTACTAAAGGACATACTTTCCTCCTAACAGTGGATGCCTATTCCAACTGGCTCGAGATCCACGAAATGAAGAATACTACAACGGAGTCCGTCATCCAAAAATTGAACAGGCTATTCGCAACGCACGGGCTGCCAGACGTTCTGGTTTCTGACAACGGACCTCAGTTCACCGCCCTGGCGTTTGAACAATACTTAGCAGATCGGGGCATCTGCCATGCGCTAACTTCGCCAGTGCACCCTGCAGCTAACGGCAGGGCTGAATGCATGGTACAATTTGTTAAAAAAAACTCTCCACAAAATGGACTATGGGGACATTGACGAAAAAATAAACAGAATACTCCTACTCCAACACATCACGCTGCACAGCATCACCAACAAGATGCCAGCTGAACTGTTGATGGGACGAAAGCTCCGTTCCCACCTCGACCAGCTTCACCCTTCCTACGAGCCAGAGAAACCCTGTGGATCTAGCAGAAAATGCCGCCAGTTCAAGGAAGGCGACTTAGTCTTCGCTAAAAACCTCTCCGGCGAACCATTATGGGTTGAAGCAACCATAATTCAAACCACCAGGCCCAGATCGTACCATGTGCAAACCTGCGATGGAAAAATATGGAAACGCCATATAGATCAGCTTCGCTCTAGGCTACAACCCAGTTCCCGCGACTCCTGGGATTCCCAAACTGAGGGGGGAGGAGATGTCGAAGAAACCAAATTCGAGATGGTGGAAAGCAGAAGCGAAGGAAGTCAGCAAGCGGGCGCGATAAATGAAGAAGAATCAAGGAGAGGAGTGTCCTCGCCACAGAGGAATACCTCAACGGAGGCTAGCCCACAAAGATCGGAGGACAACAACAATGACAGAATTAGCGGCACCAAGTCGTCCAGTGAGAATGCGGAACCGCCTGTACCAGAGATGTCCAAAAACATCCCACCGAAGCCGGACTGCAGATGGGAACCGGTGGGACAGCGCAAATCTAATAGACAGCTAAAACAACCTACATATCTTAGGGATTACATCACCGCACCCCTCAAATGGAACCCGGGGGGAAGGGGTGTTATGAACTAATAAAAGTGCTTAAATAAAGTTTTAACAAAGCTTAAAGAAAAAGCAGGGTTCTAATCCTGCACTTCTGATTGGCCGATAATAGCGATATCGGATTGGTCTGTTCTGGAGAATCTGATTGGCTGTTAACGAGCCACTCTCATTGGTTCAAGGGTTTAACACTTCCATGTTCTCATTGGCTAATAGGTCAGCAGCCTGCCCTATAAAAGGGCTGCTGCTGCCCTGGGTTTTTGCTCTGTTTAGAATGATTAATAAAGAGTTGAAGTTCACTGTTCACTGCCTCATCTCCATTCCTTGCACCCATGCGCAGAACTATTTAGTTTAACAAAATATGCAATAAAACATTCAGAATGGGGCATGTTCCCATCAGACAGCGGTTGTAGGACGTGTATGATAATTTTCCCAGGTAGGTTTGAACAGGAGCCCAGGAGATAGGCAAGGTGAAGCACATCTCGATTTATTGACAGCATTGGAGGCAAAGATGGACCTCAAGAGTCCTTAGGGCCCGCAGCTGCTTCTCTATTGGCCCAGACCATGTTGTGGTTCGCTGGCAGCAGGTGCGGATGGCTGAGGTCTTGGAGAGCGAGGACTTGGATGAGGGGCCTGCATGTGAGGCAGGGATGGGGCCAGGACCATTAGGGAGTGAAATGCTGCCTTTGGAGAATGTGGAGGCTGGCAGCAGTGATGAAGAGCACCCCGAGGAGCCTGTGCCCAGGGCTGCTGGAAGGAAAGAGCAGCTGCAGCAGCACGGGAGACTCGGGAGTAAGGCTGCAAGGTGATGGCCCCTCCCTCAAGAGATAAAAGCCAGCTGAGAAACCGGAGTTCTTTGCAGGAAGCAAAGAAGTTTTTGCACTCAAGCCTTGTGGACGTTTGGGATATCTTGGTTGGTGTTTGGAGTCTCTTTGATTTATTGTTTAGGAACTTTATATGTTGTTCTTGGCAGCCTTGCACCACCTTGGCAAGGCTCGTTCTTATCAGGGACAATTAGTTTGAAACAGCCTTTTAACCCGGAAGGAACAGAATTAAAAGGTGAATTAAAAGGTTTTGCTGTTACCTCTGTTTTATGTTTGTTTCCTTGGAACAAGCTTTGGGTCAGAACAGGTTAGAAAGAAAATAGGTGGGTCAAATCTTCAAGGAAGGAGGTTCAGTGTAGACCTCAGAAGAAACTGCCTGACTGAACAAGTTGTGAGCCAATGGAACAGGCTGCCTCAGGAAGCCATGAGCTCCCTTTCACTGGAGATCTTCACACAGAGCATAGCTTCTTTAGGGAATGTTTTAACAGCTCCTTACATGGATCAGGGTGTTAGACCAAATCAGTGTATCTCAACCTTGGCTGCTTGAAGATAAGTAGCTTTCAATTCCCAGAATTCCTCAGCCATACAGTGCTGGTTAGGGAATTCTGGGAGTTGAAGGCCACTCATCTTCCAATTACCCCAGTTGAGAACCACTGAACTACTTCCCCAGGCTATCCAAGAGAAGTAAAAATTATTCCTGTAAAAAAAAGTGCAAAAGTAGACATATTTTTCTCTGGTATATTTCTCTTCTGTATAATCTGAGAAGCCCCTGATGAAATATTAACAAATACAGTGGTGAGATTGTGGCTAAGAAAAACCACCAGGATTCAAAGTTGATCCAAGGAAAAAGGCTTTATTGGAAGAAAACATCTGCAGATGGGTCCTCCCCTTCTGGCAGTTGAGGAGAGAATGAAAAGCAAAGCTTAATGGCTCTACTCTTATACCCAAAACTATCCCCCCTCCCCATTATGCAAATGGCTTGGTTTACAATCTACCTTCTAGAACACAGGTTACAATTCATTACCTTATATGTGCATAGCACGCAGCAAACACCTCCCTAACACGAGGGCATACATCGACATATCATGACAGTTCAATTGGTACCCCCCCCCACTTCAGAAACGTTCCAAGGGGGTTCAATAGTTCCCAGCACTTCAAAGGCATTCCAAGATTGGTCGACATTTTAATTGGCGCCTTTTAACTGGTGCCTGGTACTTTCCTTACTTCAAAGGAAAACCTCCCTTTTTCATCTTGAGTTTTGAGTCACAAAATAGATACACTCCTCACAATCCCCCCTGTTCTTGTTTCATTTTTGACTCAAACTCAGTTAATAACAAATCTGTTGTCTTCCATCCTTCTTCAGGAGATTCCTCTAGGTGTCCCAATGGGTCATATTGTTGTCTTAACACCATCATTTGTACTGTGTCAATTCGATCTTTCACAAACTTCATTAATTTATTTAAGATACATGGACCAAAGGTGAGGATCAATAGTAACAAAATTAAAGGTCCTATTAAGGTGGAGATTTGGGTGGTTATCCAAGGTGATGTATTGAAAAGAGATTCAAACCACCCTTGATGGTCATCCCTTTCTCTTTTCCTTTGATTCAACCCTTCCCTCAGTTTTTTTCATGGAGTCCTGTGCTATCCCGGAATGATCTGCATAAAAACAACATTCTTCTCTTAACGCCACGCATACCCCTCCTTCTTGAAGGAATAACAGATCCAGTCCCCTTCTATTCTGTAGGACTATTTCTGATAAAGAGGTTAGGGATTTTTGTAAATGTGAGATAGATGTTTCTATTCATTCTAAGTCTTCATCGATAGTTTGTCTTAAATAATTATATTGGCCGTATTGAGTTGTTATAGAGGCTATTCCAGTCCCAGCCCCTGCTGCTCCCAACCCAACCAGTAAAGCTATGGTAAGAGTGGAGATTGGTTCCCTCTTAACTCTTAAACTTCCCCCTTGTTCATACAATTGATACATCTCTTTCTCCGAATGAAAATAAATTCTGGGTAATATTTGGACCAAAATACAAAACCCCGCTTGGTTTATTATTTCTCCATATGAACGTGTCATCGGTGGTGGACAAGAGGACCCTTCCCAAATCAAATTGCAGTTCTGCAAACCAAGTATTGGGAGGCCTCCTCTCACTAGTCCAATTGACTATGTCTGAATGGGAATTGAGTATAACCCAAGTAACATTCTGGGGATGGTGTAAATTCTTGCTTCCCCAGGAAGTTCCTAGTCCTAGAATAAAGACAATTAGCTCAGTCCAGAGTTCAGACTTCTTCATCTTTTCAAAGTGAACTTCAGCGGCTGACCGTCCACTGGAACTGCCCTCCAAGGTTTTTCAGGTTCTGGTGCCCTTTTGACTCTGCTGTAGTGCGTCCAGCCTCCTTCTCGAGTGCGAACTGCAGATTCAGTTGTCAACAGCACCTGGTACGGGCCTTCCCAGCTAGGCTGCAGCTTCTCGCTCTTCCAAGTCTTTATCAGGATCCAGTCTCCAACTTCATGAGGATGTTGGCTGCCAGCTGAAGGTGGTCATTGTGCCAACAATCCCTGTTTATGGAGAGAAAACAAAGGCCTGGACAGTGTCTGCAAATATTTCCTCAAGAACAAATCTTTGAATTCAGGAATTGGATTCCCTATTTTTGCCAAGTAAGGTCGCCCCATTAGCATCTCGAATGGAGATACCCCAGTGTCCTTCCTTGGGCATGTTCTGATTCTGAGTAGTGCCAAGGATAAGTTCACAAGCAAGTATTTCCAACAGATGTTCTGGGTTAGCGTCCACATCTTTGGACTCAAAAGTGTGGCTTCACAGCTGTCACCAGTGCTTCTGTCCCCCAATGCCTTCCCTCATGTACCTTTTCCAGAATTCCTCTCATTGTATTCACAGGAACCACCTTCACCCCCTCCGAGGTTCTCCACCCATCCTCAGTTAATGTACACCCTTCTTTTTCCAAATCATCTTTCTCTTTTCCCTCAGGTTTCCATTCCTCATCCTCTTCCACTTCTAGCAAGGGAATTGATACCATCACCAGCTCTATCTCCCCTGCAGCTTCTTTTGCCCACTTGTCTGCCCATCTGTTCCCAACTACCTCTGGGGTGCTTCCTTTCTGATGAGCATTCACATGTACTATTCCCACTTGGCTTGGCAGTTGCAGGGCCTCCAAGGCCTGTTCCACAAGCTGTAATTGTTCAACTTGTTTTCCATCAGCCTTGATAAATCCCCTTTCTTGCCAGATCTTACCAAAGGTATGGACCACACCCCAGGCATATTTGGAACCAGTCCAGATTGTCACATCAATCCCTTCAGCTAACTCCAGAGCCCTCTTTAAAGCAAACAACTCGAAGAGAGCCTTTTTCTATGACCTCCCCTTCTCCTGTCACGACTGCAAATCCTGACTTCCTCTTTCCTTCCTTAACCCTGCTTGATCCATCCACAAACCATCTCTCCCCTCCTTTCAAAGGAGTTTCTTCCAGATCCTCCCTCACTTTTGTCATCAAATCTACTTGCAATAAACAGTCATGGTCCTCAGCCTCCCATTCCTGTCTTCTCCCTTCTAGGAATTCTGCTGGATTCAGATTTCTATCTGTCCCAATCATTACATCTGAGCTGGTTCTCAAAATGATCTCATATTTGAGAATCCGCCCCTCTGTCATCCAAGTTGTTGCCAACTGACTTAGCACAGAAGTAACCTGGTGGGGTGAATGCACAACAAGCCGCCCCCCCAAAGGTTAACTTCCTGCTCTCTACCACCAACATAGCTGTAGCAGCCACAGCCTGCACACACACTGGCCATCCTCTCACCACTGGCTCCAGAGTTTTGCTCAGAAAAGCGAAGGGCTGGTATTGCCCCCCTCTCTTCTGCGCCAACACTCCTAGTGCCGTTCCCTGAGCTGCTGACACATACAGATGAAATGGGAGCTTCCAATTGGGCAAAGCCAAAACCGGTGCGGATGACAATGTCTTCTTTAAAACTTCCCATCTCTCATCATCTTCCTCTAACCATTCTATACTCTCTCCTTTTCCTATCAGCTTCCTGTGCAAGAATTGAGCTAACACAGTGTATTGATCCACCCAATCTCTGCAATACCCCAACAATCCAAGCGCTTTCCTGACTTCTGTCTTATTTCTGGGGGGAGCCAGGCTCATGATCCCTTTCACCCTTTCAGGATCCAAGGACCTCACCCCCTGCTGGATATAATGCCCTAAATATTTCACCTTCTTTCCACATACTGGATCTTTTCCCTTGAAACTCAATCCTTGCTCCTTCAGCCAATTTAGCAAAGCCACAGATGCTGCCCTAACCTCTCCTTCTTTTTCCCCAGTCAAAAACAAGTCATCCATATATTTAATCAACATAATCCCTTTCCTTTTCTCAAGGGACACTAACTTTCCAAAGCCTGTCCAAACAACAAAGGAAACTGCTGTTTTCTTCCACTCTCAGGATCATCCCATTCAAATGCAAACAGGTCTCTACTTCCCTCCTCAAGGGGGCATGCCCAGAAGGCATCCTTCAGATCAACCCCGCTCTCCCCCTTCTACTCATTGAATATTGTGGGGTCCAAAGCTTTGTCACCCCAGGTTGTACTTGAATCTTAATCGGCTGAATGTTCATTCGCCCTGCCTTCTCTCCTCCTGCCCAGACCTCATCTGAAATTGCTTTCTCATCTTCCACAGTCATTTTACACACCCTTACTCCCTTCCCAGTATCCTGGATACCAAATGCAGGCAACAAATCTCTTCCCAATAGATTTACTCCAGAATCAGGAGTAAGTAACCGCTTCTGTCACCACTTCATTCACCTCCAGTCTGATTTGTTCAAACACACTCACATTCTGTGATTTTCCACTCATCCCAACCACCTTTATCGCTTTCTTGGATCTATGTGCACCTTCTATCGGATCACACACAGAAGTCTGGCTTGTGCCAGTATCTATCAGGAACAACCGTTCCTGACGGTTAGGACCCACTAAAATGTTTACCAATGGCAGGCCCTCTTAAAGGAGCCAGAACATCCCTAATCATCATACAATGCATAACTCCTTTCCTCCCGGTTGGTAGGACACTCGCGCGCAAAGTGACCTTCCTTCCTGTTGTGGACTAAGCCATCACATCAGTAACAACCCTAAATAGCTTTACTTTGCAGCAGGCTCATAATCCTGCACTTCCCATTGGCCCGCGAATAGCAAGTCATGATTGGTCATTTTGGCCAGTCTGATTGGCTGTTAACGGGCCTCTCTGATTGGACGCTTGGGAGAGCGGTAAACTCAAATCATTGGTTGTTTTGACAGCAGCCAGCTCTATAAAAGAGCTGCTGCTGCCCAAGTATTTGCTCTATTCTTATTTCACAAATAAAGAGTTGAAGTCACCGTTTGATGTCTCGTCTCCGTTCCTTGTGCCCATGCTCAGGACTTAACACTGGCGATGAGGATGGGATGCGGAGACGATAGAGCTGACTAAGTACTCATCGAACAAGACAGAGCACATGGCTGAAGAGTGCACACAACAAACGGCAAAATTACCAGCGGCGCCATACCACCTGCTCCATTTGACCCACCAACCGAAGACTCGGACTCGTATATAGATCGTTTCCAGATGTTCCTAGAGACCAACAATTTAAAGGATGCTACGCCTGGCAAGAAACGAGCGGTGTTCCTGACTCACTGCGGCCCTGCCGTTTTCAAAATGACTAAAGCACTTGCCAAACCGGCGGAAGTGAAGACCATGGATTGGGATAACCTCGGGCCGATCCTCCGGGCCCGTTACGCACCCGCAGTACCTACACTGATATGAAGACACGAGTTTTACCAGAGGGACCAATGGAAGAACGAGAGCATTGGGGACTTTGTAGCCGACATCCGGAACCTAGGAGGCCTTTGTGGTTTTGCAAACCTCGAGGGAGCCCTGAGAGACCACATAGTTCTGGGATTAGATGCACCCAGAGTACAGAGTAAACTCATGGCGAATGGAGACATCAGCCTTGCAGATGTCATCGCCGACACTACTGCCGCAGAAGCAACCAGGAAGTCAGCCGCTCGAATGCGCCAAGCGAACGTACTGCATCGCCAACTCGCTAACGATAGCCTGCTCGCCGCTGAGAAGCACACTATTACCACCCACCACGAAGACCTCGAGTCTTCCTCAGACAGTGAGGAAGAGGAGGTCAACCGGCTCCGCTCGGAACGAGAGCAAAGGAACCAGAGACTTCCGCACCAATGTGCTGGTTGCGGGGCAAACCACCCACGATCGGACTGTAAAAACCTCAACGCACTCTGCTGTACCTGTGGGAAAAGAGGCCACATCACAAAGGTCTGCAGAAGCAAGCGAGAGTCCAGTCCCAGCCGAAGGGAGAACAACCTCCGCCGGGAGACAGGCAAACCACCTGAGAATCGAGACCTCCTGAACCACCAATGGAATAACCACTACTACTACAGAAATCGAGCACCTGCCTCTTCAACGAGATGAGAAGAGGCGCACCAAATCATTATTATCGTCCACGCTTCATCGTTCGATGCAAGAAAGATCCGCGTAAAGGTTACTATTGAGAATTGACCGTGCGTGATGGAAGTTGATTCAGGGTCATCCCTATCGATGGTATCCTGGAAAACCCTCAAACAGCTGATCCCTGCCATCTGCCGCCAGGACCTCAGCACTCAACGAATCATCCTAAAAGACTACCAGGGAAACAGAATTCCAGTTGTTGGTTCCAGCCACGTCCAAGTATCCTTCAAGGACCGCACTGCGACGCTTCCCCTGACTGTCGTCGATCGTGACCGGCCCAGTTTGTTAGGGCTACAGTGGTTCACTCCACTTGGGATTGAACTAGCCGGCATACACCAAACCAGAAGTGACGACTGGGAAGAGGCCCTCATCTAGGAATTCCAGGACGTGTTCACAGAAACATTAGGCAAGTACAAGGGGACCCCTATATCGTTTAATCTCAGCCCCGATGTAGCTCCCATTCGGCTTAAGCCTCGTCAGTGCCTTTTGCCCTCAGGCCGAAGATAGACGAGCAGCTAGATAAACTGATAGCCCAGGGCGTGTTGGAACCGATTGACCATGCCCGCTGGGAAACTCCAATAGTAACGCCCATGAAGCAGATGGTTCGTTAAGGATTTGTGGGGATTACTGAGCCACCCTAAATCATGCTCTTCAACAGAGCGCTTACCCAGTACCAGTGGTCCAACACCTCCTTCACTCCCTGGGTGGTGGAAAAATATTTGCGAAATTGGACTTAGCTCAGGCGTACCAGCAACTACCTGTTGACGTGACAACTGCAGAAGCCCAGACAATAGTTACACATAGAGGCGCCTTCAAGTGCAATAGACTTCAATTCGGAGTAAGCGTGGCACCTGGCATTTTCCAAAGTTTGATGGAGAGACTATTACAAGGCATAAAAGGCATCGTGCCTTATTTTGACGACGTCTTAATAGCTGCCCCCACTAAAGAGTTATTAGTACAACTACTCAGAAAGGTTCTTCAGAAATTTAAAGACACTGGCCTGAAAGTAAAAAGGGACCAGTGTCAACTTTGTACAGAGAGAGTGGAGTTCCTGGGATACCTTCTCGACAGACAGGGAATCCACCCCACTGAAAAAAAACTAACCACAATCAAAAACGCCCCGAGACCTAGAAATAAGACAGACCTCCAAGCCTTCCTGGGACTCATTAACTTTTATAACATCTTCTTGCCCCAGAAGGCGACCGTAGCCGAGCCCCTACATAGACTTCTCGACAAAAAGGCTTCCTGGGTCTGGGGACGGCGTGAAGAGAAAGCGTTCCAAGGGATAAAAGACCTCTTCACCTTCGATGCTGTATTGATGCAATACAACAAGACTCTACTCTTTTTAAAAAAAAAAAAAAAACAAATTTTATTAATTTTACAAAAACAGTACACAAAACAATCCAGGCATAACAGCTTGAAAAATCTTTTCTAAAAAAAATAATTAAAGAAGAAAACCAATAGAACATACAAAATAATTCCAAATTGTCATATCAATATTTGCGTTATCTATTTAACTTCATATCTTATCCCGACTTCTCCTTTTCATTCTAGTTATCCAAATTATATTTCTTGCTAATTAAAATTTTATTGCCTTTCATAAACATACAAAACACAGAACATAGAAAAAAAAAAAACCTAAAACATCTTTTCTGAAGGCTGCTTGATCCTGGGTTGAAACTCTTCACACAGACACAAATTCAAACATCATATTCACTTTATATATCCTTCCATATCTTATTATCATTTTTAATATCATTCTTTGTCTGTTCTATTTCCAACTATCCATTCATCTTTTTTCTTTTAATATACTTCTCCTATACACTGATTGGAGTGACGCCTTTAACTCATTGTCCTAACTTATAATTACTTCATATAACACTTAATTTATTTTGGGATTCGGTTTAGTACATTCTAAAATTACACAATAAATTTTGTAAAGAAGGTAAAAACACAGCAATAACTAAATAAAATCCTATATAACCATCCATATCATTAAAAAAAAAACCTAATCGTATATATTAATACTCATTTATATCTTAAGCATTTTACTCTAAATACACATATAAAGACACAATCTTATGTACCTTCCAGAATCCCCCCCTTTTTTTTCAATTAGATTCACCCATTGTCTCTAAATAAGTTTTTTTTCTTTAAATCTTGCTTCCCACCATTGAGGCTTCTCCTCCCCCCCTTTCTCTCTTGCTTATTCTTCTCCTTGCCCTTTTTACCCCTTTGTCTCTCCTCCTCCCTTTTCTTACTCCCTTTCTGTTGCTTTCTAACCTTGCATCCACCTTTCCTCTCATTTTTCTCTTTTTTGGTTGTTTTTTCAAACCTTAAAATCCCCTTTTTCTTATCCTCTTTCTCCTCCTTCCTGGAAAAAAACCCATTGTTCATCAAAAATGGCTTCTTGTTCCTCTTCTTCTTTGTCCCAGTCGTTCTGCTGCATAGTCAACTTTTCATAAGTGCATAACGCCATTTCTAAAAATTGAAATAAAGTGCCCAAAGTATCTTTTCCATCTTGTTCTTCCTTTTTATATTTTTGATATTCAGTTTTTAGTTCATCCACAAGCGATGCCATCATAAAAAGAGAAACTTTTCCCAAAACAACCACCCAAGTATTTTTAATCAAGAATAATTCAAAAAAGATTCCAAAAGTTAATACTTTTTTTTCCTTCTTCTACTTCTCTTTCTGGGGTTACTGTTTAATCAAAGAGGTCCAATTACCACATATCTTTCTTTAGAATTCTGGGCAATCTCCTCCTTTTTCAACTTCTGCTCCAATCTTCGTTTTATCTTTATTTATTTTCAAGCCAGCTACTTTTCCATATGCCTCTATCTTTTCTACCAGTTTAAATGCTGTTTCTAATGGATCTTCTAAAATGAAAACCTGATCATTTGCAAATGCTTGCCATTTAAATTCTTCCTTTTTAATTTTCATCCCTTTTATGTCTTTTTCTTCTCTAATGTTTCTATTTAACACTTCCGAAGTTAACACAAACAACAGAGGTGACAATGGGCAGCCTTGTCTTGTCCCTTTTCTTATATCAATGGAATCTGTCAATTCTCTTTTCTTTGGTGGGAACGACCAAAGAAACATTTAGCCAAATGGGTCCAGCGGATTGGCAAGCAAAAATAGTCAAACTTTTATTAACATAACACATAACACCACATGCTGTTGTGACTCCGAGACTTGAACCTGATCAATCAGCAGATGTGGATTCAAGCGAGGAAGAAGATCTGGCACTGAGATTCGAGCCTGCATTATTAAGTGACTTAGAGGGGAGTCAAGTAGAAGGAGAGGAGTTGGATTTGAGAGATGAACCTGATTTATTGGGTGATTCAGAGGCCACTCTCTCCCCTGAACCTACTTCCCTAATTAAACCTGAGGTGTTAACTGTTAATCAGGAAAGTGTGTTGGAGGTTTCAAGCGGAGAGGAAACTGCCGGATGCTGGCTGGATGCCAGAACTAGGAGAAGATTGAGACGTCAATCTCAATTAGAAAAGAGATGTCCAGCAAAGGATTAATTAATGAGACTGACACGCCCTCTCTTAGAGGATATAAGAGAGCGCATGACTTTGTAATATTTGCTGGAAACAAAGTGAGTTTTGCCTTGGAAAGAACTGCGTCCGATTACTGCGTTGTGATTTACGAACTGTACAGAATTGCCGGACAGATTCTAGGAGGATTGCCAAAGGACTGTGATAACAGAGCAATTGAATCTTCTGTCTCTGGTTTTGTAAAGTATTTGAACTATATAACTTGAAGTTTCATCTGTGGATACAGGTGGGACAGAACAACATGCCATCACCCATAGGAGTTCGGCAGAGTTGTTATTAATGGGCCGAAAGTGAAGAGCACAGCTGGACCGGCTATACTCCCACTATCAGCCAGACACACCAGCAGGCTCCAATACCAAACGTAGGTCATTCCTTATGGGAAACTTAGTCTATGCCTGCAACTACATGAGAGGGGGGACCACGTGGATGCCAGCAGAAATAATACAAGTCACAGGTTCCCAATCCTAATGAGTAGAGCTAGAAGACGGTAGGATCTGAAGAAGGCTTATAAACCAACTCTGGGGGTGACTATTACAAAATAAGGGAAAACAAACCAACACAGATCAGGCCCTCAACCCAGGGAACAGGGACTGTCTAGATCAGGGGTTGCCAACCTTTTGGACCTCAGAAACCACCAAACTCATAATTTTAAATCCCAGAGACCACTAACTGGTTATGTGAGTGTGTCTTAATTTGTGGGTGTGGCTTGGTGGTCATGTGACTGGCTGGGCATGGCTTGTATGTAAATATTATAAATATTAATATAAATATTGAATTTTTTTATTAAAAAAAGAGCAACTTTTACCCAAAATCAAGCAAAGCAGGCAGGCAGATTGAGTTGCTCACAGAATCATTCAGTGATCTATCTATCTGCCATCGTCTAGCTCAGTCTCTTAAATTTGCTTGCTGTGAGTCTGCATTAAATAACTGAACCTTCAGTCTTAAGGGAGGTTCAGCTGTGCTTAAAAGCAGAGCCGAAGATCTAAAGACTAGCTAGAAAGCAAGAAATCCAACCATTTCCTGCTTCCTAGCTAATTTAAATCTCACGGCACAGCAGAACAGATGATGGTCGGAAAAAGGAAAAATAGCAACATAGCAGGCAAGTTGACGACCACTGGTCTAGATGACTTTCCAGGCACACTGCACTCAAGCACGGGAGAGGTACACAGACACTTAGCGGATGCACCTGGGATCCCATGGCGACCAGCAGAAGCCAGAGGCTCAGGTAATCCAACTGCAGAGATGACCATCCTAAATCCAAGGGCTAACAAGCCAGAGGCACAGCAGAGAAGCAGCCAAATGGGCCTCACCAGCCATCGTGGAGAAGCGGGAGATCCAACTTTCCAGACTGCCGGACACGAATAAGCCGCACCCACAAATGCCCCGCCTACCTCCATGACTATGTAATGTAAACAGAATGCAATAGGCTAATGGCTCTTCCAGGAAGGGAGGGGTATTGAATATTCAAGGACGAGAGCCTGTGACATGGACTTCCCTCATTGGTTCGTTTTCCAAGCGGAAAAAAGGACCAGCTGCCAGTGGCTGAAAATTGGGACAGCACCATGTGAAATGACCTACAGGGAAGCTGCAGCAGTTTGTATTTTTACTGGAATTGAAGAAAGGGGTTCCTTAACCTTGCCTATGCAGTCCTGCCTCTTCACTTAGACCCCCAATTTAACAACCAGGATCATGAGGGGACTGGAGCCTCAAACATACAGTGAACAGCTGCAGGAACTGGGTCTGGCTAGTTTAGGGGAGAGAAGGACTAAGGGAGGCAGGAGAGCAGTCTTCCAGTATTTGAGGGGTTGCCCCAGAGAGGAGGAAGGGGGTCAAGCTATTCTCCAAGGCACCTAAAGGCCAGACAAGGAATAATGGATGGAAATTGATCAAGGAGAGAGATTCAACCATGGAAATAAGGAGAAATTTTCTGACAGGGAGAACAATCAGCTGAAGGAACACAAGTTTGAAAGTTGTGGGAGCGTCATCACTTGAGACTTTCAAGAAGAGATTGGACTCCCATCTGTCAGAAATGGTGTAGGATATCCTGCTTGGGCAGGGGGTTGAACTAGATGATCTACAAGGATCCTTCCAAATCTGTTAATCGGTTAACCTTGTTACTAATTTAACAACTGCAGCGATTCACTGAACAAACATGGCGAAGAAACTCATAAAATGGGACAAAGGCCACTTAACAAACTTTTCCACTTAGCCACAGAAATTTGGGGCTCAACTGTGGTCATAAGTCAAGGACAACCTTACTTTGTGGAAAATCATCCACAGGGAGGCTGCATTGGTCATCAGTCTGAAAAACAGACGTCAATCACTTTTTTTCAGTGCTATGGGAGCTTCAAACAGACACTAAACAAGGGGTTATTCCCTCCTTTTGGAGTGCAGCGGCTTTACACGGCACAAGAGATAGCTGTGTGTCAGCTGTTGAAGACACAGGGAAAGTGCAGGATTGCAGGAGGGGAGCAGGAAAGCCTCTGTGCATGCACAAAGCGCGCCCACCAAGCCATGCCCACCGAACCGGTGGCAAACTACTTCGAAACCCACTACTGCTTTAGGACTTCCGGTTTGCTCATTGTTTTAGTTGGAGCGGAATCCACAATCATGTGTGGTTTTGCTCCGAGCTAACTTGCTGCAGGGTCCCAATCGTAACCAGAACCACCCTGGAGAGGTGGTGAAGAAAGGGGGAATCACCTGGAGGGTTGAGGGGAGCCACAACTCCCCTCCCTGATAAGGGTTTTTCACCCCTTCCAAAGGCAAGCAGTAGCGGTGGTCTTAAAATGGCCACCACAAAGACAAAGAACAGCCTGGGAAACTAAGTTTGTGCTGGAGAGAAGAAGCAAGCAGAGTGCGAACCTGGCAAAATACATGGATTTTGAGGTACCCTGGTACTTAAAATAAAGGACCATATTGGAGGAAAGTGTGTGGAAGCTGAGACCAAAGAGAGAGAGAAGGAAATTGGATTTTATAAAATTGGCTTGAATTACTATACTGGATTAATTTGGAAGAGAAAATTTGAAGGAAAACATTTGAACACAACAAAAGTTTAGAAATTAAACTGGATAACTATTGGATTATGGGCACTCAAAGGGCATAATTAAATGCTGAAATTGAGTCTGTGGAAATGGAAAAAAATAATAGTTAATGACTGAAATTAGTGAATTTAATAAAAGTACTATATTCAACAAAGAAAGTAAAAGTTAAGGAAGGAGTGGACAGTGAAAAAGGCTCAAGAGCACCACCTGATGGTACAGGAAAACTTCAGTGATCTTTTGTTTCAAAAAGTATTTGGTCTTTTTAAGAAATTGGACTTTGGAACTTAAAAGAAAGTAAAAGAAACTCCATCATAAAAAACAAAAACCCTGGAAAGTGACATTAGAATACTACAAAGGGAAAGATATTTGAAAATATCGACATAGAACCACCTGGTGAGTGTGGGAAACAGTTGGGAAAGGGTCACTTGAAAATTTGGAACAGAGATTTAAGGACATTGATTGTTGAAAATAAATTTAAAAAATACTGGCTGAAATAATATACTGGACTTTGGGAATGAATATATCAATTAAGGAAGAGGAAAAGAAAAAATGAGAAGATACAATGGAAGAATTATTTGTTGAAATGAGAGCGGACTTGCAGGACATAAGAGAAACGATGAAAACTAGATTTGAAATGTGTAATTACGTATTACAGAAATTAGAAATGGTGACCCAGCGTGTAGAAGAAGAATGCAAACCAGAGGGTGAGGAATTTAACAAAGAAGAAGCCAGCTTTGAAGAACAAAGGGATCAACAATTACTTAAGCAGTGGGGGGGGGGGAGGAATTAAAATTAAAAATGTGTGGTCTGATGTGATAATAAAAGGGAAAATGGTTTGGAAAATGGAAAAAGGGAGAGGGAAAAAGTTGAAAAGGCAAGTTCAAAAGAAAAATCAAAAGAGGGAGGGAGAAAAAGTTAATAATTGGAATGAGAAATGGAGAGGAATAAGAATGGGGAAAAGGGGAATTAAAAGAAAGGACCAGAAAATAAAGAGAAACAGGAAGCAAAAGAGGACGAAAAGGAACTATATTGTTAAAAGAGCTAGAGATAATGGGTGAAATTAAAAAAGAGGACAGGGAAGAGATTCCACAAAGTAATAAGGTGTGATATAAATGATTAAATATAGAAAATAGATAAGGATGTAACTGATGTGATTTTTTTCTTTTAGATGGCATTTAATTTCTTCGTACGAGGTGAAATGACAATAAAGTAAACCATTAAACTCTTAAATGATTTATTGCTGGGCCTCAGAGGGCTGTATAGAGATGCTTCCAATGACTTTGGCGAGGAGTTGGCTACTAACTAGATCGGGGTTTATCCTGTGGCCACATTGTTGAAATAGTTCTTCTAATGATGCAGCTGCCACCCGAGCCACTGAGGGTTCACAATCACCTTCCAGATCCCGGAGAGCTGAAATGAATCCAAAAATCAAATTATTTCCGGGAACGACCTGGAGGACCAACCCTTATCAGCGACAGGGCTTCTGGAGAAAAAGCCCTCTGGCTTCAAGCTAGCAAACTTTTAAACTCACCAAGGTAAACTCCTTCAAGTTGTCTGGAGGGAACAACATCCGGTGTTAAATACAGTGCACAGCAGGCTAGACAGATAAATAGAAAATGTTGATGGATTTAGCAGAGACGGCTAAATCGACTGCTTTGATTAAAGAAAAAAATTCACCATTCATTTATTTCGACATCATATTTGTCTGTGAAACATGGTTCAACGCATCTCTCCTTGAGTCCATTACCACAGTAAGAGACTATCATGTTTACCGATCAGATCATGAAATCCGTAGAGGAGGTGGTGTTGCTATCTTCTATAAAAAGTCCTTACATCTAAAAAACATCCAAGTTATGCAAGAGCTTGCTCTTCCTGAGACCATTATCTGTAAACTGACCTTAAATATCACATTTCGGTTCTTACTATGTTACAGAGCCCCGGATTATGACATCAAACATGTAAACAAACTAAATTCACTACTAACATGGGCAACATCCTGCCCACATGCTTTTATATTTCTTGGTGACATTATTATTATTATTATTATTATTATTATTATTATTATTATTATTATTATTATTAACAACATTATTGACTTTTGTCTCAACATACGTCCACACAAAAATCAACACAACAACATGATTCCCAATTATAACTTCAAAAAAGGCAACTGTGATCTTATAAACTACGATCTCTCATCCCTTGATTCGCAATTTCTATTCACTGGGTACAATATTGTTGAAGACCATTAGAACATATTTTTACTTGAAATCAAAAGAGTCATCAAATTTTATGTACCAATAACAACTCCAAAAACCAGAAAAAACAGATTACCCATAACAATAAGGAAGCTTCAATCCAAAAAAGAAATCACTTTGGCAGAAAAACAAATCTGGTCACATTGCCAACTTCAAAAGCCGGTACAAAAATTTATGCCACCAGATAAAAACTGAATGTACCAATTATCACATTAAACAAGAAGAAAACCTTCTACGCACCAATTCCACCTGCACTTTCTACAATTTTGTAAACAACAAACTAAAAGACTCAAGGTCCATCCCATCCCTGAAAGGACCTAATGGTAAAAACTGCAACGACGACACCATCAAAGCCAACCTCTTTGACACATTCCTTGGCTTAGTATTTGTAAACAGCAATGGATCAAGCCTACTTTCTAGTCGAATTAAAGACAACTTCAATGATCTAACACATATTGATTTTACAGAAGACATTGTTGAAAAAGCACTGCGCAATCTAAAACCATCCCTATCTATTGGACCGGAGGGAATATGTGCCTACTTCTTTAAAAAGCTACCCACTGCCATAGTCAAACCTCGAAGCATAATCTTTGAAAAATCTTTCAGGACCATCCTTGCCAAAACTATGGTCACAAGCCACGGTCATCCCCATCTTCAAAAAGGGAGACCCCAGCCTAGTTGAAAATTACAGACCAATCTCCTTATGCTGCGCCACCTGTAAAGTCATGGAATTAATTATTAACCAATCAATTATCCTCCTCTTAGAGACAAACAACCTACTCTCTAATAAAAAATTTGGTTTCAGAAAAAAAATATCCTGTAATCTGCAACTCTTACACTGCAAAAACATATGGACTACACAATTCGATCAGGGCAAAGCAATAGACACAATCTTTACTTCTGTAAAGCCTTTGATTCAATGGTACACAACAAACTACTCCTAAAACTAAAATCTTATGGTATCTCTGGACATCTACATAACTGGATAGAAGCATTCCTGTCAAACAGACAACAAATGATCAAAATTGGGAGCGTCCTATCAAATTCTGTACCTGTCAACAGGGGTTTCCTCAAGGCAGTGTTCTAGGACCAACTCTCTTCATACTCTACATAAATGACCTCTGTGATCATATTAAGAGCAATTGCATTCTCTTCACTGATGATGTAAAGCTATTCAACACCATAGACAATACTTTTACTCTCCAAAAAGACCTTGACTATGTATCAGAATGGTCAAGCAAACGGCAACTTCAAATCTCAACAAATAAATGCTCTGTCTTACATATTGGCAAAAAAATTCAGAAAATAAAATACAAGCTAAATAGTCAAGATCTTATTGAGGATCCAAACTCTGTCAAGGACCTTGGAGTATTCATCTCTAATGATCTAAGTGCTAGAGCCCACTGTAACTACATAGCCAAAAAGGCGTTAAGAATTGTTAATCT
This sequence comes from Hydrophis major, assembly GCA_033807585.1. Taxonomy (NCBI): domain Eukaryota; kingdom Metazoa; phylum Chordata; class Lepidosauria; order Squamata; family Elapidae; genus Hydrophis; species Hydrophis major. Next base: position 95,636,909 of record CM066333.1, on the reverse strand, counting down.
AATCCTACGTAGCTTTTTCTCTGGTAATATCACACTACTAAATGGAGCATATAAATCATTTGCTAGACCAATACTTGAATACAGCTCATTAGTCTGGAACCCATATCATGTATCTGATATTAATACAATTGAGAAAGTCCAGAAATATTTCACAAGAAGAGTTCTCCACTCCTCTACTCATTGCAAAATACCTTATGCCATCAGACTTGAAACTCTAGACCTAGAAAACTTAGAACTACGCTGCCTTCGGTCCGACCTAAATATAGTATATAAAATCATACGTTGCAATGTCCTACCTGTCAATGAATACTTCAGCTTCAACCATAACAACACAAGAGCACACAATAGATACAAACTCAAGGTTAACCGCACCAAACTTGATTGCAGGAAATACGACTTCAGCCACAGAGTGGTCAATGTCTGGAATACTCTACCCGACTCTGTAGTTTCTTCCCCAAACCCCAAAAACTTTAACCTTAGACTGTCTCCTATTGACCTCACCCCTTTCCTAAGAGATCTGTAGGGGGCATGCATAAGCGCACCAATCATGTCTACCGTCCCTGTCCTATTGTTTCTTTTTATTTTTCTTATAAGTGTCTATCCCATGTATTCAAAGCTATGTTTATTCTTATACCTGTATCTTGTAAGTGATTGACAAATCAAATAAATCCTAAAAAAATACTAAAATACTTGGAACAGTCATTTGGGACTTTACGGGATGGTTACAGGAATTGGGTATGCCTAGTGGTCTAATGAAAAGAAGGACTAGCGGATGACATGATAGCAGTCTTCCAATATTTCAACCAACCAATCAGAATAGAACTGGAAGGACCATGGAGGTTTTCTAGTCCAACCCCTTGCTGAAACAGAAGACCCCATCTAGCATTTCAGACAAATAGCTGTCCAGTCATTTCTTAAAAGCCTGCAGTGATGTAGCAGCCATAACTTCTGGAGGCAAACTGTTCCACAGGTGAATTGTTCTTAATTCCAAATTGCTTCTCTCCTTGGTTAGTTTCCATCCATTTTTTCTTTTCCTGCCCTCTGGTGCTTTGGAAAATAGGTTGACTCCCCCTTCTTCGTGGCAGCTCCTCAACTACTGGACGACTGCTATCATGTCCGGTCCTTCTTTTCTCTAGACTGGCCATACCCAATTCCTCCAACCATTCTTCATATGGTTTAGGCCTTTAATTAATCTGGTTTGCCCTTCTCTGCCTTTTTTCCAAAGTCTTTTTTGTAATCCAAAACTGGATGCAGCATTCCAAGTGTGGCCTTATTAAGACTTTATAAAGTGTTTATATTTGATTGAGCTAATAAAACCTTGGAGGAATGTTAGAAGAGGACAATTGAGAATAAAAGATAGAAGAGAATAAAGCAAGTCAGAAGGAAAAATAGGTATAGTGAATAAAAACATATAAAATAGAGAAATATAGAAGAGAAATATAATTGAATAAAAGTAAAGGGAGAAATAATGAGAAACTTGAAAGGATATGTATATGTTTATAAGGAGATGTGCCAATGGTGTATGAAACGTTTTATTTGTTTTGTTAAAATTTACAAATAACTTTCAGAAAAGAGGTTTTATGTTCTTATGTTTCATATGTCTTTAAAAATTAATAAAATTTGTTCAAAAAAAAAAAAGACTTTATGAAGCGGTAGTTATACATCAGCTCACCTGATTTTGATTCTATGCCTCTGTTTCTACAAGCAATGATTGTTATTAGCTTTGTAATTTGTATTTGAGGGGCAGCCACAAAGAAGAGGGGAGGGTCAACCTGTTTTCCAAAGCAGCACAAGGCAGGGCAAGAATCAATGGATGGAAACTAATTAAGGAAAGAAGCAACCTGGAATGAAGGAGAAATTTTCCAACAGTGAGGACAATCAATTAGCGCAACGGCTTTTGCTTCCAGGGGTTTTTGAGGGCTGTATGCAATGAAATTTCATTTTCATGTATGCTGATTAGTGTACATTTAAAGTGACAATAAAGTTATTCTAATTCTCTTTCAGGCTAACTTTGGGGTGTTCCTCACTGGAGGCTTTTAAGAAGAGATTGGACAGCCTCTTGTCTAGAATGGTATAGGCTCTCCTGCTTGAACAGGGCGTTTGACCCCTTAACAATTTATCCCTTTTTTGATCAATTGGGGCAATGGGGGCTGGGAAGAAGACAGGAAGTGGAAATCATAGCAAGGAAGGAGGCTTCTGAAAACTCAGAAAATCGTAGCGGTTATGAAGAAGCCACACGGTGTAACAGCAGCTTCCAGTCTGGTGCAATATTCCTTAATTCTGCAGGGTGTGTGTGTGTGTGTGTGTGTGAGAGAGAGAGAGAGAGAGAGAGAGAGAGAAAGATGTCAGCATGCATGGCATTAGGCTCCAAGTTTTGTATTTGTGCTTACCAATTAATTGGGCAGCTGCCTTTCGATACAGAGCCTTTCTGTTCCCCAGGAAATCCAGCATTTGATCCAACATTTTGGAGATATTTTGCTTGCATTTATTCATCTGGGGAAAAGAAGGCAAGAAAGAAGCCAATGAACTCTATAGCTTTCTTTGTTTTCACAAAGGAGCCACTTCCTTGGTCAGGCTTCTAGTCCTCATGCCCTCAATAACAATGTCTTCAATGGCATATTATGTTTTACTGTATTGTGTTATATCATGTTGTACGATACTAAACTATAATATGATTATACTTGTTGAGGTAATTCCCCATTAGGAGATTGAGCGCACACAGGGAGACATAGTGAGAGTGGTGAAGAATAACACACAACCAGCACACAGATACACTGTATAGTAAAATGTAGGTTTTTACTTCCAATAAACGTTTAAGCAAAGTCCAAACAAGCAGTCCAAGTCATTCACAGTTAAAGCAGTCCAGGGATAATTCAAATTATAAAGTCCAGTATCAAAAACAGTTCATTAACAGACTTACATCAAACCCAAGAAGAACGATGATCAGTAACAGTCAATAGGGGAATGCAGGAACACACTCTCAGCAACAGGAGGGAACAAGACAGCGAGCAACTGGAACAGCCCAGGTTTCTGGCTCCATCTTGTGGCCATTTGAGGAACCACACCCAATTACAATTTTAGCATTCTCTTAAAGAGACAGTATTAAAATGTCTATCCTAGTTTATATATTTTCCAACCCAACTATTAGGCAACTTACATTCCTAACAATACTATACTATATTTTATTATACTAAATGATATTATTTTACTATAATGGAATGTACTATCCTATTCTACAGTACAGTACAATGCAATGCAATACAATATAACATTATTACATTATATAGTATAGTATATACACAAACATTTTTGTGTTATTAAAGACGACGATAAATACGTTGTGGTAGACCAGGCCAATCTTTCCTCTTCACATTGGGGAGGCCAGGAGGAACCCGCAGGACGGATCTGAGCACCTTGTGGGTCCCATTTGGCCCTTGATACTTATATTTCACGCCCCTGGATCAGGGCAACCTACCTTCCAGCCCAGTCTACCCAATGATAACAGGAAAGAGGGTCAGCCAGGCATTGACCCGTCTACCCAATGCAAAGAGGAAACATGCACGCAGTTTGGGGAGTGGAGTGGAGCTGGCCACGCCCACCCATTCAGCCACACCCACCCAGTTGGCCATGCCTGAGGTCAACCACAACCCTGATGCAGCCCTCAATGAAATTGAGTTTGACACCCGTCCATTAGGAAATGGAGAGTTCTAGTCTTGCCTCAATCAACATAGCCATCTGTGTGACTTTGGGAGTTTTAGCCCTGCCTGAGGCATGAAGGCTGGATGGGTGACTTTGGGCCAATCATGGAGAGTTCTAGTCCCGTCTTAGTCATCACAGCCAGCTGGGTGACTTTGGTGCAGTCCCTCTCTTTCAGTGCAACCCACCTCACAGGATTGTTGTGAAGGAAATTGGAGGAGAAGAAAAAGTATTGGGGATGTCCACCGTCTTGAATTATTTATAAACAAAGGTGGGACAAAAATAAAAATAAAAATAAACGGTTAGCATACAACAATCTGGAACAAAACAAGCCAGCTTGGCTCACACTTACAAGGACAGCACAGATGTCCTTGTACATGCTATGGGGGCTGCTGTACATTTGATGGTTGAACAAGTTGCTGGGAACATCCTCCCATTCCATAAATGCCATGCATGCATTGAGGGCGTTCCTGGAGACCTGGGCCAAGGGAGGAAAGATGGTGTCAGATAACCCACTTCTGATTTTGTCCATGTTCCGCAGAAAACAACATTCCCACCAACACTGAAATGGCCAACCACTTCTGCTTAAAGAGAGACACCACTTCCTTCTAGCACTGATGATGTTACCGAGTGGGGTCATAAAATATCTGCAAGAAAATAACCAAGCTCAGACAGCACCAAGGCCCCCACCAAGGCCGCCTCCTCCTCCTCCTCCTCCCTCCATCCCTCCCTCCCTCTCCACAAACCCCACTCCATGCTACCACTGATGATGTTTCCTAGTTGGGTAAGGAAAGGTCTACAAGAAAAATAGCCAAGCTCAGAGAGCACCAAAGCCCCCACAGTCCTTTTTCCTCCTCCTCCTCCTCCTCCTCCTCCTCCTCCTCCTCCTCCTCCTCCTCCTCCTCCTCCTCCTCCTCCTCCTCCTCTTCCTCCTCCTCCTCTCCACAAACCCCACTCCATGCTACCACTGATGATGTTTCCCAGTTGGGTAAGGAAAGGTCTATAAGAAAAATAACCAAGCTCAGAGAGCACCAAGAACCCCACCAAGGTCTTCTCCTCTTCCTCCTCCTCCTCCCCCTCCCTCCCTCCCTCCCTCTCCACAAACCCCACTGATGATGTTTCCCAGTTGGGTAAGGAAAGGTCTACAAGAAAAATAGCCAAGCTCAGAGAGCACCAAGGCCCCCACAGTTCTACCCAGTCTTCAACTCACTTCTTTGGTCTGACCATCTGAAAGTTGGATCAATAATGGAACAAAGCTCTGCATGATGTTCACTGTGATATTATTGTTTTCTATAAGGTTCACCCCTTTCAAGAGAATGCCGAAAATAGAGATGGAATTATTTTGCAGTTCGGTGTCTTCCTACGAAGGAAGAGAAACAGGTGAGTCCCTCCAATAGGTGAAAATCAATGTAGCTCAGTGCTCAACTGTCGGGTTCTTGGTGTGGTTAGTGGTGGCCAGGCTTAGAAGGATCTTTACGTTTTCAGGAGAAGAACACACAAGTTCAGAGGATACCAAGTTCCCAAGAGGTTTTGACTTTCTCCATCTTGGTCTCCTGGAAGCCCTTCAAATCCTGGAATGCTGCTGTCTTGTCCCCCCCTAGTCCTTCTTTTCTCTAGACCAGCCAAGCCCAAATCCTGCAACCGTGCTTCATTTGTTTGAGTCTCCAGGCCTTTAATCATCCTAGTTGCTCTTCTTTGCAATTTTCCCAAAGTCTCAACCAATTTGGGGAACCAAAATTGGATTGAGTATTCCAGATGTGGCAGTACTTAAGGTTTTACAAAGCAGTACTAATACCAACACTGGCACTAACACTAATATTAATATGTGATTTTGAATTGTTGCCTGTTTATGCAATCGAGGACTGTGTTGGCTTTTTGGGCTGCTGCCACACTCGACTGGCTCATGTTTGAGTCATCGTCCACTTGGTTAAACCCTTACTCTTCTCCACATGAAATGTCATGTTCTTGGAGAGGGCCCATTGTTCAAGTCTGTCAAGATCTTTTTGGATCCAAAGCTCGTCTTCTGGGGTTTTGGTTATTCCTGCCAGGTTAGTGCCATCTGCAAATTTGATGAGTTCCCCTTCTATTCCCTCCTCTAAGCCATCTTCCAGATAGGTTGAACTGCAACATCCTTTGATGTCCTAGGCTGGGTGGACTGTATCAGGGGTGGGATTATACAAGTTCGCACCTAGAACCAGTTGTTAACATTCTAAGCAGTTTGCAGAACCAATTATTAGAAGAAGTTACTGGGCTAATCCTGTAAGGAAGGCAGGAAGGAAACATTCTGGTGTTGCTTACAGAAACTGCCTCTCCATTAACCCTTATTACATTCTTGGCACAACTAAATTTCCTCTCTTAGGAATGTCTCTGGAGGTGTTTTTTCCTTCCTTTGCTGGTACTTTGCTTGTGTGGAGTGACCATTCAAAGTTACAATGGCACTGAAAAAAGTGACGTATGACCATTTTTCACACTTACAACTGTTGCAGCATCCCCACAGTCATGAGAGGCCAGGCGAGGAGATGCGTGCCTCGATGTGAGTGATGTTGAGTTGGCCACGCCCAGCCAATAACATGACCACCAAGCCATGTCCACCCAGTCACATGATCACCAAGCCACACCCACCACTTAAGCTACGCCCACAGAACCGGTTGTTAAAAATTTGAATCCCTGGACTGTATCCTCCAGAACCGAAGGGCATCAAAGTGTCTTTAATTGAAAATGAGACGAACGTGGACTCCTCAAGTGAAAGTTCTCATGCTTACCCGGAACCCACTTGTCCAAGCAAACTTGGGGAGATCTTTGAGGCCACCCAATGGCTGTGAACTCTCCTAGAGAGACACTCCTGATCTTACTTTCTTTTCTAGATCCTATAAACTCTACTATTTTTGTGTCCCGCACATTGAGGAGAGCCTGGCTCAAATGACATCCTTCAGGTATTTCCGAAATACAATCATATCCCCTTGGTTAAATGTCTGGGGATTCTCAAACATCCACATCATAGTTGCCCCGAAGGTGCTTTTCCCAAAAAGCAAGGGGACTTTTTGGTTTTCTTTTTTCCTTTGAAAACGTTTTTCTTCTCACCCAAGAAGCTTCTTCCGTTCAGAACTTCACCCAAGCTTCTTGGATGAGAGGGGAAACGTTTTCAAAGCAAACACTAAGAAAGTCCAGGTGCCTTTTTAGGAAGAGGACCTGAATGATTGAGAAACTCCAGAGACATAGATATTCTCAGGGTCACCTCTTCCCAGTTCAATGTCCATGGAGATGGTCCATCATCCAGGTCATGGTTGCCCCAAGATATTTTTTAAAAAGGCAAGTGGCCTTTGTTTTTCCATGAAGATGTTCACTTCTCTTTCACTTCTCACTTCTCGCTCAAGAAGCTTCTTCAGTTCTGCCAGAATGGTGGAGGGTGGAAGGATTTATATTCCTTGCAGTCATCTGCTAGTTACTGCTAAAGATAAACTGCCAATGACCAGAATATTCTTCCTTCCATCCTCCACCGTTCAGCGAGGATGGCTGTCCACTAGATGTACTGTTAATGACTACTCTGGACATGATTATCAACCCAACTATGTATCTGTTTAATTATCCCAAAAGTGCTTTTTCCAAAGACAAAAGATGTTGTTCTTTGAAGAGGTTTCCCTCTTTGAACTCAAGTAGCTTCTTGGATGAGAAGTGAAATGACTTCAAGGAAAAATGAATTATTTTTTCTTTGGGACAGCCATGATCTGGATGACTGACAAATCTCTTCAGATATATCTGTTTACTCATTCAAGAAACCAAGTGAGATGAGCCCGGCAATTGTTCATCTTGACAATTCCATGCTAATTGTTGGCAATTGCTGTAAAAAGTTTGCAGATCAACCTCTATGGCAGGGGTCTCCAACCTTGGCTCCTGGAAGCCTGGCGGACTTCAACTCCCAGAGTTCCACTGTGGAATTCTGGGAGTTGAAGTCCGCCAGGCTTCCAGGAGCCAAGGTTGGAGACCCCTGCTCTATGGTATGATGTAGGCTGCTGTTTTTCAATCTGTGCAGCTTTAAGATGTGGGAACTTCAGCTCCAATATGCTGCTGGAGAGTTCTAGGAGTTGAAGTCCTCAAAAGTTGCCAAGGTTGAGAGATACTGATCTAGAGCAGTTTTTTTTTTTCCGATCTGAGCAGCTTCAAGATGTGGGGACTTCAACTCCTGGAGTTCTCCAGCCAGCTGAGTTGAAGACCACACATCTTAAAGGGTCTGAGACAAAGCAACAACCCTCTAGATTTCATTTAGATATGGAGAGAGGGGGGGGGGTGTTTCTAGATAGGGTGCCTGGTCTTCTAGATTTTCTAGCCTGGCACATGCTTTGGTGAAGCTGAAGAGAGAGGCAACCTTCATTCTCCTCCACTCATCTGGAACTTCTCCAGCTGTCTCTAGTGGGGCTCAAGGATCATCTGCAAGCCTCCACACTGTTTTATATTACCACCACACCGCTGTGTCTGAACTACTTCTAAGCATTTTTGGTCAAGCTAGACTTCTGCAGGTGGTCCCCAGGCCATCTTGATGGGAGAAAAACAACGAAAGAGCTGTGTTTTATAGCTTACTTACATCCCAAAAATACTGCAGGAGGTGGGGGATGAGAACAGCGGCCTTGTACCCGTATATCCTGACATCCAGCTGCCCAAACAGGATCTTTAGTGTCCTCAGCGCTTCCTTGGCTAGGCTGCTGTGGTCTTGTATGGCGCAGTTCACGACAGGTCCCAACATGGGCCGCAAAACCTTAGTCTGGATGAAGTAGGGAGAGAAAGGAGCCGTTAAACAGGGGTCCCTGCAGTTCTCCGAGTCTAGCAGAGGTCATGACAGAGAAGCCCACAGAACATGGAATCCCAGGGTTGAAAGGGAACCAGGAGATCTTCCAGTCCAACCTGCTGCTCAAGCAGGAGACTCTGCACCCCTGATGGAGCGAACCTACTCCACATGTGCCAGATGTGCCATGCAGAGCCCTCTCAGTGGGCATGCGCCCCCTTGACAGCGGCTCTCCTGGTTTCTGGCACACTGGCCAGCTGGTCTTCGCAGGTGCCAGAGTGCCAGGAAATGTCCCAAAAAGCAGCCAAAAAATAGGCCGGTTTTTTCAAGCATTTTGGGGGGATGTTTTCAGGCCATTTTTGAACCTTTTTCTGTTCTATTTCCAGGCTGTTTTCCAGGCCGTTTTCCACGCCATTTTGGGGCCTTCTTCTGGGCCATTTTCAGCCTTTGTTTGGGCTGTTTTCAGGCCATTTTCGGGCCTTCTTCTGGCCTTCTTCTGAACACTTTTCAGGCCTTTTTCAAACCATTTTCAGGCCATTATTTGGGCTGTTTTCAGGCCCTTTTGGGGGCTGTTTTCTAAGCTGTTTCCAGGCTATTTTTCCAGCCATTTTCAGGATATTTTTCAGGGCATCTGGGGGGGGCACTTTCTGGAGCATTTTCAGACCAATTTCAGGCTGTTTTAAGGGGGAAACACCCCAGAAAAGCCCTGAAAATTGCCCATAAAACACCCCAAAAACAGGGATTTGTGCACTGGCCAGATGGTCTTTGGTTTTCCGGCACTCCAGCACTTGCTCATGCATGCGCCTGCACATGTCTTCCATTTTGGGTGCCCAAAAGGTTCGCCATCACCACCCGATACTCTTCTGGATAAACAGATCTCTGGTCTCCTCTTGAAAATCTCCCATGTTGGATCACCCACACCGTCTGGAGCCAAATGATTCCACTGACTAACAGAATAGCATAATCTGAAGGGACGTCAGAGGTCTTCTAGTCCACTCCCCTGCTCATGCAGGAGACGCTATGTGTTAAATTCTGTGCATGGCTGCAAGGATGGAGACGAGCCAGTGAAACAGTGAACTTCAAACTCTTTATTTACATGTGAAACAGTTCTAACTCTATGGCCACGATGGGCCCCTTTATATAGGCAACTCTTAACTTATTTAACCAATGAAAACACAGGGAGTGCTAGCTCCATTAACCAATGGGAGAGGCTCGTTAATAGCCAATCAGATTCTCCTGAACGGACCAATCCGATGTCGCTATTATCGGCCAATCAGAAGTGCAGGGCCAGAACCCTGCACTTTGCTTCAAGCTCTTAATAATCTTTATTAAGTATTTATTGATTCACAACACCCCTTCCCCCCGGGTTCCGTTTAAGGGGTGCGGTCATGTAGTCTTTGAGGTAGGCAGGTTGTTTCAATTGTCTATTAGATTTTCGTTGTCCTCCCGGTATTTGGCTACAGTCTTGTTGGGGTAGGACGTTATCTGGTGAAGAGGGTGCCTCCCATTCCGCATTCGAATTTTCGTCATTGCTACTGCTCTCGGCATCTCTTTGAGGCGAGGCCACCCCCATTCCGGATCCATCACATGCTGCCTCTGAGCGGTCATTACTACTGCTTACACTTTCTGCTGCTTCGAATTCAGCTTCCTCGCTATCTCCTCCCCCCTCAGTTTGGAAATCAGGGGGCTTGGAGATCCCCGACTGTAGCCTTGAACGCAGCTGATCAATATGGCGCTTCCATATTCTATCGCGATATTTCACGCGGTACAATCTAGGGCCGGTTACTTGTACTATAGTTGCCTCGACCCACAACGGATCGCCCAAAAAATTCCTAGCGAAAACCAAATCGCCTACCTGGAAATTGTGACATTTCCCGCTGGAACCGTGTGGTTTTTCAGGTTAATATGATGGATGTAGACGGTCGAGGTGGGAGCGGAGCTTCTGTCCCATTAACAACTTGGCGGGAGTTTTATTGGTGACGCTGTTTGGAGTGATATGCTGCAAAAGGAGTATCCGGTTAATCTTGTCTTCTATATCGCCATAGTCCATTTTATGCAAGGTTTTCTTGACGAATTGTACCATGCGCTCGGCCCTTCCGTTGGCCGCAGGATGCGCCGGCGAAGTTAGCGCATGTCGAATACCGCGGTCCACCAGGTACTGTTCGGAGGACAGCGCGGTAAATTGAGGCCCGTTGTCAGATACCAGAACATCTGGCAATCCGTGTGTTGCAAAGAGTCTGTCTAGTTTCCTGATGACTGATTCGGTCGTTGTATTCCTCATTTCATGGATTTCAAGCCAGTTCGAGTAGGCATCCACCGTTAATAAGAATGTGTGTCTCTTGGTAGGACCCGCAAAGTCCAGATGAATACGGGACCATGGTCCCCTCGGTGTTTCCCATTCAGTTGGGGTTGCTTTCGGCGGGGCGTTGCTTACTTCCTGGCATTTGTGACAGGCTTTTACCCATGTCTCTATTTGCTTGTCAATGCCCGGCCACCACGCGTAGCTTCGTGCGAGGGCTTTCATACGCACGATGCCGGGGTGGCCATCGTGCAAGGTCCTTAGTATCGCTGGTCGCAACCGCTCTGGGACGACAACTCTATCACCCCAGATAATGCAGCCCTTTTGGGAAAATAGTTCCGTTTGCCGATTCTTGAATGGGGCGTAGTCGTCAGGTATTTGGTCCAACGGCCATCCCCGCTCGACCCAACTGAAGACTCGTGCTAAAATGGGGTCGCGTTTCGTTTCCATCACGATATCTCGGGCTGTTAATGGCGGCATTTGAAATGTCTCAATCTGCAGTGTTGTAACTGTCGGAGCGAGGTCATCAATGGTCTCTGGAAGAGGTGCACGGCTCAATGCGCCGGCGTGGGGAATGGCCTTCCCCGGGCGATGTTGCAACTTGTAATTGTATGCCGCCAAGAATTCTGACCAGCGGGTCATTCTGGGAGATAATATATACGGTGTTGGCCTATCTCCCGCTATTATTCCCAGCAAAGGTTTGTAGTCAGGCACTATGGTAAAGGCTCGGCCATACACATATTCATGAAATCTCTTAACCGCGGATACTATAGCAAGGGCCTCCTTATCAATTTGACTGTAGTTGCATTCTGTTTTTGATAACGTCTTTGAGAAATAGGCAACAGGGGCTTCATTACCGTTTGGCAAAATGTAAAATGGCGCCCACTCCGAATGGGGATGCATCACACGTGATCGTTAACGGCAAAGTCTCATTATACTGCATCAGAACAGCATCAGAAGTCAATAAATTTTTTACATGTCGAAACGCCTGTTCTTCTCTGTGTCCCCATACCCAGGTTGCTTTTTTGTCCAATAAACGATGTAGGGGTTCAGCTACGGTTGCTTTGTGAGGCAGGAAAACGTTATAAAAATTGATAAGGCCCAGAAAAGCCTTGTTCCGGGGTTTTGGGGTGTTCTTGATTGCCCTGAGTTTGTTATCGGTGGGGTGAATGCCTTGACTATCAATTAAATATCCCAAAAATTCTACACAATCCGTACATAAATAACACTTGTTCTTTTTAACTTTGAGACCTGAGTCTTTAAATCTCTGGAGAACCAACCTCAGGCGTTCCTTTAGTATTTTCCGAGTTGGGGCTGCGATTAACACATCATCAAAATATGGGACAACACCTTTTATCTCTTGTAATAGCCTTTCCATCAAGCTTTGAAAGATCCCCGGGGCTACGTTCACTCCGAACTGGAGTCGGTTACATTTAAATGCACCTCTGTGCGTAACGATTGTTTGGGCCTCTGCCATTTTTTTGTCAACAGGCAGTTGTTGGCAAGCCTGGGCTAAGTCTAGTTTAGCGAAGACTTTTCCGCCCCCCAGGGAATGGAGGAGGTGTTGCACCACCGGTACCGGGTAAGCGTTTTGTTGAAGGGCGTGGTTCAGGATGGCTCGGTAGTCCCCACAAATTCTTATCGATCCATCCGGCTTGATGGGTGTTACGATTGGGGTTTTCCAGGGAAAGTGATCGGTTGGTTCTAACACATCCTGAGCTATTAATTGATCAAGCTGCTCGTCAATCTTTGGTTTAAGGGCAAATGGAACTCGACGAGGCTTAAGGCGGATGGGAGCTATTTTGGGATTGAGGTTAAATGATATCGGGGTCCCCTTGTACTCGCCTAATTTTTCTGCGAAGACTTCCTGGAATTTGTGGACGAGATCTTCTTCCCAATCGCTGCTGCAGGTTCGGTGAATGCTGGCTACTTCAATTCCAAGTGGAGCAAACCATTGGAGGCCTAACAAACTAGGCCGATCCTTGTCGATAACAGTCAGGGGTAGAAATGCTGTACGGTTCTTAAACGATACCTGTACTTGGCTGGATCCAACGACCGGGATTCGATTTCCTTGATAGTCTTTGAGTATGAGCCTTTGGAATCTGAGGTCTTGCCTCTGGATAGTGGGGATGAGCTGCTTGAGAGTCTTCCAGGAAACCATCGAGAGGGACGATCCTGAATCGACTTCCATCAGGCAGGGCTGGTTTTTGATGGCCGCTTTCACTCGGATCTTTTTGGCATCAAGAGATGAGGCGTGACCGATCGTGATCGTTTGGTGAACCTCTTCTCACTTCGTTGGGTGGTTTAGGGTTTTGTTTCTGTAGGAGTGGTTGTTCCATTGGTGGTTCTCGCTTCATGGGACGACTTCCCGTCGGTTGGCGATAGTTAGCTCCCCTTGAGGGCTGGCTGGGTCCTGGCTTGCTTCTACAGACCCATCCTATATGGCCTCTTTTCCCACACACATGGCAGAGCGCGTCAAGGAATTTGCATTCTGACCGGGGGTGGCTTGCTCCACACCCAGCGCATTGGTACTGCGATTTCTGGCGTTGGTCTCATTCGAACCGAAGTCGATGGACCTCTTCCTCATCACTTTCTGACGACAATCCGAGGTCCTCGTGGTGGGCTGTATCTAGCTGTCCCTCTGACTGAGGTGAAATTTCGCAGGCTCGTTGGCGAACCGGTGCGTGGGTGCGGCGCATTTGGGCAGCCGACTTCCTGCTTGCTTCTGCTGCAGTAGCTTCAGCTATGGCATCTTTAAGGCTAATGTCGCCCTTCGCCATTAGTTTACTCTGAGTGCCTGGTGCATCTAATCCCAGAACTATTTGGTCTCTTAGGGCTTCTTCTAAGTCGGTAAACTCGCATAGGCCTCCCAGATTCCGGAGATCCGCGATGAAATCAGCAACACTTTCGCCCTTCCGCTGACTTCTCCGATAAAATTCATGCCTTCTCACGAGCATTGGCATGGTCGGTGCGTAGTGAGCCCTCAGCAGTGGTTCGAGGACGTCCCAGTCCATAGACTTAACTTCTGCCGGTTTTGCTAATGCCTTGGCCATCTTGAATACGGTTGGCCCGCAATGAGTTAGGAATACTGCTCATTTCTTTCTGGTAGTGGCATCCTTCAAATTGTTGGTTTCCAGAAACATCTGGAAGCGATCCATATCGCGGTTCCAGTCTTCTTGTGCCGGGTCAAATGGAGCGGGTGACGCTGCCGGACATGGTTCCGCCGTTGGTGCGTTCAGCCACGTGCTCGGTTATGGTTCTTCGTTGCTCAGTAAGCTCTGATGTCTCCACATTCCACCCTCGTCGCCAGTGTTAAGTTCTGTGCATGGGTGCAAGGATGGAGACGAGCCAGTGAAACAGTGAACTTCAAACTCTTTATTTACATGTGAAACAGCTCTAACTCTATGGCCACGATGGGCCCCTTTATATAGGCAACTCTTAACTTATTTAACCAATGAAAACACAGGGAGCGCTAGCTCCATTAACCGATGGGAGAGGCTTGTTAATAGCCAATCAGATTCTCCTGAATGGACCAATCCGATGTCGCTATTATCGGCCAATCAGAAGTGCAGGGCCAGTACCCTGCACTTTGCTTCAAGCTCTTAATAATCTTTATTCAGTATTTATTGATTCACAACACTATGCAAACCCAGAGAAGTGGCTTTCCAGACTCTTCCTCAAACCTTCTAGTGTTGGAGGAAGCCGTTCCAATGATTCATCGTTCCCGGCACCAGGGAATTTCTCCTTAGATCTAGGTCGGCTTTGTCCTTGATGAGTTTCCATCCCTTGCTTCCCATTCTGCTTTCTGATGTTCTCCAAGAGGATCTGTCCTCAAGTAGATCCTTCCGATCTTCCAGGGGTTTGCCCATCTTTGAAGAAGAGACACTACTCCAGCTGAGTCCACCCTCTTTCTGGCGCTTGTCTTCTTCTCCTTCTCCTATCCCTCCCAGCCTTGTGGACTTCCCAGAGAGGGAGGTCACACCTGCTTCTCCCTTGACCGTCAGTCACTTCCTGCACCCCATCTCTTACCTCCAAGGGGTGCTGGAGAAGGTATCCCAAGCCTCGAATACTAAATATTTGTAGGAGGATGTAAGGTTGGCTCATCCATTTGTGAAGAACATCCAGAATGTGCCGCATTGTAAAATGGTGCCCAACCTCCGGGTGGTACAGCAGCTGAGGAAGAAGAATCGAGAAACTGAGCATCAGCAAAGCAACGGAAGCGAAATTCCCTGAAAGCCTCGACTAGGAGATGCCACATTCGGCCATTAAGAGGAAGGAAATAGAAAATAGTCCTCCTTTAGTGACCATTGAATGTTGCAATGGCACTGACACGCCTATTTTTCAGGCTTAGGACCATTGTACCATCCACACCATCATGTGACCAAAATTTGGGTACTTGCAAGTGAATATTTATGACAGTCTCAATGTCCTGATGTCATGGGATCCCCTTTTGTGATTTTCTGATGAGCAACGTGTCTCTCCCTCCCTCCCCTTCCTTCCTTCCTTCCTTTCTCCCTCCCTCTCTCTCTCCCTTTGCTTTCTTCCTTCTCACCGCTCTTCCTCCCTCCTCCCTACCTTCATCTCTCCTTCCTTCCCTCTCCTTCCTTCCCTCTGTTCTTTAATAGAATAGAATACAATAGAAGACCTTTATTCTCATTGCATTCCATGAATACAGTGAAATTTGAAAGCTACTCCAGCACAGTGCCCCAAACACTAAATCACAAATGCACTGTTTGATTCAAGACAATTACTGCCTTGGAAAAGAAACTGTTTCTCAGTCTATTAGTCCTCATTTTAAGACACCTATAACATCTCCCTGATAGTAACAGTTCAAAATATGAATGTCCAGGATGAAAACAGTCTGTGGAGATTTTTTTAGTGCTCGAGAGAGGTCTGGTCTTCGCAATCTCTTCCAAAGAAGAAAGAGAGCAACCGATGATTTTTTTGTGCTCTGTTTATAACTCTCTGGAATATCTTCTTATCAACTGCAGAACATCCAGCAAACCACACCGTTACACAGTATGCCAGAATGCTCTTGATGGTAGAACGGTAAAAAGTAACCAGCAACTACTCACCCAGACCACTCTTTTTCAGCAGCCTCAGAAAGTGCAGGCGCTGTTGGGCCTTCTTTGCAGTGGCCATAGTGTGAAACAACCAAGTAAGGTTGTCGGAAATATGAGTTCCTAGAAATTTAAAACTATGAACTCTTTCCACACAGTCTCCATTGATATATAGTGGGAGAGGCTCTGCTTTGCATCTTCTGAAGTCTATAATCCATTCTTTGGTCTTTTTGATGTTCAGGGCAATGTTATGACTCTTGCACCACAAGACCAGTTTGAGAACCTCTGACCTATAGATCGTCTCGTCTCCTCCTGATATGAGTCCCACCAACGTGGTGTCGTCTGCAAATTTTATTACAGAGTTAGTGGGACAAGAGGGAGTGCAGTTGTAGGTGTAGAGTGAATATAAAAGGGGGCTCAGCACACAGCCCTGTGGAGAGCCAGTGCTGAGAGCAAGAGTGGAGGAAAAAAATAGCTGCCAATCCTAACAGTTTTGGGTCTGTTAGTAAGAAAGTCCTTTATCCAACAGCAGATGTGAGAGGAGAGGCCCAATTCTAGCAACTTCTTAATCAGTATATCCGGAATGATGGTATTAAAAGCTGAACTGTAATCAACGAAAAGCATCCTTACATAGCTCCCACTATGCTCCAGATGGTTCAGTACAACTCAGAGAGCCATGGCAATAGCATCCTCTGTGGATCTGTTATTCCGATAAGCAAACTGGTATGGGTCAAGAGTCAATGGGAGGCAATCCTGTATATATTTTAAGACCAGTCTCTCAAAACACTTCATGATGATGGGTGTGAGAGCTACTGGTCTTTCCTCTCCTTCCTTCCTTCCTTCCTTCCTTCCTTCCTTCCTCCCTCCCTCCCTCCCTCCCTCCCATAACATCTGGAGGCAAGCCATTCCACCAATTAACAGAATAACAGAAAACCTTGGAGGTCTTCTAGTCCAGGGCTCTCCAACCTTGGCTACTTTAAGCCTGGATGACTTCAACTCCCAGAATTCCCCAGCCAAAGCTGGCTGGGGAATTCTGGGAGTTGAAGTCATCCAGGCTTAAAGTAGCCAAGGTTGGAGACCCCTGGTCTAGTCCAACCCCAGCTCAAGCCGGAGACCCTCTACCATTTCAGGCAAGTGGCTGTCCAGCCTCTTCTTCAAGGATGGAGCCCCCACAACTTCTAGTTTCTAAGTTCTTGTGAACCCAGGGAAGCTTTCCTTGACCTCCAGAATGTCTTCTCACCTCTGATAAGAAGATCATCCCAATGGTCTTCTCCCTTATGTCAGGGCGGTGGAGGTAGGTGCTGGCCTGTATAAACATATCCTTCAGCTCCACTTTAGAGAATGCGAACAAGTTCCTAAAAGATCAGATATGGAGAGATCAGAAAAATCTGTCAATTGCCTCTCTCTCTCTCTCTCTCCCCTCCCTCTCTCTCTCACCCTCCCTCCTTGTCCCTGTCTTTCTCTCTCCTTCTCCCCACCAGTCCCTCTTCCATTCTCCCTTCCACTCTCTCCGCCTCTCTTTCTCTCTCTCTCTCTCTGTTTCTCTCTCTCTCCCTCTCCCCTTTTTCCTCTCCTTTTCTCTCTCTCACTCTCCCCCTCCTGTTCTTCTCCCTCTCTCTCCCCACCTCCTTCTCTCACTTTTACCCCCTCTCCCTCCCTGTCTCCCTTTATCTCTCCCTCTGCCCCTCCCTCTCCATCTTCTTTTCCTCTACTTCTCCCTCTCCCTCTCTTTCTCTCTCTCTCCCCTTCCCTCCCTCTTCCAGCTCTCTTTTTCACACTCTCTCTTTCTCTCTCTCTGCCTCTCTCCCCTGCCCCCCCCCCTTCTATCTCTCGCCCACCGCCACTTGTAGCCAATCTCTTCTGACTTTTCACTTCTTACCGGGCCAGGTGGGAAATGGCTTGAAACAAACTGTCTGGGCTCAGTAGCATTTGCCAGCAGCCCAGCCGCCCCAAAGCATCAAATTCCCTCATATAGCCAGCGCACATGATCAAATCTCTGATCGCTTGCACTGCAGTGCTAAACAAACAAAGGAACAAGAGTCGGTGCCAATCATTCAGAAGACCTCCTGCCCCCTGCAAAGCTCAGGCTTCCGCAGATGCCAATCTGCCTCCCAATAGCCACGATTGAACCAAGCCATGAGGGTTGGCAGTGTCTATGGGCCAACCAGGGGTTGATTGTGGCTGAACTTGATTACAATGACTTACTACAGTTCATTTTTTGACCGTGCAGAGTTACAGCACCACAGAAAAAGTGACATGACCATTTTTCACCCTTACGACCATTGTAGCATCTCTGTGGCCATGTGATCAGAATTCAGACAACCGGCCACTGGCTCATATTTACGACAATTTATGAGTCATGCTTTATGACTCATGCGATCCCCTTTTGCGACCTTCTGACAAGCAAAGTTGGCGGCGAAGCCAGATTCACTTAACAACCATGAGACTAGCTTCACCAACGCAGTGAAGGAGAAAGAACCCAGGTTGGCCCTAGGGGATTCCTTACCCCAATAAGTTGATTTGTTGGGAATTCTCCAGTATTCGGCTTGATCGTCTTGACCCTCGTTTGCTGGCTCCAAGGAGAAAATAAATCTGGGTGACCAGTGCAATCAGCAGCAGAGGGAATTTGTTCTCGATAACTTCAGCTGCCTCAGGTAATGAGAGGATGAAGGACAAGGCATTGGTGGCCTAGAAACGGGATGAAAGGAGAGTCACCTTGGGCACACCAGGTTACTGAGATTCATCACCTTCTTCTTCTTTTAACGACTCCATAATCCCTTGCATTGGGGTGGAGTCTGAGCCATTGAATGGAGTTGAATGTTGACTGGCCAGATGCCGCCAATGAAACGGGAAGGGCAGGTCCAGCAGATACATTACCATTGTGCCCAGAGAGAGATTTACCTGCCTCTACTTAGCATCCAAGACACACCCTCCTAATCGTGAGCAGAACCAGATTACTTCGCTTACAGGGTCCAAAAAATGGGACTCCTTTGATGTGGGCCAACCAGGAGAAAAAAAATCCCCATGTCCCTGAAAACTGAGCTAGGAATGTCCATATCTGAGACAGGATGCAAAGTTTTGCTCGAAGTGGGACTTCCAAAACACAGATTCTACTCCCCCTCCAGACTTTGAGAGGACAGTGGGGTGTAGATACAGAACAAAAGGGAGAGAATGTGTCGCACAAGTGAGAGAGAACTGTGGACAAAGAGTTCTGAAGAGTCTCTTTTTGTCTTCATTCCTAAGTGGGCTCTTTACTCTCCACCGAATAAGTTATTTATTTATTTGTGGGCTCCTTGGGGCTGTCTGAGTGTGGTTTTTGTTGTTGTTGTTGCAGATGTTTCATGACCCAACTAGGTAACATCATCAGTGCTAGAAGAGTTACATCCAAGTTACCCAAGAGCTTGCTCTTCCTGAGACCATCGTCTGTGAACTGTCCTTAAATATCACGTTTCAATTCAGCTCTGAGCGACAAATATTCTCTTCTATTGGTCTTAATCCACTGAATTTCTATACCAGCCATCTCAGCTAACTGGCACTGGGCAGTTTACAATAATGTAAAAAAAACCCATAAAACACATAATAAAAACACAGATTAAAACTATTGATAATAAGAGGCGATGTGCAGCTGGATGTTTGCTTTTCTTGGTTCCTATCGTGTATTTTCTGACATCAAACTCTTTTTAGTAATTCCTGTAAGCCACCCAGAATCACCAGGAGTGAGCTGAGTTTGAGTTTTTTTATGAAATGAATGACTCAATCAATAAATACACAAATGAATGGATGAATAAAGGAATGGATACATGAATGAATGGATGAATGAATAGATGAACCGATGGATGGAGGGATGGATGGATGGTTCAAAGAATATCAAAGTTGTTCTGGCCAGGAAGCCCACAGATGCTTTGACTTCCAGTGGGGCTCCAATTTCAGCCCCCACCTGTTTGCCCACTGCCTCCCTGCAACCTGCTCTAAATGGGGAGACCCCCGAGGGGTGAATCTTCTGTCCAGCCCCTTTCCCCTTCCCTCCGGCCTTCTCCACGTCTAGATAAAATGAAAACAGAGCCGCCGGTCGATGGCTTACTGCGATGGGCATGATGGATTTGCAATTTCTCTTTCCGGTGGTTTCTGTGCTGGGGTCTTCATCCTGAAGCCTTTTGAGGAGAGGTTTCATGATCCTCAGATTGGCATATGGATCTGCCACCAGAGCCCTCCATAGCTCTCTTGCGGTTCTGCAGAGGTGGAAAAATAGATTAGGGGGGAAAAAATCAGCCTCTTTCCCCATTTCAGAAGCGTCCAGATATATTGACTGCCCCCCAATGGAAGAACAGATTAGAATATAGTTATTTGGGTTTTCTCCCGCGTAAGATTGGAAGTATCTAGGCAACCTTTCGATGAAGTCTCATTCATCATCTTCAGGCTTGTGTCTTCAGCTCTGTGCTTCTCAGAGTGATGTGAGCTTGCAGCTGCTTCTTCCTTTTAACTGCTAGTGGGGGTGTGACTTGATTGCGTGGGGGCTTGGCTGTGTTCTGATTGGGTGGGGGGTTGGCTGTGTTCTGATTGGCTGGAGACGTGTTCTGTTCAGGTGGGGGCTTGGTTCCACATACAAATACCCGCGAGAACCTCAGAAAACAAATATATATGTATGTATGTATGTATGTATGTCATTCAGCTTTGTTCGGGTATTTTCCCACGTCATAGTAGTGGTGCTTTTAAAGTTGTAGCAACATTTCAGCAGAATCTCATCTGCCATCATCAGGCTTCTGTATGTATGTGTGTGTGTGTGTGTGTGTGTGTGTGTGTGTGTGTATATATATATATATATATATATATATATATATGTCTGGCATTCAGCTTTGTTGATGGTAGATGAGATTCTGCTGAAACGTTGCTACAACTTTAAAAGCACCACTATTATGACGTGGGAAAATACCTGAACAAAGCTGAATGCCAGACATGTAAGTACCCGCAAAAACTTAAGAAAATATATATATATACATGGCATTCAGCTTTGTTTGGGTATTTTCCCACGTCATTATAGTTGTGCTTTTAAAGTTTGTAGCAATGTTTTAGCAGAATCTCATCTGCCATCATCAGGCTTCTGTATTGTGTTCATCTGTAAGTCGGACTTTCACAGCCAAATGCAGAATAGAGTAGAAGAGAATGGATTGCAGAATAGAATAGAATAGAATAGAATGCAAAATAGAATAGAATGCAGAATAGAATAGAATAAAATAGAATGCAGAATAGAGTAGAATAGAATAGAATGGAATGCAGAACCGTTTGCCTAGTAACCACTCAAAGTGACAACAGCATTGAAGAAAGTGATGTGACCTCTCTATCACAAGACCTGCTGGCTACACAAAGCCCTTACAAGCCGAAGGACACCAACACTGGCCTTCCCTAAACTCCATTGAAGATGTCACCTAGCCTGATAACAAAACATTCAGAAACCAACCCACAAGCTTGGAGAACCAACCTCCACCCTTATCCTCCACCTGAGCTACAGGTATCTGCCCCAATCGCAAAGGATTGAGAATCTCCGTAGAGTCCAAGCAACCAGGAGACACCTTTCCTTGAGGTTCTTCTTACCCTTCACACTCCACCAAGACCTCCAGGATGGTATCCACTACTCGGTTTGCCCTTTTCGAAGCCAGGTGGCACACTGCTTTTATGACGTCTTCCTTGGTGGAAGGGTCCAAAATATTTGGGAGGCACATGTACATTTCCTTTAGGATCATCGGTAGCTACAGCAAAACAGAGGTCAGAGGGACGAGATCCATCGTTGGTCTCCACTGGAGTTGCAGTAGAGCTGATAATTCCCACCCATTGGGGGGAAAAAATGGCGCCCACAATGTCAAAGTTGGCCTGACATTTTCAAAAAAACACCTGATTTGTCCAGCCCCGTGCAATGTGGACAGCACTGAACCAAATTTGCACTGGCCATGATAGCTGGGCAGACACTCTCTGTAAATGGGGCCAAATATCATCATCAAATTGTGACTGCGGGCTCCAAAAACACACTATCCAACGTATTTAGGTAGTCCTTAACTTATGACCACCATTGAACCCAAAATATCTCTTGCTAACCTCCTTCTGGAAGGTTTACCCAACTTTATCAACAGCCCAGAGGTCACTCAGTGGTCTAGCATCTAGCCCTAGCCTTCTTAAAACCAGCCAAAGTTGTGTCACCAAGTGGGACTCCAAACACAAAGTCTCACCCCACTCTCCTCTTTGTTTTCTATCCCTTTCGCTGCAAACCCTGCCATTTTCTTACTTCCTCCATCTCCATTCCACATTCTTTCATGAAGGAATTGAGAAGGAGCCCGGCAGCCTGTGAAATATTTTTGTTGCTGTTTGTGACAGCTTCCAGGGCTTTCACGATCACATCTGTTAACTGGGAGGGAGTGAGATGCTCACCAATGGCCTGTTGGAAAGAAAAAAAGAAGACCATGCACAGATGCATCAGGGTTTGGACTCTCTTTTCTCGACAAGACAGAGACTTTGACCCAGGTTTGGGGATAGCCCACCATGGAGAGAGGCAGCCTTAGTCCATGTCATCCATCAGATATTAGTAGGTGGGTCAAAGAAACCAACATGGCAGTTGCACTTGCCTGCTCCTGGACATTGTGGGGGATGGACATCCAAACTCCAGCCTTTGGAGCATGCTGTCCTCACTGTTATGTTGACTTTTTTGAGTATCTCCAGGTCATGAGGAGGACCGAAAGGAAAGTCAACAAGAAGCAAGGCAGAAGGCTGAACTAAACATACCTTAGCCATTTTGGGGACGTTGTCATAAAATACTGCTGGGCCCGAGATGAAGAAGTCCTCCCTCAGCCATTTGACGATCTTCCCCTTCCTGTTTTTTCTCCTCATCTCCATTTCTTTAGCTTTGAAGAGAGGAAAAGGTCACAATGTCAGATTTTGGCATTCTGAACTTCCGAACCTCCTTCCTCTGCCTGCTGGTTTAGTAGTTCCAATAGAAGAGATGATTTGTAGCTCAAGGATTGACACGAGGGGGTCCTTGATGCTCTCTGAGCTTGGTGGTTTTCTGGCAGACGTTTCATTGCCCAACTAGGTAACACCATCAGTGATGCTGACCATCAGTACTGACAGGGCAAAAGCCTTGTATAGAAAAGAGAGACAAAAGCTTCCTCCCTTCTAGGTACTGATGACGTTATCTAGTTGGGTCATGAAAAGTCCTCAAGAACACAACAAAGCTCCTCCCCTTCCCTCTCCTCCTCCTCCCTCTGTCTCTCCCATCTCTCCTTTTTTGGGTGCCACCAGAGGGTCTCCTGGGCTCCTTGCAGCGTGTCCCCCCTTGGAGTCCCCATTTCTCACCCATTTTGCTCATGAGGAGTTGGTGGAGGTGGTAGGCAGCCTCTGCAGACATCCGGCCAACTTCTTTGCTGGTGTCACTAATGTGCAGGGCCAGCAAAGCTACCAGCTGTCCCAGCAAAACAAAGTCAGCTGTGGTCTAATGAAAAGAAGAAAAAAGGAGGAGAAAGATGAGAAAGTGGGAGAGGGGCCCTCAGGAACTTTTCAGCCAGCTGAAATCAGAGAATATGTACCATAGAATCTTAAAATCATATATTTTGGAATTATAGAATCACAGAATCTTAGAAACATAGAACGTTAGAATTTTAGGAACATAGAATATTAAAATATCAGAACCACAGAATTATCGAATAGTTGAATCTTAGAAACATAGAATATTAGAATTAAAAAATTATTGAATCTTTGAATCATAGAATCCTTGAATTTTGAATCAGAAAATCTTTGAATCATAGAATAATAATCATAGAATCTCAGAATCATAGCATCATAGTGTCATCTGAGAATAATAGAATATTTGAATAATAGAGTCTTTGAATCTTTGACTCTTCAAAGCATAGAATCATATAGCCATAGCCAGGGGTGGGATTCTACCAGTTCACACCTATTTGCTAGAACCGGTTGTTAACATTCTAAGCAGTTCGGAGAACCGGTTGTTAGAAGAAATTACTGGGCTAATCCTGTAAGAAAGGCAGGAAGGAAACATTCTGGTGTTGTTTACAGAAACTTCCTCTCCGTTAACCCTTATTGCATTCTTGGCAGGACTAGACTTCCTGTCTCAGGAACTTCTTTGGAGTTTTTTCCCCCTCCTTTGCTGGTACTTTGCTTGTGTGGAGTGACCATTCAAAGTTACAACGGCACTGAAAAACATGACTTATGGCCATTTTTCACACTTACAACTGTTGCAGCATCCCTACAGTCACGAGAGGCAAGGCAAGGAGAAGCGTGCCTCGATGTGAGTGATGTTGAGTTGGCCACGCCCAGCTAATAACATGACTACCAAGCCACGCCCACCACCTAAGCTATACGCACAGAACCGGTTGGGGTTTGGGGAAGAAACCACAGAGTCAGGTAGAGTATTCCAGACATCAACCACTCTGTTGCTGAAGTCGTATTTCCTGCAATCAAGTTTGTTGTGGTTTACCTTGAGTTTGTATCTATTGTTTGCTCTTGTGTTGTTATGGTTGAAGCTGAAGTATTCATTGACAGGTAGGACATTGCAATGTATGATTTTATATACTATATTTAGATCGGACCGAAGGCGGCATAGTTCTAAGTTTTCTAGGTCTAGAATTTCGAGTCTGATGGCATAAGGTATTCTGCAATGAGTAGAGGAGTGGAGAACTCTTCTAGGGAAATATTTCTGGACTTTCTCAACTATGTTGATATCAGATACGTAATGCAGGTTCCAGACTGATGAGCTGTATTCAAGTATTGGTCTAGCAAATGTTTTGTATGCTCTAGTTAGTAGTGTAATATTACCAGAGAAAAAGCTACATAGGATTAGATTAACAACTCTTAATGCCTTTTTGGCCATGTAGTGACAGTGGGCTCTAGCACTTAGATCATTAGAGATGAGTACTCCAAGGTCCTTGACAGAGTTTGGATCCTCAATAAGATCTTGACTATTCAGCTTGTATTTTATTTTCTGGTTTTTTTTGCCAATATGTAAGACAGAACATTTATTTGTTGAGATTTGAAGTTGCCATTTGTTTGACCATTCTGACACATAGTCAAGATCTTTTTGAAGGGTAGCAGTATTGTCTGTGGTGTTGAATAGCTTTACATCGTCAGCGAAGAGAATGCAGTTGCTCTTGATATGATCACAGAGGTCGTTTATGTAGAGTATGAAGAGAGTTCGTCCTGCCTTGCGGGACACCACTGTTGACAGGTACAGAACTTGATAGGACGCTCCCAATTTTGTCCATTTGTTGTCTGTTTGATAGGAATGCTTCTATCCAGTTATACAGGTGTCCAGAGATACCACAAGATTCTCATCCTAAACTGTGACTTACATCAAAATTTTCGTTTTCCGAAGCAAATTTGAGAAGTTGCCAGGTGATCTGAAGGGCCCTCTGTCTCTCGTGAGTTTTCTGGGATTCAATACAGATGTTTGTGACCTGCCAGAAAAAACAAAGGAAAAGGAGGAAAGGAAGAATTTGTGATTCCCACTTTGAAGAGCCGCCAGATTTTTCAAGACTGGGGAGAATATCTAAAGAACTAAAGAAACTTGTGACATTTGTCAGTTTAGGTCAGTTCTAGAATCGAAACTAGAGTAGTAATGGAAGATTTCTGGAATACAGCTACTCTTAACAACAAAGGACAGTAAAATCAAGACAAAACCAGATAGTTGGGGACAACAATCTGTATCCTCATTTAGAGAGATGGCTGCCAAGCACAGGCAAGCAGTATAGAAGTCTAAGTGCTATTGGTATTTAGTGATTGTTCAGGATAATAACAGCCCATGGCCAGTTGTCCGGTGGGGTGTTGGCTGTGACAAGTTATTGCATTCAGCCACTGCAATGATACCATTCCCACCAAAAAGCAACATTTGCCTATCCCAGGTCCTTGGAAGGACTTGACAGGTGGACAGAAGTGCCAAATCGAGACTAAACATCTGGCTGACTGTATGACCAACCCCAAGAAAGAATAAATCTTTACCCTCAAGATATCCTGCAGGGAATCCAAATTCGGGTCCTCAGAGAGCAACTCGGTGAGCATGGCATTGCAGGCTGTCACGGTCTGCTGATCCTACAAGAAGGGAAAAAAATATCAGAAGGAAGAAGTGGCGTAAAGGAAGGAATGGCCTCTAAAAGAGGGAGGAAACCAGGGGCGGGGAACTTGTGGCCCTTTGATGACATGCACAGTAACTCCCATCATTCCTGAGCCCGCCATGGAATTCTAGGATTTGAAGTCCACAAGTCTACAGTAAAGTTGACCTTGCAGGGTTGGTTTTTCCTCCAGAGTTGGAAGAAATGCTTTTTTCTGCTGAACACCAGGAACAAAAGGACTTCCTTCGTGCTATCATTCAGAAAAGAATGACTAAGAAGTGGAATGTCTTCCTTAATATTCTGGGATGTTCAAATGTAGGCAGTCCTCACCTTATGACCACAATTGAGCCTGAAATGTCTGTCGCCAAGTGAGACATTAGGAAGTGAATTTTGCCCCCATTTTATAACCTTTCTTGCCACAGTGGTGAAGTGAATCACTGCAGTTGTTAAGTGGGCCACATGGTTGTTAAGTGAATCTGGCTTCCCCATTGACTAGTGTGACCATTGCGAATGACCATTCAGATGCTTAGCAACTGGTCATTGTGAATGACCAGTTGCTAAGCATCTGAATTTTGAGGGTTATCTGAGACTACCTAGGAATCATAGCTAGAGCATGCAGAACATGGTTATTTTGCACCAGCATGGCCTTCCTTTTGCTTGGGGGAAAAGGAGGCAGATGGGTAAGTTGGTCTTGAGAAGACACTTCAGCCAGAAGATAAAAGAGAAGTGGAAGAAGAGAGAAAAGAGGGTGAGGAAAACCATATGGAGATGTTTAGGACTTAAAAATAAGGAGTCCTATCCAGAAACGTACAATAAGAAGTGGAAGCACCCTTGCAAGGCCAAAGATGAAGGGACAGGCCAAGGTGTCCATTTGGCTCGATGGATGGATCTAAGAGCTTTTGAGGAGATCTTGAATCATGTTTACCACATCCTAGTTCCCAGGTGGATCTCATATTTCTTTGCTCCATCTGGTTCTGCTCACCTGAGTTTGAGTTGACTGGGCTGGGCTGCCCGCTTTCATTGTGGTCATCTTAAGATCAGGTAGTGAAAACACCTTCGGGACACTTTTGCCCACCACGTTAGACCTCAGCTCTGAATTCAACGGGGGCTTCAAACGCCTGATGAAAGACAAAACAAGAGGAGGGCACTGAGAATGTCACAGATTCATAGGGCTAAAAGGGACCTTGGAGGTCTTCTACTCCGACCCTTGCTTGATGGTCCTTACCCCATCCCCTACTTCTGTAGGCAAACCATTCCATTGATTGATTGTTCTCGGTGTAAGGAAATTTCTCCTGGGTCCCTCTTTGATCAGTTTCCATACATCGCTCCTTATCTTGCTCTGGGGTACTTTGCAGGGTAGGTTGACCCACTCTTCTCTGTGACATCCCTTCAAAGGTGTGAAGACTGTTATCATGTTACTCCTCGTCCTGTGCTGGGATTCAGCCAGTTCGTGCCCATTCGGGAAAACCATTTGTTAAACATTCTGAGCAGCTTGGAGAACCAGTTGTTGGAAGAAATCTCCTTCCAACAGTCTTTTGTTTTTCCCCCCCACTTTACAAGGCTGATCCTTTCAAGAAAGCAGGAGGGAATCATTACTGTGTGCCTCTGTGTTGTTTCTAGCCTAATCTTTCATCTTTATCGCCCTACTTATGGAAACTGCCTCCCCAGTTAAGCCTTGTTTCATTGTGCAGCTCATGGTTCTTGGCAGCACACCTAGATTTTCTGTCTCCTGAGCTGCTTCTCTGGAGGGGCTTGACTTTCTTAAAGGGGAAGGGTTGTTTTAAGCTTTTTACACTGCTTTAGTGGCTCCTGGCACTGCCCTTTTGGGGTGGACTTCAAGCTTGGTGCATTGTCTTGATTTTTTCTACTGCCTTTCTGGGGGCTTGTGATCTTTCCTTAAATCGGAATGATTTCCTGAGGATATCTTGTGAGGTAAGTGAAACCAGCTGGTATCTTTAAGTGGCGCAAGTGGACCTAAGGATTGTATCTCCTGGGTGGGAAAGGGTGCTTTGTCAGTTCACTGAGCGCAGGAGTCTCTTGTCTATGGGGATTCTTCAGTCATCCAGGTCATGGCTGTCCCAAAGGTGCTTTTTTCAAGAGGCAACTGGACTTCCTTGGTTTCCAGAAAGTCCAGCTGCTTCTTGAAAAAGCACTTTTGAGACACGATTCCCTTGCATTGTTTTGGAGTGGCCAAGGCACATGGTTGCTCGCCCATAGTGAGAATTTTTTTTTTTTAAGGAGGCAGGAGTGTGGATCCTCCAATTCGTTTTAGTTTTCTCTCATGATAATAAGGCTTAGTAACATGGCTTGTGGCATGTGATAATTGTATTATGATCCTGACAAGCTTGAGAGGCTTGAACCTGGGTGCCCTATATATTTTGTCTCTTTGTAGCCCAAATATGCCCGCCCCACTTTCTGGGGAGCTTAGATGATCTCTCTGCTAAAGGGTTTCACTTTACGAGCAAGAGTTGGCTGCTGATAGTTATCACTGTATTTTAACTATTTTAATTCCTCAAGGTGCGCTGGCACGCTGCCTGATTTGTAACTCTGGCTTGCAGGTATTGCTGATGAAAAAAACGGTATTCAGGCAGAATGGTTGTCAGATCCGTGTATCTGTCATTTCTTCAGTGGAAGAAGAAAAGGGGTGGGGGGAGACTGATAAAGAAATCCTTTCTTGATGTAACCTGAATATATTTAATCTTAAATTGAATTTGTATAACCCACACGTGATACAATGAAGGGAGAAAAGCCAGAACTATCACCTCTGAGAGGCACAGCCAGGAGATGAGAAGATCATAAAAATTCCACAGTGAGATCTGTCCTGGGAATCTCTGGAAAAGTTCTTTCTAAAATGGGGATGGGGAAAATTAGATATGTCCTGGGAAACTGTGAAAAAGATCGTTCCTTACAAAAGGGGTGGGGAGGAATTAACATACTGGCTTTTGTTTCACTAAATACACATCGAGATAAGGGGAAGGGCTCCAAACTCCCCCATGTACCCCTGTATGCCTGAGGGACCTCAGACGCTCCTTTGAACTCCTACATGAATTATCTCATCTCAATAAAGAGATTTGATACGTTTTGATGTTTTCAGAAGTTCATTCTAGTTGAGTGAATGGGAAAAGTTCTGTAGCCTAACAATGGTTTAGGTTTCCATGATGGCTGTGACTCTCTTTGATCTTCAGTGTGTATTCCCCCATTTCTAATCAAATGATTGGTATTTTAGGGCAGCTTTTTTCAAGCAAAGAAGCGTTTTGTATTTCTGTACAGGTAATCCTTGACTTACAACAGGTCATTTAGTGACTATTCAAGGTTACAATGGCACTGAAAAAAGTGACATTATCATTTTTCGCACTTACGACCTTTGCAGCCTCCCCGTGTTCACTAGAGGCCGGGCGAGGCGAAGTGCCCCTTGACATGAGTGATGTTGACTTGGCCACATCCAACTAGTCACATGACCACCCAGCCACGCCTACTAATGCATGGTCTGGAAATCCCATCCCTGGGTCCAATTCCAAGTTCCAACCTAACTGGTGAGAAGATGAGGGTGGAGCAGATACTTACGTCATGCAGGTGATTGTGATGATCGCTTGATGGAGAATTTCGACAGACAAGGGTCTCGTGGGCTCCTCGTCAATGATTTCCTGAAAGGAGAAGGAAACACAGCTAAGAAAAATCCTGAGATATGGCCACCATCCAACTCAGGGCAGGGTTTCTGCTGGTTCAGACTGGTTCTATAGAAGCAGTTGTTTCGATAACCCTGGGGCAGGATTTACCACTTAGCAACAAAAACATTTTGGGCTCCATTGATTGATATTCAATTTGATTCAAAAATAAATACACCTAGGAGCACCTGCCCCCACCCATTTCCCCACTTACAATGATGTTTATGACCAGTTCCGGTTTATGGGGTAAACTGACATCTTGCCTCTTGCTGAGGGCAACAGCTTTGACTATCATGATCACGGACATCATGAAGGCTTTCTTCAGGCCTTCATCCTGGAAAACCCAAGTGGGAAGAGGTGGGATCAGAAGAAACCAGAAGGAAGAGGAAGTATTTATTTATTTAAACCTTTATGTAGCCGACCGTCTTCGGTTGAACTCCGGGGGCTCCCAATCCAAATATCACCGGTCATTCTGGCTTCTAGTCCTACCTTAGGAATGAAAGCCAGCTGGGTGACTTTGGGCCAATCACCAGGAGACGGTGAGTTCTAATCCTACCTTAGGCATGAGAGGCAGCTGGGTGAGTTTGGGCCAGTTCTTGTCTCTCAATCCAACACAAATCACAAGGTGGTTGTTGTGTGGAAAGGAAGAAAGAATATAATGCATGTATGCCGCCTTGAGTATAATAAATGCGGCGTGACTATAGATAAATGAACAACCAGCATTTTAAAACCTACAGTGGAATTGGAACAGGGAGCAAATCTGAGTGAGAAGCACAAACAGGGGCTCAAGGTTGTCTGCTGAGCCGAGATTCTTCCAAGCAACCTCTGAGAACTGCAATCAGATTGTAATTGTTCAATAAAAGGGAATATTTGTAACTCAGGGATGAAGTGTGGAGTCCTTGGAGCTCTCCGAGCTTGGTTGTTTTTTGATACAGGTTCCTTCTGCTTTGCCACCAGCAATTGAAATCCAGATAAGCAGGGATTAACACCAGACAAACCGTGCAGTGTCAGAGTAGATTCATCAACGGGAATAGAGGTTAGTCACAAGGTCAGCCAATGAGAGCTGAGCTGAGGGCTGAGAGAATCTGGGCCTGGTTTGTCTCTCTTCTGGGCTCAGCTCTAATAGTGAAAGACAAAACTAACTTGCTTGCTGAACTAAAGTGAAATGGATGTCTGGTTCTGAGCTCCTGAATTGCTGTTCTGAACCTGTAACATGTCTGCTTCTGTTTGAGTTTGCTAAATGTTGGAAAAATCTACAACTGGTATTGTAAAATTTACTTTATCTGTATATAAAGAAGTTAAATGAAGCCTCAGCCAATTGTCTTTACTTTTCTGGCACTGAATTTACCCTGCAATACTCTGAACGTGCAGAAATAAACAATACATCAAGGAATTACCAAGGAGAAAACCACAGTCCTGCCAGCACTGACAGGACAAGCCACTTATATAAAAACTGAGAGCAAACCCCATTCACTTTTGGCACTGATAATGTTACCTAGTTGTGTAAGGAAAATCAGCAAAAAGAAACCTAAGTTAGCAGACAACACTGAGGATCCCATAGTCCTCTCCCTCCCCTTCCCCCTCCTCCTCTCTGCAAACCTTACTCCCTTCTAGCACTGATGGTGTTTCCTAGTTGGATCATGAAATGCCTGCAAGAAAGCAACCAAGCTAAAGACTCCAGATTGTAATTGTTCTCATAATTAAAAGGGGAGATAATGAAAGGCGATACTGGAGAAATCATCTTTTTTTTTTTTCATTTTAATTCAGAAGGAAGACCTGTGATGTGACTCCTCTCTTTCTGAGAAAAGGGGAACTCAGGATTAAGAGAAGCATAGGGTGGACACCAGCTTACCGTGTTCCTACTCGAATACTGGACCAGAATCTCGGACACAATGTGTTCCATTGAAGGAATCATCTCCTCTGGTTGGGCTCCCAGGGACGCTTGGCCATAGCACAGGATCAAGGCTGTGCGAATCTGTCTCTCCGAGAGGTTCTGTGAATCCTGTCAGTACAAAGACGAGAGGAGGGTCAAACTATTTCCCAAAGCACCAGAAGACCAGACAGGAAGCAATGGATGGAAACTGAGGGAGGTTCTTGACTATCCGGGTCATGGCTATCCCAACGGTGCTTTTTCCTTGAAGATGTTTTGCTTCTCATCCAAGAAGCTTCTTCAGGTCTGACTTTGGTCCAAACAGAAGAAGCTTCTTGGCTGAGAAGTGAAATGTCTTCAGAGAAAAACAAAGTCCAGTTGCCTTTGGAAAAACCATCTTTGGGTCTCCTTGGGATGTTTGTTGGGGCAACTCATAGTCTTCTCTAGCATTATAAAATACTTGACCAGGAGATGGAAATGGAGAATTTCCAGCACCACCTACAATCTCAGCCTTGGGTCTTTGAGATCTATGACCAGTCTGAGGAGGCCGGACAGTCTGGAGTGCAAATCCTCCTAAAGACGTTGGACTTTCCTTCCCAGAATCCCCCAGCCTTCTTCTGTACCGAGGGTCAGACCCCATCCCTGGTCTCACCTGAAAGGGGGCTTCTAGCAGAGAAGGTCTCTTTGCGTGCATGAAGTGGCCAACATCTCTCAGGACCCCCAGGATTTCAGGGAGGTGGCAAAATGCAGCCATGCCAATGGTTTCAGAGATTCCCTAGGCAAAGCGAAGCTTGTGAATTAGGACATTGGCACATTTTCTTTTTATCTTCCTCTTTCTCCTCCCCTCCTCCTCCTCCTCCTCCTCTCTGCGAATCCCAGACCCTTCTAGCACTGATGAAATTACCTAGCTGGGTAATGAAATGTCTGCAACAAAACAACCGAGCCGAGAGAGCACCAAGGACCCCACAGTCCTCCTCTCTTTAACCCCCATTCACTTCTGATGTTACCTACCGGGTAATGAACTATCTACAAGAAAACAACCAAAGACCCCACCGTTCTCCTCCTTCCCATCCTCCTCCCTTCACCTCCACTCTGCAGAACGTGTTCCCTTCTAGCACTGATGATGTGGCCTAGTTGGGTCTCGAAACGTCTCTCAAGAAAACCACCAAGCTCAGAGAGCTCCGAGGACCCCACAAAGGTGGAGGGCTCAGCCCCCGCAGGCACCCTGCTCCCACTCACCTCCCTGTCTGTTTCTTCTTCACATGAAAAACCTAGGAGCATCTTCAGCTGTTCTTTGACTAGGTCCTTCTGTCTCGAATTCCTCAGTTTCACCCCATAGTATTTGTAAAGGGAAATCTGAAGGTTGGAAAAAGAATCCAGGAGTCCACCAATCGGCCAGGAAAAGGACATACGGGACAAAAGGTGATTGCCGTAGCTCGTGGGCAGCGGTCAGTTGGCCGTGGCAAGTTGTCCTCTTCTGACATTGTGTCTCAGACAACTGCGGCCCTGAAAGTGTAAGACCTCCACATCTTTACCTTTTCTTTGGACAAGAACTGGGAAGCGCCTTGTTGTTTTGCAGGCTTCTGGCTGATGGGCAGCAATCCACTTATTTTGCTTCTGGGCAGCTTGTAGTCTACAGGAATCTGCGTGGACAACAACAAAAACAACAACAAAAAAGAAGTTGTGACCCAGGGGAGGAGCAGAGGATGGAACAGCTTTTGGGGGGATTTCACAGGGGAAGGTGGGTTCCCCTTCTGCCTGAGGATGCATATTATAACTTATTGGACTTTTCTAGCTGGGGCAGACAGGAAGCACATAGGAAGGACCATCCAGATTGGATCAGCTGGAGCTGAGATAGCTTTGGAGGTGAATGGTTGGAAAATCTCTGCCACAAATTGTGAGAAAGGTTGTCCAGAGAAAGAGCATAGATTTTCTTCCTTTGCCTGGAATGGCAAGTGAACAACCTGTCTCCAGATGTTGGTAGTTCTTCACCATTTATTATTATGACCTGTCGGCCGCCGGCCCCTCCAGCAGCTGAATCAGAGGAGGAGGAGGAGGAGGGGTGGGAGTCAAGGTCAACATCAGGGCAACCTGGGAGCTCCGAGGGGGAAGAGGGAATGGAGCTGGCAGAGAGAGAGAGAGAGGCAGAGCCTGGGCTGTCCATTAGCCCTCAGATGGAGAGTCCACAGCCCCCAGATCTGGAGATGGCTGATGAGGAAGAGGAGGAACAGCCAGGTCCAGTGCCTGATGTGCGGATGTGCAGAAGGCAGAGGAGAGGAGAGCAGTGGAAATCTATGGCTGGTCCTTGGGACAGAAGAGCCACCATTGCTATTGAAGCCCACCCTAACTCGGGGGATCAAAGGCAGGGGGCGGAGATGAATGGATGTGGTAGACAACTGTTACATATATGTAAATAATGTAGGGTTGCCAATATATAAAGTACATATATATATGTTGTAGCTTTAAGGAAAAATACTGTAATGTATTATACTGTGTTCTGGTTGGTTAATTATGCTACAAGTTGCCATAAAGGGAGCTATAGAGCATGATTTAATTCTCTTTCTCTTTTTCGCTGATGACCTCTCTGGATGCTAATACTACAGACTGATACTGATTAACCCTGTTTATTTTGATATTCTGTTGATATCGAAGGTTATTTGTTGTATTATGGTTTGATATTTGTCTGCTGTAAAAGACATGGCACCAGTAAGAAGACTTATAACTAGATGTAAGAAGACCTTATAACTGGATATTTCTGGACTGTTGTATGACATGGACTGTTTATTGGACTATGCTATTTCTTCAAGTAAACATTAATACAACTAGTTCAACTCTGTGTGGCTGTATATTTCTTCATAACTGTTCTCATAAACCATTTTCCGTGTACATATCCTTTTTATAAAAAGGGTTACTCTGCACATATCCTAACATTAAGTACTCATCTCCTGCACAGACAGGCTTGTTAGCCTGCAGTGAGAGAGAAACGTTTTGTCGGGGCTGCTGGCGCTCCTAATAAAGGAATATTTGAATAAACTGCAGAGGGTTTGTTGTGTTTGGGGAGCTGGGTCAGAATATTTATTTACCGACTGTTTGAAGTTGTAATGAATAGTTTAGAATTGAAAAAATGCTCACACTCAGGACCCTGGCAGCATCCCTGTGGTCACATGATCAAAGTTCGGATGCTGGCCTGTACTCGTATTTATGACGGTCGCAGTGTCCCATGGTCACGTGGTTCCCTTTTGTGACCTTCTGCCAAGCAAAGTCGAGGGAGAAGACACAACTTTGTGACTAACTTAACATCTCACTTAACAACTGTGACAAGAAAGGACACAAGATGAGGGCAAAACTCATTTGCAAAATGTCCTGCTCAGCAACTTAAAATCTGGGCTCAGTTGAGGTTGTAAGTAAAGGACTGACTATAGTTCTCTGAGCTTGGTGGTTTTCTTTCCAAATGTTTCATGACCCAGCTAGGAAAAGTCATCTGTGCTAGAATGGATTGGGGTTGGCAGAGAGGAGGAGGAGGAGGAGGAGGAGGAGGAGGAGGAGGACTGTGGGGAGCTTGGTGCTCTCTGAGTTTGGTTGTTTTCTTGCAGACATTTCATGACCCAACTGGGGAACATCATCAGTGCTAGAAGGGAGTGACGTTTGCTCTCTGTTTATGGACAGTACCTTGCTCCGAAGAAGCAGGAAGCAAACATCACACTCACCAGCACTGATGATGCAGTTGGGTCATGAAATGTCTGCAAGTGAAGCATCTAGGGCCCGTCTTCTTCTTCCTAGCTTACTCCTGCAGGTGCAGAATCTGCTTTTCAGGTCATTGAAGGCCACTTTGCACGGTCAGCTGTGTCTCCAGGGTGAAGGCCCACGGCTTGCATATCTTTGTTGATGTTGTCCTCCCATCTCTGTTTTGGATGCCCATGAGGTCGCTGGCCATTGACTTCTGGTTGGTAGGCAGTCTTGGCCATGGTGGGAGGTGCTGCTCTCTGCTCATGTCCATACCAGCGGAGTTGGCCTCCTCTCTTCTTCTCTGCAAGTGGTGCCACACCAAAATGTTGTCAAATGGTGTCATTTGTGATGTGATCAAGAAGGGAGGTGCCCGATATCCAACGGAGCCTTTGCATTTCCATGGCATGGGGAGAGCTTTCGGTCCCAGTTGCTGCTGCCCAGCCTTCAGTGCCATATGGTGCAACAGCGGGGAAAGGTTGTCTTGTAAAGCTTAGATTTAAGACAGGTTGGCATTTGTCCGTGCCATAATACACCAGGGAGTTTCCCCAAATGCATCCAGGCTGCATTCACCCTTGCTCACACCTCGCCATTGAGGTCACCATTGCCTTGGAGGTGGGATCCCAGATACTGAAAAATGTCCACCTTCTCTAGGTTTTCTCCATTGATTTGAAGCAT
Source organism: Hydrophis major (assembly GCA_033807585.1). NCBI lineage: Eukaryota > Metazoa > Chordata > Lepidosauria > Squamata > Elapidae > Hydrophis > Hydrophis major. Next base: position 95,601,038 of record CM066333.1, on the reverse strand, counting down.
TTCAGTGGTGGTGATAGTCTTGAAGTACCCAGTTCTCTTGATGTTGAGGCAGAGTCCAAAATGGTTGAAGAGATTGTTCCATGATCATTCCATGAGATGTAGGGGGCGTGCATCAGTGTACCAATCGTGCCTACCGTCCCTGTCCTATAGTTTCTTATTTTTCTTATAAGTATCTATCTCATGTATTCAAAACTATATTTATTCTTATACCTGTATCTTGTAAGCGATTGACAAATCAAATAAATACTAAATACTAAATGATCATTCCACCAAGGGCCTGCATAGTTCGGCAAATTCTTGATAACCACATTTGTCTATTTTTGGGATAAATTACCTCCACCAAGGCAGACCTTGCTTCTGCCACCTCTCCACAATAGACCTCTGGGCCCAGTGTGACACAAACCATCCTGCTTACCTGGAAAGGACGAAGATGTTCCAAGATGGTGTCTAATATTTCTCTCTCGTCCATCAAGTCCAAGGCTTCTTTGACGGGTCTGCCTCTTAGCGGCTTCTTGCTCTCCCACAATTTTCGGAAGCTTTCATCGGAGAGTTCTGAGAAGAAGAGACAGAGTGAGTTGGATGGGCAATTTGATGGGACAAGCCTTCTCAAAGCGAAGGGAGAAAAGTGGTGTGTGACCAGGCTGAGCCTGAGGGAGGGGTCAAACATGTCATAAGTCTTGAGTCCCTGATCCTCATGTTCTTCCGCAACCACCTTGAGGAGGAACCCTGAACTCCAGTGCAATCAACATATAAAACATCATATAAAACGAGCCATTAAATATTAAGATTAATTTAGAATAATCTTTTTTCAAATAATAAAATTAAAACATTGTGAAATTTCAAAGCAGTAAAAATTCCAGGTCCATCTTTGAATAGATTAGAGCTTGATGGGTCACTGAAGGTCTTCTAGTCCAACCCCTGCTTGAGCAGGAGACCCTGGACCATCCATCTATTTTTCTATCTATCTATGGAACAGGTATTTTTTATTGCTTTGAAATTCCACAATATTATATTCTTATAGTTTATAGACCCACTTTGAAAAGGGCCAAGAGAGAAGGGTCTTTCCTCACCCCTGACAGCAAGAGAGAAGACATTCTTCCCAACCCCGCCCCACTCACAATTCTTTGACTGAGGGGTCTGCACTATAACTTCCCTGCCTGATGAAGGACAGCTGCAGGATTTGGATTTGGCTAGTCTGAAGAAAAGAAGGACTGTGGACAGGGGGACACTTGATAGTGGTCTTCCAGTATTTCAGGGGCTGCCACAAAGAGGAGGGGTCAACTTATTTTCCAAAGCACCAGAGGGCAGGAAGAGAAACAACCCATGGAAACTAATCAAGGAGAGAAGCAACCTTGAATGAAGGAGAAACTTCCTAACAGTGAGGACAACCAACCAGTGGAACGGCTTGTCTTCACAAGTCATGGGTTCTCCATCATTGGAGGCTTTTGAGAAGAGACTGAACAGTCACTTGGCTGATATGGCACACGATCTCCTGTTTAAGCAGGGGGCTGGACTAGGAGACCTCCAAGGTTCCTTCTGGCTCTATTCTGGTGGATTGATCATGTGGGATGGGCTGATGTGATAGGACAAGGCTGGTTCCATAGGGAGCCCACCCCTGTAGCATGTATACCTGGATAAAAAGGCAGGACGGTGTCTGGAGAACATTTTGTTGCCTGGGCTACGTTGCTCGTCTGAGCCCTTTCCGTCTCGGGCGCCCTTGGCAAGGGAGTGGGCTCTTTCAGCGCTTGCTTGATCTCCACCTGAGGAGCCTTTGGAGGGGTCTTGGAAGTTGTTCTCTGTGCCAAATCAGGAGGCACCAGCGCTGGAGGCTGAACCTTCTTTGCGACCTCCATCGGAGCTGGGGGAATCACAAGAGAAGGCAGGACCTGCGAGGTTTGCTGAGCGGCTGAGGAACTGGAAGGGTGGGATCCAGAGAAATGGACTTTCTGGTTGTCCGACCTTCGTGGCTCATTATTATTGTTCTGTGGATTGGACTCTCCATTGCTGTCCTTCTTCTTTAGGAATGGCAGCTTGTTCAGCATAGGACTCATCCTGCCATGAAGAGTGAGTGACCTCTAGAACTGGAAGGAGATCCTATCAATAAAGGAGAATGTTTGTAACTCCAGGTTGAAATGAGGTGTGCTTGCTACTCCTGTCTGTCTGTCTGTCTATCTATCTATCTATCTATCTATCTATCTATCTATCTATCTATCTATCTATATCTATATCTATATCTATATCTATATCTATATCTATATCTATATCTATATCTATATCTATATCTATATCTATATCTAATCTATATCTATATCTATATCTGTATATCTATCTATCTATCATATTCTATCATCTGTCTATCTCTTATCTATTTATCACATGTTCTTCCTGGGTCAACTCAGAAATCTCAGACTGCCCAAGGAGCTGTGATCCAGTCCCACAGTGGAATTATTGAGTCTGTCATCTGCACCTCTATAACTGTCTGGTTTGGCTCTGCAACCAAACTAAAAGTCCACTGAAAAGAGAGGACGACAAAGAAGTAACAAGCAACAGAGAGAAAGCAGAGCTGCATAACTTGTTCTTTCCATCGGTCTTCACGCAAAAAGAAACTATAGCCCAAACTACCAAAAACATAACTGTAAAAGACAGACTAGAAATAAAAGTTAAAATAAGTTTAAAAAAATGAACACCTGTCTGATGTTGAGAAATATAAATCATCAGGACCTGACGGATTACGTCCCAGAGTTTTTAAATAGCTGGCAGATGTTATCTTAAAACCACTGTACCATATCTTTCAAAAATCTTGGAGCCTCAGAAACTACCAGAGGGTTGGAAAAGAGATGATGTGGTCCCCATCTCCAAAAAAGGAAAACAAAAAACATCAGACCCAGGAAACTACAGACCAATCAGCCTAACATCAATACCTGGGAAGATACTGGAAAAGATAATAAAAAAAAGATCTAACAACATCTAGAAACCAATAAAGTTATAGCTAGAAGCCAGCATGGGTTTGTTAAAAACAGATCAGACCAAACCAATCTTATTTCATTCTCCAACCTAGTGACTACATTGTTAGACCACCAAAATGCTGCGGACATGGTTTACTTAGACTTCAGCAAGGCATTTGACAAAGTAGACCATAACCTAATTCTTGGTAAACTAGAAACAAGTGGGATAAATAGCATCACCACCAGATGGATTTATAACTGGCTGACAAACTGTACTCAACGAGTAGCCCTACATGAAGGGGAAATAAGCAGTGAGGTACCACAAGGTTCCACCTTAGGCCCAGTAGTCTTCATAAATGACATAGATGAGGGAATAGAAGAGGAACTTATCACATTTGCATGGCTAGCATAGGCTCAAGATCCAGATGGATCTTGACAGACCATGGGCCCTATCTAACAAAATGAAATTCAACGTAGAGAAAAGTAAAGTCCCACACTTAGGCAAGAAAAACCAAAAAGCATACGTATAGATTGAGTGAAACCTGGATTAATAGCAGTAACTGGAAGAGGGATCTTGGAGACTTGGTGGATAGTCATTTAAATATGAGCCAGGAGTGTGTGGCAGCAGCCAATGCAATCCTAAGCTGCATTAACAGAGAGATACAATTAAGATCACGTGAGATACTACTACCACTCTATAAAACCTTAGTAAGGCCACACTTGGAAATCAGCATCAAGTTTTTGTTGATACTCTAGAAAGAATGCAGAGAAGAGCAACCAGGATGATTATTGGACTGGAGACTAAAACATATGAAGAACAGTTGCAGGAACTGGACATGTCTATTCTATTCTATTCTATTCTATTCTATTCTATTCTATTCTATTCTATTCTATTCTATTCTATTCTTATTTATTATTCTATCCCATTCCATCCCATCCCATCCCATTCTGCAGAATCAAGGTGCAGTCTTACCTGATATTCTAATATTCCAAACTTTGCAAGCATCTACACACTGGCAAAAAATATCAGAAAATAAAATACAGGCTGAATAGTCAAGACCTTGTTGAAGATCCAAACTCTGTCAGGGACCTTGGAGGACTCATCTCTAATGATCTAAGTGCTAGAGCCTGTTAAGTGTGGAGCATGGGTGCGAAGAATGGAGACGAGCCGGTGAAACAGTGAACTTCAACTCTTTATTTACATGGTGTGACAGCTCAGCTCAATGGCTGCTATAGCCTTCCTTATATAGGCAACTTATTAACTATTCAACCAATGAAAACCTGGGAGCGCTAGCTCCGTTGACCAATGAGAACGGCTTGCTAATGGCCAATCAGATTCTCCTGAACGGACCAATCTGATCTCGCCATTTAACAGCCAATCAGAAGTGCAGGGCCAGAACCCTGCACTTGACTTCAAGCTCTAGATAACTTTATTAAACTTTTATTCATTTACAACAGAGCCCACTGTAATTACATAGCCAAAAAGGCGTTAAGAGTTGTTAACCTAATCTTGCGTAGCTTTTTCTCTGGTAATATCACACTACTATCTCGAGCATATAAAACATTTGCTAGACCAATACTTGAATACAGTTCATCAGTCTGGAACCCGCATTACGTATCTGATATTAACACAGTTGAGAAAGTCCAGAAATATTTCATAAGAAGAGTTCTCCACTCCTCTACTCGTTGCAGAATACCTTATGCCACCGGACTTGAAATTCTAGACCTAGAAAACCTAGAACTACGCCGTCTTCGGTCTGATCTAAGTATAGCATATAAAATCATACATTTCAATGTCCTACCTGTCAATGAATACTTCAGCTTCAACCATAATAACACAAGAGCACACAATAGATACAAACTCAAGGTTAATCACAACAAACTTGATTGCAGGAAATACGATTTCAGCAACAGAGTGGTCAATGTCTGGAATCCTTTTCCTGACTCTGTGGTTTCTTCCCCAAACCCCCAAAACTTTAACCTTAGACTGTCTACTATTGACTTCACCCCTTTCCTAAGAGGTCTGTAAGGGGCGTGCATAAGCGCACCAATGTGTCTACCGTCCCTGTCCTATTGTTTCTTTTATTTATTTTTTGTTTTTCTTATATGTATCCATGTACTCATAACTATTTTTACTTATGCCTATTATTTTGTAAGCAGTTGACAAATAAATAAATAAAATAAAATAAAATCTACTCTTTGCTCATTGGATTTCCATACTCATAAAAAAGATCCTCCTCTCCTCTCTTTCACTCCACTGTGTTCTGCTCTGATCCACTCCACTCCACTCCACTCTACTCCATTCTCCTATGCTATTCTCCACTCTGCTCTCCTCCACTCCACTCCACTGCACTCTGTTCTTGTTCTGTACCTTCATTAACATTCTCGAAAGCCCCGCATTTGATTGGCCAAATGCAGGGTGATCTGATTGGTTGGGTGAGCCGCGCTGATTGGCCCGCTAAGAATCTCCCACGATTGGTGGGTTCGAATCACGGGAGATTCAAAGAGGTGCCATTGGCCACGGCCGCCGCGGCTTGGAAATAAAAAGCCGCTGTTTTCCCCTTGGAAGCCAGTTCGGTTCCAGGGACTAATAAAGAGCTGAAACCTAGTCACCGCCTCCTGGTCTCTTTCCCGACGGACACAACACTGGCGACGAGGATGGGATCCCGATCCTGAACCCCAACAAGCACGTGTCCGGCGGAATCAAGCAAGACCGACGAGATGGCCAGCATCGCGCCGCCCACACCCTTCAACCCCGCTAGCGAGGACTGGGAATCTTACACGGACAGATTCCGCATGTTCCTCGAATGCAGCAACATGAAGGACGCCACCGGGCCGAAGAAACGAGCCATCTTCCTGACACACTGCGGGCCCACAGTGTTCAAGATGGCGAAAGCCCTACGCTCCCGCCGTACCCACCCTCATCAGACGGCACGAGTTTTATCGGCGGGACCAACGGTCGGGTGAAAGCCTCAGCGACTTTGTTGCGCAGCTGCGGAGCCTCGGAGGACTATGCGGGTTCTCTGGCATGGACGAGGCCCTACCGGACCGAGTCGTGCTCGGGCTTCGGGACCCAGTCCTACAAAGTCGGCTGATGGCCAAAGGCGACATCGCCCTCGATGATGCTATCGCTGAAGCCACCGCAGCTGAAGCCACCCGACAGTCAGCAAACCGCATATGGAGACCGGACGCCGGGGACTGTACCGCGAACAACAACCCTGGAAGGGCAACCGAGGCCCAACCGGAAGCAAGTCACCACGAAACTACCACCCACCATGGTGAATTCCGCTCCTCCTCTGACACATCGGACAAGGAGGAGGAAATCCACCGGCTCCAGGCAGGACACGATCAGCGCAGTTGGCAGAGTCGTAAGTCGGGGACCGCGTGTGATGGTTGCGGAGGCGACCACCCTAGATCCGAGTGCCGGTTCTTCGATGCAGTCTACCAGCACTGTGACAAAAAGGGTCACATCGCCTGCGTATGCTGACTGAACAAAGCTTACAGCCCCAGGCAATGGGACCAAAGCGAGCGGAGACAGGACAGCACACCCCCCAGAACCAGAGATCGCCCAGCCGACAGCCACTGGGACCGGAGTGGACGAGCCTGATGAGGAGGCGAGACCTGGCGGAAGGAGGAAACACACCAGACAGTCATCATTGGCCACGCATCAACCACCGACGCCCGAAAATTCTACGTGGAGGTAGGCATCGAAGGCGAGCCATGCAAGATGGAGGTGGACTCCGGGTCCTACCTCTCCATGGTCGCCTGGCAAGAAATCAAATGTTTGGTGCCTACCATCCAAAGGAAGGGACTGGAGAACCAAAGACTAATCCTTAAAGACTACCAGGGAAACCGCATCCCGGTAGTCGGAACCGGACAATTCAGAGTAATGTTTAAGGGACGCACTGCCAAGCTTCCCCTAACAATCGTCGATCGAGACTGACCCAGCCTGTTGGGACTTCAATGGTTCGCACTGCTTGGCATCGAAGTCACGGGCATCGACCACATCGCCGAGTCTGACTGGGAGCAACAACTGGCACAGGACTTCCAAGAAGTGTTCGACGGCACCCTAGGCAAGTACCGAGGGCCCCCTATCTCCTTCAGCCTAGACCCAAACGTTCCCCCAAGACGCCTAAAACCAAGGCGGGTACCCTTTGCACTCAAGCCAAAAATTGACGAGCAAATTGACAAGCTCGTCAAGCAAGGGGTCCTACAACCAATAGACCATGCCCGGTGGGAGACCCCAATAGTCACCCCAATCAAGCCTGATGGGTGGGTGAGAGTCTGCGGGGACTATAAGGCCACCCTAAACTGCGCCTTGCAGCAAAGCGCCTACCCCATCCCAGTAGTGCAGCATCTTCTACACTCACTGGGGGGAGGCAAGGTTTTTGCGAAACTCGACCTGGCCCAAGCATACCAGCAGCTGCCGGTCGACAAAGAAACCGCAAAGGCGCAAACCATAGTCACCCACCGGGGAGCCTTCTGATGTAACCGACTCCAGTTCGGAGTCAGCGTGGCACCTGGAATTTTCCAGAGCCTCATGGAGAGACTCTTACAAGGCATCAAGGGGGTGGTGCCCTACTTCGACGATGTACTGGTATCGGCAGCCAACCAGGCCGAACTGGAGGGTCGCCTAAAGGAGGTGCTAACCAAATTCAAAGAAACCGGACTAAAGGTGAAGAGGGAAAAGTGCCAACTTTACACAGAGCGGGTCGAATTCCTGGGGTACCTCCTAGACCAGCATGGCATCCACCCAACCAACACCAAAATTAAAGCTATCAAAGAGGCCCCCACACCCAGGTCGAAAACAGAACTGCAGGCGTTTCTGGGACTACTTAATTTTTACAATGTTTTCCTGCCCCAAAAGGCGACCGTGGCGGAGCCTTTGCATAGGCTTTTGGACAAGGCGGCTACCTGGACTTGGGGAAAACGCGAGGAAGCCACCTCAGGAAAACCAAGGACCTGCTCAGGTCGGATGCCGTCCTCATCCAATACAACGAGATCCTACCACTAGCCGTCACATGCGACACATCACCCTTCGGCGTCGGCGCTGTCCTCAGCCACACTCTTCCCGACGGAAAAGAAGCACCCATCGTGTTCTTTTCAAGGACCCTTACCAAACCAGAGAGGAACTACAGTCAGCGGGACAAAGAGGCCCTGGCTATCGTTGCCGCATTGAAAAGGTTTCACGAGTACCTCTACGGCCGGACGTTCACCATCATCACCGACCACAAGCCGCTGCTGGGAATCCTCGCAGGGAACAGGGCCACCCCAAACATTCTATCTCCTAGAATGACAAGGTGGTCCGAATTCCTTGCCGCCTACAACTACTGGCTCACACACCGACCCGGTAAGACTATCACCCATGCGGATGCTTTAAGCTGCTCACCACTACCCGAACCAGACACCGACCCAGCACCCACGACGACCACCCTCAGCATAGAGACTTTGCCCGATCTACCCATAACCGCGTCAGACATTGCCCAAGAAACTAATAAAGACAAACATCTGGCGTGGGTGTTGCATTGGGTAGAGAAAGGGTGGCCGGAAAAGGATAATGATGAGACATTCAGAACATTCCGGAACCAGCAAACGAAACTCTCGTTACTAAAAGGGTGTGTACTATGGGGGGATAGGGTGGTCATCCCGGAAAAACTGCAAGGGAAGGTACTGGAGTTGTTACACGAGGGGCACCCGGGCATCGTTAGAACAAAAGCCCTGGCCAGAAGTTATGCTTGGTGGCCGGGGATAGACAAACAAATCGAGGCTTGGGTAGCAAGGTGTCAACGTTGCCAGGAAACTAGACCAAGCCCACCCACGGCACCGATCCTAGAGTGGGAAACCCCCAGGGGACCTTGGTCTAGGAGCCACAGAGACTTCACCGGGCCCACAAAGGGACACACATTCTTAATAACTGTAGACGCTTACTCCAACTGGCTGGAGGTAAGCAACATGAAAACCACCACCACAGAGGCCATGACTAAAGAACTTTGCAAACTCTTCGCAACACACGGCCTCCCAGACGTCCTCGTGTCAGACAACGGACCCCAATTCACCTCACTGGAATTCAAAATATTCCTAGTGGAACGGGGCATACAACATGCACTGATAGCCCCGGTGCATCCGGCGGCGAACAGAAGGGCGGAACAGATGGTTCAATTCACAAAAAAAACCATCCAGAAAATAGACCACGGGGAGATCCAAGACAAAATAAATAAAATGCTTTTTATACAGCACATAACCCCGAACACTACAACAAATAAAAGCCCGACAGAGCTACTAATGGGGAGGAAAATAAGATTCCCCACTTGATAGACTACACCCCACATACAACCCAGAGAAACCCCCAAACTCCTCCAGCAAACACCAATCCTTTGCACCAGGCGACGCCGTCTACGCGAAGAACCTAACTGGAGACCACTATGGATACCAGCAACCATAACCCAATTGACAGGTCCACGATCGTACCGGTTACAAACAACCAACGGACGAGCATGGAAACGCCACATCGACCAATTAAGATCGAGGACAGCCACAAAAGACACAACCGACACGCAACCAGACACAATCAACCCCCTCAACACAAACCAAGAGGGGAGGGAATACCCCAAAAATCAAATCCCAGAAGAAAGAAACCAGCCATACTCACCAGCAAGCAACCAGCCCGGAACCTCACTGGGAAGAAACAGCAAGGCCAGCTTGACCAGCCCGGAAAGACCAAGCAGGAGCAGCGAAAACCGCAGCTCGACCAGCCCAGGTAGACCGGGAGGGAGCTGCGAAGAGCGGCCCGGCAAGACATACCAGGCGGTTCCAACGACGAGGCCGAGAGACACGGAGATCCCGACCGAACCGGCCGGGAACCAACCTACGACTGACCTGTGCAGGTCCAGTAGACAAGTACGGAGCCCCGCCTGCCTACGGGACTACGTTATGTAGGACCAAACCAAGAGGGGAGGGGTGTTCTGTACCTTCATTAACATTCTCAAAAGCCCCGTGTTTGATTGGCCAAGCGCGGGGCGATCGGATTGGTTGGGTGAGCCGCGCTGATTGGCCCGCTAAGAATCTCCTGCGATTGGTGGGTTCGAATCACGGGAGATTCAAAGAGGTGCCATTGGCCACGGCCGCCGCAGCTTGGAAATAAAAAGCCGCTGTTTCCCCTTGGAAGCCAGTTTGGTTCCAGGGACCAATAAAGAGCTGAAACCTAGTCACCGCCTCCTGGTCTCTTTCCCGATGGACACGACAGTTCTCCTCTGCTCTGCCCTGCTCTACTCAACAAACGTAATTCTCCACAACTCTCCTCTCCTCAGTTTTGCCTTTATATCTCTGCCCTGGGGGGCCATGACATCATAGCATTGTTTATGTTAGGGGTCTTCAAACTTGACAGCTTTAAGACTAATGGATTTCAACTCCAAGAATTCTGTCTCCAGTCATGTTAGCTCAGGAATTCTGGGAGTTGAAGTCCACAAGTGTTAAGTTTGCCAAGTTTGAAGACCCTTGGTTTATGTTCTCATGGGGGATAGCTGATGTCACGACCCAAGGGGTCTCTTACTTCCCAAGATAATGGAGATGGGATATGGAGGGTCCCCTTGATATACCCCTTGATAACCTTCATGATATCATGGGGTCAAAGCCAGGGGTCTCCTATTGAGCTTGTCTTGTTTTTAATTTATTATCACATCATGTCATATAATAAATTATGTTATATTAAATTTAAAATAATTAGTCCCTTTGAATAATTTAAATAATACAAAAGACAAACAGAGGCAGATGCAAGCATTTGATATTGACTCATCAGTACCTACATTAATTAAATTGATTAATTAACCCTTTAGCGTATGCAGGAAAGCAACCAATGGCAAGCTTTCCACCTATGGGAGGTATAGATTTTTTATTTTATTTGGTTTGGTTTGTCAATTGCTCACAAGATAATAGGTATAAGTAAAAACATAGTTATGAATACATGCATACATATAAGAAAAATAAAAGAAGCAATAGGACAGGGACATTAGGCACATTGGTGCGCTTATGCATGCCCCCTACAGACCTTTAGAAAAGGGGTGAGGTCAATAGTAGACAGTCTAAGGTTAAAGTTTAAAGAAATGACATAAATTCATTTCTGCAACCACAAGGGGGGCTTCAAAGGGTTAATGCCAACTGCCTCAGCAAACTGCAGGAAAGGAGAGTTCCAATGGCATAGTAGAACTTTAAATGCAGAATTTTGATCCACCTGGTGACCAGTAGATAGTAACTGTCTAGTAGATAGTAACTGTCTTGCTGAAGAAGGCATTTTATGGCCACGATTTGCTGGTGACTCGATGCTTAAACATCTTAATTTTGGGGGGCTGTACCTGCTGACAAACAAAAACTTACAATTAAATCAGTGAAGACTTGGACTGAGCAGGAAAAGCTAAAATTACAGGCTTGCCTTGACTGCACTGATTGGAATGTTTTTGAAGATACCTCTGAAGTCTTGGATGAACTCATAGATACTGTAACATCATATGTCACTTTTTGTAAAGATCTAGGTGTGCCGAAAAGAAACCTGAGAATATACAGTGACAACAAACCTTGGTTCACAGCTCAACTTAAGCAGCTACGTCGTACCAAAGAGGAAGCTTACAGAAAAGATGATAGAGTGCTGTACAATCAAGCCAGAAACGTATTAATGACAGAGATCAGAGCAGCAAAAAGAAGCTGCTCTGAAAAGCCAAGGAATCAGTTCTCAACAAATGAACCAGCAAACCTATGGAAAACTCTTTAAAATATCACCAGTTACAGCCAAACCTCCTTCCCATGCTGAAGGAAATCCACAACTGGCAGATGACCTGAACGTGTTTTACTGTAGGTTTGAGAGAAAATGACTGCCACCCATCTTCACAATCCCCATCTCAGACACACCAACTACAGCCAAGCCTCCTACAACCTACCCCATCCCATTGGGCCCACCACAAAATCTTGTGCCCCCATCTTCACCCGTGTCTTTAATAAATCACTAGAGATGTGCTATCAAGACCAATCTAGATTTCGTCTCGATACGGAGAGTGATTGGGGATTTTTCTTTCTAGATAGGGTGCCTGGTCTTCTAGATTTTCTAGCCTGGCACATGCTTTGGTGAAGCTGAAGAGAGAGGCAACCTTCATTCTCCTTTACTCATCTGGAACCTCTCCAGCTGTCTCTAGCGGGGCTCAAGGATCATCTGCAAGCCTCCACACTGTTTTATATCACCACCATACCGCTGTGGCTGAACTACTTCTAAGCATTTTTGGTCAAGCTAGACTTCTGCAGGTGGTCCCCAGGCCATCTTGAAGGGAGAAAAAGAACGAAAGAGAAAGGATCGGTTTGCCCTGTTTTGGCTGACTTACATGAGTAAAGTACTTCTACAGGTGGGGGATCAGGCTGACTGCCTTATAGCCAATAGATATGGACATCCAGCTGCCCGAACAGGATCTGAAGTGTCCTCAGTGCTTCCTTGGCTACATTCCTATGTTGTTGGCTGGTGCAGGGGATCATAGGTAATAAAACTGGCTGCAAAACCTTAGCCTGGATGAAGCAGGGAGAGAAAGGAGCCATTAAACAGGGTCCCTGGAGTTCTCTGAGTCAAGCAGAGGTCATGACAAAGAAGCCCACAGAACATGGAATCCCAGGGTTGAAAGGGAACCGGGAGATCTTCCAGTCCAACCTGCTGCTCAAGTAGGAGACTCTGCGCCCCTGATGGAGTGAACCTACTCCACACGTGCCAGATGTGCCACGCAGAGCCTTCTCAGTGGGCATGCGCCCCCTTGACAGCGGCTCTCCTGGTTTCTGGCACATCGGCCAGCTGGTCTTCGTGGGCGCCAGAGTGCCAGGAAATGTCCCAAAAAGCAGCCCAAAAACAGGCTGGTTTTTTAGGCATTCAGGCCATTTTTGAACCTTTTTCTGGTCAATTTCCAGGCTGTTTTCCAAGCTGTTTTCCAGTCCATTTTGGGGGCTTCTGGGCCATTTTCAGGCCTTTTGGGGGGCTGTTTTCCAGGCCATTTTCTGGACCATTTTGGGGCCTTCTTCTGGGCTGTTTTCAGGCCTTTTGGGGGGCTGTTTTCCAAACCGTTTTCCAGAGCATTTTCAGGTCTTCTTCTGGGCCATTTTCAGGCCTTTTGGGGGACTGTTTTCCAGGCTGTTTTCTGGATCATTTTGGGGGCCTTCTTCTGGGCCATTTTCCGGCCTTTTGGGCGGCTGTTTCCAGGCCGTTTTCCAGACCATTTTGTGGCCTTCTTCTGGGCAATTTTCAGGCATTTTTGGGGACTGTTTTCCAAGCCGTTTTCTGGATCATTTTCGGGTCTTCTTCTGGGCCGTTTTCAGGCCTTTTGGGGGGCTGTTTTCCAGGCAGTTTTCCAGACCATTTTCGGGTCCTCTTCTTGGCAATTTTCAGGCCTTTGAGGGGGCTGATTTCCAAGCTGTTTTCCAGATCATTTTGGGGCCTTCTTCTGGGCCATTTTCAGGCCTTTTGTGGGACTGTTTTCCAAGCTGTTTTCTAGACCATTTTGTGGCCTTCTTCTGGGCCGTTTTCAGGCCTTTTGGGGGGCTGTTTTCCAAGCCATTTTCCAGACCATTTTCGGGTCCTCTTCTTGGCAATTTTCAGGCCTTTGAGGGAGCTGATTTCCAAGCTGTTTTCCAGATCATTTTGGGGCCTTCTTCTGGGCCATTTTCAGGCCTTTTGTGGGACTGTTTTCCAAGCCATTTTCTGGACCATTTTGTGGCCTTCTTCTGGGCCGTTTTCAGGCCTTTTGGGGGGCTGTTTTCCAAGCCATTTTCCAGACCATTTTTGGGCCTTCTTCTGGGTAATTTTCAGGCCTCGTTTGGGGCTGTTTTCCAGGCCATTTTCCAGACCCTTTTCTGCCTTCATTTTCTGGATGACGCAGGGAGAGAAATGAGCAATTAATTCTGTTAATCACAAAAAAAGAAGTGCAAGTTCTATTTCACAGACAAAAGCCAGGAAAAGCACCAGGGCCAGACAAGATAACGCCTTCTTGCTTAAAAATCTGTGCTGACCAGTTGGCCCCCCATCTTCATCCGAATCTTTAATAAGTCACTAGAAATGTGCTGTTACTCCTTGCTTCAAATGCTCTACTATCATCCCATTGCCAAAGAAACCCTTCATCAAGGAACTGAATAACTTCAAACCAGTTGCTCCAACATCTGTAGTGATGAAGACCTTTGAAAGGCTGGTGCTGGCCCACCTGAAAGCCATCACAGATCCACTGTTAGACTCCTTGCAATTTGCCTATCAAGCATCGACAGATGATGCTGTTGATATGACTTTGCGTTACATCCTGCAACATCTTGAATCTCCAAAGACCTTTGCAAGGATCCTCTTTGTGACTTCAGCTCAGCATCCAATACCGTCATTCCAGATGTTATTCTAACTAAACTAAATCAACTGTAAACTAAAACTAAACTAGCTGTACCCAACCACACTTGTAAATGGCCCACACTCTTAAGTGTTCTAGTCTGTCAAGATCCATCCGGAACTTGAGCCTGAGTGTACAGTTTGCCACTAAGTTCTGGAAGGAGTTTTTAAAGTCCATTGGGTCATCCTATTCTGTCCTTTGATTCAATTGTTGGATGCAGCACAAATTGATGTCTTGATGGTGTTGGACCCTAGGGTTGAATTTCCAGGGATTGCTACAAGCTAATGAATTAATTTAGAAATTTCTGTGAAAATTCATCGCTTGCCACAAGGTGGAAATATACTCTTGAGTTGGGTGGTGAGGTTTGGCTATTTTTGCAAAGAAAGAAAGAAAAATCATCTTTTTTTTGTTGTTGTTTAGAATTTCCTGCGAAATTTTCTACTTGCCACCAGATAATGCTATAGGCTGGCAGTTGAATGGTAGCCGATTAGACTGGAAGGAAAGGTCATTAAAGGGATACAGTAATTCAGTAGGTTGCGTGCACTGTGGTTAAATAATTTCTCTTTGCTTTTAGATTGCTTCTAATTTTGTTAAAGGAAAAATCTTTCTTGACTTCAGCAGTATAGCGAAGGGCTTTGTTCAATCGCTTGTTAGATTGTCTCTCATCAAGGGGGGGAATGTTCCCCATTGCTCTGGAGACAGTCCACTAAAGATTTACAACCCCCAATAAACTGGCCGGAGACCTCTTTTCGGACCTCGTTGCTTGGATACCAGGTTGTAATGTGACTGGAGAGGCCTCTTTCATTGCTTCCTTCCTGTTGCAAGTTGGATCAGAAAGGGAAGAAGAAGACGAAAAAGCAAACCCTCTCCAGCTACTGAGAAATGTAGCTTCAGTTTCTTGTTTTTTAGACCACAGGAAGAAGTTCCTTTGACTCTTTTCATCTGCATTTGAAAAAGAGTTTGTAGATAGTGACTGGAGGGAGACAGGGATAGATGGGGAATACCTGGTCCCTCCCTTTGTTTTGCAAATCTTTTTGAGCTAGCAGAGATGTAACCTGAGACAGAGAAACTTCTCTTGCTGAAGACAGGGGAGGAATTTTGGCTCCTCTTAGCTATTCACACTCTCCTTCTTGTTATGCAAACTGAGTCTTTGAGATAACAGATAAACAGAGATGCTTAGACCCAGAGTGGAGTTGTTTGTCTCTTTCACCATCTAACTAGGAAACATCATCAGTACTACAAGGGAGTAGATGTACAGAGTAGAGAAGAATAAGGGGAGGAAGGGAAGGAGGGAGGGAGGAGGAGGCAGGAAAGAGGAAGTAGGTGGATGATGATGAAGACAATGGGGTCCTTGGTGTTCTCTGAGCTTGGTTGTTTTCTTGCAGATGTTTCCTTACACAACTAGGTAACATTATCAGTGCCAAAAGTGAGTGGGGTTTGCTCTCAGTTTTTATATAAGTGGCTTGTCCTGTCAGTGCTGGCAGGACTGTGATTTTCTCCTTGGTAATTCCTTGATGTATTGTTTATTGCTGCACGTTCAGAGTATTGCAGGGTAAATTCAGTGCCAGAAAAGTAAAGACAATTGGCTGAGGCTTCATTTAACTTCTTTATATACAGATAAAGTAAATTTTACAATACCAGTTGTAGATTTTTCCAACATTTAGCAAACTCAAACAGAAGCAGACATGTTACAGGTTCAGAACAGCAATTCAGGAGCTCAGAATCAGACATCCATTTCACTTTAGTTCAGCAAGCAAGTTAGTTTTTCTTTCACTATTAGAGCTGAGCCCAGAAGAGAGACAAACCAGGCCCAGATTCTCTCAGCCCTCAGCTCAGCTCTCATTGGCTGACCTTGTGACTAACCTCTATTCCAGTTCATGAATCTACTTGACACTACACGGTTTGTCTGGTGTTAATCCCTGCTTATTTGGATTTCAGTTGCTGGTGGCAAAGCAGAAGGAACCTGTATCAAAAAACAACCAAGCTCGGAGAGCTCCAAGGACTCCACACTTCATCCCTGAGTTACAAATATTCCCTTTTATTGAACAATTACAATCTGATTGCAGTTCTCAGAGGTTGCTTGGAAGAATCTCTGCTCAGCAGACAACCTTGAGCCCCTGTTTGTGCTTCTCACTCAAATTTGCTCCCTGTTCCAATTCCACTGAAGGTTTTAAAATGCTGGTTGTTCATTTATCTATAGTCATGCCGCATTTATTATACTCAAGGCGGCATACATGCATTATATTCTTTCTTCCTTTCCACACAACAACAACCTTGTGATTTGTGTTGGATTGAGAGACAAGAACTGGCCCAAACTCACCCAGCTGCCTCTCATGCCTAAAATAGGATTAGAACTCACCGTCTCCTGGTGATTGGCCCAAAGTCACCCAGCTGGCTTTCATTCCTAAGGTAGGACTAGAAGCCAGAATGACCGGTGATATTTGGATTGGGAGCCCCCGGAGTTCAACCAAAGACGGTCGGCTACATAAAGGTTTAAATAAATAAATACTTCCTCTTCCTTCTGGTTTCTTCTGATCCCACCTCTTCCCACTTGGGTTTTCCAGGATGAAGGCCTGAAGAAAGCCTTCATGATGTCCGTGATCATGATAGTCAAAGCTGTTGCCCTCAGCAAGAGGCAAGATGTCAATTTACCCCATAAACCGGAACTGGTCATAAACATCATTGTAAGTAGGGAAATGGGGGGGCAGGTGCTTCTAGGTGTATTTATTTTTGAATCAAATTGAATATCAATCAATGGAGCCCAAAATGTTTTTTTTGCGAAGTGGGACCTCTGTTAGGTAAATCCTGCCCCAGGGTTATCAAAAAAAATGCTTCTATAGAACCAGTCCGAACCAGTAGAAACCCTGCCCTGAGTAGTGCCAGCTGGATGGTGGCCATATCTCAGGATTTTTCTTAGCTGTGTTTCCTTCTCCTTTCAGGAAATCATTGACGAGGAGCCCATGAGACCCTTGTCTGTCGAAATTCTCCATCAAGCGATCATCACAAACGTCTGCAAGAAAACCACCAAGCTCAGAGAGCACCAAGGACCCCCTTGTGTCAACCCTAAGCTACAAATCTTCTCTTCTATTGGAACTACTAAACCAGCAGGCAGAGGAAGGAGGTTCGGAAGTTCAGAATGCCAAAATCTGACATTGTGTCCTTTTCCTCCCTACAAAGCTAAAGAAATGGAGATGAGGAGAAAAAACAGGAAGGGGAAGATCGTAGAATGGCTGAGGGAGGACTTCTTTGTCTCGGGCCCAGCAATATTTTATGACAACATCCCCAAAATGGCTAAGGTATGTTTAGTTCAGCCTTTCACCTTGCTTCTTGTTGACCTTCCTTTCAGTCCTCCTCATGACCTGGAGATACTCAAAAAAGTCAACATAACAGTGGGGACGGCACACTCCAAAGGCCTGCAGTCACAATTCGATGATGATATTTGGCCCCATTTACAGAGAATGTCTGCCCATCTATCATGGCCAGTGCAAATTTGGTTCAGTGCTGTCCACATCACACGGGGCTGGACAAATCAGGTGTTTTTTTGAAAATGTCAGGCAAACTTTGACACTGTGGGGGCCATTTTTTCCCCCAACGGGTAGGAATTATCAGCTCTACTGCAACTCCAGTGGAGACCAACAATGGATCTCATCCCTCTGACCTCTGTTTTGCCGTAGCTACTGATGATCCTAAGGGAAATGTACATGCGCCTCCCAAATATTTTGGACCCTTCCACCAAGGAAGACGTCATAAAAGCAGTGTGCCACCTGGCTTTGAAAAGGGCAAACCGGGTGGTGGATACCATCCTGGAGTTCTTGGTGGAGTGTGATGGGTAAAAAGAACCTCAAGGAAAGGTGTCCCTTGGTCGCTTGGACTCTACAGAGATTCTCAATCCTTTGCGATTGGGGCAGATACCTGTAGCTCAGGTGGAGGATAAGGGTGGAGGTTGGTTCTCCAAGCTTGTGGGTTGGTTTCTGAACGTTTTGTTGTCAGGCTAAGTGACATCTTCAATGGAATTTAGGGAAGGCCAGTGTTGGTGTCCTTCGGCTTGGAAGGGCTTTGTGTAGCCAGCAGGTCTGGTTTTCTAATCTGTTCTTCCGTTGGGGGGCAATTAATATATCTGGATGCTTCTGAAATGGGGAAAGAGGCTGATTTTTTTCCCCAATCTATTTTTCCACCTCTGCAGAACCACAAGAAAGCTATGGAAGGCTCTAGTGGCAGATCTATATGCCAATCTGAGGATCATGAAACCTCTCCTCAAAAGGCTCCAGGATGAAGACCCCAGCAGAAGGTCCCAAAATGGACTGGAAAATGGCCTGGAAAGGGATTGTAAAAAGGTTAAAAAATGGCCTGAAAACAGCCCCCCAAAAGTCTGAAAAAATGGCCTGCTTTTTGGCTGCTTTTCAGTCCGTTTCCCAGCACTCTGGCACCTGCAAAGACCAGCTGACCAGTGTGCCAGAAACCAGAAGAGCCGCTGTCAAGGGGGCGCATGTCCACTGAGAGGGCTCTGCGTGGCACATCTGGCACATGTGGCGTAGGTTCGCTCCATCAGAGTCTCCTGCTTGAGCAGCAGGTTGGACTGGAAGATCTCCCGGTTCCTTTTCAACCCTGGGATTCCATGTTCTGTGGGCTTCTCTGTCATGACCTCTGCTAGGCTCCTTTCTCTCCCTGCTTCATCCAGACTGTTAGGAATCTGTCCACCAATCAGTTAGGTTGGCAATATATAAACCAACAATGTATGTTTGTAGCTTTGAGACAAAAACATTGTATTGATTTATACTATATTCAAATTGGTTGATTATATTGCAAATTACCATAAGAGGGAGCTAGAGATCATAACTTGCTCTCTCTGACATTCTGTCTCTCTGACATTCTGTTGCTATCTAAGGTTCTCTGTTGTATTTATGTTGTGCTTATACTTTGATATGTTTGTTCACTGTAAATGACAAAGGCAACTGGTAAGAAGACTTTGTAATTGGATATTCTTTGGACTGTTAAACGTATGTGACCTGGACCGTTTATTGGACTGTGCTATTTCTTAATGTAAACTTAGTGTATCTCAATTTAGTGTATCTGTGTGTGGCTGGATAATTATTCATACCTATTCTTATAAACGTTTCCATGTGCATAGCCTTGTTACTCAAGGGTTATTCTGTACATATCATAACACAGACTATGGTTTTGCAGCCCATGTTGGGACCTGTCATGAACTGCGCCATACAACACCACAGCAGCCTAGCCAAGGAAGCGCTGAGGACACTAAAGATCCTGTTTGGGCATCTGGATGTCAGGATATACGGGTACAAGGCCGCTGTTCTCATCCCCCACCTCCTGCAGTAGTTTTCTGATGTAAGTCAGCCAAAACACAGCAAACAGATCCTCTCTCTTTCGCTCTTGGTGTTGATAGCACATCTCTAGTGATTTATTAAAGACGCGGGTGAAGATGGGGGCACAAGGTTTTAAGCAAGAAGGAGTTATCTTGTCTGGTCCTGGTGCTTTTCCTGGCTGTTGTCTGTGAAATAGACCTTGCACCTCATTCTCTGTAATCCCCAGAGGTGGTGGGCCCAATGGGATGGGGTAGGTTGTAGGAGGCTTGTGTGTCTGAGATGGGGATTGTGAAGATGGGTGGCAGTCATTTTCTCTCAAACCTACAGTAAAACACGTTCAGGTCATCTGCCAGTTGTGGATTTCCTTCAGCATGGGAAGGAGGTTTGGCTGTAACCAGTGATATTTTTAAGCATTTTCCATAGGTTTGCTGGTTCATTTGTTGAGAATTGATTCCTTGGCTTTTCAGAGCAGCTTCTTTTTGCTGCTCTGATCTCTGTCATTAATATGTTTCTGGCTTGATTGTACAGCACTCTATCATCTTTTCTGTAAGCTTCCTCTTTGGTACGACGTAGCTGCTTAAGTTGAGCTGTGAACCAAGGTTTGTTGTCACTGTATATTCTCAGGTTTCTTTTCGGCACACCTAGATCTTTACAAAAAGTGACATATGATGTTACAGTATCAATGAGTCCATCCAAGTCTGCAGAGGTATCTTCAAAAACATTCCAATCAGTGCAGTCAAGGCAAGCCTGTAATTTTAGCTTTTCCTGCTCAGTCCAAGTCTTCACTGATTTAATTGTAAGTCTTTGTCTGTCAGCAGGTACAGTCCCCCAAAATTAAGATGTTTAAGCATCGAGTCACCAGCAAATCGTGGCCATAAAATGCCTTCTTCAGCAAGACAGTTACTATCTACTAGACAGTTACTAACTACTGGTCACCAGGTGGATCAAAATTCTGCATTTAAAGTTCTACTATGTCATTGGAACTCTCCTTTCCTGCAGTTTGCTGAGGCAGTTGGCATTAACCCTTTGAAGCCCCCCTTGTGGTTGCAGAAACGGTTTTATGTCAATCAATGCCTCCCGTGGGCGTAAGGCTTACCATTGGTTGCTTTCCTGCATATGTTAGAGGTTTAATTAACTTAATTAATGTAGGTACTGATGAGTCAATACAAAATGCTAGCATTGGCCTCTGTTCATCTTTTGACTGTATTCTTTAAGCTATTGAAAAAGACAATTTTAAATGTGTGCATTTGCACGTGTGTATGTGTGTTTCTCAAGTCTGTGATCTTATATCTGTCAGCTTGAATGAATGAATGGATGGATGGATGGGTTTTCCCATTCAACTGAAAAGAATGAACTTTTTTTTTTTAAAGAATTTTTATTTTTTAAGACAAACATACACATACAAAACATAAACACATAAAACCTTCTTCCATTTTATATACATACAGTGTGTCAGTTGGTTACAAATCTTTCGTGCTGTCCTTTTGTAGTCATTACTCACAGTTTATTTCAATTTTCACATTGTCAAACTAATGTATACTTATTTATCAGTTATTAATCATCCATGACTAAACTATTTATTCCATCATTTTATCCGAGATATTCTAAATTTTATCTTAAAATTTATGTTATACTTTCAACCAATGGTTATATATGTCTATATTATGTTTTATATCAATCTATTAAATTTCTATCACAGAATTATCTAGTCTATTACATTACCATGTCTTTTTGTCCAACCATTGATAAAACAAATCCCATATCATATAAAATTGTTTATCTTCTTGTTCTTTAATGTCTAATGTCAATTTACTCATTTCAGCACAGTCCATAATTTTCTTAATAACTTCCTCCTGCATAGGTATTTTATTGTTTTTCCAATTCTTAGCAATTACAATCAAATCTTTCAGCTCTTTGTTGTATATTTCTGGTATAATTCCCAATAAAAAGATCCCTGATTTAAAGTCTATATGTTGTTTTATCATTTTTTCCAACCATGTGTGGATTTTAGTCCAATATTTCTTTGCGTCCGAACATGTCCACTACATATAGTAATATGAACCAGGTATCTGATGACATTTCCAACATTTATCTGATTTATTCTTCTCGCAAGTCCCGTCAAGGGAGATGCCACCTGTAAAACATCTCATACAAATTTTCTTTATATTGTCATTTTATAATTTGCAATTTTTTCTAAATCAATCCCATATCCAAAATTTCCCCCCAAGCAATCATCATTTCTTTAACTTGTTCCTCCTCCAATTTAAATTCTAAAGTTTTTCAATTACTTTTTCATCATTACCCATCAAAATCTTATCTAAATCAGTCAACTTATCATAAATACCTTCTTGTCAGCCTTCAAGATTTTCTCCCTTTGCTTTGCATCTTTCGGCTGTCATAAGTAACGGGGGGGAGGGGGGAATGGTTATGGGAAGTGAACTGGAGGTGTTACAAACCAGAACTGTATAAGCTGGGGGCGTAGATTCTTGCTTAGGTTTCTATCCTATGCTATGCACAGCTGCAACCCTTTATCAAACTATGTCAAGGTCAACAGACAGAAGCCTCATCACCACCTGGAGATGCCCACATGATGATATACACAACTTTTAATTGGATGAGCCAATTGAACTCTTGGAGGTGGGAACATTGCCATTACTTTGTATGTGTGATTTACGCCCCCATTTTCTCAGATTCAGAATTCTTTTGTTGCTACCATTTGATTTCCAGTAAAAGATATCTTTTCTTTGATTAAAGGAGTCTTAAGTATTTCTTTCTTGGATTTTGAATGGAGTAGCAGCTGACACTTCTGTTTTAACATCTTTGTCAAATCTAGATTCTATTTGCAAATATGAAAACCAATTCATTTTTACACCTTGTTCTTGCAATGCTTGCAGAGATTTAAGTTCACCCTTTTCATTCAATATCTCACCATATCTAACTGTTTGTTTGTTTTTATATATTATTGGATAAGAAAAAGCTTCAATGGTAAATATCCATAATGGAATTTTTAAATAGTATTGCCTTTTTATCATCTCCCAATTCAAAAACAATGCTTCTCAGATGTAATGTCTTCTAAAATACCCCTGTGTTTTACTTCCCTTCTACCAAAGGAAGGCATGCCATCCCAACAGCAAGTCATGCCCTTCTAAGGTCAATAGTCTACTGTTCCGTACTGTTATCCATTCCTTTACCCACATCAGATTTGTCACCTGGTAATACAACTCCCAATTGGGCAAAGCAAACCCTCCTCTTATTCTTGCATCTTGTAACAGTTTTAGTTTTATTCTTGCTTTTTTGCCCTGCCAGATATATTTCAGCACAATTCTATTTAAGTCTTCAAAAAACTCTTTCCCTAGTCAGATTGGAATTGTCTGGAATAGATATAAAATGCTAGGCAATACATTCATCTTAATTGTAGATATTCTCCCAATCAATGATAATTCTAAATTTCCCCATTTTGTCAAATCTGTCGCAATCTGCCGTTTGAGTTTAAGATAATTATCCTCCTTCAGTGTGCTACATCTTGGTGTAATGTATACCCCTAAGTACTTAACCTTGTTTTTGATCTGTATTTCTAAAACTTCTTCCAACTCTTTCTTTCATCTTGCTAACATATTCTTTGTTAATATCTTTGTTTTATCTTTATTTATTTTCAAACCTGCTACTTTTCCATATTCTTCTATTTTTTTCTATTAATTTAGGTGCTGTTTCCAATGGGTCTTCTAATATGAATACCAGGTCATCTGCAAATGCTTGCAATCTTATGCAGGAAAGCTTGATGATTTTGCAAAAATAACCAGGAGATGGGTGAGTATTTGCAGAATCTTATACAGGAAAGCAACTTCATGATTTTGGACCAATAATCATGACATGGTGAGTTTTTGTAGGACCTTATACAAGAAAGATAGCTTCATGCAAAAATAACCAGGAGATGGTGAGTATTTTTAATATCTTATGCAGGAACCCCACCCCTTAGTCGAGTGTGGATTTCATCAATACAAAGAAGCAACATTTTAATCCCCCCCCCTTTTTTTTTCTGGGAATGTAGTTGAGAAAAGTTTTTCAGGAAGTTTCTTTCGGAATTGGAGTTTTTATGACCCCTGCTCCTCTTGCTATCTCTCCAAGAGGTAACAAGTTTCCAGGCATCTGGGCTCCAATCCCCAGTTGTATATCATGTGCAAATTATACAGATTCAATACAAAACTTAAGATATTCAGGTTCACATCAAAAAAGGATTACTTCTATCAAAAACCACCCCCCCTTCTTCTTCCTTTGAAGAATGGCAGATACATGGATTTGACAGATGGACAGGTTGATAAAGTCACAGATTTTACTCATTAGAGATAAAGATGGAGACTTTAAGTAAAATTATAGGAATGCATGTGTCATTATTGCATTACCGTATATACTCGAGTATAAGTCGACCCGAATATAAGCCGAGGCACCTAATTTAACCACAAAAAACTGGGAAAACTTATTGACTCGAGTATAAGTCGAGGGTGGGAAATGCAGCAGCTACTGGTAAATTTCAAAAATAAAAATAGATGCCAATAAAAACTTTCACTAGGACAGTTGAGAATAAGTTTGATGTTCACAATTTCCTCTTTGAAAGAGACCAGTAAATAGGGAACAAGAAGATGAAGAAAAAGAAGTGTGTTTTTTCACACTTTTCACACTGAAGTGAACAAAAATGGCATCATAGGAACAAGCTTATTCTCAGCCCAAAGGTTTGTTTCTGATTTCTTCCCTGATTTAAGGGAAATTTGGGAAACGATCTCACTATCATGAAAGGTTTGATTGATTCACTAACCCAAAAGATGATGATGATAACAGTGGTAGGCAGGAGTCACTCTCTCCCTTGCAAGAAAAAACCAAGAGCCGTTCTTATGATATCTCTCTCTCTCTCTCTCTCTCTCCCCCTCCTCCCCCTCCTCCCGAGTGGACTGAAAGCAGCTGGAACTGAGGAAATGAAACTGAGTGGAGCGACCTCGGCTCGCATTGCTTTCTCAGCCTACAGCTCAGAAAAGCCTCCCCCTCCTCCTCCCCCTCCTCCCGAGTAGACTGAAAGCAGCTGGAGCTGAGGAAATGAAACTGAGTGGAGCGACCTCGGCTCGCGTTGCTTTTTCAGCCTAGAGCTCAGAAAAGCCTCCCCCTCCCATGCTTAAAAGTTGCAAAGGAAACACGGAAGCAGGGAAGCGGCTGGCCAGCTTCGGAGCTCCACACCATTTTTTTTTCAGAGGGGAATCTGACTCGAGTATAAGCCGAGGGGTTTTTTTTCAGCACAAAAAATGTGCTGAAAAACTCGGCTTATACTTGAGTATATACGGTAATTCAACATTTGTTTGAACTACAGAGGTACTTGTGATTGTTCAGTTATAGACATCTGCTTTAGACCCATTTATCCGTAATCTTCAAAAGTAGCTACAAAAGTGACAATATTTACAGCCTGTTTTTTAAATATGTTTTATTAAATTTCCACAGAAACAAATGCATTCTTGTTCTATTGTTTTTTTTTAATTAGGCCAGAAGATCTTGGACATTGGTAGCATTCGGTTGTCTCTAGCTAATTCAGGGTGTACACTTGTGTTCCTCTGACTGGAAATAGTAGTAACTAAGATGTGATGTAAGTACAGGTCAGGCATTACACCTTTGGTTGTTGTTTTCTGTCCTCCATTTCCTACTAGGATTGCTAGTAAAATTATCATTCTTTATTATGTAGATGGAGGTAAAAGAACACTATCATTAATGCATTATGAACATAAGAATTCTCCAAAAGGAACGGAAGAAGGGAGAAGAACAAGAATACTTTAATTTGTATGAAACCATATCAAAAACTTAATCTTCCTGACTTGGCAAGATCAAACGTTACCTAACATCTGTAATCAGTCACTAAGCTGAATAAAAGACAAAATACTGCAGTTTTACTTCTTATCTCAGAAATATGTTTAGAGTTGGGAAATAGGAATAATCTCAGGAATAGGAAGTAAAAGGAGGATGTATTGTAGATAGCATCTGGACATGATAGCTTAATGCACTTTTTGTTCCTTGTTTTTTTTGCTTCAGTGTGGTTCTGGTGATGTGAGCCACAGTCTTCTGGATATTGGGTGAGCAGCACTGTTTTGCAAGTTTGCTCATGGCTTGGATTGGGAGTTTTTCTGAAGCTATTGAAGTTGATTTGTGGTGACAGAGACTCAACTAATTGGAAGAAAAGGAGAAGAAGGATTGAAGATTGTAACAGTTCCTGCTACTGAGGATTGCATGATGTATCCATGAATGACCAAGTACCTTTAGTTCCTTGATTTGGCTCTTCTTACCCTTGCAATCTGTTAGGACAAGGGTTTTCAAACTTGACAAGTTTAAGACTTGTGGACTTCAACTCCCAGAATTCCTGAGCTTTAAACTTGGGGTATTGAATCCTAACAGCTAATTGTTACTCTAGCATTAGAGTTCACAGTTTTAAACACTTTAGATAACTGAAGCACCATAAAGGTACAATTTTAACTTATCAATCCAATGGACAATGCTTCCTAAAACCAGACTACATAAAAGAAAATTTTTTAAAAATGCAGTATATAATACCAAGTGATATGGTATGCATACTAAAAAGGCATCAAATTGTGCTTATTCTACTTTGATTTGCCAGCATCTTGGCTTCAATCAGTTTCAAAGTAACTGGTACATACAAGAACATAAAGAGCAAGCCTTCAGAGAAAAAAAGGAAGCATTGCTGCTAAATTCCTGTGAAATGTATTTATTTATAATTTTATTTTCTGCCTACCATGCCATGAGGCTATCTAGGCACATTACAACAAAAAGAAAGAAATTAAAAGAGAGTGACCAGAACAGAAATAAGACAATAGAACAATAAAATAATGAAAAAGAGCACAGCAAGAAATAAACTACATGATTACCAAAAAGGATATGAGTGTATTGATTCCTTAAATAATGTCCCATGAAGTATTTAGAACAAGGGATTCTTTTTATTTGGGTCTTTCAAGGCTTCAGGCTAGTTCTTAGAAGTCTGTCCAAAAACATCATCTTTGTTTTTTTCATAATTAAGTTGTAAATTGTGTTACAAAAAGATATCAGTGTCCCATGGCTCTTCTAAGATATAGATCTTAGCATAGTATAACAGCAACATCCGTATAAATGGATGGGATTCTCCTGGTTTGGGCCGGTTCTATAGAACCAGTGTTGTGATTCTGCACAGTTTGGAGAACTGGCAAATTGTGCCCTTGCTGGCCCCGCCCCTCTCTGCCTGCCCCTCCCCTCCCAATCACTCCTTAAGGTATTTCTTTTTCCCCCCTCCCGACGATCAGCTGTTCTGATCATCAGCTGTGCCAGGACCCCCCTCACTGTCTTACTGCTTTGCCCAGGAAGCTTCTCTGAGGCCCAGGAGGCAAAATGGGGCATGCAGGGGTGGAAGTGGGAAAGAAAGGGGGGAGGGTTCTTTGCCTCCTGAGCGGAGGAGGAGGAGGAGGAGGAGGAGGAGGAGGAGAAGGAGAAGGAGAAGAAGAAGAAGAAGAAGAAGAAGAAGAAGAAGAAGAAGAAGAAGAAGAAGAAGAAGAAGAAGAAGAAGAAGAAGAAGAAGAAGAAGAAGAAGAAGAACAACAACAACAACAACAACAACAACAACAACAACAACTGTGATGTCCTCTGAACTTGGAAGTTTGCTTGCAGATGTTTCATGACTCAATTAGGGAACATCATCAATGCTATTAGGCTATAAGGAGGAAGAGGAGGAAGAAAAAGAGGAAGAGGAGGAGGAAGAGGAAAAAAGAAGAGGAAGAGGAAGAGGAAGAGGA
Organism: Hydrophis major; assembly: GCA_033807585.1. Taxonomy (NCBI): domain Eukaryota; kingdom Metazoa; phylum Chordata; class Lepidosauria; order Squamata; family Elapidae; genus Hydrophis; species Hydrophis major. The sequence continues at coordinate 95,573,580 of CM066333.1, read as the reverse complement.
AGAGGAAGAGGAAGAGGAAGAGGAAGAGGAAGAGGAAGAGGAAGAAGAAGAAGAAGAAGAAGAAGAAGAAGAAGAAGAAGAAGAAGAAGAAGAAGAAGAAGAAGTAGTTCTAGCCCAGCAACAGTCAGGGGAGCCAAACCCCAGGAGGAGCAGGTGGGTCCCACATCAGCAACAGGCATGGAGAGGGTGAGTCCTGCGGGACAGATGGCAGCTGGCTGATGGACTTTGGACTCCAATAACCAGCACACGGTAGCTTCTCTCCCTGCAACAGGTGTGGTAAGTTCGACTCAGGAGTGGGAAAAAGAAGAAGAAGAAGAAGCCATGCCCACCAAGTCACATGGCCATGTCCATCTCGCCATGTCCACAAAACCGGTTATTTAAAAAATTGAATCCCACCCCTGTATATAAAGCAGTATATGTTGTGTCCGTGAAATGATGCCAGGAGTCGGTGACTTCAAATCATGCTCTTTTAATTAAAGTTGGAACCGAACTGGGGCAAAGGAAAAAGCTCGCGGCTTTTATTCCTTTAGCCGCGGCAGCCGCGGCCAATGGCACCGCTTTGAATCTCCCGCGATTCGAATGGGCCAATCGCGGGAGATTCTTAGCGAGCCAATCAGCGCGGCTCGCCTGACCAATCAGAGTGCCCCGCGCTTTGGCCAATCAAAGCGTGGGGATCTCAAGAATGCTAATTAGGGACAGAACACCCCTCCCTTCTTGGTTCAGTCCTTATATCACGTAGTCACGTAGGTAGGCGGGGCTCCGTCTGAGCCTACTGGACCTGCGCAGCTCAGGCGTAGGTTGGATCCCGGCCGGTTCGGTCGGGATCTCTGCTGCTCCTGCTGCCGTCGTGGGAACCGGTGGGTCGGTCGGGCCGGGCCGCTCTCCGTAGTTCCCTCCTGGGCCTCCCGGGTTGGTTGAGCTGCGGGTTTCGCCGCTCCCGCTCGGTCTTTCCGGGCCGGTCGAGCTGGCCTGGCTGTCTCTTCCTGGCGAGGGGTCGTGATGGCTGCTTTCCGGTAAGTATGGCTGGTTTATTCTTCTTTGGTTTTGGTCCCCTGGGTATTCCCTCCCCCCTTGGTTTGTTTTGTGGGGGTTGGTTTCACCTGTTTGTGCGTCGGTGGTCTCTTGGTTGGTAGTCCTCGACCTTAGTGGGTCGATGTGGCGTTTCCACGCTCGTCCGTCTGCTGTTTGTAGCCGGTATGAGTGTGGGCCTGTTATTTGTGTGATGACGGCCGGTATCCATAGTGGGTCTCCCGTCAGGTTTCTTGCGTATACGGGGTCGCCGGGTGCGAAGGTTCGGTGTTTGCTGGTTGAGTCTGGGGGCTTCTCCGGGTTACACGTGGGGTGTAACCTGTCAAGTGGGGACCTTAATTTCCTCCCCATTAACAGTTCGGCTGGGCTCTTATTCGTTGTGGTATTTGGGGTTATGTGTTGGGTGAAGAGTAGTTTGTTTATTTTCTCCTGGATCTCCCCGTGGTCTATTTTCTGGATGGTCTTCTTAGTGAATTGGACCATCCGTTCCGCCCTACCGTTTGCCGCCGGGTGCACCGGTGCTGTCAGCGCGTGGCAGATGCCCCTTTCTGCTAGGAATTTTTCGAATTCCAGCGAGGTGAATTGGGGCCCGTTGTCGGAAATGACGACGTCTGGGAGGCCGTGTGTTGCAAAGAGTTTGCAGAGTTCCTTGATCATGGCCTCCGTGGTTGTCGTCTTCATGTTGCTTACCTCCAGCCAGTTGGAGTAAGCGTCAACTGTTCTAAGGAAGGTGTGTCCTTTTGTGGGCCCGGCGAAGTCTATGTGAATCCTAGACCAAGGTCCCCTTGGGGTTTCCCACTCTAGGACGGGTGCTGTGGGTGGGCTTGGCCTAGTTTCCTGGCATCGTTGGCACCTTGCTACCCAGGCCTCAATTTGTTTGTCCATCCCTGGCCACCAAGCGTAACTTCTGGCCAGGGCTTTAGTCCTAACGATGCCAGGGTGCCCCTCGTGTAGCAGTTCCAGAACCTTCCCTTGTAGCTTTTCTGGAATGACCACCCTATCCCCCCATAGTATGCACCCTTTTAATAACGAGAGTTCCGTTTGGCGGTTTCGGAACGTTTTGACGGACTCGTCATTGTCCCTTTCCGGCCACCCTTTCTCTACCCAATGCAACACCCGCGCCAGACGTTTGTCTTTATTAGTCTCTCGGGCAATGTCTGACGCGGTTATGGGCAGGTTGGGTAGAGTCTCTATGGTGAGGGTGGTCGTTGTGGGTGCTGGGTCAGTGTCGGGTTCCGGTAGCGGCGAGTGGCTTAAGGCGTCTGCATGGGAGATCGTCTTACCCGGTCTGTGTATGAGTCCGTAGTTGTAGGCTGCCAGGAACTCGGACCACCTTGTCATTCGGGGAGACAGAATGTTCGGGGTGGCCCGGTTTCCCGCAAGGATTCCCAGCAGCGGCTTGTGGTCGGTTATGATGGTGAAAGTCCGGCCGTAGAGATACTCGTGGAATCGTTTTACGGCGGCAATGATAGCCAGAGCCTCTTTGTCCAGCTGGCTATAGTTCCGCTCCAGTTTGGTGAGGGTCCTTGAAAAGAACGCGATGGGCACTTCTTTTCCGTCGGGAAGAGTGTGGCTGAGGACAGCGCCGACGCCGAAGGGTGATGCGTCGCATGTGACGGCCAGAGGTAGAGTCTCGTTGTACTGGATAAGGACGGCGTCTGAAGTGAGGAGGTCCTTTGTTCTTTGGAAGGCGGCTTGCTCGCGTTTCCCCCAAGTCCAGGTCACTGCCTTGTCCAGGAGCCTATGCAAGGGCTCCGCTGCCGTCGCCTTTTGGGGCAGGAAAACATTGTAAAAGTTAAGTAGCCCCAGGAATGCCTGTAGTTCCGTCTTCGACTTGGGTGTGGGGGCTTCTTTGATGGCCTTGATTTTTTTGTTTGTGGGGTGAATGCCGTGATGGTCTAGGAGGTATCCTAGGAATTCTACCCGTTCCGTGCATAGCTGGCATTTCTCCCTCTTGACTTTGAGCCCAGTCTCTTTAAATTTGGTTAGGACCTCCCTTAGGCGACCCTCTAGTTCGGCTTGGTTGGTTGCCGACACTAGGACGTCGTCGAAGTAAGGTACCACCCCCTTGATGCCTTGCAGTAGACTTTCCATTAGGCTTTGGAATATTCCCGGTGCCACGCTGACTCCGAATTGGAGTCGGTTGCATTTAAACGCCCCCCGGTGGGTGACTATGGTTTGCGCTTCTGCCGTTTGCTCGTCGACTGGCAACTGTTGGTACGCCTGGGCGAGGTCGAGCTTGGCGAAAACCTTGCCCCCTCCCAGTGAGTGCAGTAGGTGTTGCACTACTGGGACGGGGTAGGCGCTTTGTTGTAGCGCGCCATTTAGGGTGGCCTTATAGTCCCCACAGATCCTCACCGACCCATCGGGCTTGATCGGGGTGACTATGGGGGTCTCCCACTGGGCGTGGTCTATTGGCTGTAGGACCCCTTGCTTGACGAGCTTGTCAATTTGCTCGTCTATCTTGGGTTTAAGTGCGAATGGCACCCGCCTTGGTTTCAGGCGTTTTGGGGGGACGTTTGGGTCTAGGTTGAAAGATATAAGGGGCCCTCGGTACTTGCCTAGGTTTCCGTCGAAGACCTCTTGGAATTCCCGGGCCAGTTTCTGCTCCCAGCTGTTGTCGGTGATGTGGTCGACTCCCGTGACTGCGATGCCGAGCGGGGCGAGCCATTGCAGTCCCAGTAGGCTTGGGCGGTCGCGGTCGACGATTGTCAGGGGAAGTCTTTCGGTGTGCCCTTTATATGTGATGTTGAAGTGTTTGGTTCCGACTACCAGGATGCGGTTTCCCTGGTAGTCCTTTACAATGAGTCTCTGGCTGTCTAGGTTCCTCCTTTAGAGGGTAGGCACCAAGCGCTTTATTTCATGCCATGCTATCATGGAGAGGTAGGACCCGGAATCCACCTCCATTTTGCATGGCTGACCCTCGATGTCTACCTCCATGTGGACCTTCCGGGCGTCATTGGTGATGGCGTGGCCGATGGTGACCATCTGATGGGTCTCCTCTCTTCGCCGGTTATCGCCGCCTCGCAGGGACCGTCCGTTCCGGTCCCATCTGTTGTCCGAGGGGCGATCTCTGGTCCGGGGTGGTATGCTCTCTCTCCTCCGGTCGCTCTGGTCCCATCGTGCCGGGCTGCGGTTCTTCTTTAGGCGGCAGACACGGGCAATGTGTCCCTTCTTGTCGCAATGCCGGCAGATCGATTCGAAAAACCGGCATTCCGACCTGGGGTGGTCGCCACCGCAACCGGCACAGTTGGTCCTCGACTTACGACCCCACCGGTTCCGTGGGTCGCGGCCTGTCTGGAGGCGATGGATGTCCTCCTCGTCATCGGAAGTGCCCGATGCCGAGTGGAAGTCGCCCTGGTGGATGGTCGTCTCGGGTTGGGCCTTGGTCGACCTCGCCGGGTTGTTTCCGCTGCGGTCCCCAGTGTTCGGTCTGCGCATGCGGTCGGCGGAAGTTCGGGTTGCTTCGGCGGCGGCGGCTGCGGTGAGGGTGTCTGCTAGGCTGATGTTGCCCTTGGCCATCAGCCGGCTCTGGAGGACGGGGTCCCACAAACCGAGCACGATTCTGTCTCGCAGGGCGTCGTTCAGGTTGTCGAATTCGCAGAGCCCCCCTAGGCGCCGTAGCTCGGCGACGAAGTCGCTGAAGCTCTCACCCGACCGTTGGTCCCGACGGTAGAATTCGTTGCGTCGGATGAGGATGGGTACCTCTGGAGCGTAGTGCCGCCGAAGTATTGGCTCGAGGACGTCCCAGTCCATCGCGGTCGCCTCGGCGGGTTTGGCCAGCACCTTGGCCATCTTGAAGACCTCGGTCCCGCAGTGGGTCAGGAAGACGGCGCGCTTCATGGGACCGGTGGCGTCCTTCAGGTCGCTGCACTCGAGGAACATGCGGAATCGGTCGGAGTACGATTCCCAGTCCTCGGTGGCCGGGTTGAAGGGTGTGGGGGCTGCGATTTTCGCCATCGTGGTTGTTCGTCTGGCTTCCGTCGGACACGTGGTTCGGTTCCGGGTCTGGATCCCATCCTCATCGCCAGTGTTGTGTCCGCGAAATGATGCCAGGAGTCGGTGACTTCAAATCATGCTCTTTTAATTAAAGTTGGAACCGAACTGGGGCAAAGGAAAAAGCTCGCGGCTTTTATTCCTTTAGCCGCGGCGGCCACGGCCAATGGTACCGCTTTGAATCTCCCGCGATTCGAATGGGCCAATCGCGGGAGATTCTTAGCGAGCCAATCGGCGCGGCTCGCCTGACCAATCAGAGTGCCCCGCGCTTTGGCCAATCAAAGCGCGGGGATCTCAAGAATGCTAATTAGGGACAGAACAGTATAGATATATAGTAGATCTACTGGCCAGTTTGCAGGGAGGGGGGAGACACCCTTCCTTGCTCAGGAGCCAAAATACACCTTTGTTTGACTCCCTTATTCTGGCTTTATATTTGAGAATGCCTGGTATAGTGTATCTCAGCATCAAAATGATATCCCCCTGGAGCATTTGTAATATTGTCAATTGCTTTGAGTTTGTTCCAAAGAGTTTCTCTAAAGATGCAGTCAAAGGCCTGCTTGAAATCTAGAAACAGCATTGACGCAAAAAAAATATTGGACTAAAATACACACGTGGTTGGAAGAAATGATAAAACAACACATAGACTAAAAACCAGAGACATTTTTATTGGGAATATTGCCTGAAGGTTACAATGAAGAGATATCGTACTTGATTATCAATGTATTAACAACAGCTAGAATTGTATTTGCACAAAATTGGAAAAATGAGAAAATTCCAATGGAAGAGGAAATAATTAAGAAAATAACGGAATGTGCAGAAATGAGTAGATTGACAATGGCAATTAGAGAACAGGAAGAAAAAGATTATTATAAAATTTGGAATCTATTTTATAACTGGCTAGATAGAAGAGTAAGAAATTGAAATATGTAATAATAGTATAATATAATTGATTGAATTAGTGTGAGTTAAAAATGAATACAATTGAAATAAAGATGAAATATATTCTTGAAAGACAATAATTATAATGTTAATGATAATATAACAATTGATAAATGCAATATAAAATATTGATTAGAATGGCTATAAATATAAACAAGTAAGAAATGTATGATAACATGATTACGAGCACAAGAGATAGGTACCCAACCAACACACTGTAGAATTGAAAGATGATTTTGTTTGTTTTTCTTTGTTACAAAATAAAAAAAAAACTTTTTTAAAAAATCTAGAAACAGGCCAAGGAAAGGCATGGTTTAAGTGGCTGAGCATATTTCACCAAATACAGGTGCTTTCATGAGACTTTAGGAAATACTAGATGAAAAAAGCATGCAGTAGCTCACATTTCTGTGCTTGTGGGTATGCAATTTCTTTTAAGGAAGCAATTTATTTCCTCTGCTTATTTTGCAACTGAGAAATAGAGTATTTATACAAACGCTGACATAAACTAAAGCAGATGTAAGACTCATCCAAACCAGATACGAAAAGTCTGTTTTCAGAGCAAGACAGAATTATTTAAGGTAAGATTGTATATATACAATATCTCAAAAAAGAAAATCAGCATTACCCCTCCCAGTTTTTCCCCGGAGGTGTCCTCCAAAGTATCAGCATCCCATAATTGTGATCCTATTCCATAGATATGGTAGATGAATCATACTTTAGTTGATTAATTGGCTACAAATTTGCATACAATGTTGCTTATAAATTGAATACAAGTTGTTCTGAAGCAAGGTATATACAATATGCTTAATAGCAATCTATTCTTCTCAAGAAAAGAAGAATGAAGTGTCTGTTTAAGATAGTCTTAACAATTTTCAGCTTTTTAAAATACTTGTTAAAGTTTTTAATAATAGGAATAGCAGTTAAGACTTAGATATTGCTTCAAAGTGCTTTACAGCCATTTACAAGTTAGCATATTGCCCCCGAAATCCTGATCCTCATTTCATCCATCTCGAAAGGAAAGTATTATATAACTTCCTACCCAAATTTTAAAATACGGATTCATATTGGAAAACATGCATAATAAGTTAAAATTATAATATTTGTCAAAGATATTACCAAAGTATAATGATATGTCAGCCTATAGTCTCTAAATATTGTTAATTTCTATACATTGTATAGTGAAGTGAAATGTGAATGTAAAATGTGAAAATTACAATTTGAAACTGAAAGCCGATTTATATGTTTTTACTGAAGCACCATTTTTGATGGTAGCTAGAAAATAAATCATATTATTTCATTAATGCAACATTGCTTGCAACTTATATCCAATATGCACTAATATTTCTTTTTCTGTTGTTCGCTAATTTTACAAAATAAAGTTATAAATGTTCCATTTACCATGTATTGTGTGTGCTTTGTGCACATATGTTAAGAATCTGGGAAAAGCAAGCAGAGCAATTTCCCTTCACATTTTCTTCATGCTTCCTCTTTTGTGGTTTCTTAGCAAATCACGATCATATTGTTTGGATAGTTAGCATGAAAGCCCTAATCTGAAGCTGGAATTACTGTTCTTTCTGCTCTTCTTCTCTCTATCTGTAGGAAATACGGACTTTCTCTCCTTAACATTTTCTATAATTATTGGGTAATTGTTTTCCTACCCTTCTTCATCTAATCACCATCAGATTGATGATGTACTTGCTTTTTATAGAATTCTTTATAGAACAGGAATTCTTTATTGGCCAAGTATGATTGGACACACAAGGAATTTGCATATGCTCTCAGTGTACATAAAGAAAAGAAAAAATAAAATACATTCATCAACAATCATAAGATACAACACGTAGTGATAGTCATAGAATACTAATAAGCAATCAAACCAAACAAATAAAACAATATAAATTGTGAAGATACAAGCAACGTGGTTATAGTCATAAGTGGGAAGAGGTAGGTACTAGGAAGGATGAGAAGAATAACAGTAATGCAGTCTTACTAAGTAGTTTGACAGTGTTGTGGAAATTAGCTGTTTAGCAGGGGGATGGCATGGGGGAGAAACTGCACTTGTGTCTAGCTGATCTGGTGTGCAGTGCTCTATAGCGTCATTTTGAGGGTAGGAATTGAAACAGTTTATGTCCAGGATGTGAGGGGTCTGTAGGTATTTTCACAGTCTTCTTTTTGACTTGTGCAGGATACAGGTCCCCAACTGAAGGCAGGTTGTTTTTTCTGCAGTCCTAATTCCTCTCTGGAGTCTGTGTCTGTCTTGTTGAGCAGCAGAGCAAAATCAGACAGTTATAGAGGTGCAGATGACAGACTCCATCATTCCTCTGTAGAACTGGATCAGCAGCTCCTTGGGCAGTTTGAGCTTTCTGACTTGGTACAGAAAGAACATTATCTGTTGTACTTCTTTCGATGAGGTTTTTGATGTTAGATGTCCATTTTAAGTTTTTAGATATGATAGAACCTTGAAAATTGAAGGACTCTACTGTTGATACTGTGTTGTCTAGTATTGTAAGAGGTAGTTATATTCCTTTAGGAGGGTTTCTCCTAAAATTTACCATTGTTTTACAATTTTTAGTGTATTTAGTTCAAGATTGTTCTCATTGAACCACAAGGCTAGTTGTTCAACTTCCCATCTATATGCAGATTCATCATTGTCTCAGATTAGACCAGACACTGTTGTATCATCTGCAAACTTCAGTACTTTAACAGGAGGATCATTTGAGATTGCAGTCACTGTTATAGAGGGAGAAGAGGAGAGGGCCCACAGCCTTGGGGGGGGGAGCTGTGCTAATTGTACAGGTATGTGATTTTGCCTACCTTCATCTGCTGCTTCTTGTCTGTTAGGAAGCTTATGAGCCATTTACAAGTGTGGTTGGGTGCAGCCAGCTGATTAAGTTTAGTTAGAAGAATATTTGGAATGATGGTATTGAATGCCGAGCTGAAGCTGAAGTCTACAAAGAGGACCCTTGCATAGGTCTTTGGAGATTCAAGGTGTTGCAGGATGTAACGCAGAGTCATGTTAACGGCATCATCTGTCGATCTATTTGGTCGGTAAGCAAATTGCAAGTAGTCTTACAGTGGATCCATGATGGTTTTCAGGTGGGCCAGCACCAGCCTTTCAAAAGCCTTCATAACTACAGAATATTAGAGCAATTGATCTGATGTCATTCAGTTCCTTGATGAAGAGTTTCTTCAGATTTAGAATGTATATATTTAGTTATAGAAGCAAAACGAACATAAAGTTTTATTTCCTTTAAATATACATATTTGCCTGTGTAAACCCAATCTCGGTTCCCCATATCCATTTGTAAACTGTTTAGCTTTGTTATATACCACCTAGAATCACTTGCTAGTGAAACGGGCAACTACATAAATTGGATAAATAAATAAGTAAATAAATATAACCAATCTAACCAGAATTGGTGTACTCAGGGAAGTGGAAGAGCATGTCATATATATTAAGTCTCATCAGCCTATATTTATGGAAAATGAAATCATCACAAAATGAAACTTGGAATATGTCAGCAGTGTCTATTAAACTGTCAGAGAAATAAAGCATTTAACTATTATTTTATTCATTATTAGTTAAGTTATTAAGACCTTTAAAGCTTTTAGTATGAGGTTACAACCTTTTCAAAGACCCAGAGTATCCTAATAGATCTTTCCATCGACATAATGGGGGCTTTCAAGATGGAAACTCCTCTGCTGGACTGGTTGCTTTCGTGGTGTGGAGACAATAACTTGGTCCTCAACACCAATAAGACCAAGGAGCTGATAGTGGATCATATAGAAGGAACAGATCAGACCTCCAGCCCTTGCTTTTCAAGGGAGACCTTAGAGTAGAGCAAGTGGCCAGTTTTATGTTTCTGGGTGTTATCCTAAAAGAGGACCTGACCTGGGGTGCCCACATTGCAGCCCTGGTCAAAAGGCCCCAGCAGAGATTAGACTACCTGAAGCTTCTCAGGAAACAACAACTGGATGAAAAACTGCCGGGGACCTTCTACCGCTGCACCATAGAGAGTATCTTAACTGACTGCACCTCTGAAGGGTTTGCCAATTGCACAGGGGCAGATAGGACAGCACTCCAGAGGGTTAATGTCATTGCCCAGAAGATCCTGGGTTGCCCTCTCCCCTCTTTGGAAGAGCTTCATAGCTCCCGCTGCCTTAAGAAAGCTCAAAACATCCTCAAAGATCCATCTCATCCTGGGAACCCCCCCCTTTTTTTTAACTATTACCATCTGGCAGACGGTACAGGACAATAATAAAAACAAGGACAAATAGGCTGAAAAACAGCTTCTATCCCAGGGCAGTAACTCTGTGGAATTCCACTGTAGAGTGCAATATGAATGCAATATCAGAGGTTTTCCATTCAATTGTATAGAATGTGAAGGATGTGTGTTTGTGTTTATTTTCATGGTCGTGATGTGCACTGAAGATGCATTTAATTTCGTTGTATGAGGTGCAATGACAATAAAAGTAAACTAATTCCTCTCCATCAGCATAGGAACAATCACGTCCCATCCCAGCTTCTTCTGTTAATCCTTCTTTTCCTTGACTTATGCTGCAAACAGTTTATTAGATGTATTAGGTCTCATGCCTTTGACTTGATAGTCAAAATAAAACCATTAGACAAAAGAGCAGGGGAATCTGGCATATCCTAAAGAACAAACATTTAAGAATCAAGCTTCCTCTACAAGGAATCAGGCTTTCCCTGAATTGAACTTTAACACTAGAGAAGCGTTACAGGAATTTCTTGTTAAATTTTGGGAGAATAGCAGATCCATTGGTTTTATTAATGATTAATCAAACATCACTTTGCAGTCATGGAGATAACTTGAAGAAAAACTCTGCAGAAGGATCTATTCCTTTTTGTTGTTGTTACATTAAAGTGGATTTTGTACATAAAGACACTCTTATTTGTAAGAAAATTCTAAGTTGCATACTGGTAAAGATGAGGACAGTCTAGTTTTTCTCTTTCCATGCATTTCATATATATGTATATGTGTATATGTGTGTTGGGGGGGGGGGTTAAGAGAAGAAACAGACATCTTGAGGATCTCCAGAACTAAAATTATATTTATTATACTTACTAAGCTTTCGTCAGCCTCTGCTGACATCTCAGAGTATTAAGCTACCAGAACAGAGATCTATGCCTTTATATATCATTAATCAATTTAACCCTTGCATAGGTAATAGGCTTTTCTAACTGCCTCCCACCTGCAATTAACTCTGTTGTTTTTGCTTCAGTCAGGTTGGTTGAAGGAGATTTAACTTTTGTTGTTTCCCCCGTTGTCAGACCCAGCCTGGACTGCTTATCTCTAAGAAGTGATGTTCACCTGCCAGCTATTTGCAATTTGATGCTTTGCTCATGACCTTGTGTCTGGCCTGGCTTGTTCTTCATTATACCTGTCTGTTATAATGGTAACGGTATAACGGTATATAAGCTGAAATGGTAACTTAATACTCTGACAATGTCAGCAGAGGCTGACAAAAGTTTAGTAAGTATAATAAATATAATTTTAGTTCTGGAGATCACAAGGTGTCTGTTTCTTCTCTTACAAGTATACCTGGAACTCTCTCTCTCTCTGTGCTGTGTGTGTGTGTGTGTGTGTGTGTGCATTCCACATATTAATTCTACAATATTAACATAATAATATTCAACATACTAATCATAATATTTACGTATCTCTTTTAACATATCTTCTTTATTTTGTTTCCCTGTTTCTAACTTCCATTTTTATTATTTAACCATCTGATTCATCCACAGAGGTGACAGAACTAAGGTAGGCACCACAAGTTAAGCCTGCATAAGAAATGCCGGCAAGGAATCGTTTGAGGAAGAAATCAAGATACCATTGATCTCTCGCATGTCTCCAAAAGAACAGCACCAATGGAAAGAGGATGTCTTGGTTTTCATATCTCACCAACTTCCCTGTTGCTTTGTTGTGGATAATTCCCTTATTAAGAAATAGGCAGCATACCTTTCACTTTAGTTGTCATGACCCCTGGCCAGCAGATCAGAAACTTTGGTTGTTTTGAATGTTGAAATAACAAAGAAGTCGGTTTACCAGTTGCAAAATCAAGAAGTGTGTTAGTATCACAAACCGCTCCTTTACCCTTCATAGTATTTCTTCTGAAAATAGTTGCCAGAACTTTTCTCAAGAATTCATGGATTCAGTTGTAGCATTTGCCAATCTAATCGAAACCAAGAAGACAGGTGGGAAAAAGAAGCATAAGAAAAAATGAAAGAGGCTGTACAAACACCCAAGATGCTTACTTACTAGGCAAATTGTGTGCAAATCTGCACACTTTTTGGTATTTTCTTTTAGCAATAGTCAGCCAGCTCTGAGAGTAGGTGTCTGTATTACTTCAGAGTGTGGGTTTTTTATTTCTGGGATTGTTTGTTTTTCACAAATTTTCTGTCCAAAGAACACAAGGCAACTTGTTGAGAAACAACAACTGTAACACAACTGTATCACAACCAATTGTAACACAACTAACAGGAAACTCCAAGGATCCCAACTATGATTAGAGGTGACTTGGAGATATCGGTAAAAAAGCATCAAATAGAATTGATCTCAACAAGTAGCAGCATCTCCTCATCCCAGAAATGAAACAGTTGGAACCTGACCTGTATTTGGAAAGGGAAAAAAAAAATCAGAGAATTCCAGGGCTAATAGAAAAACATTTTGGGAAATAAAAAAACATTTTGGAAGCAATCGATGGCAAATCACATCCATACGGTAGCCAAGAATGGTGCACGGGTCACATTTCACTCTGTGTATTTATCTTCTAAAATTTATTAATATTGTATTTCTACTTTAGTGGAGGGGGGGGCAGTGACATTTGTGAAATCTTCAGCTTTAACCCCAAATAGCTTGCCTCGCCTTAGATTTTATGCATCTTGTCTAGGTATTTCCAGCTACTTCATCTGAAGAAGCGAAAGAATTGGGGACAGGCCAGGTATATATGTCCTATCACCCTAGTCACTGAGCCTGTTGACTAAGACTGAAGAATTTTAACAATTTCCATTGAAGCTTTTAGGGAATGAAACAAAAAATGTATATTTATGGCAATTACTGTATAACTTGAACATCCTAATAACCCATGCTTAAGTGTGTGTGTGTGTCTAACAGATAACAGAAAATCAGACTTGGAAGGGACCTTGTAGGTCATCTAGTACAACCCCCCACCCACCCAAGCAGGAGACCCTACACCATTTCTGACAAATGGCAATCCAGTCTCTTCTTGAAAGTCTCAAGTGATGGCATTCCCACAACTTCCGAGGGCAACTTCTGTTCCATGGGTTGATTGTTCTCACTGTCAGAAAGTTTCTCCTTGTTTCCAGGTTAAATCTCTCCTTGTTCAGTTTCCATCAATTATTCCTTGTCTGGCCTTCAAAGGTGCTTTAGAAAATAGCTTGACCCCCTCCTCTGTGTGGTAGCGCCTCAAATATGGGAACCCTGCTATCCTGCCTCCCCTGGTCTTTCTCTTCACTAGACTAGCCAAGCCCAGTTCCTGCAACCATTCATCATATATTTTTAATCTCCAGTCCCCTAATCATCTTGGTTGCTCTTCTCTCCACTTTTTCTAGAGTTGAGAGTTCTTTTTTAATAGTGTGACCAAAACTGGATGCAGTACTCTAGGTGTGGTCTTACTAAGGCTTTATAGAGTGGTATTAGTACTTCCCTTGATCTCGATTCTATCCCTCTGTTAATACAATTTAGGATTGCATTGGCTTTTTTGGCCGCTGCTGCACACGGCTGGCTCCTATTTAGCTGGTTGTCCACTAAGACTCCAAGATCCCTCTCCCAGTTATTGCTATTGAGCCTGGTTTCACCCAGTCTATATGTATACTTTTGGTTTTTCTTGCCTAAGTGTAGGACTTCACTTTTCTCTACATTGAATGTCATTTTGTTAGATACAGCCCAGTGTTCTAGTCTGTCAAGATCCATCTGGATCTTGAGCCTATCATCTTGGGTGTTAGCTATTCCTGCCAGCTTAGTACCATCTGCAAATTTGGTAAGTTCCCCTTCTATCTGTCTATTCTATTCTATCTGTCTATACAGATAGATTTTGCATCTTCACCAGTGTTCATATCTCATAATAGACATATACACATACACACATACTTATTTTGTAGACTGGTCATTTTTTAATATTTAGTCAATAGCAATACAAAAGTCATTTCCCACTGCCTTCTTCCAGGATGCAGTTTTGCACCTTCCACACTCCATCTTTGAGGTCCACTGCTAGTTTCCCATCCACATACTAACTCTCCAATTCTGCTGCATTTTTCAAGATTAGCCAAGATTGGATAAATGTTTTTTAATATTAAATTTTATTGAATTTTCACCTTTAAAAAACAAATTCTATATACATTTTTGCAGTTGTTTGTAGCATCAGTTATTCCATTTTCCTGTATGTATGTGTTTGTATGTGTATATATATAATTCACAATTGCACTTTTGCACTTTTATTTTTACAATATTTTTTCTTTCTATTGTCTAACCAGACATACCATTTTTCCCATACCATATTGAATTCTTTTTCTTCCCTCTCCTGCAATTTTATTGTGAGTTTCTTCATTTCAGCCCCATCCATTACTTTCTTTATAATCATATCTTCTGTGGGGCTATTATCTAGTTTCCAATTTTGAGCATATAATATCCTGGCTGCTGTTAATATATGAATTATTAAACATTTGATATCTTTTGCATATTCCCCTTTAGTTATCCCTAATAAGAATGTTTCAAGTTTGGATACTATCTTTAAGCCTGTTATTTCCTGTAACCAGATCTTTACTTTATTCTTTACTTTATGTTATCGCTTTTGGATAGGTTCACCACATGTGAAAGAAGGTACCTGATTTCTTTTTGCATTTCCAACATTCTGATTTCAAATTTGGATAGATTTTGGCCAATCTCACCAGTGCTAGATGCCAAAGATGGGATAAATATTTTTAATGTTGGAATACAGTATTATATTATCTATTATTTTCATAAGACAATAAATGTTTATGAAGTTACCAAAAGAGCAGTCACAATACAATCTATTAGAAAGAGTTAAAAGAGAAGCCACCCCTCTGACATCATTCATGGTCCCCAACTCTTTTTAATGTCCCAATCCTCAGCCAAAATCACCCCAAATCATTAGCAGTTTCTCATGACCTACTGTAATAGAACTCACCTGCTATATCTAAATATTATTGTGGGTTTTTTAAATCAACAGTTCCTGCCAGTTCAAAAAGAAACACATCATATTCATATCTGTGGCATGTCCTTTTCCATTTCATATTGTAATTCTGCTCACTACAATCACATACTAACAATTTAAATACAACTCTTGCCCATCCAGAGGTTATCCAGAGTAAAACATATAACACAAACCTGAAAACCTAAATGTAACTGAAGTCCTACTGAAATCGGTTGATTTACAATGTTTTCCTCTATGTTTTCCTCAGAAGTAACTCCCTCCAAATTCCCCCCCCCCGAACAAATTTAACTAGTAAAATTAAGTTTGACTTAATTAGTAGCTTGATAATGCTTGCCTATATATTACAGAAAGGTGCTATAATATAAAATTCCCAGTAGTACTGTACATATATATTATATATCCACATCTGTTTCTCATTTATATTTTTATTTTAAGCATATATTCGCCATGACTGAAGAAACTACTGAAGTAACTTATGAGGATGCAGCCATTCCATGTGATAAAATGGACATCCAGATGCTTGGAAAAATCTTCCTGCCTGTATTGTATGGCCTGGTGTTCACCATTGGGTTGGTAGGAAATTTTCTAGTGGTTCTTACCATTTTGAAAGCTAGACACCAAAAGAGCATCACTGATATTTTTTTCCTGAATTTGGCCATCTCTGACCTTCTTTTTGTGATCTCTTTTCCTTTTTGGGCTTCTTATATTATACATGATTGGACACTTGGGAACTTCACATGCAAAATGGTTT
The DNA here is from genome assembly GCA_033807585.1 of Hydrophis major. NCBI lineage: Eukaryota > Metazoa > Chordata > Lepidosauria > Squamata > Elapidae > Hydrophis > Hydrophis major. Next base: position 95,557,652 of record CM066333.1, on the reverse strand, counting down.
CCTCTTTCTATTCCGTGGGCTACTTCAGTGGCATGTTTTTCATCACCATCATAAGCATTGACAGATACCTAGCTATTGTTCGGGCAACATATATTATGAAATCGAGGACAGTCACCTGTGGGCATCTTATTAGTATATCAATATGGGCCCTAGCAGTTTTCTTTGCAAGTCCCCATTTTATATTCATGCAAGAGTCGGACCGAAAGTGTACTTCATCGTATCCAGAACATCTTAATATAATATGGCCTGTTTTCAGCTACTTGGAAATGAACATCATTGGATTTCTTCTCCCAATATGCATCATGAGCTACTGCTATCTGAAGATCATCAGAACATTGCTGTCCTGCAAAAACCAGTGCAAACAAAAAGCTATGAAAGTGATTTCACTTGTGGTAATCGTATTTTTTCTCTTCTGGACTCCATATCACTTATCACATTTTCTGCAAGTGCTACAGTACTTTGAAGTCTTCAAAGACTGCGATTCCTTAAGGTCTCTGGCTTACACTGTACAAGTGACTGAGACAATAGCTTTTAGCCACTGCTGTCTTAATCCAATCATCTATGTATTTGCTGGTGAAAAATTCAGAAAGTACTTTTCCCACTTGGTTCTCAGGTGCATTTCATTCACATGTGCCTGTGGGTATTGTGGCAAATGTAGCAGTGGAGTGCCTACTGCTATTCCAGATTGTACTATGACCAGCAATCACACCCAGAATACAAGTGACCGAGAAATGTCTCTCCTTCTTTGATTGCTAATAGTTCAATAGTATTGAATGCTGTGGCATGTTGAATACTGAACTATTTTATCCAGACTATTCATAGTCTTCAGGTTCTCATATTCCTAGCACAACAAATTTTGTGTACCATAGTTAATAGGATTATATTTCTTTTATTATTATTATTATTATTATAAAAAGGTTTTATTGTTATTTTTTTAAAAAATAGGACAATATTTCAAGTATTCTCTTTCTCGCAGAAATATAAATTTATTTTATTTATGAAGTAATATTACTCTACAATCCTGCTTTAGTATCAGTTTATCCTCTTTATGATGAACAGCAAATAAGTAAAATTAATAACCAATAAATACTTTACTGTTTACATTCTTGTTTCTTACTATTTATTGTTTAAGCAATTACATCCTTGTTCCACTGTTGAGGTAATTCCGTTAGGAGAATGAGCGCATACAGGGAGACGTAGTGAGAGAAGTGTTTGAATAATACACACACACAGCACACAGATACACTGTACAGTTAATGTAGGTTTTTACTTTCAATAAACATTCAAGCAAGGTTCCTGCAGTTTCAACTCCCTCTCTCACTTCTTCTCTGTTTGTAAGAATTAAGTCCATTATGGCTGTCCGTCTAGTTTCACCCTCTACCTTTTGGACCACAAAGTTGTCAGCTAGTTTGGTTAGGAACTTACTTACTATTGTTGTGTGTTTCCTGCATATGTTTGTTAGTTGGCTGGCAAAAAGGACATCTATATTTTCTGCTTGATTGGGTGGCCTATAATATACACCTATGGCCATGTCATTCTTTTTTTTCTTTTACATTGACCCATATGCATTCTAGGAGGTTTTCATCTTTGGTTTCATGCATTTCTGTAGCAATATAGTGGTCCTTTACATACAGTGCAACTCCACCTCCTCTTTCATGGGGTCTGGTTTTTTTTAAAACAAGTAACAATAAAATATTTTGAAGTTACTGTCTGTGCTTTCCTAAAATGGGGAAAACTGAGAAAGAAAGAAAATGACCTGGGGGGAAAAAGTAAGAACACTATATAATTATTCTTATTAATTGTTCAATTTGATGAAAAAGGAATATTTCTTCTGGCAAAGATGGAAGATCCAATTCTATTTCAACTGTGCCACAAGTTGTAAAAGGAGATATAATCCACCTTTTTATACAGAGAAAGGAAAGTCCTAAATAAAGCTAACAAATCAGACAGATTAACCATTTCTGTTTTTTTGCCCTCCATATGTTCTGTTTTGAAACCAGCTTAAATAGCACAACCATATCATGAAAGTGGTTGTCAGCATTCCAACCAGCGCTATTCGAAGATGTCTCTGTGGTCATGTGGCCAGCATGACTAAATGCCAAAGGTGCATGGAACGCTGTTCCCTTCCCACCAAAGGGAACGCTGTTCCCTTCCCACTATTTTTCTATATGCATTTTTATATGCTTTCTGATCAACAAGCTCAGCATCTTAGCCACTGAGCCACCATGTTCCCTTTGCTGGACTGGGTAGCTTACATTTATTAGAACATAAACAATACCAAAACAAAAGCAAAATATAAAAGGGATGAAAAAAACATTTAAACAATGTTTTTTAAAAGGTAGAAAAACCCAAGAAAGAAAATAGCAAAATGCAGTGTGGGGCATGTTCTCATCAGAGAGAAAACAGACCTGCAGGGGAATTTTCCCACGTACATTTGAACTGGAGACCAGGAAATGTAAAAATTTACAGAATATTGATAAATGAAAAAATTTAAGACTTTTTTCTTAAATAGAAAAATAAAAAATAAAATAACTTTCCCCCTTGATTTCTTTCAAACTTCCCATCCTATCCTACTTGTGCAATTATCCCATGTTTAATGACCTTTGCTCTTTAATGGCCAACCCTTCTCATTTTTCATGGTTGTCTTCTCTGTCTCCTCCTGTTAGCCCTGTGAGGTAGTCCAGACTGGAAGCACAACTTAATTGCAAGGCTGCGTTCACAGAATCTTGCACATCCCAAATTGCATCCGCTTGTTTCTCCCAAGGCCATTCCCCCAAACCATCAATCTCCTCAAAGTGAAATGGGAGGAAGTGAGCAACTTAGGGTCATTTTATCAAACATCGGATAGAAGAGTAGCACCTTTTCTGAGTCATATATTTTACTGAAAGGCAGAAGCATTTGTGGATCAGAAAAGATGCTGCCAATGGTGATCAAATCCATTATCTTACTTAAAGTAAAAAGAGATAAATAGTTTAATACAACACATTTTTATTGGGGAAAACGAACAAGAGGACTATAAAACAACCTATCTAATTAGAGGTTTTACACAATTGTATCACATGTAAGTGTGGGATTCTCATCCCTTAAAAACAATAAAGAGAAAATGTAGCAATAAATTGACCCTTTAATTTGGTGATGATTTCTATAAATTTTCTGATACATTCCTATATTCTTCACACTTAGTACAGATATTTTCTATTCATATCTTAATTTCTTTCATTTTTCTTCAATATTCTTGTGTCTTCTTTATATAATATTGAAAAATCTTATTTCTTGTTCTATACTCATTGTACTTATACTTTTATCTGTCACATTTGCAAATTCATTGCATGCTCAGTTCATTGTTCAAAAAATTCCATCATAGTTCTAATAATTCAAAAATTCAAAGATCTCCCCCTTTAACTACTAATTTGAGTGTACCATCCCTTTGCTTATACATCATTCAGTTAACTCCCCTTTAATTCATAGTAATGATTTATCACAGTATAATCATATTTTAATTATCATTTTTTGAGTTAATAACAATAATCTCCTAGCGACTGCATAACACGTATATATTTTAAGGCAGATTCCGCATGGTATTTTCCCCTTGGTTACATTCTAGTTCATTTATTATTTCAAGTACATTAATCTATTCAATATATCATGCAATGATATGATATGAAATTGAATGTGAAAGATAAATATGTAACTAAGGTCATGTTTGTATGGAAATGTAAAAATCTGGAACCACGCTGCTGACCAAAAGAGACGTTTTTTTGAAACATAAAAATAAAAAACTTTTTATAAAATTTTTTTTGGAGGTGATCATGGAGATGTCCTGGGGTGGATGGGATGTTTATTTGGAAAAGGGGGTCTCTGAGACCTTTTGGAGTGGGGGTGGGTTTGGGGAAGGTGCCCCTCTCTTCACGGGAAAACCTATGGATTCACTTTTGCGAAAGCAGGATCGATCGATTGGCCCTCAGCTTCTCCCCCTTGGTACCATGAGCCCTCTGCTTGGCCAGGGGAGGAAGGGGATGTCCCAGGGGTACTAGATTCCCCCATGGAAATGGGGGTGGGGGTGGGCTGCCCTATGGCTCCAATCAGGATTGGTGTAAGGACCTTTCTGAGCTAACTTTTCAGGAAAGCCTGACTCCTGGAAACAAGTGGTATTTCCAAAGGAGCTTTTACTGAGAGGAGGTGTGATGACCCAGGATGTGGCACAAAGGCACCAAAGTCACATAAGTAAGGAGAGTCCCTTTAATTCCTCCAACTTGGCCCCCAATGTCCAGTTATCATCGGCTGGAGAAAAAACTCTCCCAAGAACAGTTCTTAAAGGGAAAAAATTCAGTCCGAACCCAAAGTACATCTAAATTATAAATGAAAACCAACACAAACCACGCTGCAGCAACTAACGAGACAAGGCAGGATAAGGAATTAAAGACTTCAAAAGCTAACGAAACACACATAGTTGGGTGGACACCAGAACTCAGATAAGACTTGACAAACCAAAATAATGCACGCTTTGCTTCCAGCAAGGTGCTGTGCGCAAATACCCTTTATATCCTGTTTTACCAGCTTCAGCTAATGTAGGGAATCAGGGCCTTTTTCTCCCCCATAACCCACATTGCTCCCTTCTCCGTTCCTCCCTGCATGCTCTAGGATGAAGAGGGGGTGGGCTTGGGTCTTCCTCAGTTTCCTCCACAGCCACTGGAGTCACACTCCCGCTCCCTGTCAGCTCTTCCACACACCCCCACTCGGAATCAGATTCCAACAGGGGCAGGACAGAAGGGATTGCAGAGAAGTCAGGCGGAGTCTGAAAATTCCCACACGAAGTATTACGCTAATTTCCCCTGTTCAGCCCCCACCCAATGCCCCATGCCGCCAATATGATGCCACAAAAGATGCTATGAGAACCCTGAGGCGGGATGATGATAGCAGGTCATCCTTGGAATAGTGCGACCTTGGGTAACAGGTTGGAACCAGCAGGGGAGGGAGTCCATCCTGATGGTATACTCCCCCTTCCTAATTCCCACGCGGTTACAGCAAAAGCAAAAGCATTCAAAGCAACCAGCCCCCAAAAACTTCTCCCCTCCCCTTTGGACTGGTAGCATTCTAGCAGGGACCTGACAGTTGGATTTGAAACCAGGGGAAGAGAGGATGAGTCTGCAAGAAGGGAGGAGCAAAACAAGGTGTCAGTGTTCCAACTAGCAAGCTCCAAGCCAATATACTCCGAGACAAGCATTTTCTCAAAGTTCCATTTTTCCCCTCCCAAAAGAAATTCAAAGATCCATCCCCTGCACCCACCAACCCGTCACATGGTCCAATCAAACCGTCTTCCCTACTGGGGACATCCCTCCAGACACTTCCATCCAGGTGCGGGGCAACATGTCCTTGATTCTCAAAGAAAATAATGTTGTTGAGTCTAATCTTCCACCTCTCAACTCCCAAATTCCCAGGCACTAAATGGGGCAGCCTCAAAGCTTCCAAGTAAAATATGGCTTCCAAGGCTGACACCAGGGTAGTAACCCTTCATCAAGCTCTAAGGCAGGGGTCTCCAACCTTGGCTCCTGGAAGCCTGGCGGACTTCAACTCCCAGAATTCCACAGCCAGCTGGCTGTGGAACTCTGGGAGTTGAAGTCCGCCAGGCTTCCAGGAGCCAAGGTTGGAGACCCCTGCTCTAAGGGAAGGGGGCAGATCTCCCAAGGCCACAGAGTAACCATCAGGCAATGGAAGCTCCCTCAGCCTACCTCACAGGGCCGGGAACTGTACAAGCTCCTGAGTATGAAACAAACAAACCAACATGGTCTCTTTGGGGTCCAGAGAAGGCAGCAGCAAAAACAGATCGAGGGGCAGTTGAGATACAGGAGAGGAAGGCATTGGGTGGCCACAGAGAAGTGATGTGGAACAGCCCTGCAGCCACCCTGTGAGCCCCTCCCACTAGCCACATTGGGTGGCCCCCCCGAAGCATCTTTGTCCCAAAGGTTCCTCTTGAAATCCACCAAGGAGACCATGGATATGTCAAGAGGCAGGAGGGACGACTCATCTGAGGCCTCTGTCTGTAGGATCCAATGGTGGTGGGCTCCTCTAGGAGTCTCCTGGCCTCCCTTTTCCAACTGCTAGGAAGGAAATGAAGGAGATGGTTGAGTTTTAGGTAACAGAAAGCACCCAAAGGCAGATATCCAAGGGGCCATCGAGTGGAGTAGATTGGAGGACTCAAAAGGAGGAGAAGCTTGGCAGGAAGATTCATTCATTCATTCATTCATCCTGTGTCATTTTGCTACCATAACAGAAGTAGGCTCATAATGGAAATCCATCTTGACCTTACTGAGTCAAAAAATTTTTACTACCGGTTCTGAGGATGTGGCATGGCTTGATGGGTGTGGCAGAGAAAAAATATTGCAAAATCCCCCTTCCCTCTTCCCACCCCACCCCACTAACCTGCTTTCCAGCTCCATTCTCCCATGCAGGGCAACCAAAGAAGACCCAGCCAATCAGCTGGGACTCAATGGGAAGCACAGAATAGATGGGGTTGGCGGGGCCAGCCAGAGGTGGGATTTGCCAGTTCTCTCAACTACTCAAAATTTTCACTACCGGGTCTCAGAACTGATCAGAACCTGCTGAATGGCACCTCTGTACTGAGTGATTCTTCAAAGAGTAGCAGCTACTCTACACGGCCTCTTGAGTTGGGTGATTCTGGCTGAGGTGAGGGAGGTTTTGCACTGTGCAAATGCTTGGGACCAGTCTAAAATTCTGGATCTTGAGGAATACAGAAGATTCTCCCTGCTCTTTGATGTGCCACTGTCCTACTGGTTGACCAGGATGGCCAGGAATGTGCAAGGGGGGTGGATGCAAGTGTCGTGTTATCGGAAATGATGCCAGGAGTCGGTGACTTAGTATCAAGCTCTTTTATTGAGTTAAGAACCAAACTGGGGCTAAGGAAAAACTTTGCGGCTTTTTATTTCTTTAGCCGCGGCAGCCGCGGCCAATGGCACCACTTTGAATCTCCCGCGATTCGAATCGACCAATCGCGGGAGATTCTCAGCGAGCCAATCGGCACGGCTCGCCTAGCCAATCAGAGTGCCCCGCGCTTTGGCCAATCAAAGCGCGGGGATCTCAAGAATGCTAATGAGGGGACAGAACACCCCTCCCCTTCTGGTTCAGTCCTTACGTTGCGTAGTCCCATAGGTAGGCGGGGCTCTGTCTTAGCCTACTGGACCTGCGCAGCTCAGTCGTAGGTTGGATCCCGGCCGGTTCGGTTGGGGTCTCTGCTTCTCTGGATGCCGTCGTGGGAACCGCCTGGTCGGTCGGGCCGGGCCGCTCTCCGTAGCTCCCTCCTGGGCTTCCCGGGTTGGTTGAGCTGCGGGTTTCGCCGCTCCCGCTCGGTCTTCCCGGGTTGGTTGAGCTGGCCTGGCTGTTTCTTTCTGGCGAGGTTTCGTGCTGGCTGCTTCCAGGTGAGTATGGTTGGTTTATTCTTCCTCGGTTTTGGTCCCCTGGGTATTCCCTCCCCTCTTGGTTTGTGTTGTGGGGGTTGGTTTTGCCTGTTTGCGCATCGGTGGTCTCTTGGGTGGTCGTCCTCGATCTTAACTGGTCGATATGGCATTTCCACGCTCGTCCGTCGGTTGTTTGTAGCCGGTACGAGTGTGGGCCTGTTATTTGTGTGATGACGGCCGGTACCATAACGGATCTCCCGTTAGGTTTTTCGCGTAAACGGCGTCGCCTGGTGCGAAGGTTCGGTGTTTGCTGGTTGAGTCTGGGGGTTTCTCTGGGTTGTACGTGGGGTGTAATCTATCGAGTGGGGACCTTATTTTCCTCCCCATTAGCAGTTCGGCTGGGCTTTTATTCGTTGTGGTATTTGGGGTTATGTGTTGGATGAAGAGTAATTTATTTATTTTGTCCTGGATCTCCCCGTGGTCTATTTTCTGGATGGTTTTCTTTGTAAATTGAACCATCCGTTCCACCCTACCGTTCGCCACCGGATGCGCCGGTGCTGTCAGCGCGTGTCGGATGCCCCTTTCCGCTAGGAATTTTTCGAATTCTAGCAAGGTGAATTGGGGCCTGTTGTCGGAAACAATGACGTCTGGGAGGCCGTGTGTTGCAAAAAGTTTGCCGAGTTCTTTGGTCACGGCCTCCATGGTTGTTGTTCTCATGTTGCTTTCCTCCAGCCAGTTGGAGTAAGCGTCTACGGTTATTAGGAAGGTGTGTCCTTTTGTGGGCCCGGTAAAATCTATGTGGATCCTAGACCAAGGTCCCCTTGGGGTTTCCCACTCTAGGACAGGTGCTGCGGGTGGGCTTGGACTAGTTTCCTGGCATCGTTGGCACCTTGCTACCCAGGCCTCAATCTGTTTGTCCATCCCTGGCCACCAAGCGTAACTTCTGGCCAGGGTTTTTGTCCTAACGATGCCTGGGTGCCCCTCGTGTAACAGTTCCAGAACCTTCCCTTGTAGTTTTTCTGGGATGACCACCCTATCCCCCCATAGTATGCACCCTTTTAGTAACGAGAGTTCCGTTTGCCGGTTCCGGAATGTCCTGACGGACTCGTCGTTGTCCCTTTCCGGCCACCCTTTCTGTACCCAATGCAACACCCGCGCCAGACGTTTGTCTTTATTAGTTTCTCGGGCAATGTCTGACGTGGTTATGGGTAGGTTGGGTAGAGTCTCTATACTGAGGGTGGTCGTCGTGGGTGCTGGGTCGGTGTCAGGCTCCGGTAACGGCGAGCGGCTTAAGGCGTCTGCATGGGAGATAGTCTTACCCGGTCTGTGTGTGAGTCCGTAATTGTAGGCCTCCAGGAACTCGGACCACCTTGTCATTCGGGGAGACAGAATGTTCGGGGTGGCCCGGTTCCCTGCAAGGATTCCCAGCAGCAGTTTGTGGTCGGTGATGATGGTAAATGTCCGGCCGTAGAGATACTCGTGAAATCTTTTTACTGCGGCGACGATAGCCAGAGCTTCTTTGTCCAGCTGGCTGTAGTTCCGCTCCAGTTTGGTGAGGGTCCTTGAAAAGAACGCGATGGGTGCTTCTTTTCCGTTGGGGAGAGTATGGCTGAGGACAGCGCCGACGCCAAAGGGAGATGCGTTGCATGTGATGGCCAGAGGTAGGGTCTCGTTGTACTGGATAAGGACGGCATCCGAAGTGAGGAGGTCCTTTGTTTTCTTGAAAGCGGCTTCCTCGCGTTTCCCCCAAGTCCAGGTCACCGCCTTGTCCAAAAGCCTATGCAAAGGCTCCGCCGCCGTCACCTTTTGGGGCAGGAAGACATTATAAAAGTTAAGCAGCGCCAGAAACGCCTGCAGTTCTGTCTTCGACTTGGGTGTGGGGGCTTCTTTGATGGCTTTGATCTTTTGGTTTGTGGGGTGAATGCCGTGACGGTCTAGGAGATATCCTAGGAATTCAACCCGTTCCGTGTATAATTGGCATTTCTCCCTCTTTACCTCGAGCCCGGTCTCTTTGAATTTGGTTAGGGCCTCCCTTAGGCGACCCTCTAGTTCGGCCTGGTTGGTTGCTGACACTAAGACGTCGTCGAAGTAAGGTACCATCCCCTTGATGCCTTGTAATAGCCTTTCCATTAGGCTTTGGAATATTCCAGGCGCCACGCTGACTCCAAATTGGAGCCGGTTGCATTTAAATGCTCCCCGGTGGGTGACTATGGTTTGCGCTTCTGCCGTTTCCTCGTCAACTGGCAATTGTTGGTATGCCTGGGCGAGGTCGAGTTTAGCGAAAACCTTGCCCCCTCCCAGTGAATGTAGCAGGTGTTGCACTACTGGGACGGGGTAAGCACTTTGTTGCAAGGCGCCATTTAGGGTGGCCTTATAGTCCCCACAGATTCTCACCGACCCATCAGGCTTGATCGGGGTGACTATGGGGGTCTCCCACCAGGCGTGGTTTATGGGTTGTAGGACCCCTTGCTTGACGAGCTTGTCAATTTGCTCGTCTATCTTGGGTTTAAGCGCAAATGGCACCCGCCTTGGTTTTAGGCGTTTTGGGGGGACGTTTGGGTCTAGGCTGAATGATATAAGGGGCCCTCGGTACTTGCCTAGGTTTCCGTCGAACACCTCTTGGAATTCCCGGGCTAGTTGTTGCTTCCAGTTGTCGTCGGCGATGTGGTCAATTCCCGTGACTGCGATGCCGAGCGGGGCGAACCATTGCAGTCCCAGTAGGCTTGGGCGGTCGCGATCGACGATGGTCAGGGGAAGCCTTTCGGTGCGCCCTTTGTAGGTTACCTTGAACTGTCCGGTTCCGACTACAGGGATGCGGTTTCCCTGATAGTCTTTTACGATTAGTCTCTGGTTGTCTAGGCCTTTTCTTTGGATGGTAGGCACCAAGCGTTTTATTTCTTGCCATGCTATCATGGAGAGGTAGGACCCGGAGTCCACCTCCATTTTACATGGCTCGCCTTCGATGCCTACCTCCCCGTAGACCTTCCGGGCATCATTGGTTGTGGCGTGGCCGATGGTGACCGTCTGATGGGTCTCCTCTCTTTGCCGGGTCTCACCGCCTCGTAGGGATCGTCCGTTCCGGTCCCATCTGTTGTCAGTGGGGTGATCTCTGGTTCCGGGATGGTGTGCTCTCTCGTCTCCGTTCGCTCTGGTCCCATCGTGGAGGGCTGCGGTTCTTTTTGAGACGGCAGATGCGGGCGATGTGTCCCTTCTTGTCGCAATGCCGGCAGATTGAATCGAAGAACGGGCATTCAGACCTGGGGTGGTCGCCTCCGCAACCGGCACAGGTGGTCCTCGACTTACGACCCCGCCGGTTCCGTGGGTCGCGGCCTGCCTGGAGACAGTGGATTTCCTCCTCCTCGTTGGAAGTGCCCGATGTTGAGTGAACGTCACCCCGGTGGGTGGTCGTCTCAGGTTGGGCCTCGGCCGACCTTGCAGGGTGGTTGTTCCCGCTGCGGTCCCCAGCGTTCAGTCGGCGCATGCGGTCGGCGGATGTTCGGGTAGCTTCGGCGGCTGTGGCTTCGGTGAGGGTATCTGCGAGGGTGATGTTGTCCTTGGCCATCAGTTGACTCTGGAGGATGGGGTCCCAAAGGCCGAGCACGATTCGGTCTCGCAGGGCTTCGTTCATGTTGTCGAATTCGCACAGCCCCCCTAGGTGCCATAGTTCGGCGACGAAGTCGCTGAAACTCTCACCCGACCGTTGGTCCTGACGGTAGAACTCATGTCGATGGATGAGAATGGGTACATCTGGAGCGTAGTGTCACCGGAGTATTGGCTCGAGGACGTCCCAGTCCATCGTGGTCACGTCAGTGGGTTTGGCGAGCGCTTTGGCCATCTTAAACACTGCGGTCCCGCAGTGGGTCAGGAAGACGGCTCACTTCATTGGGCCGGTGGCGTCCTTCAGGTCGCTGCACTCGAGGAATATGCGGAATCTGTCGGAGTACGATTCCCAATCCTCGCTGGCGGGGTTGAAGGGTGCGGGGGGTGCGATGTTCGCCATCGTGGATTTTTGTCTGGCTTCCGTCGGAAAAGTGCTTCGGTTCAGGATCAGTATCCCACCTTCGTCGCCAGTGTCGTGTCATTGGAAATGATGCCAGGAGTCGGTGACTTAGTATCAAGCTCTTTTATTAAGTTAGGAACCGAACTGGGGCTAAGGAAAAACTTTGCGGCTTTTTATTTCTTTAGCCGCGTCGGCCGCGGCCAATGGCACCGCTTTGAATCTCCCGCGATTCGAATCGACCAATCACGGGAGATTCTCAGCGAGCCAATCGGCACGGCTCGCCTAGCCAATCAGAATGCCCCGCGCTTTGGCCAATCAAAGTGCAGGGATCTCAAGAATGCTAATGAGGGGACAGAACAGCAAGTGGTGGTAAATGCAGCCTTTGTTGAACATATGCTGTCCACTCTTCCCTTTTGGAGATGCTGGTTGGACCAGAGTTAGACAGAGCCCTGCATGGAACAGTGTTTGGATGCTTTGAGCCAAGATTCAGGAGTGGATGTGGGACTGAATGGACATTCAGTCATGACCTTTAGTGGGATTAGGATGGAGGGAGAGGAACTATCTGCTGTGTCTCTTGCATCTTCGATTCCATTGACCAGGCTGTCCTCCTGGATTGACCGGAAGGCATTGCGGGATCAGTTTTATCAATGTTAGGAATCATTAGACTTACATGGCCAGATCCTGTTCTCTGGGATTCTACCGGGATTTGAACCCATGCACCCCTGCACTTAGCTCAGATGACCAGATTGGAACCATTAGGGTTAGCAGCTGTCCATGTCCTGGTGGTCAGTGGTTCTGCTGCAAGGCAGACATGGAATTCATCAGAGTAGAATATTCACACATACACACCTTCAGGGGAGGCATTTCTCCAAGGAGGGATGGGGGAGGCAGGAATGTGGCCTTGGGTGCTAAATCCCAAGACCGTCATCCCTGCATTCTAGGCTTCCACAATTGAAATGACCCCTGGATGGCAGCAAAGGGAGACTGGTAACTCCAAATATTTACTTTCGTCTGCTTCTACCTCCAAGGCAAGGGGAGGGGAAGGGAATGGAGAAGAGGAAAGGGGAAGGGCACTTATTCAGTAGCTCTGTTGTGCCTTATTCTCTAATCTTTTCATTGCCAACTCCACCCTGTTCCTCTGGTTCTGGGGCAGAAGGAGTAGGAGAAGAAAAGGGAGACAGTACCTTTTCTGGATTTCACCCTCAGAATGAGCCCCAAACAGCCCAGAAGGAGAAGACTTCCCACTTTGCTAAGGCACAGCAGGGCCCAGAGAGACAGCCTGGAGGAGCTCTTGGATGTCCTTCCTGAAAGAGAGCAAATTGTTAACTCTTTCAGCAGGTTCTCCAGAACAAAGAAGAGCACTTGGCCTCATTGCAACGGATGTTCCTTCAACCCCAGGCAGGTGGAACGGATGTTCCTCAAACCCCACCCCGGACCTGGAATCCCACCCAGACTTCATCCAACAACTAGGGCAGGGGTTATCGGGTTGTGCTGATCCCCAGTGGACCAGCTGAAGCTATTGTGTGGCCTTTAAAGGCTGGTCCCAACACCAGTTCAGTCACCTCAAACAAGATCCCTGAGTCCACGGTCACCCAGCCTTGCTTGAGGCTGAAATCCAACCCTGGTCCTTTCCATCTGTGATTTAATAATTATCTCCAGATCAACTGTAACACAACACTTTCATTAATGTCATAGGGTACCCCATAATTTGAATTAAGTACATGCATAGTTTTTATTCTTCAGAATTGTTGGTTGCAGCCCAACCCTTTTCAATGAACCTCCCATAGTTCTCCTCCACAAATAAGTGTAGGAGGGTCTACTTTCTCCAGGACCATTTTTCTCCCACTAAATTTATCTTTGGCCCAGTGGTGGGATTCAAATTTTTTTACTACCAGTTCTATGAGCGTGGCTTGGTGGGTGTGGCTTGGTGAGCATGGCAGGGGAAGGTTACCGCAAAATCCCCATTCGCTCCCCATCCCACTAACCTGCTTTCCAGCTCCGTTCTTCTGGGCAGGGCAACAAAAGAAGACCTAGCTGATCATCTGGGAATCGGGAGATGGAGAATAGATGGGGGCAGGGCCAGTCAGAGGTGGTATTCCAAACTACTCAAAATTTCTGCTAGCAGTTTTCCAGAACTGGTCAGAACCTGCTGAATACCACTTCTGCTTTGGCCCCGAGACCTCTTTCAAGGAGAGAAAAACTTACCAGCACCAATTATCACATTAAAAAAGAGGAAAACCTTCTATGCACCAGTTCCACCTGCACTTTCTACAATTTTGTAAACAACAAACTAAAAGACTCAAAGTCCATTCCACCCCTGAAAGGGCCTAATGGTAAAGACTGCAACGACAACACCATCAAAGCCAACCTCTTTGACACATTCCTTGGCTTAGTATTTGTAAACAGCAATGGATCAAGCCCAGTATTTCCTAGTTGAACCACTGACAACTACAATGATCTAATATATATCAATTTTACAGAAGGCAATGTTGAAAAAGCACTACACAATCTAAAACCATCTCCATCTATTGGACCGGAGGGAATATGTGCCTACTTCTTAAAAAAGCTATCCACTGCCATAGCTGAACCTCTAAGCATAATCTTTGAAAAATCTTTCAGGACCATCCTTGCCAAAACTATGGTCACAAGCCACGGTCATCCCCATCTTCAAAAAGGGAGACCCCAGTCGAGTTGAAAATTAGAGATCAATCTCCTTATGCTGCGTCACCTGTAAAGTCATGGAATCAATTATTAACCAATCCATCATCCTCCACTCAGAAACAAACAACCTACTCTCTAATAAACAATTTGGTTCCAGGAAAAAAGTATCATGTAATCTGCAACTCTTACACTACAAAAACATATGGACTACACAACTCGATCAGGGCAAAGCAATAGATGCAATCTACATAGATTTCTGTCAAGTCTTTGATTCAGTGGTACACGACAAACTACTCCTAAAAATAAAATCTTGTGGTATCTTTGGACACCTACATAACTGGATAGAGGCATTCCTGTCAAACAGACAACAAGTGGTCAAAATTGGGAGCGTCCTATCAAATTCTGTACCTGTCAACAGTGGTGTCCCCCAAGGTAGTGTTCTAGGACCAACTCTCTTCATACTCTACATAAATGATCTCTGTGATCATATTAAGAGCAACTGCATTCTCTTCGCTGATGATGTAAAGCCACAGACAATACTGCTACCCTTCAAAAAGACCTTGACTATGTATCAGAATGGTCAAACAAATGGCAACTTCAAATCTCAACAAATAAATGTTCTGTCCTACATATTGGAAAAAAATATCAGAAAATAAAATACAGGCTGAATAGTCAAGCCCTTGCTGATGATCCAAACTCTGTCAAGGATCTTGGAGTACTCATCTCTAATGATCTAAGTGCTAGAGCCCACTGTAACTACATAGCCAAAAAGGCATTAAGAGTTGTTAACCTAATCTTACGTTGCTTTTTCTCTGGTAATATTACACCAGTAACTAGAACATACAAAATATTTGCTAGACCAATACTCGAATACAGCTCATCAGTCCAGAACCCACATTATGTATCGGATATTAATACAGTTGAGAAAGTCCAGAAATATTTCCCTAGAAGAGTTCTCCAGTCCTCTACTCGTTGCAGAATATCTTATGCCACTAGATTCAAAATTCTAGACCTAGAAAACCTAGAATTATACCACCTTCGGTCCGATCTAAGTATAGTATATAAAATCATACATTGCAATGTCCTACTTGTCAATGAATACTTCAGCTTCAACCATAACAACACAAGAGCACACAATAGATACAAACTCAAGGTTAACTGTACCAAACGATTGCAGGAAATACGACTTCAGCAACAGAGTGGTCGATGTCTGGAATACTCTACCTGACTCTGTGGTTTTCTTCCCCAAACCCCAAAAACTTTAACCTTAGACTGTCTACTATTGACCTCACCTCTTTCCTAAGAGGTCTATATGGGGTGTGCATAAGTGCACCAACGTGCCTACCGTCCTTGTCCTATTGTTTGTTTTTCTTATTTGTTTCCATTTCATGTATTCATAACTATGTTTATACTTATACCTGTTATCTTATGATCACTTGACAAATAAACAAAACAAAACAAAACAAGCTTCCTTTAAGGAGACTGTCCTGAATGCCTTGCTAACCAGGTTTTCTGCTCAGCAGGTCACACTGAGAGGAAGATCTTGAGAAAGGTTGATCACAGAACTCCCAAGGGTGGGATCCTTTCTCTGAACATCTGAGCTCCAGCTGAATGTACCCCCTCTTCCCAGGGCTCGTTAGAACCATTCAGCCACCAACCTTCATTTCCAGCTGCAACGGGAGTGCCGGTCATGTTCAGTTGAGAATCCAGCAAAAGAGCTGAGCAGGACATAGAGAGACACCATTTGGGAAAGACCAAAAACTCACAGGGAAGCCAAAGAGGAAGGAAAAACAGCAACAGCAAGGATCAATCAATGGTTTTGCTTAGATTAGAACAGGAAAAATATGTGTCACTGATTTCTGTCACATGCCTACTGTACCTGTCCTATTGTTTCTTTTATTTCTTTTATTTTTCTTATATGTATCCACGTATTCATAACTATGTTTTTACTTATATCTATTACCTTGTAAGCAATTCACAAACCAAATAAATAAATAAACAAATAAATAAATAAATAAACAAACAAACAATTTCTTTTGGTTTGTGGTTGCAGCTCAACCCCTTTCAATTCCCGTGTTCTCCTGCACAAATAACAGAGGGAACTTCAGCCTTCTGTAGGATCTTTTTTCTCCCAGCTAAATGTCAGATTTGACTCTTTCAAGGAGAGAAGAACTTACCAGGACAAACTTTCTTTAAAGAGACTGTTGTGGACACCCTGCTAACCGGGTTTTCTGCTGCACAGGTGACATTGAGATTAAGATCGTGGGAGGTGAGGGTCACAGAACTCCCAAGGTGGGGGTTCTTGCTTTGGACATCTGAGGGCCAACTGAATTTCACTCCATCTTCCCAAGTCCCTGTAGAGCAATTCAGCTTCCAAGTTCCATTTCCAACTCCAGTGCAGGTCACTTTCATCTCAGAGTCCAGCAAGCGCCCTGAGAAGAAGATGGACACATCACATTGTGAAAGGACACAAAGTCACAGGGACGCCAAGGAGGAAGGAGAACAGCAACAGCGGTGGCTCAATCCATGGATTTGCTTAGATTAGAGCCGCGAAAATAATGTGTTGCGCATTTCAGTCACAAATAACAATCCCAGAATAATTCCCCCTGCTCACATATGACACTCATTGTACAGGGAGAGGCCCACCATGATAGAGGGGAGGTAGGTACCCCTCTGCAGGTACCCCAATTCCTCTTTGGGGATTGAGGGCAAGAGGACGAGTCTCCAGGCTCAGACCCTAAAAGACCCCTTGATTTTTCCCCCAGGAATTTGTAGATCTACCCGGTTCCACCACATCCATGAAGAGGACCCTGAGCTGCCTCTTGGGAGATTCCAGCCTCAAAGCCCACCTGCCTCCTTCTTCCTGACACCCCATATGGGAGCCCACTTGGCCTTGCCCAATCCAGCTTGTACCCCATGGAGAGGGGAGCCTGGAGGGAGCTGTGATGGACTCCCACAGCCCCCCTTCTAAGGGAGAAAGTAGGCAGAACCCAGCTTGAGCTCCATGTCTAACCCATCATGGAAATGCGCCTCCTCAGGGGTGCTAAAGCTCCAGTAAAGTACACCCTTGGTCACCCTAACCTAAGTGGGATGGATGATACCGGGCTCCATGCAGCAAGTGCATCGCTTCAGAATGTCGACTCCCCCCCAAAGCCCCCCCTGAAAAGCCTCCCATCTCCATATGTCGCAGTGGTGAGAGTGTAGTACTGCAGGCGACTTCTGCTGACTGCCAGCTGCCTGCATTTGGCAGTTCGAATCTTGCCAGGCTCAAGGTTGACTTCTGTCCTTCTGAGGTGGGTAAAAGGAGGAGCCAGATTGTTGGGGGCAAAAGGCTTAGAGAGAGGGTTGTAATAGCACTGTGTAGAAGTATATAAGCCTAAGTGCTATTGCTATATCACTCTGGGCAAAGGAGGGAGGCCTGGAATTGACTGCCATGGGTGGGATACTTACGAAATATTTGCAGATCAAAGGACTCATCCACCTTTTCTGCACCTGATGGAATAATTCCTGCTGTGAATCTGCCAGCATCCTCTTTCTTGAGATGGCTGAGTTGTAATTCTCTGCAGTCCTTGGAGGTGTTCACTCGCTTTTGATAGGCTGGGTCGGGGACCAGGAAGTCACAGGGCTCCCTAAAGGTCACCACAGCAATAATTTCAGCCTCATTGCTGGCAACTTTAGTCCAGGAAATTGAAGTAAATGGTGGAGAGAACTTCAGTTGGAACGTGACAGACTGTCCCAGAACGCCATTCACTTGTGCTTCAGTGTCTTCTGTAAAAAAATCAAATAAAAGAGAAAGGAAGCCTTCAAAATTGGGCCAGAAGAGACCTTATTTAAGGCCCAGACTCTCTCCCCATCAAAGGATAAGAATGAACTTTTGAAAACTGGGTATTTCAAAAGGAATTCTTTATTGAAAAGGAAAAAGATCCAGGCGATGTTCAAAGCAGGGTCTGATATCACTCCAGGCATGCAGTTTAGATAAAAGGAGTTAGAACCCCCACCCCACCCTGATTAGTCTGGTGTGGATTTCATCAGTACAAAGAAGCAACGTGTTAATTCCCCCCCCCTTTTTTCTGGGAACGTAGTTGAGAAGAGATTCCCAGGAAGTTTCTTTTGGAGCTGGAATTTTTATGGCCCCTTCTCCTCTTGCTATCTCTCCAAGAGGGGACAAGTTTCCAGGCACTGTGGGGGGAGGGGGTGGCTCCAGGCCACAGCTGTAAATTGTGAAAAGGTCATACAGATTCAGTACAAGAATTAGGATATTCAGGTTATGTCAAAAAAGGGTTACTTGTATCAACACCCCTCTTCTTCTTCCATTGAAGAATGGCAGATACACGGATCTGTCATACTGCCTGTTCTGTACGGTCATTAACATACTTGTAAACGCCGCGTAGCGATTGGTCAAGCGCACGGCGATCTGATTGGTCGAGCGAGCCGCACTGATTGGCCCACCGCGAATCCCCCACGATTGGTGGAAACTAATCACGGGAGATTCAAAGCGGTGCCATTGGCCGTGGCCACCGCGGCCAAAGAATAAAAGCTGCTGTGTTTCCTTTGGAGCCCGAGCCGATCTCGGGACCAAATAAAGAGCTGAAACTGAGTCACTGGCTCCGAGTCTCCTTTCCTGAGATGGATGCGACACTAGCGACGAAGGTGGGATCTCGACTAATCCCCATCAAGCACGTGTCCTGAGGAAGCGAGACTGACAAGATGGCCAGCATCGCACCGCCCGCACCTTTTAACCCCGCTACCAAGGATTGGGAATCGTACACAGATCAATTCCTAATGTTCCTCGAAAGTAGCAACTTAAAGGATGCAACCGGGCAGAAGAAAAGAGCCATCTTTTTAACACACTGCGGGCCTGCAGTGTTCAAGATGGCAAAAGCTCTCGCAAAACCCAAGGACGTGAAGGCGATGGAATGGGCCGACCGCGGCAGAGCCTTTGCATAGGCTTTTGGACAAGGCGGCTACGTGGACTTGGGGGAAACGCAAGGAAGCCGCCTTCAACAAAACTGTTCTGTCCTGAATTTGAATACTCGAAATCCCCGCGCCTTGATTGGCTAAGGCGCGGGGATTTATGATTGGCCAGGCGAGCCGCGCTGATTGGCCCAATTGAAGTCTCCCGCGATTGGCTCGCTCCAAGAGCGGGAGACTTGAATCGCTGCCATTGGCCGCGGCCGCCGCAGCGAAAAGGATAAAAGCCACGGGCTTTTTCCTTTTCGCTGGTTCGGTTCACAACAGTTAATAAAGAGCTTGAATGATAGTCACGGACTCTGAGCTTTGTTTTGCGGACACGACACTGGCGACGAGGGTGGGATCCCGACCCTGAACCGAACCCCGTGTCCAGCAAGAGCCAGTTCCAGTGAAAGAGATGGCGAAGATCGCACCGCCCGCCCCCTTCAACCCCGCCAAAGAAGACTGGGAATCGTACTCAGACCGGTTCCGAATGTACTTGGAATGCGCCGGAATGAAGGACGCCCCGGGCCCGCTAAAACGCGCCGTCTTCCTTACTCACTGCGGACCAGAGGTCTTCCAGATGGCCAAAGCATTGGCCAAGCCGGCAGACGCAACCGCCATGGACTGGGACGTCCTCGAGCCCATACTGCGGCGCCATTACGCCCCCGAGGTCCCCATCCTGATACGGCGCAACGAGTTTTACCGCCGAAATCAGAAACCAGACGAGAAATTGAGCGACTTCGTCGCCGAGCTGCAGCGCCTAGGGGGACTCTGCGAGTTTGAAGGTCTAAACAGCCTCATAAGAGACCGATTCGTGCTCGGCCTATGGGACCCTACACTCCAGAGCCGGCTTATGGCCAAGGGCGACATCAGCCTAGCAGATGCCCTCACCGCAGCCACAGCCGCAGAGGCAACCCTCTCGTCTGCTGACAGTATGCGAAGATCCGACGCAAAGGGCGGAAACAACAACCCGGCAAGGTCGGCCGACCCTAGAAGTGAATCAACCGCACACTACGGAGAATTCCAGTCAGCCTCCAGCACGTCGGAAGACGAGGAGGACATACATCGCGTGCAGACGGGACGCGGCGACCAGCGAAATTGAAGAGGTCGTAGGTCGAGGACCAACTGTGCCGGGTGCGGCGGTGACCACCCCAGGTCAGAATGCCAATTTTTTGACTCTATTTGTAGGCATTGTGAACGACGGGGTCACATCGCTCGAGTTTGCCGCCAAAAGAAGACCCGCAGCCCACCCAGATGGGAACTACACGACCGGAAGAAGGAAAGCCCCCCGCCCAAGACCAGAGAGCGCCAACCGGACGGTCGGTGGGACCGTACCCAGCGATCTTCAAGAGGCGGCGACGGTCGGCGAAAAGAAGAAACACACCAGACGGTGACCATCGGCCATGCCATCTCCGACGGCGCCAGAAAGGTACACGTTGAAGTCCATATTGAGGGCCAGCCATGCAAGATGGAAGTGGACTCCGGGTCCTACCTCTCCATGATTGCATGGCGCGAGATTAAGCGGCTCGTACCCACACTCCATAAGAGGAACATTCATACCCAGAAAATCATCATAAAAGACTACCAAGGGAACCGCGTCCCGGTAGTGGGCACCAAGAGCTTCAATGTAACCTACAAGGGCCGCACCGAACAACTGCCACTCACCATCGTCGATCGCGACTGCCCAAGCCTACTGGGCTTAAAATGGTTCGCCCCGCTTGACATCGCGCTGACAGGAGTCAACCACGTCGCCGACGACGGTTGGGAACAGCGGCTAGCCCAGGAGTTCCAGGAAGTTTTTGATGGAAGCTTGGGCAAGTACCAGGGGCCCCTTATTTCATTTGACCTAGACCCGAAGGTTCCCCCCAAGCGGCTTAAACCTAGGAGGGTACCATTCGCCCTGAAGCCTAAAATTGACGAGCAGATCAACAAGCTCGTCGAACAGGGGGTGTTGCAGCCGATAGACCATGCCCGATGGGAAACCCCTATAGTGACCCCAGTAAAACCAGACGGGTCCGTGAGAATTTGCGGGGACTATAAGGCCACCCTAAATGGCGCATTACAACAAAGCGCCTACCCAGTCCCAATCGTGCAACATCTGCTGCACTCACTGGGAGGGGGCAAGGTCTTTGCCAAGCTCGATCTCGCCCAGGCATATCAGCAGCTACCAGTAGATGAGAAAACGGCGGAAGCCCAGACCATCGTGACCCATCGGGGGGCCTTCAAGTGTAACCGACTCCAATTCGGAGTCAGCGTGGCACCAGGCATCTTTCAAAGCCTGATGGAACGTTTGCTACAGGGCATCGAGGGGGTGGTGCCCTATTTTGATGACGTATTGATAGCGGCGCCAAACGAAGCCGAATTAGAAAACCGACTCAGACAGGTCTTAACAAAATTTAAAGTGACAGGACTTAAAGTTAAACGAGAAAAATGCCAACTATGCACAAAGCAAGTGGAATTTTTGGGCTACCTTCTAGACCGGCATGGCATTCACCCTACAATTAAAAAAGTGAAAGCCATCAAAGAAGCCCCTACCCCAAAGTCTAAAACGGAACTACAAGCGTTCTTAGGGTTGCTGAATTTTTATAATGTTTTCCTACCCCAAAAGGCTACGGCGGCGGAGCCTTTGCATAGACTCCTGGATAAGGCGGCAACCTGGACTTGGGGGAGACGAGAGCAAACCGCCTTTCAAAAAACCAAAGACCTCCTCACCTCCGACGCCGTCCTGATTCAATTCAGCGAAACCTTGCCCTTAGCTGTCACTTGCGACGCATCACCTTTCGGCGTCGGCGCTGTCCTCAGCCATACCCTCCCCGACAAACGGGAAGCACCCATCGCGTTTTTCTCCAGGACTCTGACTAAACCAGAGCGGAACTATAGCCAGCTGGACAAAGAAGCCTTGGCTATAGTTGCCGCCGTTAAGCGTTTCCACGAATACCTATATGGCCGCCCGTTCACCATTGTGACAGACCATAAGCCATTGCTGGGAATCCTCACCGGAAACCGAGCCACCCCAAACATTTTATCACCCCGGATGACAAGGTGGTCCGAGTTCCTGGCAGCCTACAGCTACGAACTGTTACACAAGCCAGGTAAGAAAATTTCGAACGCGGACGCTTTAAGCCGTTCCCCCTTACCAGACTCTGATCCTGACCCAGCACCAACAACAAACACCCTTAGCATTGAGAACCTACCCATTACCGCATCGGACATTGCCAGAGAGACTGTTAAGGATAAGCGTCTGGCGCGAATCCTACATTGGCTAGAAAAAGGCTGGCCTGAAAGGGACAATGACGAATCCATTAAAATGTTCAGAAACCGCCAGACTGAACTTTCACTTCTTAAGGGATGTATCTTGTGGGGTGACAGGGTAGTCATCCCGGACAGATTGCAAGGGAGGGTCTTAGAGATGCTGCATGAGGGTCATCCTGGCATCGTCAGGACTAAAGCCCTGGCCAGGAGTTACGCTTGGTGGCCAGGGATGGACAAACAGATTGAGCAATGGGTCGCCAAATGCCATCGATGCCAGGAGACCAGACCCAGCCCACCCGCAGCACCCATCCGGGACTGGGAAATACCAAGAGGGCCCTGGTCCAGAATCCATTTAGACTTTGCGGGTCCAACAAATGGGCATACTTTTTTGATCACAGTCGACGCTTACTCCAATTGGTTGGAAGTAAGCGATATGAAATCCACTACCACGGAGGCTGTCATCAAAGAACTGTGTAAACTGTTTTCCACGCACGGCCTCCCAGACATCGTCGTCTCAGATAACGGGCCCCAGTTTACTTCCCTCGAGTTTGAAAAGTTTTTGGCGGAGAGGGGCATCCGCCACGCATTAACGGCACCGGTGCATCCGGCGGCGAACGGTAGAGCGGAACGGATGGTCCAGTTTACTAAAAAAACCCTCCGGAAAATGGACCACGGGGAGATCAACGACAAAATCAACAAACTCCTCTTCATACAACACATCACCCCCAACACCACTACCAACAAGAGCCCAGCCGAACTGTTAATGGGCAGGAAGCTGAGGTCCCCACTCGACAGGTTGCACCCGACTTACAACCCGGAGCGGCCCCCAGACTCCAGCTCCAAATACCGGTCATTTGCCCCCGGTGACTTAGTTTACGCCAAAAATCTGACGGGGGACCCCTTATGGATCCCAGCCGTCATCACTCAAATCACCGGTCCACGGTCGTACCGGCTCCAAACCACCGACGGGCGAGCCTGGAAACGACACATCGACCAGCTCCGGTCACGCACGGCAACAGACCTCAACCCCCAAGACTCGAACCAAGGGGGGAGGGAACAACCGAATAAAATAGCGCAAGAAAAAATCCAAAAATACTCACCGGAACGCAGCCATCGCGAGTCCCCTCCGGAGAAGAACCACCTGGCCAGCTCAACCGACTCGGAGAAACCAAGCGGGAGCGGCGAAACCCGCAGCTCAACCGACCCGGTAGGCCCAGGCGGGAGCCACGGAGAACGAACCGGCCCGATCATCCAGCCGGTTCACACAGAGGGAGGAGCAGCCAAAAAGATGACCGCTCCGGCCGAGGTACAGCTTGAAACTGAGTTGCGCAGGTCAACTAGGACTAGACGGAGCCCCGCCTACCTGCGTGACTACGCTACGTGATGGACCATACCAAGAGGGGAGGGGTGTTCTGTCCTGAATTTGAATACTCGAAATCCCCGCGCCTTGATTGGCTAAGGCGTGGGGATTTCTGATTGGCCAGGCGAGCCGCGCTGATTGGCCCGATTGAAGTCTCCCGCGATTGGCTCGCTCCAAAAGCGGGAGACTTGAATCGCTGCCATTGGCCGCGGCCGCCGCAGCGAAAAGGATAAAAGCCGCGGGCTTTTTCCTTTTCGCTGGTTCGGTTCACAACAGTTAATAAAGAGCTTGAATGATAGTCACGGACTCTGAGCTTTCTTTTGCGGACACGACAAAAACCAAGGACCTGCTCACCTCGGATGCCATCCTCATCCAATACAACAATAAAGAGTCATGGCATCGTTTCATGAAGTCCATCCTCTGGCTGGCAGGGACGTAAAGTTTGTTTTCTACCCAGGCTAGACAATCTTTGAGTAAGCAAATGTTTTTGTTAGCCTGGAGCCAGTCATGCTTAAGTAGTGCCTCCTTAAATTTGGAAGCCATTGTGTTGCCCATAAGTGGTTCTTTCTTCCCTTGTGCTCGGGTGATTACCTTAGCAGCAAGTTGGGTTGATTGGATCATGGGTTTCACAACTTCAATCTTTTTGCTGTTGTATTGGGATTTCCTGGACAGGGCATCTGCCAAGAAATTATTCCCCCTGGGAAATATTTGAGAGTGAAATTAAAATGTTTAAAAATATTGTACCCATTGTACTTGTTTTGGAGAGAGTTTCCATGGAGTTTCCAGGGCTTCTAGATTTTTATGATCAGTCCAGACTTCGAAGGGGATTTTGTTCGCTTCTAGGAAATGTCTCCATGTGAGGAGCACAGCGTATGCCTCTTCCTCCCATATTGCCCACCTTTGCTCGGTTCCTCTCAGTTTCTTGGAAGTATAAGCACATGGTTGCAACTCTCCACATTAATTCTTTTGGAGTAGGACTGCTCCTACTGCTATGTAGCTAGCATCCACTTCAAAGGTGGTGAATTCAGCAGATTCTGACCAGTTCTGGAGAACCAGTAGCAGAAATTTTGAGTCGTTTGGAGAACTGGCAAATACCACCTCTGACTGGAGATTTTACAGTATCCTTTCCCTGCCACACCCACAGAACCGACAGTTAAAAAAAATTGAATACCACCACTGGTCCGCTTGGATGACAAATGGTTGCTCTGGGTCTGGATGTTTCAAGGTTGGTTCTGCTTTAAGTTTTTCGAATGCTGTTGGGCATTCCATCGTCCAGGTGAGGAGTTGCCTTGGCTTCAGTTTCCCTCCCCCCACCTTTTGTTTTGACCAAGCTTGGAATGGGGGGAGGGCGATATTCACAAAAGCCGGAATGAACTGACGGTAAAACTTTGCAAAACTTTGCAGTTGTTTGCGAGTTTGGGGTGGCTCCCAATCGATGACAGCTTTTACTTTTTGTGGGTCCATCTCTATTCCCTCATGGGATATTCTGTATCCCAGGTAGTCCATTTTTTTTCTTGATGGAACTCACATTTAGAGAACGTTGCATATGGCTTGGCATTTTGGAGTTTCATGAGAACTGCTCGGAATAACTTTATGTGCTCTTCTTTTGTTTTGGTGTAAATTAAAATGTCATTAAGATAAACTAGAATCTCTTTGTATATATATTAAAAAAACCATGAAGTACCTCATTAATTAGTTGCCTAAATACGGCTCCTTCTAGTCTGAAAGGGAGTACTTTTCACAGCAGGGTGTTAAAAGCAGTCTTCCATTCATCCCCTTCCCTTATTCCCTCTCATAGATCTAACTTTGAAAAAAAATTCCTTTCGAGAGCGAGCTAGCATGTCCTTCATGAGGGGGGAACATATTTCCCATGCTGATGTTGTTCAGGTATGGAAATTCATGCAAAGGCACAGGATGCCATTTTTCTTTTCACAGAATAATACGGGAGCTGCTATTTTTTGGTTGGGTAGGTTAGATAAAACCCCATTTTAGATTTTTATCAATAAATGCTCTGAGTTCATTTAGTTCTCTAAGGGATATGCACTTCATTTTTGGTTTTGGAAGTTCCGCCCCCGGCAGGATCTCAATGGTGCAGTCCATGGCACGATGAGATGGGAGTTCATCAGAAGCCTCCTTGATAAATAGGTGAGCAACTCGCCATGGTTCCCCAGTTCTATTTGCAATAGTTCTGTGGCAAAACTTGCTGGCTCCCCCCCCCCCGCTATAGTCCCATCTAATTGGCGGAAAGCAATGGGCATTTCTTCATTTTCCTCCTGACGATCAGCTGTTCCAATGATCAGCTGTGGCAGGATCCTCCTCGCTGTCTTACTGCTTCATCCAGGAGGCTTCCCGGAGGCCCAGGTGACAAAAAAATGGAGCAAGGGGGGAGGGGCTGCAAAAAAGAAGAAGCCACACCCACCCAGTCACATGGGCACAGAACTGATAGTAAAAATATTTGCATCCCACCCCGTTATAGTAAAGCAAGGCCAATGTCAGTGTTCCAGGGAACATCCATTCCTGTCAGTAACTCCAAGACAAGTATAATCTCAAAGTACTTTTATTAGAATAGCACCTGGCACATCTGTGGAATTCCAAAATTAAAAGAGTTCCATCATCCCCACAATGTTTGTCCCAGGTTTTGTACTAACCTACAAACCATCCCCTTTTTACTCATCATCACATCACATGAACCAATCCCAAAGTAAGTTCCAATTCTTTGTGCGCCACACTCTTTTAACCTTGACCTATCAAAGAAATTATATTTCATCTACTAAGAGCTACTCAATTAACATCACCCCTCCCACTTTCTCCAGCTATGTGGCAGCGACGATGAATCATGATTCCACAGCTGACAGCCAAAATTAAAGGGTTGCCCCAGAAGGTCCCCCAATTAACTTCCCCCCCTTTTTTTTCCTCCTCATTGTCGTCATATTAAAAAGAATTGTTCTGGTAATGTTCCCTGCACCCCCTCCAAGATGTTGATGAACCGACGTCGAAAGGAATGATGAGTAGTTTCAATTTCCCAGTATGGCAGGCTGGCATCTAGTAGACCAAGGCTGAAACTCAGGATGTTCTGACAATCTCTCCCTCTGATATTATAAATATATATAGAAGTAACATGACAATCTCTCCCTCTGATATTATAAATATATATAGAAGTAACATATATATATATATATATATATATATATATATATATATATATATATATATATATATATATATTTATCATATATGTATTTTCCCAACAGGCTGTGGTTTTGAAACAGAAAGATAAAAGCAAAATTTATATTTCTTTGTAGAATTATTAAAATGTATGGCCTATGCCTACAAATCAATATGATTTTGCTTTGAAAAACAATAAAAAAGCATTAACATTTCACTACAACAGGAAATTAAATCAACAGTAAATGTTAGGTTATGTTTGTTTGAGATCTTGGAGGCAATGAAGATTTTGTACAATCTTTCTATTAATGGAAAAATTATCTGCGACTTTTGACATTTTTCTTTACATGGTCTGGACCTGCATTTTGGTCTGAATTTGGACTTTTAGTCGTGTTAATTTAGACTCTGCTGTTGAGTAAACATAATACATCCGTATGAAAAATCGATAATGGTGTCATCTTTATGTTTGGTTTGTAAAGAAAAAAATGAGAAATTATTGCCTATCTCTTCTGGTAGATTTTGTAATTTTGATCTTATCTGCCTTTTTCTTAACATTTTTCTCCAATGCAGCAGTTTTGAATGGGATCCAAGTTTCTCCAGAGTTTTATATCTATTCCTGTAATGATCCAAGCTGGACTCAAGGAAACAAATTGCATTTTGAGCCCCAAATTTCAGTCCTGTTTTGAAACTAAACCTAGAAATACAGTAAAACAGACAGAACTCACCAGCTCCTAAGAGAATGAGTGAAAACCACAAGCCGAGTAGGTTCTTGAAGGACATGTCAGAGGCTGTTGGGTGGCTGGTGTTTTAAGAAGAACTGCAGACAAATCTAGCCAAACTTCTGCAAAATATACAAGGACCGCCTGTTTGGTGTGAGAAAGGTTGCAGCTGCAAAAAACATTGCGCAACCCTCTTTTTACTGTGCTTTCAATTTATTTTTTGCCATTCATTTATTTATTCAGTTGTTATAGGGTAATATTACTCTTATATTCTGGGAAGCTAAAAGGAAAAAAGTCTTCAGATAGTGTTACAAATGGCTGGGATAAATTTCATTCAAAAAGTGTACCCAACAATACCATTAGCCCAGTTATAATATTGTGTGTCTGTCCTTTTTACCCGTTCATGCACATCCACACACAACCCATCACAAGTTTCAGTTTGCAATCATTAAACTTTCCCATTCTGGCCAATTTTTCATAATTATCCCCCAAACTCTGCTGGTTTCCGTAAAGAAAAATAGCTTATTTTTTTTACCTACTCCAAGCTGAACTAAAACTTTTTTGGCTTCCCAAGCCTGCAGGAATTTTTCCTGTACCTACATTTATCGTGCAATTTTGAATATCGTAAAAGCTGCAGTCATGTCAGCTGCTTTAAGTTCTTCAAGCTCTTTGGGAGTTCTTTTTTTTTCTTTTTCTCTGCAGTCTGCAGCTGATTTTCTCACGGAGAGGTGAACCTCAGAGCCTTTCATCCTTCCTGAAGACGGAGTCAGCTGTGTCAGCACTGAATTTGGTTCCTTCTCCAGCACGTGAAGGTTTCACACACTTAAAGAAATAAATGCACATTTTTTTATTCTCCTGGATTGTTGGTTGCAGCCCAAGCCCTTTCCAAATCCCATCATTGTCCTGCACGAATAATTGTGGGAAGTTCTTCCTTCTCCAAGTCTTTGTCTCTCCCAACTGAATGTCAGCTTTGGTCTCAAGGCCTCTTTGAAGGAGAGGAAAACTTACCAACACAAACTTGCTTTAAGGTGAATATCCTGCATGTCATTTTCTGCTGTGCAGGTGACTTCCAGATCAAGGTCTTGGGAGGTGAGCTCCATCACTGAACTCCCAAGAGTGGGAAACGTGTTCTTGACATCTGAGGTCCAGCTGGAAGGTCCTAGGCCCATCTGGGAAGAAGAAGTGGAATTCAGTTGGACCTCAGATGTTTCATGTCTCCCATCCTCAGGATGGAGCTTCACGCTCTCACCCTCCAGCCTCCCTTCTCAGCTTTTCTCCACTGCTGGTCCTCACCTGGCCATTCTCCCTGGCTCAAAGAATAGATTAGAATGCTTTATTGGCCAAGGGTAATTGGACACACAATGAATGTGTCCGTGCAAATGCTCTCAAGTGTACATAAAAGAAACCATACATCTGTCAAGAGTCAAGAATCATCAGGTACAACACTTAATGATAGTCATAGGATACAATAAGCCATCAAATCATACTAGGAAACAGTCAATATTAAATCGTAAGGGTAGAAGTGACCAAGTTACAGTCACAAGTGGGAGGGGATGGGTGGTAAGGAGTGATAAGATTAATAGTAATATGAGGGCAGACTTTGTAAATAGTTGGACAGTGTTGAGGGAATTATTTGTTTAGCAGAGTGAGGGCGTTCGGGAAAAAACTCCCCTTGTGTTTAGTTGTTCTGGTGTGCAGTGTGTATAGCGTCGTTTTGAGGGTAGGAGTTGAAACAGGCATCCACTCCTCCACCTCACACCCTTAGGCCAGGCCCATTAACCAAGATACCGTTTGTCCTGGGCCTTTGGCTGCATGGGACAGTTAGCTGCCAGCAAATCAGGTAGCAGACAGAAGCCATGGTGTTGCTTGGGCAGTCTGGAGAGGATTTGTACAAGGGCCCTGCGTCCGATGCAAGGATGGGGCCAGGACCATCTGGGAGTAGGGTGCTGCCTTCGGAGCCATTGGAGTCCAGAGCAGCAGAGGACCCCAGGGAGCATTCCCAGGTCACATGTGCACAGAGCTGCTACAAGGCAAGAGCAGCTGAACAGAAAGTGTGACTCGGGAGTAAAGCTGGGAGGTGATTGCCCCTCCCATCAGGGATAAAAGTCAATCCTCAATGACGAAGAGCTTTGCAGGAAGCAAAGCAGTTCAGTAACCTCCGACTCCATCTTGAAGCTCTGTACTCTGGTCCGGTTTTGCTGGGTTTTTGGGTTGGTTGGTGTTAGCCTTAATTGGACTTCTCTTTCCTGGCAGCATTCGACCGCACGGAAAAGCATGCTCTTATCTGGAGGAACTGTGTCTAACGAGTTTTGGCTGGGAATGCAGGTAATTCCATCGTCACATTAAAAAAGGTTTTACTTTTAAATTCGGTGTGTGTTTTATTAAGTTTGATGAAGCCTGGGTCAGAACACTCTGCCCTCCTGTGTTGATGTTGAATTAGAAGCTAGATGGTTTTCGTTAGAAACTAAGTGGGGATGTTGTGGTAGTAGATCCCTAAGTTGGACTAGAACTACTCTGTGAACCTTCCAACTGTTGAAACCTGAGATTTGTCAAGCGGCTCAAGGATGGGTTTCGGGTCAACGACGGGATTATTATGTGTATCAACCAAGGCCATGAACACTTCCAACTTCTTTCTGATTTTCACCAAAAAGTTTCTTCACTTCTACTTCCTCAGTGCGTTTCCACAGAATTCAGTGGAAAACCCTTCCAGTTGTTTGGTCAAACTCAATTACTGCTCAGCAGTCAATCATCCATAAAGAGAAGCCCACCAACCCTGTTGATATAATCACCCTGCTCTCTCGCCTTTCTCCCTCCCTCCCTCCCTCTCTGTTCCTGTTCTTCCATGCCTGTTTATTTCACCAGGTTCCAAGTATGTTAGTAACTATTTTTCTTAATCCCATTAATGCACATTAAAACTGTTACTAGTGGTAGTAGTAGAAGAAGAAAAAGGAAGCAAAGATAGTACCAGTACTGATGGGCACCTTCGGTGCAAACCGAAAACAACTGAAGCAACACTTAAACACCCTCGGTATTGACAAAATCCCCACCAATCAATTGCAAAAAGTACTTGACTTGACTTGGAGTAGCATCCTCCGATGAGAACTTCAACAGGAACAAAGAACAACAGGTGCCTCCTCAGGTCCCTGGGAAGGACTCAAGAGATGGACAAGATGCCAAATCCTCTGGCTGACCATCTGACCAACCATATTAAAGGTTCTGGCAATTTTCTTCAGTTGTAACATCCATCTTCACCACCCATCTGTTTTCCTCTCTACTTGCTTGTCATCAGCTTCTGAAGGCAAGCAGTTCCACTGGTCAATTGTTCTTACTATCACGAAATTTCTCCCTAGTTTACTAGGTTTGTCCCAGAGGTGCTTTTTCAAGAGGCAACTGGACTTTCTGTTTTTTTTCTTTGAAGATGTTTCACTTCTCATCCAAGAAGCTTCTTCAGAGCTGAAAAAGCTTCTTGGATGAAAAGCAAAACGTCTTCAAAGAAAAAAACAGAAAGTCCCAGTTGCCTCTTGAAAAAGCATCTTTGGGACAACCAGGACCTGGAGGATGGAGAGTCTCCACAGCCATTTTAGTTCCAGGTTTCTCCTTGATTAATTTCCATCCGTTGCTTTTTGTCCTGTTTTCTGGGGCTTTGGGGCATAGGTAGACCCCGCTCTTCTCTGTGGCAGCCCCTTAAATATTGGAATACTGCTACTGTGTCACCCCTGGTCCTTTTTCCCCCCTAGCCTAGGCCTATCTGGCTCCCTCAACTGTTCATCATTTGGTTCCTATTCTGTCTTAAAATGCATGATTTTATCTTTTCACAATCTTTTCAATACCATGCCCTTGGTTTCTAAAATTGTTCTTTCCTTCCTCTTGTGGTTAATGTTGAAATAATACTTAAATGTTAGTGTTTTGCACCCTCTTAAGGTCAATGTTGAAATAAACTTTAAATGTAGCACACTGAAGGCAAATCAGTTAGCAGTATTTCTAATTATCAGAACTGTCTCAAACTTGGGATTCTAAAGTAAAAATGATCCTCAACTTGAGCCATGGTGGTACAGTAGTTAGAGTGCAGTACGGAAGGCTCCTTCTGCTGACTGCCAGCTGACTGAAATTTGGCAGATCGAATCTCACCAGGCTCCAGGTTGACTCAGCCTTCCGTCCTTCTGAGGTGGGTAAAATGAGGACCCAGATTGTTGGGGGCAAGAGGCTGACTCTGTAAACTGGTTAAGAGAAGACTGTGAAGCACTGTAAAGTAGTCTAAGTACTATATAAGTCTAAGTACTATTTCTATTAACTCATTTGGTGAGAAAGGTACAGTTTACTAGAAGTCAAGTGAATTACAAGAGTGCCTCTCTCTTATTGGTCAAATCCAGACAAGCCAAACCAGACAACACAAACATTTCCAATCCACAACAGATTCTACAATCCACATTCACAGTCAGGTGATCACCATTGTAGTCTTAAATCAGCTAAATGTTGGAAATGCCACCAGACACCTGGATCATATTATCATATGTGGTGGACATCTCTTTAATCAATTTGTCCTGTTCCTGACCCATTTTTTTTTCTCCTCCTCTCCCTGGTCAGTCTCCATTGAATCCTGGGAATTTCTTCATTCCAAACACTGACCATCCTGAAGTATAAGTTCAGTTGGAGCAACATTGTCAGATTCAAGGTTAGAGCCAGTAGTTTGGAGTAGTTTGGGGCAACGCCCAATCCCACTTCCGACTGGCTCCGCCAACCCCCCATCTCTTCTCTGCCTCCCATTGAGTCCCAGCTGATCGGCTGGGTCTCCTTTGGTTGCCCTGCACAGGAGAACAGAGCTGGAAAGTAGGTTAGTGGGAGGGGAGGGATTGGGGATTTTGCAGTATATCCTTCCCCTGCCACACCCACCAAGCCACACCCACAGGACCAGTAGTAAAAAAAATTGAATCCCACCACTGATCCAGATCATGGTTGTCCTAAAGGTACTTCTTCAAGAAACAACTGGACTTTCTTGGGCTTTTCTTGAAGATGCGTCACTTCTTACCCAAGAAGCTTCTTCAGTTCTGAAGACATATCTTGGATGAGAAGTGAAACAACTTCAAGAAAAAAACAAAGAAAATCCAGTTGTCTTTTGGAGAGAAAAAAAAAAAGGGCACTTTGGGGACAACAGTTCCAATCCAGATATTCCACCTGGGAAGTTTTGTACCAGTTGAGAGGGAAATCAGCCTTCCGAGGTAGAATTGCCGGAGGGAGGCAATGCCAGCCCTTCCTAAATAGGAGGTTCAGCCTTGACAAGATTGGCCTGCAAAAGACATTCAACTTTCCAAAGAAGCTAAAACTCCCAGGAGCAAATTTGGGGCAGGGAAGCTTAACCTTTCCTCTCCCTCCAGGTAAGTGATTTGCATACGATGCAGGCTGAGTCACCTGATTGTGAGGTCTCAGCCAGAGGGGGGGGGGGCAGTGGGAGCCACCAGTGGCCGGGACCAGGTCTTTGCCTTTTGCTTGAAACCAAGCAGGGAAGTGTCTGGCATGCGACATAAGGATGCTTTCTGGGTGACACTCCTACTTGTCTACTTCCAAGCCGGTAACTTCTGTTACGGGTTTTTGTTTGACAGGCAGCTGGGAGCGGGGCGGGGAGCTTGGCCCATTCCCTCTCAGTCGAGGTTCAGAACCAGAGCAAAAAGCAGGAATCCATACTTGGGGTCGATGCTGTACAGCTCAGGGATTGTGGGAAATAGTTCCTGCTAGAATGAAACAAGTCTGAAAAGTTGGATTCCAATCTCAACCTAGGGTACTCAATTTTACCAAGCTATTTATCTCTCCAGAGTGTGCAGAAATGCCTCTTTTATGTGCTAATTGCTGGAAGAAGACAATTATGCCTTTCATTCGAAACAGCACTTAATCCCTTCTGTGAATGAATGACTAACCAGGTGGTTGGAAAATGCTTCTGTGCTCCAAAGAATTTCCTGCCTTAAAAGCAAAGGTCGGATGTGAATATTTTTACTGCCAGTTCTGTGGGCGTGGCTAGGTGGGCATGGCCATGTGACTCGATGGGTGTGGCTTCTTTTACTTCTTCTGCAGCCACACACACACACATCCCGGCTTTCCCTCCTGGGGCTCAAGGCAGCCTCCTGGGTGAAGCAGGAAGACAGTGAGGGGGATCCCGGCACAGCTGATCGTCGGGAGGGGACGGGGGAAAGAAATACTGGTTCAGCCGAACGGTAGCATCTTTACTATCGGTTCAGCTGAACTGGGCCGAACCAGTAGAATGCCTCCACTACTTAAAAGTTAAAATCTCCTTCAAACTGGACAGTTCTCAAGCTATAATAGTCTTCGACATAATACTAACACCCAAAATTTGGGCTTATGTATGCATAGAACCTACATTTTGATTTTACAAGGGTTGAGTGGTGAAGGCCCCGAGCTAAGCCAAGAGACAGTGAATTCTACTCCCGCTTTACCCATGAAAGGGGTTGGGGAGGACTTTGGGCCAGTCCCTCTCTCTCAGCCCAAGCCACCTCACAGGGTGGTTGTGGAGAAAATAGGAGGAGTATTAAGCATGTTTGCCATCTTGAGTTACATTTGTAAAAATAATAAAAGTGGGATATAAATTCAATAAATAAATGAAATACCAAGTCAGAATAGATTCTCGCTACCATGGACTGAACACCATTCAGTGTTTTGTTGGCTGTGGTCTTTTGATGTCCATTCTTAGTTCAAGTATGTTCCTTCATTTTTTAATGTAAAATACAATATATTTAACTGGTTACAACTAATTGATGAAATATTAAAAAGCAGTGTAACTTCCACAACATTTAAAATCCCCAATTCATCATCTGCCTTGCGTTCCTTTATTCTTTTTTCACTTTGTCTTTTATATGAAGTTTATGTGGTGGGGTTTAAGTGTCCAATAAAAGAAATCAGAAACCAGAGTGGCTTGGATAATGTGTCGCTTTTTGCTTCTAAAGCTTTTTTTCTTCTCTCAACTCTCACAGAAACCTCGGCCATACAACTGAATGGCGTTCTGGGGGAATCCGTCACTTTCCAGATCAATGACTCAAAACCATTTGCAACCATTTCCTGGTCCAAGACTGAGAAAAAGGACAGGTTCAGGGTCTTCGCCCTGGTGGCCCCCGGCAATCCCTGTAAAATTCTCGTCCCCATCCAAGCCTTTAAACAGCGCATCAGCTCCTCCAAGGACTGCCGGAATCTGCATCTCAGCCATCTCAGCCAAGAGGACATTAACAGATACAGGGCAAACATCATCTTAACAACTTCAGAGTCAATTAACGAGCACTTTGACCTGAAAGTTTACAGTGAGTGCTGCAGACACACAAGGGCAGAGAAGAGCAACCCAAGAGGGTCAGGGGTCTGGAGGCTACCGCGTTTCTCACAAAATAAGGCCGGGCCTTTTTTTTTTTTTTGACCCCCGAAAAAACGGCTAGGCCGTCTTTCTGGGGGTGACTTAATTCCCCTCCCTTGAATCCTCGGGTGGGCGGGTAGCGACGGCTTGGATGTTGCCTTCCAAAGGTTACAGGCAACAAGTTACAGTCATACAAGTGGGAGGAGATGATGGATGATAGGAGTGATGAGAAGATTAATATTGATAGTGATGTAGACTTTGCAAATAGTTGAACAGTGTGGAATACAACAATTGTGGTTGGCCAACAAACCACATCCCCATAGCAATAGCACTTAGACTTATACATCGCTTCACAGTGCTTTCCAGCCCTCTCTAAGCGGTTTACAGTCAGCCTTTTGCCCCCAACAATCTGGGTCCTCATTTTACCTACCTTGGAAGGACGGAAGGCTGAGCCAACCTTGAGCCTGGTGAGATTGAAACTGTTGGCAGTGGGCAGAGTTAGCCTGCATTCTAATCACACAGAAGGAAGGAAGGAAGGAAGGAAGGAAGGAAGGAAGGAAGGAAGGAAGGAAGGAAGGAAGGAAGGAAGGAAGGAAGGAAGGAAGGAACTAGTTATTTAAAAGAGTGATGGCGTTCAGGAAAAAACTCCCCTTGTGTCTAGTTGTTCTGGTGTGCAGTGCTCTATAGCATCGTTTTGAGGGTAGGAGTTGAAACTGCTTATGTCCGGAATGTGGGAGGTCTTAAATCTTTCTTCCAGCTCCTGGTCCTTTCACTTACTGTCCTTCACCCCTCCTGTCCTTTCTGTCTCCTGCTCAGGACGGCTGCAGAGCACAGACCTGTCCATCAAGTGCAAAATCAGTAGAGGTCAGACAAAACTGTTCCACCTGATGTGCTCTGTGGGGAAATGGGAGGACCAGCTGGACCTGCAGTGGTTTGTGGCAGAGGACCTTGCCTCACATGTCACCCAGGAGAGTTTGCTGATCATCAACTACACCAGCAGCAAAATCTTCGACCAGGAGGTCAGCTGCAAGGTGGAAAACCCTGTTAGCAAGGTATCCAGAAACATGACGCTCAGTGAAGCGTGTCCACGTAAGTGGTGGTCATCTTAAGGAGTCTTTATGGTGGCTGAAAAGGGTTGGCCTTGGGTGAGGTTTGAGGAAGGAGCAGCTCTCCAGAATGACTGTGGAATACAACGGTTGCGCTAGGCCAAAAAACCACATCCCCATAGCCATAGCCATAGCCCTTAGACTTATATACCGCTTCACAGTGCTTTCCAGCCCTCTCTAAGCGGTTTACAGAATCAGCCTATTTGCCCCCAACAATCTGGCTCCTCATTTTACCCATTTTGGAGGCTGAGTCAACCTTGAGCCTGGTAGGATTTGAACTGCCAATTTACTGGCAAAAAGCAATCAGCAGTACTGCACTCTAACCACGGCACCAGCACGGCACCAATGCAGCATTTCCTTCTACTGAAGTCACAAATTTTGGAGGACTCCCAAAGGTGTTTTTTTAAAAGGCAGCTGGATTTCCTTGGGTTTTTTTTTTTTTTCCTTGAAAACGTTCCGCTTCTCGCCCAGGGGTGGGCTGCTACCGTTCTCCCCAATTCAGGTGTACCAGTACCGAACCACTAGCTAATTTTATGGCCGGTTCCATGAACCAGCAAATCCCACCCCTGGCTGGCCCCGCCCACACCACCTTGCCCCTCCCAGGAGCCCCCATATGGCCTGTTTTGGATCCCAGGTAAGTCCAGGGTCCATGCAAAGGCTCAAGGAAAGCAAAAAACAGGCACACTGAGAGCATTTGCACCAGAGATAAATCCCTTGTGTGTCCAATCACACATGGCCAATAAAGATGTCTATTCTATTCTGTTTTGTCCTGTTCCATTCCAGGGGGGCCTCTCCTCCAGGGTCCCATGGCTGAGACTGTTAAGTTCTGAGCATGGGCGCTAAGAATGGAGACGAGCCGGTGACAGTGAACTTCAAACTCTTTATTAACATAGTGAAAATAGCTCAGCTCAACGGCTGAAACGGCCCCCTTTATATATGCAACTCTTTTAAGTATTTAACCAATGAAAATACCGGGAGCGCTAGCTCCATTAACCAATAGGAGAGGCTCGTTAATAGCCAATCAGATTCCCCTGAACGGACCAATCTGATGTCACTATTATTGGCCAATCAGAAGTGCAGGGCCAGAACCCTGCACTTTCTTCAAGCTCTCAATAATCTTTATTAACACATTTATTCATTCACAACACCCCTTCCCCCCCGGGTTTCGTTTAAGGGGTGCGGTTACGAAGTCCTTGAGGTAGGCAGGTTGTTTTGTTTGTCTATTAGATTTACGTTGTACTTTTGGTATTTGGCTACCATCTTGTTGGGTTAGGACGTTCTCTGGTGAAAAGGGTGCCTCGAGTTCTGCATTCAAACTTTCGTTGTCGCTAACGTTCTCGGCATTTCCTTGAGGCGAGCTCACCCCCATTTCTGATCCTTCAACACGTGTTGCCTCTGTGAGGTCATCACTTCTGTTTAAGCTTTCTGCTGTTTCAAAATCATCTACTTCGGTATCTCCTCCCCCCTCAGTTTGGAAATCAGGGGACTCAGAGATCCCCGACTTTAGCCTTGAACGCAGCTAATCAATATGGCGTTTCCATATTGTATTGTCGCGACATTTCACGCGGTACGATCTGGGGCTGGTTACTTGGACCACAGTTGCCTCGACCCACAACAGATCGCCCAAAAAGTTCCTAGTGAAAACCAAGTCACCTACCTGGAAGGTACGGCATCTTCCGCTGGATCTGTGTGGTTTCTCAGGTTCATACAATGGGTGCAGGCGGTCGAGGTGGGAACGGAGCTTCTGCCCCATCAACAACTTGGCGGGAGTTTTGTTGGTGACGCTGTGTGAAGTGATATGCTGTAAAAGGAGTATCCGGTTGATCTTGTCTTCGATATCGCCATAGTCCATTTTATGCAAGGTTTTCTTGACGAATTGTACCATGCGCTCAGCCCTTCCGTTGGCCGCAGGATGCGCCAGTGAAGTCAGCGCATGGCAAATACCGTGGTCCACTAGGTACTGTTCAAAAGACAGCGTGGTAAATTGGGGCCCGTTGTTGGATACCAGAACGTCTGGTAATCCGTGTGTTGTAAACAGTCTGTCTAGTTTCCTGATGACCGCTTCAGTTGTTGTATTTCTCATCTCATGGATTTCAAGCCAGTTCGAGTAGGCATCCACCTTTAATAAGAATGTGTGGCCTTTGGTAGGTCCCGCAAAGTCCAGATGTATATGGGACCATGGTCCCCTCGGTGTTTCCCATTCAGTTGGGGTTGCTTTCGGTGAAGCATTGCTTACTTCCT
This sequence comes from Hydrophis major, assembly GCA_033807585.1. Lineage (NCBI taxonomy): Eukaryota > Metazoa > Chordata > Lepidosauria > Squamata > Elapidae > Hydrophis > Hydrophis major. Next base: position 95,519,438 of record CM066333.1, on the reverse strand, counting down.
GGCATTTGTGACAGGCTTTTACCCATGTCTCGATTTGCTTGTCAATGCCCGGCCACCACGCGTAGCTTCATGTGAGGGCTTTCATGCACACGATGCCGGGGTGGCCATCATGCAAGGTCCTTAGTATCGCTTGTTGTAACCACTCTGGGACAACAACTGTATCACCCCAGATAATGCAGCCCTTCTGGGAAAGCAGTTCCGTTTGTCGATTCTTGAATGGGGTGTAGTCGTCAGGTATCTGGTCCAATGGCCATCCACACTCGACCCAACTGAGGACCCATGCTAAAATGGGGTCGCGTTTCGTTTTCATTGCGATATCTCAGGCTGTTAGCGGCGGTGTTTGAAGTGTCTCGATCTGCAGTGTTGTAACTGTCGGAGCGGGGTCTTCAATGATCTCTGGAAGCGGTGCACGGCTTAGGGTGTCGGCGTGGGGAATGGCCTTCCCTGGGCGGTGTTGCAACTTGTAATTATATGCAGCCAAGAATTCTGACCAGCGAGTCATTCTGGGAGATAATATGTAAGGAGTTGGCCTGTCTCCCGCTATTATTCCCAGCAAAGGTTTGTGGTCAGTCACTATAGTAAAGGCTCGGCCATATACATATTCATGAAATCTCTTAACAGCAGACACAATAGCAAGGGCCTCCTTATCAATTTGACTGTAATTGCATTCTGCTTTTGATAACGTCTTTGAGAAATAGGCAACAGGGGCTTCACTACCGTTTGGCAAAACGTGGCTCAAAATGGCGCCCACTCCGAATGGTGATGCATCACACGTGATCGTTAGAGGCAAAGTCTCGTTATACTGCATCAATACAGCATCTGAAGTCAATAATTTTTTTACATTTCGAAACGCCTGCTCCTCTCTGTATCCCCATACCCAGATTGCTTTTTTGTCCAACAAACGATGAAGGGGCTCGGCTACGGTTGCTTTATGAGGCAGGAAAACGTTATAAAAATTGATAAGGCCTAGAAAAGCCTGGAGGTCGGCCTTGTTTCTGGGTTTGGGGGCGTTCTTGATTGCCCTAAGTTTGCTATCGGTGGGGTGAATGCCCTGACTATCAATTAAATATCCTAAAAATTCCACACGATCCATACATAGTTGGCACTTGTTTTTCTTAACCTTGAGACCTGAGTCTTTAAATCTCTGGAGAACCAACCTCAGGCGATCCTTTAGTATTTTCTGAGTCGGGGCAGCAATTAACACATCATCAAAGTACGGGACAACGCCTTTTATCCCTTGTAATAGTCTTTCCATCAAACTTTGAAAGATTCCCGGGGCTACGCTTACTCTGAATTGGAGCCGGTTACATTTAAATGCACCTCGGTGCGTAACGATTGTCTGGGCCTCTGCCGTTTTTTTGTCTACGGGCAGTTGTTGGTATGCCTGGGCTAAGTCTAGTTTAGCGAAGACTTTTCTGCCCCCCAGGGAATGGAGGAGGTGTTGCACCACTGGTACCGGATAAGCGTTTTGTTGAAGGGCATGGTTCAGGGTGGCTCGGTAGTCCCCACAAATTCTTATCGATCCATCCGGCTTGATGGGTGTCACGATGGGGGTTTCCCAGGGAGAGTGATCGGTTTGTTCTAACACACCCTGGGCTATTAATTTATCAAGCTGCTCATCGATCTTTGGTTTAAGGGCAAATGGAACTCGATGAGGCTTAAGGCGGATGGGAGCTATTTTGGGATTGAGGTTAAATGATATCGGGGTCCCCTTGTATTCGCCTAGTTTTTCTGCAAAGATGTCCTGGAACTCTTGGCCGAGGTCCTCTTCCCAGTCGCTGTTGCAGATTTTGTGAATGCCTGCCACTTCAATTCCGAGTGGAGCAAACCATTGGAGGCCTAACAGACTAGGCCGATCCCTGTCAACTACAGTCAGGGGTAGGAATGCTGTACGGTTCTTAAACGATACCCAGACTCGGCTGGATCCAATGACTGGAATTCGATTTCCCTGATAGTCTTTGAGTATGTGTCTTTGGAATCGGAGGTCTTGCCGCCGGACCGTAGGGATGAGCTGCTTGAGGGTCTTCCAGGAAACCATCGAGAGGGACGATCCTGAATCGACTTCCATCCGACAGGGCTGGTTCTCGATGGCCACTTTCACTCAGATCTTTTTGACATCAAGAGATGAGGCGTGACCGATCGTGATAGTTTGGTGAGCCTCTTCTTGTTTCGCTGAGTGGTTTAGGGGTTTGTTTCTGTAGGAGTGGTTGTTCCATTGGTGGTTCACAGGTTGTCGCTTTGTAGGACGGTTTCCTGTCGGTTGGCGATAGTTAGCCCACCTTGAGGGCTGGCTGGGTCCTAGCTTGCTCCTACAGACCCGACCGATATGGCCTCTTTTCCCGCACACATGGCAGAGCACGTCGAGGAATTTGCATTTTGTTCGGGGGGTGGCTTGTCCCGCAACCAGCGCATTGGTGCTGAGATCTCTGGCGTTGGTCTCGTTCGGACCGAAGTCGGTGGACCTCTTCTTCGTCGCTGTCTGACGACGAATTGAGGTCCTCGTGGTGGGCCGTTACAAGCTGACCTTCTGACTGAGGTGAAATTTTGTGGGCCAGTTACCGAAACGGTGCATGGGTGCGGCGCATTCGTGCAGCCGACTTCCTGGTTGCTTCTGCTGCAGTAGCTTCAGTAATAGCATCCGCAAGGCTGATGTCGCCTTTCGCCATCAGCTTGCTTTGGACATGTGGTGCATCTAGTCCCAGAACTATTCTGTCTCTCAGGGCTTCTTCGAGGTTGGCAAACCCACATAGGCCTCCCAGATTCTGGAGATCCGCTATGAAATCAGCAACACTTTCGCCCTTCTGCTGACTTTTCTGGTAGAATTCATGCCTTCTCATGAGCGTTGGCATGATCGGTGCATAGTGGGCCCTCAGTAGGGGTTCGAGGACGTCCCAGTCCATAGACTTTACTTCTGCCGGTTTCGCTAGTGCCTTGGCCATCTTGAATACAGTCGGCCCGCAATGCGTTAGGAATACCACCCGTTTCTTCCCGGTGGTGGCATCCTTCAAATTGTTGGTCTCCAGAAACATCTGGAAGCGATCCATATAGGAGTCCCAGTCTTCTTGCGCTGGGTCAAATGGAGCGGGTGGTATGACGCCGCCGGACATGGTTCCGCCGTTGTGCGTTTCAGCCACGTGCTTGGTTATCGTTCTTCGTCATTCAGTCAGCTCTGACGTCTCCACATCCCATCCTCGTCGCCAGTGTTAAGTTCTGAGCATGGGCGCTAAGAATGGAGACGAGCCGGTGACAGTGAACTTCAAACTCTTCATTAACATAGTGAAAACAGCTCAGCTCAACGGCTGAAATGGCCCCCTTTATATATGCAACTTAAGTATTTAACCAATGAAAACACAGGGAGCGCTAGCTCCATTAACCAATAGGAGAGGCTCGTTAATAGCCAATCAGATTCCCCTGAACGGACCAATCTGATGTCGCTATTATTGGCCAATCAGAAGTGCAGGGCCAGAACCCTGCACTTTCTTCAAGCTCTCAATAATCTTTATTAACACATTTATTCATTCAGAACAGAGACAGCCACACAGGGAGGGGTGTTGGTAGGGGCCCAGCACTCTCCTCTCCTCTCCTTGGCAGACTCCCCTGATAATCCACCGGGTACCTATGGGGACCCCCAGGGCTTCAGTGCTGGCATCCCAGGGAGTAGACCTAGAATGTGCTCCCCCTCAGAGACAGGCAGCCAGTCTGGTGCAGGGTGGGGCTTAAAGCAGTTAACCAGCCCCTTGGTATGAAGCTAGAAATATTGCAACCTTCTTTCCTTCCACCTCCCAAATTCATCCATATTTTTCACAAGCTACTGAGATGCTTTTAGACCGGCGAGCAGCCCAGGGGGTCAGCCTTGGAAGCCATGTTGCTTGGAAGCTTTGAGGCTGCCAGATTCAGTGCTTGGGAATTTGGGAGGGGGGGGATTTCTTAGAGAGGTGGGAGATTAGACTGAACAACATTCTTTCTCGGAGAGTCAAGGATAGGCTGCCCTGCACCTGGAGAGGAGTGTCCGGAGGAATGTCTCCAGTTCGGACGACGTTTGATTGGGCCATGGGATGGACTAATAGGTGCAAGGGATGGAGTTTTGATTTTCAATTACGAAGGGAAAATCCAGAACTCTCAGATTCAGGTTTTCCCGGATGTGCCAATATGACAACTCTAATAAAATGGAACTCTGAGAAAATGTTTGTCTTGGAGTTTAATGGTTTGGAGTTGGTGAGTTGGAACACTGACCCCATGCTTAAAAATAGAATTCTTTATTGGCCAAGTGTGATTGGACACACATGGAATTTGTCTTGGTGTAAATGCTCTCAGTGTGCACTCAAAGCAACAGAATAATAATAATAATAATAATAACAACAACAACAACAGGGGTTAAGTAGAGAAACTGAGAAGGATAGTAATAGTAATAGTAATAATAATACAGCCTTACTGCATGGATAGATATGCTTAGACATAAGACATTGTGGTGAGGATTAAGTGTCCACAGGGATAGCACGGGGAAAAAGTGCGGAAGGAGATACTTCTTCCCAGCTTCTTCACTCTATCCCCCTGAAAGCAACATCCCTTGGCCATCTTGAAGTTCAGGCCTGCTTCGTGTCCCTCAGAGGCCTTGCAGCCTCTTCCAGAGTCTCCCTCCCTCTGGTCACATCTGCCCATTGCAGCACAGCGGACAGTGGAGGTCTACTCCAGGTGCCCTCCCTGAAATGCCACCCCCTGGTTGGGCCTGCCTGGAAGGAGCCGCCTTTTCTGGGGCTGCTCCGACGCTCTGCCCAAGATCCAGCAGGACCCTAACCCTCCCTTTTGGCTTTCTGGAATCTCCATCAAGATTTGGCCCTTCACCAGGCTTGGGGGAAGAGTGGTGGAATCCTGTGAATGGCTGCAAGGAGTTTGGGAACATAGAATGCAGAAAAATAACTTTGGAAGGGACCTTGGAGGTCTTCTAGTCCAACCCCATGCTACAGCAGGAGAGCCTATACCATTCCAGACAATTGGCCGTCCCGTCTCTTCTTGAAAACCTCCAGATCTTCTGGAAAGAAGCCGTTACCGTTGGTGAATTGTTCTCACTATGAGGACATTTCTTCGCTCTTGGATGAGTTTCCATCCGTTGCTTCTTGTCCTGCCTTCAGCACCGTCAAAATGTTTTACTTCCGGTTCTGTGGGTGTGGCTTGGTGGGCGTGGCTAGGTGGGCATGGCTCTCTTTTTTTGGCAGCCACCACCCCACCCACCCATTTAGGGGGCCTTCCTGGGCCTCAGAGGAGTCTTAGAGGGGTGTTTTTGCTCTCCTAAGGCTCCTCTGGGGCTCAGGAAGGCCAAAAATTGGCGGGGGGCTGAGCCCCTCCCTCCCTTTTTGGCCTTCCTGGGCCGAATCCTGGCACAGCTGATCATATGAACAGCTGATTGTTGGGAGGGAAAAGAAAGAAATAGCTTAAGGGTCCAGCGTCAGGTGGGCAGGGCAAGTGAGCCAGGGCTACTGGGCGTCCAGTTCGGGGGGGGGCATGGCCAGCCAGAACTTACTACTGGTTCAGCAACCCACACCAAATCCTTACTAGTGGTTCATCCGAACCGGTTGAATACCACCACTGCTTCGGGGGCTTTGGAGAATAATTTGACCCCCTTTTCTCTGTGGCAGCCCCTCAAATTCCCTCAACTGTTCATCATATAATTTAGCTTCCAAGCCCTTAAATCATCTTTCTTGTTTTTGAGGTTGGTGGTTTTATTATTATGGCGAGCCACAATAGAGTTGTACTCTAGGAAACCTGTTGAGTAAAAAAAGGAAAGGTTTCACACCATTATCCTGTTCATGCAAGAATGATTAATACACTTTCTGCTTCCCCCCCCCCCCCCCAGAATATCAGAGATCTGCGATCGAAAAGAACATGGTAGTCAAAGTCATCATTGCTGGCCTTTCCTTTTCTTGTGTCATCATTATTGTGTTCATCACATGGCTAAGACCATGCAACTCCAGGTGTCTGCAGTGTCCAGGCATGTCTTTGTCCAGGACTGCTGAAGCAGCCCAGCCGAATCCAGAAAGCCCTCTTCCTCCACCAGAGCAGCCACCTGGATGAGAGAGGTGGGCCCAAGGAGCTGTGAGGAGGGGGCTTCCCATGTGAACAAAGTAATAAACATTCACACCGGTTCTTCCAAGGATCCCCACCTACCCTGGTGTCCTAACTCCAGTTTTTACTTTTCTGAAACATAACCCAGTCTGTTCTACTGAATATTATTATTATTATTATTATTATTATTATTATTATTATTATTATTATTATTATTATTATTATTATTATTATTAACAACAACAACTTGATTTATTAAACATGAAACTCAGTCAACTGAACATTCAAAAAGGCATCACAAATACCATTGACTGGTGCTAATGATGGATATGGGTTGCTGCCACGTCCTAGGTGTCAGTCAAGTACCTTCTTAAGATGTATGATGTTCCGGGATCGCAGTTTTTTTGCAGTTCTATTGGTGTTGTTGCAGGAAGTTGCAATTTTTTGATGTATTTTATAAAATTCTTGGTCATGGTACCAAGAGCCCCGATAACAATGGGTATCACTATTACATGTTTCATCCATAATTGTGTAGTTTCGATGACTAGGTTGCGATATTTTGTTATTTTTTCTAGTTATTTTTCTTCGACTCTGGCATCTCCTGGTACCACGATATCAATAAACTGTACATTTTGGTTTTCGATAACTGTGATATCTATCGTGTGTTCCAAATGACGATCCGTCTGTATTTGAAAGTTATTATTGTTGTTATTGTTATTATTATTCAGGAAAAAAAACTGTGTACACAGCAAATGAAATAACTATGCTAGATTTATTATCACAAATCACTAATTGAACATTTCCCAAGCATTTAGGACTGAGTGATGTATCGGTGGATTATGCGAGCAGATCCCAGTAAGGTGGCCTTCTGCAGCTGACCAATGGTGATTTGGTCAGCGCCAATTGTTTCTAAGTGCTTACCTAGGTCTTTAGGCACAGCAGCACCCAGTGTGCCAAGTACCCCTGGAACCACCTGCACTGGTCTATGCCAGAGTCTCTGCAGTTCGATTCTCAAGTCCTGATATCTGGTGACTTTTTCAAGTTGTTTCTTGTCGATTCTGCTGTCATCAGGTATGGCGATGTCGATGATCCACACTTTTTTCTTTTCCACAATTGTGACATCTGGGGTGTTGTGTTCCAAAATTTTGTCAGTCTGTATTAGGAAGTCCCACAGTAGTTTTGCATGCTCATTTTCGACCACTTTTTCAGGCTTATGATTCCACCAGTTCTTTGTTACAGGCAAGTGGTAGTTGCGACACAAGTTCCAATGGACCATCTGAACGACTGTGTTGTGATGTTGTTTGTAGTCAGTCTGAGCGATTGTCTTGCAACAGCTCAGTATGTGATCGATGGTTTCGTCCACTTCTTTGCAGAGTCTGCATTTGGGGTCATCAGCAGATTTTTCTATTCTGGCTTTGATTGCGTTTGTTCTGATGGCTTGTTCTAATTATAATTGTTGTTGTTATTACACAGTCAGCCAGATGTTCAGGCTGGGTTTGGCACTTTCGCCTGTCTATCGAGTTCTTACCAAGGACCTGGGATAGGGAAATCTGGTTGTTTGACAGTGTTACAGATCTCGTCGCAGGGTGGAAACTGTTCCAAGCAAAGGTGTCTTCTGCAATTGAGTGATGGAAAATTTGTCAATGCCGATGATGGTAGCCCCAGTTGTTTTGGGGCTGTACCCAAGGTGCCTATGACTATGGGTACTACCCTTGCTTGCCTTTGCCATAGTCGTTCCATTTCTATTTTAGGTCTTTGTATTTTGTTACCTTCTCTAGCAGTGCCTAATTTTATGACCTTTTTTGAAGTCAATTGCCATGGTCATTAAGCAAATGTGGCAGTCATTAAGCAAATCCATTGTCTGCCATTAGGTAGTTTTTTTTTTTTTGCCAGAAACCAGAAGTAAAATCCAGTTTCTGGGGAGGGGGGGGGCGGGAAATGTTGTAAATTGCCATCAGAGGATCAGAGAACAGTATAATTGGCCATAAATGGGACCAGATGCCGGTGCCCAAAATGTGATTGCATGACCATGGAATTTGAAACCCAGATCCTAAATCACCCAGGAGAGGTGCGTCCTAACTTTGAACAGTCACTTCCACAGCTGGTTGTAAGTCAGAACAGGATAATGGAGTTGGAAGGGACCTTGTGAGTCATCTAGTCCAACCCACCAAGGACTATCTGTATGAAATGACTTGGGGCTCCATGTGTTCCTCAGCTCTGTCCCCGCCAGGTGCCCACCAGCAACCTCCTGCTGTGGTAGGAAAGTCAGCCAGATGCCAAGCAGAGGGGATGGCGCCTGAGGACCCCCAAAGGCCCCCTGACACCCTCAGGGTGGCTGCAGCCCTGCGATCAGGCCTTGCAGTGCTTGGGAGAAGCAGCGGGTGGAAACTCGTCGGAGGCCCAACCTAGAGCAAATGGGAACAGTACGACAGGGATGGGGGAGACGCTGGTGCACTTACACACGCCCCCTTTCACAGACCTCTTAGGCATGGAGTGAGGTCCAAGGTAGACAGTTTAAGGTTAAACGTTTTGAGGTTTTGAGGATGTAACAACAGAGTCAGGGAGTGACTTCCAGGCATTTGCCACTCCGTTGCTGAAGTCGTATTTTCTGCAATCGAGTTTGGAGCGGTTTACTTTGAGTTTGTATCTGTTGTTTGCCCGTATGTTATTGCGGTTGAAGCTGAAACAGGTAGGACGTTGTAGCAGACAATTTTGTGTACTAAGCTTAGATCAAAATGCAGGTGGCGTAGTTCTAGATGGTCCAGGTCCAAAATTTTGAGCCTGGAGGTATTCTATTGCGAGCAGAGGACTGGAGGGCTCTTCCCGTGAAGTACCTCTGGACTTGTTCGATTGTATTAATATCTGTTATACACTGTGGATTCCAGGCTGATGAGCTGTATTCAAGAACTGGTCTGGCAAAGGTTTTGCATGCCCTAGTTTGCAGTTCGATGTTACCGGAGAAGAAACTTCGCAAAATTAGGTTAACAACTTTTCATGTCTTTTTGGTAATGCTGTTACAGTGAGCTCTGGGGCTTGGATCATTTGAAATGAATTAACACCTTAATGTTTCCAATTGCTACTTATGGCTGGGAAACCTGGACTCTGAAAAGAGCCAAAAGGAGAAGGGTGGGCACCTTGGAATCGCGATGCTGGAGGTGGCTCTTACACATCCCACAGACAGCGAAAATCACAAACAAAAACCAAACCTCACCCCAAATATCCCTGGAAGCCGAGATCGCTAAACAGGGGCTGCCTTACTTTGGTCGTGTCATGCAAGCTAACTCCCTTGAAAAGTCAGTCGTGCCGGGAACAACCAGTGGAAAAAGGAGAAGCCCCCCCCCAGTACCCACTAGCTGGACACTATAAAGGACAGCACCGTGATGGCCCTGGTGGATCTGAAGGAGGTGGTGTGGGTCAGAGGGGCCAGGAGAGGGCTGATCCATAGGGTGGATGCAGGCCTGGCTCGGCTTAATGGCTGACAACTAACCACAGTGTCAGGATTCCAGCAATCGTCCCAATTAAATCATGATTCTTGAGCCAAACTTCAAAAAACTGAGTTGAAAGGAGGCATTTGACATTTCTTTGGGGAGGGGGCATTTAAGCTTGTAGGTCTCAGAGGTCTTCATGCTTTCTGTTGTGGTCCACCGGCGGCCAGCAGAGCTGGTGGCAGATTTGGACAGTGAGGAGGTTGGGGAGGAACATGGACCAATCCTGGAGTCTGGGGAAGGCTCTGATGAGGGCTCTGCATTGGAGCAGAGATGGGGCCAGGGCCATCTGACGTTATCAGCTGAGATCAGTGGGGAAGAAGAACAGCCGGAGCCTGTTCCCAGGGTGTGCATGCACAGAGCTGCCAGAAGAAGGGAACAGTTAAGCAACAAGGGTCGACTCAGGAGAAAGTACAGGTGGACAGTGAATGCACCCTCCCCTAGGGAATAAAGAGGAGCGAAAGGGGAGGGGTGTTTGCAGGAGACAATTAGTCTGTTTAATTAGTGTGAAGATTTGTTCGTGACTCTCAGAGACTCCTTGCCAAGTATTTTCTTGTACAGCATTGAGCTTGGAAGCTATTGGCTTGGTAACTCTCCAAGCCTGATAAGGTCTGTGGTTGCAATTTGCCCTTGAAAGGCTGTTTGCCTGGACTTTGCTGGATGTGAATGAGAGGGATCCATATTGATAAGAAGGGGGGGGGGGTTGTTGGGACAAGTCTGCTTCAGGATTTGGTGAACCCCAAGTTTCCTCATTTGGGGTGGCTGTAAAGGGCAGAAAGGAACCCCCCTCGTGGGGGGCCATTGGGTGACACCCCCTCTCCACCACAGTAAAGTCCGTCTGCTCCATCCAGTGAAATAACTTGCAGCAGTTCCAGGTTTCTTTCTTTTCCTTTATTTTTTTTTCTAGAATATAAAACTACAAATTTCCCCAAGCGTCGTACAGAGAGAGCAAAGTTACAAGCAGCTTCAATTGGAGAGTAAGGAAGGGGAGGGGGTCCTTTGCCCCAGTCCTCTGGGGTTGGGGGGGCTGCAGAAACACTGGCGAGCTAGACGGGCCCGTAGAACTGCCGATAAGCTTCCTGGAAGCCGATGTGGTCGGCCAACTCATCGCAGGCAGGGCTGAGCTCACAGACCTCCCGCTGGGCCTCGAGGGGGTTCACGGCCACTTGGGGGGCAGCCCCGTAGCCACTGCGAAGGAAGCAACAGGGAGAGGGTGATTGGGGGAGGCCGGGGGGGGGGCTTTCGCTGGGACAGGGCTTGGTCACTCTGCGGTGGAAGGCAGGGAGGCAAGGAAACAAGTGGGTGGGTGCCCAGGGGGACACGGAGGGCTTGGCACCTGCTGGTGGGAGAGGACATCTTCTCTGCAGCCTCCCTCTCTTCTCTCTCTCTCTTCCTTTCTCTCTCTCTTCCTTTCTCTCTCTCTTCCTCTTCCTCTCTCTCTCTCTCTCTCTTTCTCTCTCTCTCTCTTCCTCTTCCTCTCTCTCTCTTTTCCTCTCTCTCTCTCTTTCTTCCCCCGCTCTCTCTTCCTCTCTCTCTCTCTTCCTCTCTCTCTCTTCCTCTCTCTCTCTTCCCCCTTTTTTTTCCTCTCTCTTCCTCTCTCTCTCTTCCTCTCTCTCTCTTCCTCTCTCTCTCTCCCCCTTTCTTCCTCTCTCTTCCCCCCCCTCTCTCTTCCTCTCTCTCTTCTTCTCTCTCTCTCTCTTCCTCTCTCTCTCTTCCTCTCTCTCTCTCTCTCTCTCTTCCTCTCTCTCTCTCCCCCTTTCTTCCTCTCTCTTCCCCCCTCTCTCTCTCTTCCTCTCTCTCTCTCTTCTTCTCTCTCTCTCTTCCTCTCTCTCTTCCTCTCTCTCTCTCTCTTCCTTTCTCTCTCTCTCTCTCTTCCTCTCTCTCTCTCCCCCTTTCTTCCTCTCTCTTCCCCCCTCTCTCTCTTCCCCCTCTTTCTTCCTCTCTCGCTTTTCCCCTCTCTCTCTCTTCCTCTCTCTCTTCCTCTCTCTCTCTTCTCCCCCCTTTCTTCCTCTCTCTTCCTCTCTCTCTCTCTCTCTCCTCTCTCTCTCTCTCTCTCTCACACACACACACACACACACACTCAGAGGCTTCCTCTGCTTATGGGGTGTGTGTGTGTCTGTGATATGACTCCAAAGAGCAGAGTTACTCTAGTTTGGCAAGTGGAACTTGAACACCCAGAATTAAGGTTTCCAAGTCTGAAGAATTCGGCCTCACAGCCTGGTTTGCTGGGTTCTTCCTTCCTGGGGCAGCCTATCCCCCTGCCCTGCCCTCCCCTCCCCAGCTCAACTCTGGCTCCAGTTCTCCATCTCTTCCTTCTAATATTTGAAGTGTTCCCACAAAGAGGAGGGGAGTCAAGGGATTCTCCAAAGCACCAGAAGGCAGGACAAGAACTAATGGCCAGAAGGTCATTAAAGGGAGAATCCAATGTCGAAGGAAGGAGGAATTTTCTGACAGCGAGAACAATTAATCAGCGGGACGCCTTGCCACCAGGAGTTGTGAAGGCTCCAACACTGGAAGCTTTTAAGAAGAGACCAGACAGCCACCTGTCTGAAATGGGGTTGGACTAGAAGACCTCCAGGGTCCCTTCTAACTCTGTTATTCTGTTTTGTGAGATAGATACATACATAGATAAGATAGATGACTGATGATAAATAGAGAGAGAGAGAGATGAGAGAGAGAGATGAGAGAGAGAGAGAGAGAGAGAGAGAGATATGATGGATGGATGGATAGATAGATAATGATGGATGGATGGATAGAAAGACAGACAGACAGACACAGACAGACAGACCAACAGACAGATAGATGATAGAGAGAGATGAGAGATAGAGAAAGATGAGAGAGAGAGATGATGGATAGACAGACAGACAGACAGACAGACAGATATGATGGATGGATGGATGGATGGATAGATAGATAGATAGATAGATAGATAGATAGACAGACAGATAGATAGATGATAGAGAGAGAGAGAGATGATAGATAGACAGAGAGAGAGAGAGAGATGAGAGAGAGAGAGAGAGAGAGATGATGGATGGATGGATGGATAGATGGATAGATAGATAGATAATGATGGATGGATGGATAGAAAGACAGACAGACAGACACAGACAGACAGACAGACAGATAGATGATAGAGAGAGATGAGAGATAGAGAAAGATGAGAGAGAGAGATGATGGATAGACAGACAGACAGACAGATATGATGGATGGATGGATGGATGGATGGATGGATAGATAGATAGATAGATAGATAGATAGATAGATAGATAGAAATGAGAGAGAGAGAGAGATGATGGATGGATAGATAGATAATGATGGATGGATGGATGGATGGATGGATAGAAAGACAGACAGACAGACACAGACAGACAGACCAACAGACAGATAGATGATAGAGAGAGATGAGAGATAGAGAAAGATGAGAGAGAGAGATGATGGATAGACAGACAGACAGACAGACAGACAGATATGATGGATGGATGGATAGATAGATAGATAGATAGACAGACAGATAGATAGATGATAGAGAGAGAGAGAGATGATAGATAGACAGAGAGAGAGAGAGAGAGAGATGAGAGAGAGAGAGAGAGAGAGAGATAATAGAGGGAGGGAGGGTGAGAAGATAGATAGCTAAGATAAAAGATCAGCTTTCCTCCCAGTTGTGGCTGCTCCATCACTGGAGGTTTTTAAGAAGAGACTGCATAGCTATTAGTCTCAAGTGGAATAGGGTCTCCTGCTTGAGCAGGGGGTAGGACTAGATGACCTCCAAGGTCCCTTCCAACTGTTCTGTTCCCACTCTCCTCCCCCCACCCCTTCCAAAACCAGCCTCTGCATCCCCTGGATTTCCTCCTAGACCGAAGGGCTCCCGATTCTTACCCTGGGTAAGAGGGAGATTTCTCTCCATTTTGTGGCCCCTGCCCTATCTCTTGAACCCAGCTGCTTCCAGAATCTCAGCCAAAGCTTCTTGCAAATGAGAGTCTGGCTTTTAACCAAGATTCCTTCTGGGCAGCAGACTAGACTAGATGGCCTCAAGGGGTCCTTCCACTCAAGGTTTCTGACGCCCCACCCAACCCCCAAACTGGGGCTTCTCGCAGCAATGTGGAAATGTCCATGGAGTCCAATTGCAGGGGGGTGGGGTGGGGGGGTTGTCTGGGAATTGAGGGGGTTGCAGACTGAATCCCCCTGGGAAATTGAGGGAGGGGAGGGGATGGGCCAGCCACCCCCTTTCCTGTACCTGTTGTAGTTCCTCTTCTGTCGCTTCACGATCTCAGCCCCCTCTCGCTTGGAGACAAAAGCTGCAGGGAAGGAGTGGGGAGTTTAGGACAGGGGAGGAAGGAGGGCAACTGGGAAACTCTTTGTTTCCAGCTGGGAGGGCTTTGTCCGATTCTAGTCCTCATGGGGTCCGCAGAAGGAAGAGGCGGGCCCGCTTCTTTTTAAATCCTCACTGCAGAGAGCAGTGCAAGAAAAGGGCACCCGGGGCCATTCCCCACCCAAGCCAGGTAGGGGGGCATCACCGCTGCTGTCCCGCCCTTCTCTCTCGCTCCAAACCTGGGCCAAAGGACGCCACCCCCGACTTGCAGGGCAGGGGCTGGGGCGGGGGGGGGATCTCTGCCTGGCATGGCTCCAGTAGAGGAGAAAACCCTCCCCCCCACCCAACGCCCTCCAAGGGGGCAGCGCCAGAATCTGCAAAGGTGCCAGCAGGTGCCCGGAGGCGCCTCAAAGGCTGCTCCCCTTCTGGGCCGGGTCGTAATGAAAGGCGCTCCGACTCACCTCCCGACTTGGCCGGCCCGTCGGTTCTCCGGGCATGATCGACTTCTGCAAAAGCGGAGGGAGGGGAAGTCGGCTCAGCCTTGTCCTGGGGGGCGGGGGGGGAGGGCTGGCTGGGTTTGGAGAAGGGGAGCCCGAGGGGTCAAGGAGGGAAGGGCGCTGCCGCGGGGGGACGGAAGCCCCTCTCCTGCCCTCCCCAAGCGGCTCTCCTCATCTCAGAGACCCCCTCGGCTCTGCTGCCCACCGTCCCCCTTACCTGGCCGGGCGAGGCTGAGTGCGGCCAGGGCGCAGAGAGCGGCCAGCAGAAGGGCGTTCATGGCGAGGTCTTGGGATGCTCCGGCCGGGTCTCTGGCCTCGGCTGCCCGGCATCCCCCCGCTTTATCCTCGCCCAGCCCTCCGGGGGCGTTGCGGGAAAGCTGCCAGGCTCCGGGGCCAGGGGAGGCGGGGAAAGGCGCGGAGTTTGGGGGGGGGGGCTCTGGCGGAGCTCCGAGCCCTTGGTGGGATGGTGGCCTCCTTCCAGGTGGGGTGTAAGGGGAGGCGAACAGTTCAGGGAGTTTTCACGGCAGCATCTTTGGAGGGAAAGGCAGAGGTCAGCTTGGATGTTGTCTGGGCTCTTTCCAGACTCGTCCTAAAGTTGCAAAAATGGAGAAAAACTTGGCAACTTTTCAAGACTTGGGGACTTCAACTCCCAGATTCCCCCCAGCCAGCATGGCTGCCTGGAGATTTCTGCGAGTTGAAGTCCCCATGGCTTAAAGCAGGGGTGTCCAACTTTGGCAACTTTTAAGACTTGTGGACTTCAACTCCCAGAATTCCTCAGCCAGCTGGAGTTGAAGTCCACAAGTCTTAAAAGTTGCCAAGGTTGGACACCCCTGGCTTAAAGGTTGCCCAGATTGGGGACTTCTGGACTTGAGCATCACCCAAGAGACACACCTGGGTTCGACTGAAGCCTCCCGAAAATGTGTGCGGCAGTGACGGAGCTTCCATTCTGCCCTCTTGACTGTATCCTGAGGGTGCCCTCTGGGCTAGGAAGGTGGCCGGGGATGGGTGGCAGGCCAGGTCCCCCGCATGTCCACCTGCCTTGCAAGGCCCAGGTTGCCCCTTTGGCTCCATGGCTTTCCTGCCCAAAGATCAGAGGTTGCTCTGCCTCTCCAGGGACTGGCGCCCTTCCGGCCTTGCCAAGGGGCAGAGGCTGCACTCTCAGGGCCGCTCCGTTCCGAAAGCTGAAGCGTTCCAACTCAGGGTGACTTTTAGGGCACTAAGTTGGGGGATTTCTAACGTCGATGATGACCTTATCGACCAACATTTTATTATTTTACTGTCTGGATTTAGGCATTGCTATAATTTCATTCTGTGTGCCCTTTTAGTTTTTTGGTATCATTTTTTTAAAGAATTGGTCTCAGGAAAAGAAACGAAAAAACCAAATTTCCTTTTAAATTGCTGCTTTTATTTTATTGCACATCTTGATTGATTGATGTGGTACCCAAAAGATTTTGCCCATCCTGGTTCTTCAGGCACCCATCATTCCTGTAATGGCATCTCAAATGGCCATCTAAACTTACTTTCCTTCCTTCCTTCCTTTTACTTTCTTTTTTTCTTTCTCTCTCTCTCTTCTTCCTTCCTTCCTTATTAAAATGTTGTGCCACACATCTACAAGGTGACTCTGGGTGACTTAAGTTATAAACGAAATAAAAATAATTAAAACACCTTAAAACCATGCAGATTAAAATATTATTTTAAAAAACCTGACTAGAACCCAAACCGAGAGACAGGCAGCAGTTCCCTCCTCTGATGGCAGAATGGGGAGCCTGTTAGCAAGGCAGAAACCTGGAAAGGAAAGGTGGTCTCTGAGGCAACCTTCTCTTACAATTGTTCATTTAGTGACCATCCAGAGTTACACTGAAAAAAATGACTTCTGGCCATTTTTCACACTTAAAGCCGTTGCAGCCTCCCCTGTGGCCGTGGAATGGAACTTCTCACCCCTTGGCAACTGGCTCATATTACGACGGCCAGTGTCAGCTGGGCCCATGTGATTCTCTTTTGTGACCTTCTGACAAGCAGAGTTAACGGGGGGGGGGGTGCACGAATTCACTTAACAACCGTGTTACTAACTTAACAGCTGCAGTGATTCACTTAACAACAGTGGCAAGAAAGGTCCTAAAATTCTTCCCTTACAAAATGCCTCGCTTAGCAACACAAATGTTGGCCTCCATGGAGGGCAAGGACTGCTGGGGTCAACCTCCAGGAATCCTTGTTCTGCATGTCTTTCTGGCTGCCATAGAAATGGGGGGGGGGAGATGAATTGAGCTGGGGGGGACAAGTGTGCTGAAGGCTTGAGAAGGTGAGCTATAAAACTTGAGAAAACTTTCTTGGCTCTGCTTACTGCACAGCTGTGGCTTCTTATCTATTCAGGCCAAGGCCGACCGTCCTGGCGAGCCAGAGGTCTGAAACACGACCTGAAGATGCTCCACATGACATTATGCACGTCTCAGACTGGATGGCCAGTTTGAACTTCTGGGGGGAGGAGGACACACACATTGCCATAACTGTATTTTCACGCCGAATGCCTCACATCTTGAATTCTTCTGATGCTACCACTTTGAAGTCCTTTCCTCCATAACAATGGAGTCTAAGGGTTTCTTTCTTGGATTTTGAACGGAGCCTCACCTGACAGCTGGTGCTCGGTTCTCTGGACCAAAACTGGTTAAACTGGCCGGTTTCCATCTTTCCTCCCACTTGGAAGCCACGGTGGTTACCGTCAGACGGACAGCGCAGAGTGCAGCCCCTGCACCTGGCTGGCTCGTTTCAGGGTGGCACAGGTTTTCATGGGACGGGGACCCAGAGGAAGGGGACTGGCCTTTGGCCCAAGAACTCTGGACAGGAGTGAGGTCAGGAGAGGGAAAGGCCCTGGGGCTGTAATTACCAGCAATTACCCGCAGGGTTTGTGCAGATCGGGTCTGGGCCAAAGTGAGGGAAGCCTGTGATTTTAGTCGTCCTCCCCCACCAGGCATCCTGTTTGGGGCAGCCGCAAGGCTGAACTTGAGCCCTGGGACCGCTTCCAGATCCGGGGAGAGGAAACTGTGGGGCTCCCTTGCATCAGACACCCAGCCCCGGCCAGTGCCGAGTCGTCGCTCTGAATGCCACATGGGCCTGTTTTCCTCCGCTTCAAGCCTGGGCAGTGCCCGAGAGAGAAAGAATAATGACAGGCTGGGCTTTGACAGCTGGAAGTTACTCATTCCCCAAATGCAGGGCTTCTTTGGGGGGGACCTCCCATTCACCCCAGGGCCTCTGGCCGAGTTGCAAGGCGCAAAACACAACCTGAGATGTAAAACGATGAATTTCCTGGCCCCGCTTTATCCTGCCTAGCAAGCGGGGGCCAAGCCAGCCAAATACCAGGGCCGGTCTGAGCCTCCATCCACCCCACACGTCCCTCGAGACAGACGTGGCACCGAGAGCAGCCACTCTTCCCCTCCCAGCCTGGAAGATGCTCAAAACTCCAAAACAACAATTTGGTACAAGTTCAGCTGTCCTAATGAAGGTGGCTGCCTTCGCAGCCCGGGAACGGAAATGTAAACCGCTCTGGATGATTGGGAGCAGAAGGTAGTGATTTCAACAAAATGTAATCAAGTAGCCGAGCTAACACAGGAGAGGCTCCAACACGCAACTGAAGAAGCCTGAAAGAACCTTAAACGTCCGATGCTGATGGCTCAAGTGGTCACCAGACTTGACCCCAAGAGGCCTTGGGTGCAGAGTACAGAATAAGAGTTGGAAGGGGCCTTGGTGGGCCTCTAGTCCAGGGGTCGCCAACCTTTTGGACCTTGGGGACCACCAATTTTAAATCCAGGGGGCCACTAATATGAATTTTGGCCAATAGTGGCTTGCTGATGTTGGTGGGAGAGAAGAGAGATCTGATCTAACCTCTCCCTCCCTCCCTTTTTCTCCCTCACACACACAAAAACACAGAGGCAGGGGTGGGATTCAAATTTCTTAACCAATTCTTGGGCACGGCCTAATTTGTCGGTATGGCTTAGTGGTCATGTGACTGGCTGGACGTGGCTTGTATGTAAATACGATAAATGTTTATGTCAATATTGAATTTTTTATAAAGAAACAAACTTTTACCCCAAATCAGGCAAAGCAGGCAGGCAGATGGAGTTCCTCAGAATCAGAGGTTTACTTAGAGATCTGTGTTTCTGCCATCGGCTACCTGAGTCTACAACTGACAAATAGAAGCTTCAGTCCTAAGGGAGGTTTGGCTCTGCTTAAAGATTAGCTAGAAAGCAAGAAATCCAACCTTTTCCTGCTTTCTAGCTAATCTAAATCTCCTGGCACAGCAGAACAGATGATGATCGGGGGGGGGGAAGAAAATAGCAATTTAGCAGGCAAGTTTTGCTGGGTAAGGAGTGGGCCACGTGTTCCCATGCAGCCTGGATTAATTGCTTTTGGAGGGGGGGTTGCTCTGGGGGTGGGGGGGCATTTCTCTGTGGACCACCCAAATTTTCTCCACCGGTTGGCGACCACTGCTCTAGTGCAGCCCCTCCTCAGGCAGGAAACCCTATATAGTGATGGTCAACCTTTTCAGCACCAAGGGCCCAAAGCGTGTGCATCCCAAAAGTGCAATACGCACGTATCTCCAAGCATGCGCATGCATCTCCCATGTATGCACGCACATCTCTATGCATGCACCCTCCCCCTGCACACGTGCAGCAGAACTGAGCTGGGGCGATGGCTCGTATGCCCAGAGAGGGTTTGCCATCACAGCTTTCAACCATCAGACAAACGGCTGTCAGTTTCTTCTTAAAAGCCACCGGTGACGGAGCACCCAGAGCTTCTGGAAAGAAGCTGTTCCAGATTGTCCCGTTCCAAGTTTCTCCTTAGTTCTAGGTTGCTTCTCTCCTTGTTTCCATCCACTGCTTCATCTTCTGCCTTCAGGACAGGCAAGACTGTTCCGCTCTTGTACAGGTTTACCACCTGGTGGCTATTCATTATATTGAAATAAAAATATAGGCGGCTGCAACTTATAGCCATGGAGATTTCCCAAGGAAGGAGACAATTGTTTGCACATTTTATAGAGCTGTGGTTGCCAGGACTTTGGGATCCAAGTTCATTCAACATTTAGCAGCTACGTGCAAACGTGCTGGCTGCATTAACTGCAGTTCATCTTTTTAGGGCTTAGCAGGCAGATAATCCTTACCACTCACAATATGTAAGAACATTATTGATTTGGTAGTCCTCAAATGTGAGGATCTGACACCAAAATATAGGTTGGTGAGGAAACTGGAGGAAAGGGAGATGCAAAATATGAACTAGGAGAGCTTGAAAACAGAGAAATCTCCAGATAATATAACATATTGCTAAATTTGGGATCTCCAGCTAAACTGGAAGAGGTGAGCAGTATTCCACAGGGCTGTTAGCGAGGAACTTCAATCTGCTGTAGGTCAATTTTAGATAACATTGTAAAAAAAGGTATGAAAATATCCTAAGAAAAATGAAATAAGTTATAACATGAATTGGAATTGGATAAGATAAATGTACTATTTAATACTAAGGTTAATGTGATATGAAGTTAAACAAACAAAATGAATAGGTAACTATGCTCATGTTTGTGCTGAGATGTGAAATCTGGAACCATATTGCTTGCCAAATGAGGATTTTTTTATTTAAAAAGGGAAAAAAATGAGGAGGAAATTGAATAATGAAATGACTAGGTATGTTTAACTGACACGATGGTTGGCACTAGGAGAGAGTATTGAAATGTTGCAAATAAGCAATGAAGGATTTTGATTTAATGTGAATATGTGCATTAAGAGATAGGACTGGTATTAAGTTTACCTATACTAAAATGTACACTGATGCCACTGTTAATGCATTGTTGTGTATGTGTACATTGAAATAAAAAAACCCGATTATAAAAATAAAAAAAATCTGCTGTAGGAATGCTTCCTTCAAGAGAAGCAACATCAACTTGCTTTTTCAGCGAGGCCTCAACAGCTCCCCGACTGCTAGAAGCCCAGCCAGAGAAAGAGGCGGCAAGAGCCTTTTGGGGCATCTCCCACCGGCCCCAGGAAGCCCCGCGTGGGCCTGCCAGCGATTCTGCCTTGGCGTCTCGTGTTACGGACATCAGGACCTCAGGGCTTTGTTTACGGAGTCCTGAGCTGGGTCGGCCTCCCTCCCAAACCCGTTTCTTCCGATCAAAAGCAGATGTTTGGAGGGCAACAGAGTCTGCGCCAGTCTTGGGCCGCCTTGCTGGCTCCAAGAGCTCTGTGCATCGAAGCAAAACAGGCCACACGTTTAGGACCCAGAACCAGAAGCTCTTGGGAGATTTGTCCCTGGGGGTGTTCCTCTCCCATGAATCCAACAAGCCCCTCAGTCGCCTGAAATTGTGAGCCAGACAGCAAATAAATTGGATAGATAATAACATAAATAACCCCGAAGAGCTGCATGAAGGACTCTGCAGAAGAGGCAGGTGTCTTTTTTAAAGAAGAAGAAACTAGGCAGCCTGTGATCTGAGATAGTATAGGTTCTCCTGCTTGAGCAGGGGGCTAGATTAGAAGACCTCCAAGGTCCCTTCCAGCTCTATTCTATTCTAATTAATTCTATAAGGTCTTCTCCTAGCAAAATCTCTTCCATGCTTCCCAGACCAAAAAAGGGTCAGTAAAAGCCAGGCCTCCTTTTTCACATGGCTAAAGTTTGAAGAAAAGGCGAGAAAAGATGACCAGGAATCTAAAAATAAAAGCTCATCAAGGCGTTGAAAAAGCTGGTTGAACCCTGAGAGAAAGACGGCTGAGGGTGAGAAGAACCTCTTCGGAGGTCAGAAAAGATGCTGAAGAACGAAAGGGAGTTTGGAGACCACCTAGCCCAGTATTTTTTTCAACAACTTTAAGAGGTCCAAACTTCAACCAGAAACATGAATCTAGATGCAATCTCCAAAGGGACACTCGTTGTCTGATCGTATGATTTGCTTGTCCTCCTACGCCTGTATTTGTGTAAGTCCATGGCTGTCAAACCAGAGAGCTTGCAGAATGAATGTTCTGAGGGGAAGGAATACAAAGCAGGAGCCGTAATAGTGGAATAAAAACAAGGACATCGTCACATGCACCCCACCCCATAGTCAAGCCAAGAGGGAAGGGCTGCTCTGGAAACCTGGCAGAAAATCCCCAGGCTCACTGTGTGGCTGAGGTCTCCCTCACATCCTCACCCCCCAAAAAGCAGTCGGGTCTCCTCAGGAGACGTCATCCAAGTTCTCCATCATCTTCCGGCCATCGACAGCAGTTCCCTGAAAGGAGAGCAAGGAGAGAGTAAGTCCATTGCCAGAAGCAGCCTTTCAGTAAGAGGAAGCAGCCTCTCCCACTCTCTGCGACGTTGAGGGTTGGGCTTCAACTCCCAGAATCCCCCAGCCACCGTGTGCTACGTCCCCTCTTCTGGAAGTCACTGAGGTTAAGGCTCAGGAGGCCCTGCAGAGAAAAGAGGGGCTGGGATGTCTTTTCAGAAGAAGAGTTGGAAGGGACCTCAGAGGTCTTCTAGTCCTTCCCTCCAATCCCCTTTCAGATCAACGGCGGTTCCGTCTCTTCTTAAAAACCTCCAGTGATGGAGCACCCACAACTTCTGAAGGCAAGCAGTCCCACTAGTTAATGGTTCTGACTGTCAGGAGGTTCCTCCTTAATTCCAGGTTGGGTGATGATCCAAGGTGGGATACAAGACCAATAAAGTCACAAAAAACAGGCAAAGTCCCTTTAATTCCTTCCACTTGGCTTCAAAGCTCCAATTATCATTGACTGGAGAAAAAAATTCCCCCACAAACAGTTACGAAAAGGAGGAAATGCCGTCCAAGCTAAAAATACCTATAAATTATAAATAGGAAAAAACCACACAA
Source organism: Hydrophis major (assembly GCA_033807585.1). Taxonomy (NCBI): domain Eukaryota; kingdom Metazoa; phylum Chordata; class Lepidosauria; order Squamata; family Elapidae; genus Hydrophis; species Hydrophis major. The sequence continues at coordinate 95,497,256 of CM066333.1, read as the reverse complement.
ACCACACTGAAGCAGTTAATGAGACCAGGCAGGATAAGGGCTTGAAGACGTCCACAGATATCGAAATACACACACACACACACACACACACACACTGGGAAGGACGCCAGAACTCAGATAAGAACTGACAGACTATATTTTCACGCTTTGCTTCCAGCACTGGGCCATGCGTAGTTTGTCCTTTTAAACAGTCCTCACAGTTGCAGTCCATGAAGGGGATCAAGGCCCTTTCCTCCCCGTAAACCATGCCATTCACATTTCTCCCTTATCCACTACTCCCTGCGTGCCCTAGGATGAAGAGGGGGTGGGCCTGGGTCTTCCTCTGAATGCCCAGCTGGACTGTGCCCTTCCCCAGTTTCCTGCATGGCCTCCGGAGCCACACTCCCACTCCCTGTCTGCTGTTCCTCCTCTCCCTCAGAGTCAGATTCTAAAGGGGCCTGACAGGTTACTTCTCTCCTTGACTAGCTTCCACCCGTTGCTTCTTGTCCCGCCTTCAGGTGAAGCCTTGCAGGGGACTTTCCAGGATCAGTCAGAGGTCCTTCCCTGGGAAATCCTGCTGCCACCCTCAGCAGTGAGAGGTCCCAATACCAACAGCTAGTCCTTGATTTACGACCATTCGCTTAGTAACCTTTCAAAATTACAATTGTGTTGAAAAAAAAGGGACATGAGGAGTCCTTGCACTTTTGACCATGGCTGTGGCCTGTGGTCGCCAGATCACAACAGGCACACAGGGCAACCAGTGGGTATCTATGGTGGCTGCAATGTCCCAGGATCACCATTGGCAACTTCTCCAGTTTGACAAAGTCAATAGAAAAGCCAGCAAGTCATGGTCACGTGATGTCTCACTTAATGACTGTGGCCAAAGGGCTTCAAAATTGGGCGTGGTCATGCCATGCCTCACTTAATGACTGCACCACTTAACATGTTTTCCGGGCCCCGCTGTGGTCGTAAGTCAAAGACTGCCCGCACTGAGATGTGCTTGCATTCTGCCGCCCTCGCTGGAGGACACTAGAGCAGGTCTGAGGGAAGGAAGCACCCTGTGTGGCAACCTGAGCAACTTTAAGACCTGTGGATTTCAACGCCCAGCTGGCTGAAGGATCCTAGGAGTTGAAGTCTTGGGGTCTTAATGTTGCTAAGCTTGGACACCCCCTGCACTACGGGCAACCTGATCTCCTCTGCTACTTTGAAAAAAAAAAAAAGCCCATTTTTTAATTGAGAAAACTGTTTAATTTTTGTTCTTCCTCAGTTTGGGATCTGGATTAGGATCCCCACTTTTGGTTCGTCTGGCTGTAGATAGTCCTTGACTTATGACTCCAAAACTGAGCCCAAAATTTCCTTTGCTAAGTAAGGGAGTTGGTCGGTGACTTTCGCTCCGTTTTATGACCTTTTTTGCCACCATCGCTAAGCGGATCTGGCTTCCCCCATTGACTCTGCTGGTCTGAAGACAGCTGGGAAGGATACCAACGGTGACCCCGGGACCCATCAAGGCAGACATGCAGGCCAGTTGCCAAGCGCCCAAGTTTTGATCAAATGATGGTCCTAAAGAGTAAAAACCGTTTGCAAGTCACCTTTTTCAGTTATCACTGCACTTCAAAAGATCACTAAAGGAATGGATAAAAGTCGAGGAACCCCACCTGCATTTCAAGGGCCCACTGGATACTCCAGCTCTAACCACGATCCCTTTGAATTGCCCGGCCCCGGCTGCATGCCAAGGCGACCCCCACCTGCCACTCTTCCTTCTGCCGGCGGATCTGTTCCTGCAGCTCTGCAATCCTCTGCCGGCCGGCCAACACAGTGGCGGCCAGCTGCGAGTTGCGCTCCTGCTTTTCCTGGAGGGATTTTTGGAGGAATTTGCGCTGCTTCAGAAGGTAGGGCACGACTGCCCCACGGACGTCTTCCTCGGGGATGCCAGTGGGGCGCCTGGATTCAGAGAGAAGGTACACATCAGGAGTCCTGCCCCGAGGCCATCCACTCTCTTGGCAGGAGAAGACACTGTACAAGCTCCCACCCCGCATTCTGCAGTGGGGCCAGGCCACCCTTCCACAGTTAACCCAGGGCGTTGCTGGACTGAGATGCGTGACCCCAGCCGTCCCAAAGCAAGAAGGGCCTGTGAAGGGAGACTGCAGGCTGCAGAGTGAATCCCGGGAATGCTGCTGCGTGTGAAGGAGCCTTACCAGGCAGGGCCCCCCTTGTCCTTGGCTTCTCTCTCCAGCTTATCCAGGGACTTGAGGAGCACCGGCAGGTTCCCTTCCTCCTTGAGGGCCTGGATCTCTTCCTGCGGAGACAGAGGCAGTCTAGGGGTGTGTGGCAGGAAGACCGCCTGGGCTGCCTTGCAAAAGGTTGGCAGCCAGAGAATGGCGCCAGGTTAGAAAGTGAGAGAGCAGGAGTTCTAGTTCTGCCTTAGGCATGAAAGCCAGCTAGGACAGTTTGGGCCAGTTCTTCTCCTTCCGCCCAGCCAAGGGCTGTGGTGAGAAACAGAGGGGGAAGCCGTTGTCTGTAAACCTAATAAAGGCAGCATATGAATAAATCCATAGAAATTTAAAATCAGAGTACGGTTCTATAATGCAGCCAACGGGAGCGCTGTAAATGCTTGGCGAAGCATGGATCAAATGGGTGAAATGGGCCACATGAAGGAAGCGGCAAGCACACAGGCCGTTTCCCCAGGGGAGACAGCCTGCTTCAAGTGAAAACATTTATCCACTGCAATCAAAGGATTCCTGGGGCTCATCCAGTGCACAAAAATGCACACAGAAAAACATTAGCAACTAGAAACAAAGCATAGAACAAAATATAATAAGCGCAACAAAAGTATAAAAAATAAAACCAATAAATACACGAATAAAAGGGATCAAAACTCAAATGCTTTTCTGAGTAATTCAGTTCTGAGCTGTTGAGGAAATGCTGCTAAAGGGAGGGCTTCCTATTTCTCAAAGAGAACAGCAGGAACAGCAAAGCAGAAGAAGCTTCTAGCTCCTTAACCTCTGAAAAATAAGCTTTCAATAAACTGTCCAATTTTTTTCCCCCAAAGGTAGAAAGAATGTTGATTTTCCAATTGACAGAACATGCAATTTTCTCAAATAATTTGTGGTATTCCTAGAATATAAAAATATATTTCTTCAGATCATAGTAAGTTCCAAGTAGTATAATTTAATACAATATACATGTCTTTAAAAACCAAAGTTTTCCCAGTAATTCTGTTAGCATATAACATTGCTCCAAAAGGAACATTGACAATATGAGTTGAAGTTCCCTCAATTTTCTTCCAATGCCAACACAAATAATTATCAATTAATCCTTTCCAAAATTTTCTAGATGGTATCCTATAAGTATGAAAAACAATATTTTGGAAGATTAATTTCAACTTTAAATCACCACATCTAAACTTAATATTCTTCAAGACTTGAGTCTATTGGTTTGGAACGACTGGAAATTGCAGTTTTTGATTCCAAAATTCTTGCATATTTGTTTTTGATGTTTTGAACACTTCCTTTAACCTTTCACAAAACATGCAAGTAGATTTAGATTCTAAAATTGAAGTGTTCTGCATTAATAATCCGGTACTTTATTTATTTATTTGATTTATATTGCCGCCTATTCGCCCATGGCGAGAAGGTGCTAAAGCATTGGCTCCATATTATATTGTCAAAACACATTTTAACTGAATTGATGGTTTAAAGAGAGCTGTATTTGCTGAGAATTTTTAAAGTTATAATTAAGCAACAATGGAGCAAGTGTAATTACATTGTTTTGCACCCATTCTTTCCAGAAAAAAAAAGTTTTACCATCAATTTTAAGAGTAGAGTTATTCTAGATTTAAGTATTAATCAAATGAAATCTCTCACTTAATAGGGCCCAAATACAGCTTAGTACTAGCAAAGTTGGAAACTTTAAATTAGTCCTGGTAAACTCTATACTTAAGAATGCCATGATTTAAATGGGTAAAATAGCTTTCAAAACTAGCCTGTTTGTAAAAAAAAAAACAACATTTTAATAAAAGATTTCCTAAAATGTAAGCCCAATGATATTTCTGAAAGATCAGATTAAAACCACAGTCTGGATGATTATGGAGGCAGAGCAGCGGTTAAGATGCTGGGCTTGTTGACTGGAAAGCCGGCAGCCCTGGTTTGAGACAGGAGCGCCACACCGTGGGGTGAGATCCCATCTTCCCCCTACTCCTGCCAACCTACCAGTTCGAATGCATGCAAGTATGCAAACAGGTACCACTATAGCGGGAAGGAAACAGAGCTCCATGAGGTCATGCTGGCCACATGACTGCGGAAATGTCCAGGCAGCGCTGGCTCAATAGCCTTGAAAGGGAGATGAGCAGCGCCCCCTAGAGTCAGCAACGATTAGCAGAGTAAAATCTGCAGTGACTACCCAATTGCAAAATTAACAGCTTTTATGGTTCCTTTTTTTCATTAATTTTATGGTTCCTTCTTTTCATTAAACTAGACATTCCCAATTCCTGCAACATTCTTTGTCATGTTTTAGTCTTCAGTCCCCTAATCATTTTTTTTGTAAATTGAGAATATTTGCTTTTAACTAACTACTGGCCACCCTGAAAAAAAGAAGGAAATTACAGTGAGTAATTTCATGTCCATGTTCTGAGACTTACCTGTACAGAATTTTGCAGATGGGATATGAACTGATTATAAATACATTTTGTGAATTCAGGATGGGCTTTGTAGAGGCAGCTGTAGCACTTGGAGAAAAGGTGACATCTAGGGACAAAAAAAGGGAAGCTACCAATCAGGTTTATAAAACACAAAATATTCCTTTTCAGGAATAATGCTAAACCTCACTTGCTGGTTGAAGTCTACTTGGTGGCCAACATCCCCTCTACCTTTCTTATATGCAAAGTCAACCCATAGTTGAAAACCTCCTGAAGAACAAAACTTGTTTGGGGTTTACCAATATCTACTCTGGTAGCACCTTTTCCAAATGACACATCTGAGTTTTTTGTGAGCTGCTAATAACCATCTGATGCATGGAGCAGATGAGCCAAACATCGCCAAATTCTTCAGCTCATAGGCCAAATCCACGCCAAATCTGTTCTAAACATCTGGCTGACTGTACAATCAACCCTAATAACAACAAAATTCACTGTAATATCCCAAAGGTGCTTTTTCAGGAAGCAACTGGAGATTCTTGGTTTTTTTTCTTTTGAAGACGTTTCACTTCTCATCCAAGAAGCTTCTTCAGCTCTGACTGGATGGTGGGGAATGGAAGAATTTCTATTCCTTGCAGACAGCTGGTCATTTGCATCCTTTCAGAGTCCTTGAGGCCACTTGGAGGTTTGTCTGTGTCCTTAAGGGTTACCTGAGTGATGCAAATGGTTCCTGTAGTCTGCAGTTTTTTTTCCTCTGGAAATCCATTCCTGCTCCCACACCATTCCAAGGGTGTCCACCCCAAATTGTATAGCTAAAAGTCTGCAGAGCTTCTCAGTCATCATCCAGGTCCTGATTGTCCCACAGGTGCTTTTTTCAGGAGCACCTTTGGAACAACCAGGACCTGGATGGGGACCGAGAAGCTCTTACAGACACACAACTCTTGAAATGACATTTTGACATGAATCCATCTAACCTTTGTTCTTTGCATCTGTTAAAGAAGTTGCTTGTCCTATTTTATTAAGGAGGGAAGTCGTTTGTTAGGAATTCATTTCTGTAAGAGAATCGTATCCTTTTCTCTCTGGTTTCTCCCCTCTGCAATTTGCTTCAGAGCTAGACACATCCTGGGAGACAATTCCCATGAACATCCTGCTCCATAGCCTAGGAGCACGAGCACACAAGGGATACGGTGTAAAATAACCAAGTATGGGCAGAGCACGGACAAAGAATGCTCCACGGATAAGGAAGGGGAGGGCAAGATGTTGCCCACATTAATGACGGACTTTTTGTCTCTGAGTGCAAAATGCATATAATACTGAGCCCCTCTGGCAGGGTGTGGTTATTCCTTACAGGCATGTTTGTCTGTATGTTTTGGACATAATATTCACCCAGACATCTCCAAACTGTTTGCTGGGACTTACACTCTAATGCAGGGGTGTCCAACCTTGGCAACTTTAAGACTTGTGGACTTCAACTCCCAGAATTCCTCAGCCAGCTGGCTGAGGAATTCTGGGAGTTGAAGTCCACAAGTCTTAAAGTTGCCAAGTGGACACCCCTGCTCTAATGATAAATGTATTAAGAAACTCAAACTCCAATCGAAGTCCAGCATCTGCTGCTGCTTGACCACCATCTGGCCACTTGCTGCCAATCAACCCCCCATCATTTACTGACACACACACCCCCATGCTCCCACTGACACTTGGAGGTCGATTGGGACCCCCTTGGAGAGCCCTGGCTAGACTGAGCTGGCTGGGGAATTCTGGGAATTGAAGTCCGCGGGGCTTCAAGCAGGAGGGGAGCGTGGGGGGGGGGAAATAATCCCACTCGTTACGTCATTCCTTTAAAGCAGGGGGTGGGGGGACTATGGCAACGTGAGGACCTGCGGACTACAACTCCCAGAATTCCTGAGCCAGCAAAGCTGTTGTAGTCCGCAGGTCCTCAAGTTTCCCAACCGCCGACTCCAAAACCCATCATGCCCCGGCTCTCTCACCCTCCAGCGTCCAGCGCCTGCAGGAACTGATTGATCGTGTAGTCCAGGATCTGCTCGCGGCCCATTTTATCCAGAGGGGCCCCGGCTGGAGCGCCGCTTCCTTCCTCCTTCGGCGCAACCGCCGCCGCCATCTTCTTCCCGCCAAAAGCAACGGATCTAAACCTGACAACGCCCCGCCCAGTCGCGGCCACGCGGCCCCTGATTGGTGTCCGCCGGCCCGGCTGGCCCGCATGCAACGATCAGCCCCGCCCCTCGCTTAAAGCAGAAACGGCGCCGCATTTGGCCGCTGAGGAATTGTGGGAATTGAAGTCCGCCGCCTTCCAGTGGCCATGATTTGGAAGCTGCTGCGAACTAGGTTACCTTACAAGCCAACATGCCATGCCCATGCTCGCCAGCTGGGAGTTAATGCAATGCCCCGCCACACTCACGATTTCTCATTTATTAACAAGAGGGTTGCATAAACAAGGGGCTGTGCTCTTATTACTGATCATTGCACTATCTTCTTTACTTCCCTTTTTATAAATACACTCCTTTCTCTTGCTTTGCCTGTATATCGAATACTTTTGTACTAGAGACAAATTCCTCGTGTGTCTCATCCCATTTAGCTAAATAAAGTATTCAGTTCAACTCAAAACTTCCATTTTTTTGTATTGGGGGTCCTGGTACTATTTGGATAATATCTGATCTGGAACAGAGATTACCTTAATACTTTCCAAATTCAAGTTTTCCTCCTATAACAAATGCTCAGAAATGCTATGTGTGTGGAAGTAGTTGTTACTGGTACGAGAACATTTTGTTCTCCACATGTTCTGGAGAAATAGCTTGGTCACTCAACAGTGAGACTGTCCTTCCCACTTTCTATAGAGGGAGCATCTATAGAGGGAGCATCCTGTTCTATGGGTTGGAAGCACTACTGCCTAGGATAGTAGTGGCTAACCTTTTTGGGCTCCTGTACCAAAAATTGTACATGCACTTGCACACTCGTGCTCATGTGCCAGCATCAAGGCAATGCGTGTCCCCCCTATGCAAGCACACAATCCCCACCCACCCACTGCTGCCCCCTTACCTGCACTGTGCCTCACAACTGATTTTCGGTGGGTTTGAGGCCCTTTTGGCCTCCTAAAGGCTTGAGGAAGGCTTCTGCAGGCCAAAAACGAGCTCCGTTTCATCATTTCCGGTATTTTCTGAAAAAGTGGAAGTTATGAAAGAGGGCTAGTTTTTGGCCTGCAGAAGCCTTCCTCAAGCCCTTGGGAGGCTGAAAAAGGCCTCAAACCCGCCGAAAATCAGCTGTGAGGTGCACACATGCGCATTGAGGTAAGTTTGCCTGCAGCTCGAGTGCCGGCACATGTGTGCCATAGGTTCGCCATCACGGGCTTAGGACAAGGAGGCTGTGCAGAGAGTGGTGAGGACAGCAGCAAAGATCATTGGTAATTCACTTCCTTCTATCCAGGGCATGGCATATAAGCGATACTTGAGCAGGTCCGCAGTGTTGTCCAGGATGCCACTCATCCTCTATATGAATTGCTTTCCTTGTTACCTTCTAGGAGTTGGCTTCATGATCTTCCAAAGCTGAACATCTAGATTCAGTCAGTTTTGTTCAATATAGTATCAGCCTTGTGAAGTTCCGCCATGCATTCAAAATGGACGGCATTATGTATGCTTCCTTTTAAGAGTAGGCAGTCAAATTTCATTTTTAATGTGTGCCAGTGTGCTCACGGTAAAAAAAATGACAATAAAAGTTATCTTAATCACTCACAGCAGCACAACCGCTGCTTATGGCCAGGGATGATGGATAGGGGAATGCAAGGCATGGAGGTGGCCAGGCTGGGTTTGTCCTTGCTGCCGAGAACTCAACAACCATTTCAAAGGGACTTCCCCTTCTATACTGTCAGGTGAAAAACAATTGCTGCAAGAAAATGGCTTAAAATGAATGGATTTAAAGGCCAATAATTTGAAACAGTGCATCTGTACTGTTTAGGATTAAAACATTGGAAGCAACATGAATTCCATTGCCACCACAGAATGTGCAAGAGGGATAATTGTGTTTTGTAAATAGTGATTGTGAGCGAGAAGCAGAGTGTGTTAAGCACATAATGTGATAAACTGCTAATTCTATTCAGGAATTCTCTTGAATAATAAAGTATATGAGGGTTGAGACTCATCCACATGTCACAACTGAGCATTTTATTCATTAAACAAAAGTTAAAAATTCATCAGATAATAAAATCCCATTAAAAATACCCACACATTTCCTTTTTGATAAGCAGAAGGATTTCCTCCTTTAGACAAAAGGATGAAAGCTGTGTGTGCAAGAAAATCTACTTTTAAATTATTTGTGTCTGTAGTTTTGGAATCAACTGCTCTGGTTTCTTTCCAGGTAGGTTACAAATAGTAAAGCAATGCTTTTTCTTTTCTTAAAATCTGTCCCTTGATTATCCTGAATGCCTGATACCATTTTGTGAATGGTGTCTGTGAGTCTCACCATCTCAGGTGGTCCTGGGGACATCCGACCTAGGACAATGCCTACTCTTCAGCGGTTAAGCACAAACAAAACCCCTCCATCAAATAAATAATAAAAAACTTTTAATCATACTTTTAAAGACATTTTACAGTGCAAAATTGAAACCAGCTTTAATGTACTGTATCCAATACATTCAAACTCCATATTGAAAAGGCAGGCACCAGTATTAGAGACCCTCAAAATTGTCAGCTGGACAATAAAATAACTCTTATTTTAGGTTGCTCTATGTGGTTTCCTCTCAGCCTTATTTCCCCCCCTCCCCAACTACCCCCCTCCCCATTCGCATAAAAAGTCTATGTGGCATTGTTAAAGTTAGGAGTCTCCAAACTTGGCAACTTTAAGACTTGTGGACTTCAACTCCCAGAATTCCCCAGCCTGCATAGCCAGCTGGGGAATTCTGGGAGTTGAAGTCCACAAGTTTTAAAGTTGCCAAGTTTGGGGAGCCCTTCAGCTTCCTGAGAACAGTTCACAGCAAGTTTGAGCCGGGCAGACTTCAACTCCAGGATCCCCAGCCAGCTATGCTTTCTCCAGCCTCTCTCTGGGAGCTGAAATCGAAACTTGCCTGAGAAATAACCGGTCTGGCGAAAGAATGGAATGAAATCTCAGTTCAGTAGTGATGCTTGGAATAATGCTAAATGTCCAGTAAGCTCACCAGGAAAAGCACAGCCCCTACAGACAATTTCACCAGGAGGCAGGACGAGGTGATGTTCTGCCATTTCTCTTGCTGAGGTGACAAAACACTTTACAATTTGGCTGCAAGAGGAGCGGGCGGCAGGCAACTAACCCGTCCCCTCCAGCCCTGCTCCAGTTCTCACCGGCCATTTTGTTTTGCTGAGAGCCTTGTACTACAACACTAGGGGTAGCCCATCCTCACAATCTTGGTATTTTCAGCAAAATTGGGGATGGGGAGCCCAGCCCGGAACAGATTTACAGGTTCTTTTTCAGCAGTTCGAAGCAGTTTTCAGGGGATTTATTTTACATTCAACCAATTTTATCCTCTTTTCCTTGGCTACGGCACAACTGCACTTGTGATAGAGTTGCGAGGTTCTCTGCCGAGAGGGAAGAGCCCCAGAACCCCAACAAACCCACTTCCGCTGAAGGCCTTCAGCAACCCCGGATACCTTCGTCGAGGCTGAGCTCGAAGCACGCATTCAAGGCGTAGACGTGGCACATCTGGAAAAAATAAACTTAACACCGAGAAATCTTAGGACATCCAAAAGAAACTAAGCTGGGCAAAGCTAGGAAGGACTAAAAATTGTGCAGGCCAAGGCTTGTTTTCCACTGAGGGCTGATTTTGGGCCCGTGATATGGGAACGTTTTCCCCACCAACCCCCAAATTCGTAGCCCTACAGAAATTGCCAACCGTCTCTTGGCAACTAAAACAGCTGAGGAATTCTGGGAGTTGAAGTCTGCCAAGCCTGCAGACCCCCTGACTGAGAAGGACCGTTTCAACCTGGACAACTTTAAAATATGCAGATTTCAACTCCCAGCATTCCCCAGGCAGCATTTAAGAGTTTGGAGCAGAGGTCTCCAAACTTGGCAACTTTAAGACTTGCGGACTTCAACTACCAGAAATGTGGGAGTTGAAGTCCAACAAGTCTTAAAGTTGCCAAGTTTGGGGACCCCCCGATTTAGAGGTCTCTGTTGCAGCCCATGATTAGGGCAGAAATAAACTTAATTTACATTAAAAGCTGCTTGTTTGAAGAAAAGCCTCCCCCAAAGGGCAGAGAATAACACCTCACACTGGCATGGCTTCTAATCCCTCCTACCCACCCCGTCCCCGCCAAATACTTTTAATTTTAAAGCACGTGAGTTTACTTACAGCCTAGCAACTGCGGCCTCTCTGTGCTTTCTGTACCCACATGCGGGGCGAAGAGCAGCTCAGGGAAGAATGCCCCAAATCAGCACCAGAATAGCAGTAGAAAAACGGTGGCGAGGCGGGCAGGACGAAGTCGATCAATGCTGCTGAGCCTGGGAAAAGTCTGCCTGCTTGTGGGGGGCTGCTTTGCCATCAGCTGCACGGTTTTAGGCTGGATTTAGGACCCCCAGCCTGCTTAGTCCAAGGGAGAACCAGCTCTTGCCTCAGAATTAGCCTTCAAAGGACTTCTCTTCCAAATGAAAACTGATCCCTTCCTTCCCTATCCCGTCCTGCATGTTAATGAAATATTCATTCAGTGATTCAAACTGTCCCACTTATACGAAGATCAAAAATTATCATTATCCTAGACATTTTTTCAGCCTTGCCTTTCAAATGAAGACACCCCCGGAAATAAACAACCATCACCTTTCTCTGTGTGCACAGGGTGAGTAGGAGCAAGAGGGATTTAGTTGTTATTATTTTTAGTCTACGCTCAGATGGGTGAAACCCTGGAGAATAAAGTGCCTCTCTCTCCCTGGGTGGGTTTTGATCCCCCTGCCCAGAAGGAGACACACACACACACACACAAACGCAATTGGGCACCACGACTGTACAGACAAGAAGGAGACCCTGCTTCAATCACCATTGACACAATTAGAAATTATAAACAATTAGAAATTATAAACAAAACCCCTAACTCTTCGGAGACAGAAGATCAGAAAGACGGCTTCCGGGTTTATACAAAATAAGAAGGAATCTATGTACAGATCACATCAAGTTCAGAAAGAAAGGCTATAAAAATAACTCCTGGGGTTCGGTGCATCTCCTCCTCCCCAAATATTCGGTAAAAAAAAAAAAAAAAGAGAGAGAGAGAGAGACCCTTTTCAGAAGCATCAGAAGGTGAAGGATTTTCTGGACCGTATGACCGCTTTCCAAGGCGGGGTGCGCGTTTTGTGTGGCTGTGCCCGATGGGTCCTTTCCAAGCAGCAGAAGGGCGTGAGGAAAAGTGAGTCTTCCCAATAATGCAGAAATTCTGGCAAAAATACCCCTCCCCCAAAAAATCCAAAAAAAACCCCCTTGGGGTTCAACCACATCTTTCTTTTTAAAAAAGAAAAAAAAAAAGAAAAAAAAGAAAAAAGGGGCCCAAAGCAGACAATGCCAGGAAGTCCTACCCCGTTTTTTCCGGGCCAGGCGGGGCCAGGCTAACACCGAGTGAGGACAGTGGGGGTTTGGGAGCCGAATGGGTGGCAGGGGTGGCCCCCGCCATGCCCCTTGGTCTCTCGTCCAGGCCGCCTACCAGTGCCGGGAGTCCACCAGCTCCGGACGCAGGCTGAGCTTCTTCAGGGTCTCGTAGCCCACCACGATGACGATGGTGGAGGGGGTGGCCGAGATGATGCGAGCGGAAAGTCCCTTGGTGAGCCCCCAGGGACCCTCCTCTGCGATCAGCTGCTTGAAGGTCAGGGTGATGGAGCTCTTGCCCCCCACCTGGAGGGGAGAAAGGACAGGGGGCCACGCTTGAGGTGCAGCGGGACAGTCCTGCACTTAACAACCCTTCCAAGTTACAGACACCACGGGGAAAAAGTGGCCCAGGACTGTTTTTCACACGCATGTGACCATCGCAGCCTCGCCTGTGGTCACGGGAACGAAACTTGGGCGCTTGGCAACCAGCTCCTATTTGTGACCGTCACTGTGTGTCTGGGCAGGGTGGGGAAGAGAGACATTAGATCCCCTTTTGTGACCTCCTGACAGTCTCTGTAGCGGCCGGGTTTGCTTAACAAACACTGAGGCTCACTTAAGAACTTGCAGCAAGAAAAGGAGGTAAAACGGGGCCAAACTCACTGAACGACGGTCTCGCTTAGCAGTGGGAACTTTGGGCTCAATTGTAGTCGTAAGCCGAGGACCACCTGGATATGACTTGTGGCCAGTGCTTGTCAAGCTTCTCCGCTTGAAGACGGGCGGATTCCCTGATGCATAATTCTGGGAGTGGAAGTCTGACCATCTCCAGGTAGGCAGGTTGGAGGGAAGGTGTGAGGTTGACAGGGAGCCCCTCCCCTACCTGCCAAATGGCTAAGTGGCTTCCGACCACCAGGACCACAAGCCCACTTTGCCCATAGGAGGAACCGCCTCTCTCTCCCCCAGTCAGAGGGGCAGGACAGGCTCCAGACCTCCCCACGAGGCCCATAGTAGCTGCTGGCTCAAGAGGCCCTTACCTGCACACGCGCCCGGATGACGTCCATGGGATTCGTGAGGGTAGAAGCGGTCGCGGCCGCCATGGGGCCAGAGATGGCTTGGAGGAGCAGGTGGGGGCAGTCCTTGGGGGTCAGGCTGGAGAGCTGTTCTGAAAACAGACAGGGAAACCAGTTCAGGGGCTGAGAAACTGCTGGGGAGCCACGCTTGGGGGGGGGAGGGCTGGAAGTATCCACATAGGGAGGGGCTGAGAATCCAGTGTTAAAGGCTCCAGGAGGGGCTTTCCCCCATATCTGGGACCCCCTCCCGGATATGGTGGGACTTCATGGGATGGCAGAGATATGTTTCTGCAGGCAGCAGGTGCACAGAGATGAGGTCTCAGAGAGCGAGGACTCAGATGAGGGGCCCACGTGTGAGGCAGGGATGGGGCCGGGACCATCAGGGAGTGGAATGCGGCCTTTGGAGACTGTAGAGGCTGGCAGCAGCGAGGAAGAGGCCCCCCAGGGGCCTGTGCCCAGTGTGTGTGTGCGCAGGGCTGCTCGAAGGAAAGAGCAGCTGCAGCAGCATGGGTGACTCGGGAGTAAGGCTGCAAGATAATGTCCCCTCCCTTAAGAGATAAAAGCCAGCTGAGAAACCGGAGTTCTTTGCAGGAAGCAAAGTTCTTTTTCAACTCCAAATTCTCGTGAAAGTCCTGTTTTGGTTTGTTTTCGGAGCCTTTTGGCTTTGGATATTTCTCTGCAATTAATCTTGTATTCTTGGCAGCCTTTTGCAACCTTGACAGGGCTTGCTCTTATCTGGGACAATTAGTTTTAATGACTCTTTGCTGAGAATGAACAGAATACACAGAGATGCATTCAAAAGGTCTGCTTTTATATATATATACTTTGCATTTGTTTGATTTGAACGAGGCTTGGGTCAGAACAGCAAGACATTACCAATTCTAAAATAAATGCCAGAACTTTCTAGTCCCTGAAATTTCTTCCATACACCTAGTCCTTGACTTACAACCATTCATTCAGCCACCATTCAAAGTTACAAGGGAAGTGAATGAAGTGACTTAAGGATCAGTTTCCATATTTGCAACCACTGCAGTATCTCCTTGGTCACCTGATCAAAATTCAGGCCCTTGGCAACTGACTCCCATTTAGTGTCCTGGAGTCCCTTTTGTGACTTTGTGACCAGCAGAGTCAGTGGGGAAGCCAGGTTAACAACCATGTTAGTAACTGAACCAGATAAAGAGATGTAGGATAGATAGAGAGATAGAATAGATAAAACAGATAAAGTTTAGATAGATAGATAGATAGATAGATAGATAGATAGATAGATAGATAGATAGATAGATAGAGATGAGAGAGAGAGAGAGAGATTAGATAGGTAGGTAGGTAGGTAAGTAGATAGATAGACAGACAGACATGATAGACAGACAGAAAGACAGACAGACAGAGGTAGATAGATAGATAGATAGATAGAAAGAATAGATTGAGGGTCCCCAAACTTGGCAAGTTAAAGACTCGTGGACTTCAATGCCCAGAATTCCTGAGCTAACCTGACTTGAGGAGGAGGAATTCTGGGAGCTGAAGTCCACAAATCTTTAACTCACCAAGTTTGGGGACCCCTGTAAATCTAGCATGATGATGTCATCTATTTTGGGTCATAAAATGTCTGCAAGAAAACAACCAAGCTCAGAGGGCCCCAAGGGCCCCACAGTGCTCCTCCTCTTCCCATAACTGTCCCCTTTTAGCGCTGGTGAGGTTCCCTGGTTGGGCCATGAAACTTCCAACCTCAGAGAGCGCTGCACAGCTGCCCCCTCCTCCACCTCCACTCTACAAATCTGGCTCCCTTCTGGCGCTGGTGAGGCTACCCAGCCTGGGCCGTGAAACGCCTGCCGAAAACTCGCCTACTTACCTGCGTAGAAGTGGTAGAAGGGCCACCAGGCAGCGCTGTTGGGAATGTAGGTCAGGAGGGAGGCCACGTAGCCCCTGTAGAAGCCCCTCAGCCCGTCGGCCTTAAAGATCTGGGCGATGATGTCCCGGGTCTGGCCGAAGACGGGGAGCCGCTTGGCCTGGTGGGGCTGTACGCGGAAGCGGCCCATGCTGTCGCCCAGGCGCTGCATCATCAGGTGCTGGGAGACCACGTCGATGGGCACCGTGATACTCTGGGCCACCAGGGAGGCCGAGCCGCCGGCCACCAGCGACTTGATGGTGTTGCTGCTGCTGTACTGCGAGACGTACTTGCGGGTGAGCTCGTAGGTGGTCACGTAGCACTGGCCGGAGATGAGGGTGAAGGTGTTGACCAGGAAGCCCCGGTACAGCCCGGCCGCCCCTTCGGCCCTCAGGATCTTGACGAAGGCATCGAAAGTGCCGTTGTAGAGGCTCTTCCCCCTCTGGACCTGCAGCCGCGTCCGTATCAGGGTGAACGGGTAGACGCTGATGCGGATCATCATGGTCATGCACACCCCGAAGACGTAGAACTTCTTCTTGTCCAGGTGTTCCCACTCGATGATCGGGATGTTGCGCTTGTCCTCCATGGCTGGGGGGCGCCCTGCGGAGGAGCAAGAGGGGGGGAGGGGGGCCGGGTGAGCTTCCCAACTTACCCAGGGTCCCCCAGATGGAGGGAGACCGGGATGGTGGAATGTAGCCGGGGTTCCTAGAATGTAGCCGGAGTTTGAAGAACCCCCCAACCCCACTCCTGGCTGGCCTCACCCACCCACCCCAACCCACCCCTCCCAGAGTCCCCAAGCAGCCCGTTTTGGATGCAGGCAAGCTCAGGGCACGCATGGGGGCTTGAGGAGGGCCAAAAACAGCCTTCTGGAAGTTCAGTTTGTTTTCGGAGCCTTTTGGCTTTGGATATTTCTCTGCAATTAATCTTGTATTCTTGGCAGCCTTTTGCAAAAGCCCGTTTCCAGCTTCCAGAGAGTCTCTGGAGCCCAGGGAGGCTATTTTCACCCTCCTGGAGGCCTGGATGTCCCCCTCTCATTGTGGTGCAGGAGGCCAACTAGGCTACATCCACCCAGTAACCGAGCAAAGAGCCCGTTGCTGAAGCCCACCCCTGGTGAAGGGGTCTCCTCCCCAGGGATCCCCAGAGTCTATTTAGGGCAGGGGTCTCTGAACATGACAAACTTTTTAAGATTTGTGGGCTTCAACTCCCGGAATTCCCCAGACCCCTGATCTAGAGTGACGCAAATGCTTGCTTTAGTTTGGCAAGATTCCGTCTACAGGTGAGGGACAGCCAAGGAAACGACTCGCCAGGAACTCCGTGGGTCGTTCGTGGGGCCTGACAGTGGCTGAAAGGCCACAATCCACAGAGATGGTGGGTTCCCAGGCTCTGAGAGGAGGGAAAGGCTCTTGGGGTTCTCTGAGTGGGGTTGTTTCCTTGCAGGTGTTTCATTACCCAAATTAGGTAACAACATCAGTGCAAAACAATCAAGCTCCACTCCTGAGCAGCACACATTCTTCTCTTATCAGGTGGGACAGTTCATTTCAACGATAGGTAACCCTCCTCGCTTAACAACTATAATTTGGGATAAGCAACTCTGCCACTAAGAAAAGTGGTGGCTAAGTGGGAAATCATGGACCACAAATGTCCTTACTGGCTGGGGAATTCTGGGAGCTGAAGTCCACATATCTGAAAGGTGGCAAAGGTTGAGAAATCCTGCACTCTGGGCAGCATCTACGTGGCACATCACGGAAGACGTATTTGACCCTCAGCTAAAAATATAGACATGAAAAACTGCTATCAGTTGAAGAGAGTTTGGCAAGCCATGGTTAGGCAGGACTAGACAGAAGCCAAGTTAACACGTGAAGCCAACAATCTCAGATTAAGCCCTCCCTAAACTGAGGCTCAGGAGTACCTTCAGTGAACATGTGGTGGGAGAAGATCTGGGGATTTGCTGTGGATCCAAGTGATCTTCCTCATGTTTCTGATTCCTTGTCAACCTTGTCGATCCTTCCCTTCAAGGCATCACCTTCCTGCAAAATAAGGGTGTAGATTGTATTTCAAGTGTTAACAGGAAGAGAATTAAGATCTTCCTCAAAGTCTCATCCTGCTTCATATATTCTCCACCCCAGGGGTCTTCAAACTGGGCAACTTTAAGACTGGTGGACTTCAGTGCCCCAAATTCTTGAGCTAACATGATTGGAGGAGGAATTCTGGGAGTTCAAGTCCACAAATCTTAAACTTGCCAAGTTTGAAGACCCCTGCTCTAACCCTTCCTTGCTTTATTATTAACAATAAGAGGTAATGCTTGACTTACAACAGTTTGTTTAATGGCCATTTGAAGTGACTTATGACCATTTATCACACTTATGACTTGCAACATCTCAATGGTCATGTGATCAAAATTCAGCTGCTTGGCAACTGGGTGCATAGTTCAGTCTTTATGTGTGTCTTGCAGACACACATAAACGCCTGGCAGACAAGGCACACATAAAGACTGAACTATGCACCCTGACTAAAGTACTGACAGCCAACGGCTTCCACAAAAGCAAAATCACAGGCTTGATCCCACAAAAACATATTGAGACATAATGGAGACCTAGAAGATGAACAGACCTATGGAACAGTTGTCCTACCCTACATAAGAGGTACTACAGACAAAATCAGTAAGATACTACACAGGCATCACATCAAGACTGCCTTCAAAACAGACAGAAAAATAGCAGCCATCCTAAGAAACCCCAAAGATAAAATTGACCTGGAAAACCAAGGCATATACGAAGTCCCCTGTGCATCATGCCCATCCACATACATTGGACAGACCAATAGAAGAATAAGTACCCTCCTGGATGAACACAAGAATGCAGTAAAAAAGCTGGAACACACTTCCTCACTAGTCCAACACATGAAAGCCACAGGTCATAGCATCAACTTCAATGGCACCAAAACACTCGCCACTATAGAAAACCCCAGCCACAGAATCATTAGAGAAGCCACAGAGATTGAAAAAAGACCAAAAAGCATGAATAGAAGAGATGATTCCACCAGACTGTCAATTATTTGGAAGCCTGCACTTACAAACAAAAAAATCTCCACACCACAAGCCAGACAAACAGCTGGGCACAAAGAGATCCCCCCTGATACTTCCAGCTCAAACACACCCCAACCAGGCACCCAGATGAAACCTAGCTTCCTAACTAATGATAGCCATCCATTTACTCGGAGCCAAGCTGCACTAAAAGCCTCCAATACAGGAAGCACAATGTTGCCAGCCAATCAAGACAAAAAAAGACAGAACAGACAGAAGATATTAGAAACACCAATCAAGCAGAACACAGCAAACTCCAAGACCAATAAACACAGACCAAGACTCCCAACCAATCAAGAGGAAGAAAAAACCATTCTGGCACAGCAATAGGCTGCCCCAAATTTAAAACAGAAACAGCTGTGAAAGTCTGACTCACGGACAAACACAATACAGAAGCCTGATGATGGCAGATGAGATTCTGCCAAAACGTTGCTACAACTTTAAAAGCACAACTATAATGACATGGGAAAATACCCAAATAAAGCTGAATACCATACATGTAAGTACCCACGAAAACTTCACACACACACACACACACATATATACTATTCAGCTTTGTTCGGGTATTTTCCCACGTCATTATAGTTGTGCTTTTAAAATCTGCCCACAGCAATCCTGACCAGCTCAAGGTTGACTCAGCCTTCCGTCCTTCTGAGGTGGGTAAAATGAGGACCCAGATTGTTGGGGGCAAGAGGCTGACTCTGCAAATGGCTTTGAGAGGGTTGTAAAGCATTATAAAGCGGTACATAAGTCTAAGTGCTATTGCTATTATCTAACTTATCTATTTTTTTAAACAATCTTATTACTTTACATATTCATCTAGTCCACTTTAATTTGTTTTATTTCCTAACTGTTGATCAAATAAATCCCATATCATATAATATTCCATTTCTTCTTCTTCAATTGCCAATGTTAACCTATTCATTTCTGCACATTCAAATATTTTCTCAGTTACTTTTCCCTCTATCAGTACCAGATTCATGTTCTTCACTGAATGGGGAAGCCAACCACATTATTAAGAGAACCACCCCCACCCCGATTCACTTAACGACTGTGGCAGGAGAGGTTGTAAAATGGGGCAAGATTCAAACGAACAACTGCCTCATTCATTCACAGAAATTCAGGGCCTCACTGTGGTTGTGAGTCAAAAGCCGCCTCTGTGGGCTTGTGGGATTTAAACTGCATCTGCCTATCCCGCAGAGCAGGGGTCTCCAACCGGGCCCCTTTAAGCCGGGCGGAGTTCAACTCCCAGCTGGCTGGGGAATTCTGGGAGTTGTAGTCCGCAAAGTTGGCTGGGGAATTCTGGGAGTTGGAATCCACAAAGGTGGCTGGGGAATTCTGGGAGTTGGAGTCCGCAAAGGTGGCTGGGGAATTCTGGGAGTTGTAGTCCGCAAAGGTGGCTGGGGAATTCTGGGAGTTGAAATCCACCCGGCTTCAGCTTGCCAAGGTTGGAGGCTGCTTTAGTTCTTTTGCAGCCAAATGGGAAGACAAGCAGCCCCCCCCCCGCCTCAAAGCCTCTCCCCCTCCCCCATTTTATTTACCCTTTTGCTGGCTGGGGAATTCTGGGAGTTGAAGCCCTCCAGACTGAAAGGGGCCCAAGTGGGAGGCCCCGGCCCGGGAGGCGAACAAAGGATACCACCAAAGCGCCCGCTGCGTGCAGGAAGCAGCCCGGATCTCTCGGCAGGGACGGCCTGTTCCCTGCCAATGCACGAGGCGGGCGGAGGCCCCCCCCAGACCCGCCGAGACCCCCGGCCTTAAGGGGACGCCAGCCCCCCCGCCCCACGAGGAGGAAGCGCCGCTCCGAGCGGCCACGCGGGGCTCCCCACGGGGCAGCGGAAACACGTGTCGACCTCCGTGTTGAGGGTCTTGGGACTTCCCCCTCCCCGCTCCTCTTCCTCGCCCGCCCCCGCAGAGAGACCCCCCCCTCCGCCCTCCCCTCGCTGCAGTCCGTCCAGCGCGGCCACGGTCACTCACCTGCCCGGAGGCCGCGCTCTCTTTCCGAGCCGGCCAGCGCTCCGGCTCAGCACGACCTGCGGGGCCCTGACCGCCGCCGCCGCCGCCCTCGCCCTGCTCTTCCTCCTCCTCCGCGCTGCCACCGCCGCCGCCACTTTAGAGCGGGGCAAGCGCGCTCCCGCCCGGCTTCTTGCTCGGCTGCCCTGGACAAAGATGGCCGGCGGAAGGAGAGCGGCATTTCCGGCGCGCAGATGGCGTAACTCAAAGGCGGGGCTGCCTCCTCGCGGGGAGCTGGAAACGGGCCGGGCGTGAGTCTTACTTGCTTGGAAGACTCCCCGGAGGGAGGGAGGGAAACGTCTGATCTCTTTGCTATGAAGTGGGATTAATAATGCCACGACGTGGTTTTGATTCTGCCCCATTTCGCATTCGGGAGTCGTGATAAAAACTCTTCTCCAGCCTGTTTGTGCGGCTGCCTAAGCTTCTCTCTCTCCCACACACCTGGAATCCTGCAACCAGTTTTGGTCCCCACGTTACAAAAAAAAAGATGTTGAGACTTTGGGAAAAGTTCAGAGAAGAGTAACGAAGATGATCAAAGGCCTGGAGACTAAAAACGTATGAAGAACGGCTGCAGGTTTTTGGGCCTGGCTAGTCTAAAGAGGGGCTGCCACAAAGAGGAGGAGGAGGTCAAATTATTCTCCAAAGCACCTGAAGGCGGGACAAGAAACAATGGATGGAAGCGAATAAAAGAGAATCCCAGAACTTGGAATTTAGGAGAAACTTCCTGACAGTGAGGACAATTAACCAGGGGAAGAAAAGTTTTTAAGAAGAGACTGGACAACTGCTTGTCTGGAATAGTATAGGTTCTCCTGCTTGAGCAGGGGGCTGGGCTAGAAGACCTCCAAGGTCCCTTCCAGCCCTGTTCTGATATGATGTGATTCTACATATCAACAGGGTCAGTTTACCCAAGTCTTTGCCCTGGGGGGACATGGCCGGCAGAGAGGTGGGGATGGGACACTGTGCATGTACACACAAAAGCCCCCTGGCAGCCCACCCAATCATCCAACCCCCAAGTAAACTTATAATGGGAAAGGCAGGAAAACCTCATTGTCTGCCAAGTGGCTGTCCAAAGGCGAGGAAGCCGGCTGGGTGCCTCTGGGCCAGCCTTTCTCAGCCCAGCTCACCTTAAGGGGTTGTGGGGAGTTTGTTTTTTTCAGCAAAAAAAGGTGTGATAGAAGTACAGGTAGTTCTCAACTTACAACCACTTGTTTACTACCATTTCAAGTTACCAGAGTGAAAGTTATGGCCATTTCTCACATTTACGACTCTTCCAGCACCCCCACAGTCAGTGATCAAGACTTAGCAACTGACTCATATTTATGACGGTTGCACCGTCCCAGGGTCATGGAATCCACTTCTGTGATCTTTTATCAAGCAGTCACTGGGGAAGCCAGATTCATTTAACAACCATATTAGTAACTTAAGTACTGTGATTCATTTAACAACTGTGGCAAGAAAGGCGGTAAAATGGGGCAAAATTCCTTTAACTGTTTCACTTAGCAACAGACGTGTTTGGGCTCCGTTGTGGAAAAATATTTCATGGCAGGACTGGATAACTGGGTAACCTAAGAAACCAACCTCCTTCACTGCTGCTTGGCCAAGAAAAAGGAGACCACACAGAGAATGTTGGAGCCTAAAGCCTATAAAATGCCCCTCCCTCAATTGCAGAAGCCCCGCCCACTACAGGGGCAGGGCTTGTTGAGCACATCAATTAGGGTGATTTGTGGCCAATTTCTAGCTTATTAGCCTTTCTTAATTTTTAATTGTATTATCTTTTTATTATACTGTAAAACTGCCCAGTTGTAACAATGAGGTGGGCAAAAAATAGATTTCATTAATAGAGCAATAAGAAATATTGAGTTTTCTCCCCATCCTCCATGGGAGGCCATCCTGGTTTTGAACTGGCAATTCCGCAGGAAAAATCTCTTCTGCTTCCCTTGCGGTGGTGCCAGCTGACCCCAAAGAAGAAACACTTCAGAGACCATCATCCCATGAGTAGCCATTGGACAACTGCACAACACTTTTTAATAAAAATAGTTTGTATAAACACAATGATTTACATCTTTTTTTTCTTTTAGGAAAAGAAAAAAAAAAAACAAGGTTAGGAACAACATTTCAACAAACAGCCAGTCATGAATGAATGTGACCTCCTTTCTATGGAATGGGCACTTTTTAAAAACCCTGCCGATACTTTGACCAAGGAGCTCTGTCACAGTGCAACTGCTCTTCCTTCCTTCTCTGATCAAGAGAGTCACGGAGGTGTTTATACATCAAATATCCAAGCAAACTATTCTCAGCTCCTCACAATGTCTTTTTCCTTCTCCAGCCCATAAAGGGACAGCGGGATCTTCCGACTTCTTACAACCAAACATTTGAGAGGCAGGAAATGAAGTTTTAAACATATTTTTTTTTTTTAGTTTTACATCTGCATCTCTCTTGCCACCAGATGACTCCCTTCTCATTTTTGCAACGGTTCCCAGGCTGCTCTTCGTTGCCCCAGATTGGGGTAAAGGAGAAGCTCGCCGCCCCTTCTCTAGACCCCTTCTCTGTACAACCTGACCCCTTTTTAAAAGTCCCTTTCCTTCCATATATTCTTTCTCCTTCTCAAAATGGGTGGCAAACAGGCCGGTGATAATACAGATAATTTCTTGAACTGAAACCGACTTGGTTCTTCAGAAGAGACATGCTGCTCCAATACCACAATTAAACACACCACTCTCTTGCACACCGAGACAGAAGAAACACACACATACACACACATGCATACACCAAGTGTTTAATAAGGATCCGGGGTAGCCTACCTACTTGGTCTTTTCCTTCTTTTGCAACCCAGGTCCTCTTCACACCTCACATTTTTAAGGGTAGCTCTTTAAAAGCAAGACAAACTGGTTTTGTAATTTTTTGCAATCGTCCTTGCTATGGCACTGAATGGCAGGCCCAGGTTTTTGGCAGAATATTGTCTGAAACAGCTTTTGGGAGTGTGTGTGGGGGTCCTTCCCCAGGCCCCTTCCCTCGCACCCATTCTGCAACCTCTGAAGGTGCTCCCAAGAGTCTTCCATTCAATGAATACTGAATTGAAACCAACAACAAATGGCATGGATTATAAACATTAGAAATAATACATTCTGCATGCCCTCGGCGGGGACCAAGCAGTAAAATTCTCCAGTGCCCAGCAAGGACTAAATACCTACTCAGGTGCAATTGCCATTTTATTCACCAGAGGGCAGCAGCTGCAACCATTAGAAATAGAAATGAGTGGGTGTTTCTCAACCATTAAGTTGAGTAGACTTCAACTCCCAGAATTCCCTAGCTAACTGGGGAGGGAATTCTGGGAGTTGAAGTCCACCCATCTTATGAAGCCACAGAGGTTGGAAAAAATGCTAACCTAGGCATAGATGATTCCCAGCGCCCACAGTAATGCCCTCCAAAAAAATGTCCCATGCAGCAGTGCCATCTCCTCCCCAGCCCAGCAGATATTCACCACACAGTGAAAAGAAAGGGAGGAGAAACAGGGAGGCTCAAACAAAACCCCTTGTAAATGAGGCTGGATGGATCCACTAAAGCCTCCTTGGTCAAAACGGAGGTTTTCTTGGGGCCAACAGCTTCTCTGCTTCTCCATGAGTGAATACAGCAAGACAAGCATGGAGTGCACCTGTCTGGCTGTCAAAAAGTCAAAAATCAAGCCACCGACACACACACACTCCCCAGGTGCCCCCCCCCCCCAAGCACAGATTAAAGGGGCAGGAGGCTGCCATTGCCAGGCTGCTGGGAAGCCTCATCTTCCACTGGCACAACTGGTGCAAAGGAAAAACCTTTTAAAAACTGGATTCCTAAAAACGATAAAAACACGGCTGGGGGGGGGGGTTGCAGAGGGACAGAAAAACGCAGCAACATCACAGAGGCTTTGGGAAAACCAGCTTTCATCTTGGGAAATCTCAAGGCTCTGTTCTTGGCAGCCGCCAAGGTCATGTGTGAATGCAGTGTGAGAGGCCAGAGGGGGCCACGTGGCACTTGGAGGGCAGGAGGAAGCTGGAGGGAGGGGGAGGGGGGAGGGGGAGGGGGGGATCCCTTAGGACCCTGCATAGCTGCTTCTTTGGCCCCAAAACCAAAACTGAGGCAGAACGTGACAGAGAGACTCTGGAGGAGGACAAAACTGAAGCAGCCAGGAGAAGACATGGTGACAAATGGAGCTCTCCTTGCTGCATTCGAAACAGACTTCTAGTGGTTCTCACAATTGCGTGCAGTGGCTAAAATTACCCCAAGAACTGCGCTTCTCAACACCTCAGCAACTGGAAGATGGCTGGACTTCGATTCCCAAAGCCGGCTGGGGAATTCTGGGAGCTGAAGTCTAGCCATCTTCAAAGTCGACCAGATCTGAGCAACAATTGCTCCAGGAAAGCAAATGCATCACGGTTGCTGGAGGTCGGCAGAGGGGCCAGGCGCCCACCCCAACCCCCACCCACCCCCGGTGTCCCCTGGGAGCTCCCCAAACGAGAACGCTCCAAAGCCCAGCTTTCTTCTTCCTCTGCAAATATTTGCAGACTGGGCTGTGAGGAAGCAGGTGGAACTCCTGCTTGCTGCTATGCAGGAGAAGACAGAAACAAAGGAAGGAAGGAAGGAAGGAAGGAAGGAAGGAAGGAAGGAAGGAAGGAAGGAAGGAAGGAAGGAAGGAAGGAAGGAAGGAAGGAAGGAAGGAAGGAAGGAAGGAAGGAAGGAAGGCGCCTGGATCTCCAGGGTCAGTTTTGCAGCTGGGGTGACCTCGTACAAAACACAACCGAGAACGAACGATGTTTAAAAATGGACCCCAGAGGCAAAACCCAGCCGTGTTTGGGAGCCGTGCTACAATCGCACAAGGCGTTTTGTGTGCTTGCCCAAGAGTCCACCAAGTTCTGCGGGCTAAATGGCCTCCTCAGTTCGGGTGTCCTCCCTGTTCATCAAGGGACAGTTCAGGCGGTTGTTGTCCGTATCCACGGCTCGGCTCCCACCTTCCACCTGGACACAGCAGGATTTGGTCCCATCGACGTCGTCCTGTGACTGGTAGCCCCTGCCTCCTGAGGGGCTCTGGCTGCCGTTGAGGGGGGCCTTCTCCTGCACCGGAGCCCTGCTGGACTCGGGAACGCTGCAACCCTGCACTTTGGTTTTGGCCTTCAGCTTGTCGTGGTAGGAGAAGAAGCCCAGCGCCACGGCCACTGCCAAGGTCATGGAGAGCAGGACTGTCACGGTCACAAACTGGACCCAGTAAGAGCGCCATTCGCCCACGGGCACTGCCTGGTGCTCCAGGCTGCCTTTGCCACTGCTGGCGCTGTCCACGGGGAGGTCGCTACGCACGTCGTACCAGGCCACCCGGTGCTGGTAGCCGTTCTCGCTGGCCCAGCAGGCGTATTCGCCTAGCGTGCGGCTGTGCACAAAGATAAGCAGGCCGGTGTGGTCTCGGAGGGTCAGCCCTTCCTGGGATGGTAAGCTGCCCTCCGGGTAGGTCCAGGAATAGTTGGCCAGGGCAGAGACCTGTGGGCAGGGCAGCCGCACCATGGAGTTGAACGGGCTGGTCAACACTGCAAGGAAGGAAAGCAAGGGTGAAGGTGTAATTCTGCTCCCCGAGGGACGAAAACAGATCCTTGCTCCACGGATCCCGTTCGGTGAGTGGGATGAACGCTTCCAACTTCTAAAAAAAGTTCCTTGTGGCTCTACGACCGGAGAGATTGACCCAAAGTTTCCGCCCAAGAGGCAGAGGGGGAGTCCAGCTCCCTTCCCTTTGGGCACAACAGCCAGGTGCCAAGGCAACTTACACAAAGAGAGACAGACACTCTTTCCTTTTGAGAGCAAAAGAGAAAACAAGAGCCAAAACGTAACTCTGGCCACTTTGACCCTGGGGCCCAGCCCTCCCTCTTCTGCCCAGGGGGAGGAGGTGTGCCAGGGCCTCGTGGCACCCGCTGGGGCAGCCTTGATGCACAAGGCCGACTGGCCCAACGTGAGCTGAAGGCCATTCCTCAGCTTCTGCTGGTGGTGGTGGTGGTACTCTACCTTTCAGTGAGACTCCATCAGAGTCATTCTTCGACCTTGGCATGGCTCGTCCCTTCCCGCTGTGGCGCTGGCACACAGCCTCGGCCTTCCCCTGCTCCACATCCTGCAGCCACTCCGTCCTGGAAAGGAAAGGGGAGGGAGGGTGGGAGGAAAAGAAGCGTGTCACAGCGAGGTCTCCTCCGCACAACCGCTGATTGTCAGCAGGCAACACTTGGGCAGTCACACAGCAAGCTGCTCAATGGACAATCTGCCCTATCGCTTGCCCCATATCCTGGCACAGAGGCCACCTCCAAGCCATTTGCCGATTGCACCCGCCCAACTGTCTGTTATCCCCACAAAGTACAGATAGCATAAAATATTGAATATAGCATGGGAAGGAACTTGGAGGTCATCTAGTCCAACCCTCCTATATCATTTCAGACAAATGGTTGCCTTGAAAACCTCCCGCGATGGAACAACCCACAACTTCCAGAGGCAAGTCCTCAACTTACAACTGTCACTGAACCCACAATTACAGCCATTAAGCAGGTCACCGCGTGGCTGCACCCAATTTTTTGATTTTTTTTTTTTTTTTTAGTGGAGTCCGTTGTCTGGTTTCTTTTGCCTGAAACCAGAAATGAATGCCAGTTTCCGGGGGGGGGGGGGGGGGGGACACGACACATTATAAGTTGCGGCCACATGACTGTAAATGCAGGCTTTTGGGCCAAGCCAGTCTGCCTCTGATCCCCACCCAGAGCCTCTCTATGAGGCAGATGGGCGGTTTCTAAATTAGACACATAAGTAAACATATAAAATAATGATCTCCGCTGCCCAGTAAGTTCAAGGTCAGGGAAATCCAGTGGATCCAAACCAACACAAACCGTGGGAATCCTGTAGAAAAAGGGGTCTCCAACCATGCTGGCTGAGGAATTCTGGGAGTTGAAGTCCACAAGTCATACGCTTGCCAAGGTTGGAGACCCCTGCTGTGGAACGAACACAAACACACACACACCTCTCTCTTCCCTCCTCTTGCAGGTGGTGCTTCTCTCCCTCCCTCTCTCACTCACCTGTTTCTGGGGTCCTCCCCAACCGCCCGGCACAAGCGCCCGTCCCAGGCGCAGTACGGATCGCGTGCCAACAGGCAGCTGGCACAGGTGGCATACACACTGCAGTTGGCCAAGAGGACTTCTAAGATCCCTTTGGAGTAGCCCACATAGAGGATGCCCTAGGAAAAGAGGAAGGGGTCTTTGGCACCGCATTCTTCCGGAAAAAGAAAAGGCAATTCTGGACAACATTTCCTCAGTTTGGGAAATTTCATCTTGTTCATTATAATTATCCGCTTCAAGGTTCATCGAAGAGAGAAAATTAGCCACTGTTTTATTATCTCATGAATTCAGGTACATTTAAATGAACAGGTTCTCCTTACCATCACAACTGAGCCCCAAATTTCTGTTACTAAGTAAGGTCGTTGTTAAGTGAGTTTGCCCCGTTTTACAACCTTTGTTAGCCACTGTTAAGTGAATCACTGCAATTGTTAAAATTAGTGACACGATTGTTCAGTGAATCCAGGATCCCCACTGGTTTTGTTTGACAGAAGGTGGCGAAAGGGAATCACATGAGCCCCGGGATGCTGGAAACCGTCATAAATAGGAGCCAGTTGCCAAGTGTCTGAAATTTGGTCATGTGACCATGGAGCAGGCTGGTGCAACGGTCACAAGTGTGAAAAACGGTCGTAGGTCGCTTCTTTCAGTGCTCTTGCAACTTCAAACGATCATCAAACAAAGTTTTGCTAAGTTGAGGCCTGTATTAGGAAAACTGACTGAAGGTCTGAAGGCTTCAGGTACAAGGAATAAAGAATAAAGAAATAAGAAGAAATAAATGAGAAAAATTAGGGACGGTGGCTCAGTGGCTAAAGATGCTGAGCTTGTTAATCAGAAAGGTCGGCCGTTCGGTGGTTCGAATCCCTAATATTGCCACGTAACAGACTGAGCTCCTGTTCCTTGTCCCAGCTTCTGCCAACCTGGCAGTTCGAAAGCAGGTAAAAAATACAAGTAGAAAATAGGGACCCCTTTGGTGGGAAGGGAACAGTGACGTTCCGTGTGCCTTCAGTGTTTAGTCCTGCCGGCCACATGGCCACGGAGTCGTCTTCGGACAGCACTGGCTCTTTTCGGCTTGTAACAGAGAGGAGCACCACCCCCTAGAGCCAGAAAACAATTAGCACACATGTGCGAGGGGAACCTTTATCTTTAAATGAGAAAAACAAAATGAAAGAGAACGGATGCAATGCACCAGCTGTTTTCAACTCTCCCCTTTCTGGAAAAAAGGCGCCATTTTGTTCCGGGTTGGTGGCAGTCGGGGCCTTTTCTTCCAGGCTGCTTTTGGTGTGTAGGAGACCCACATCCACAACTGCTGCTGTGAGGCTGCCTGTGTGGGCTGCCCCCCCCCCCCCCGGGCTCTGTCTGAGCTGAGGGGGCGGCTAGGAAACCTCCCAGGCAGCACATCCCTCTCACGGCTGAAATTTCAGGGAGGGAGACTTCCCCTCGGAAGCCCAAGAAACAATCCTCACCGGCGACGCCGCCGGGGCAGGGAAAGCAGGAGCTCGGAAGGGGCCGAGGAAGCCGGGGTCTCCAAGGGGAAGGGGAGGGAAGGAATCGGGGCGCAGCCGCTCAGCCCAGGGCTCCAAAGGCCGAGGGGCAGGCAAAAAAGGGCTTTTAAAGATCCTCTCTTCCAAAGGCTCATGACTGAGGTGAAGAAGCCACCCCCAGTTCCTCCAGGAAAGCGTGAGGAGCAACAGGAAGGACGGGAGATGCAAGACGGAGATCAGGGACCCGTTGAGGGAAACCCTGCAGAGAAATGGGGCTCATGGCCGATTCATGGCACCTGGACCGACCCTTCCCTCACCGTTGCTCATCCAAGCGGCTCCATCGATCAGAGACCCCTTTGGCCTAGGTGGTTTTTCAACCCATTTTGGGGAGAAACCCCGCCAAAGTTGGCGTGGCAAGACTGGGCACAGGCCAACACTCTTAATTTTGCTCCAGGTGAGGAAGTGGGTTGGATCAGCAACGAAACGTTTCCGAGGGACAAAAGTTTGGCCCCGTTGCCATGAATCGACCTTTAGACCAGGGGCATGAAACTCAAGGCTCAGAGGCCTAGATTTAAGCCTGGAAATAGCAAAAGATCAGCCCGCAGTGCTTCCACTAGCAAAAACTGTGGGTGGGTGTTTCCAGCCCCATTTTGGCCGTCATGGTGCTGCAGGAGGCGTCTGCCCCATCTCCTCCCCACCTTCCGCCCCCCGGCTGGCCTGCAGCGGAGAACTACAATGCTGATCCAGGCCTCAAAGAAGTCCAGTCTGACACCCCTTTGGCCTGGATGAGTGAGCCTTCTCGGACACATTGCAGAGAAATCCCAAATATTCCGTCTCCCCTCCAGAGCGTGCTGTGTGCCAGGCCGTGCTTCCTGCAAGTGAATCTGGAGGTGGTTTCCATTCCAGATGTGGCATTCCAGAGGAAATACGGGGAGTCCTCAACTTACAACCGTGACCTGAGCCTGGAATTACAGTCGGTCATAGTTGTGGAGCAGGTCATCCCATGCGACTGCTCCAGATTTTATAGCCTTTTTTTTTTTTGCGATGGATTTGTTAAGCCAACACAGCCGTGAAGCAAACACCAGAGTCATTTAGAGAATTCATTCTCCACAATGGGCTTTTTTTTTTTGGTCAGAAATCAGAAATTAAAACTAGTTTCCAGCAAAATAAAAATAATCAAGTTCACGTGATTGCAGGATGCTGCAAACTGCTGTAATTACAAGCCCCCAAATTTGATCATGTAATAAGTGTGTGTGTGTGTGTTTGTGCACACATAGCTGTCAGCAATGCCATCTCACTTGTTACATATATACAGTATATTTCATATAGCATAACAGAATACAGCATTAATTCCATAAAAAAATTGACAAAAACCACACATAAAATACCTATGAAAATATAAAACGTCCCTCTCCCCTCCAATTAAAAACACCCCCTCCCCGATGAATGCCCACCTTCTCGGGAACAAGCAGCAGGTTCTGGACGGGTTCCGGCCTCTCAAACAGCTGCACCTCCTCAAT
Source organism: Hydrophis major (assembly GCA_033807585.1). Taxonomy (NCBI): domain Eukaryota; kingdom Metazoa; phylum Chordata; class Lepidosauria; order Squamata; family Elapidae; genus Hydrophis; species Hydrophis major. The sequence goes on along the minus strand of CM066333.1, from coordinate 95,466,956 downwards.
GATGTGGGCTTTGTGTCCGACCACCACTGCCTTGTGCAGGGAGCCTCGGTCTGCCAGGAGAAGCAGAGATGGAGGGCTGCCCGTCAGAGGAGGGGGGGCTCCTACTCAGCCTCCCCCCAACCCGATGATTTGGGTCAGATTTGGAAAAACAAGGCAGCACCCCGGGGGAGGTGGGATGAACATCCCCAAAACAAGGCAGGGCTGAATGCCGAGCAAAGGAGAGTGAAGTAAATAGTCTTTTCCCACAACAGTTTGCCAAACAAAAGCTGGAAGAATAATTCAGGTAGTCCTCGACTTACAACCACAATTGAGCCCAACATTTCTGTTGATAAACAAGGCAGTTGTTATGTGAGTTTTGGCCCATTTTATGAACGCCCCACTACCACTATCTGGCAGAGATATCTCTTTCTTACTTTTTCCTGCTTTTACAATTTTGTTTGTTCTTATTTTGAATTTTCAGCTTTAACAAAAAAAAGGGCAAGAAACCCCAACCCCGACCTCTCCCCCACACCACCCCAAAGGGGCAGGACTCAAACCAAGCTTCAGCCTTGGACCAGGGTAGGACATGACAGCAGCCTCCCAATATCTGAGGGGCTCCCACACAGGAGGAGGGAGGGGAGGGGGGTCTTCTGCAAAGCCCCTGAAGGGAGGACAAGAAGCAACGGATGGAAACTGAGCAAGGAGAGAAGCAACTTGAAACGAAAGAGACACTTCCTAATGGTGGGAACAATTAGCCAGTGGAACTGCTTGCTACCAGAAGTTGTGGGTGCCCCCCAACACTGGAGGTTTTTCAGAAGAGGCTGGACAGCCAGCTGTCTGGAATGCTCTAGGGCAGGGGCCCCAAAATCAAGGCCAACAGGCCACAGCCGGCCTGCAACGGGTTTAGGTCAGGTCTGGCCTGGAAATAGCACAGGACCGACCCCGTTTTCGGCCTGGATGTCCTCCTGCAGCGCCCTGCCAGCTGAAAGAGAGGGAGGGCGAGGGGACGCCTGTCCCACCTCCTCCCCCTCCCCTCGACCCATGGGGAACTGCAGTGCTGATCTGGCCCTCCAAGAAATCCAGCCCGACATCCCTTGGTCCCCTCCAACGCTGTCCTTCCGGGTGGAGGGAGCCCGCCCTACCTGTGCCCAGGAACAGGACAGTGCAGGCGGTCCCGCAGGCCGCCTGCGCTCGGTGCACTGCGATGCGGGTGTACTTCACGTCCTCCTTCACCAGCAGGGGCTGGTTGTGGATGGGGGCCACCTTCTCATCCATCAAGAAATGGTCCTTCATAAAGGTCAGGGCTTTGTCGGACGAGGGGCCCACCGAACACTGGAGGGAAGCGGGGACAACGGTCAGGAGGCGAGACCCAGGGCACCCCCACCCTCCCCTCCAGAGGGGGGGACACTCACGCTGCCAGGCCGGGGGTCCATGGCGGGGCCACTGTAGGTCATCCATCGGGAGCAGTCCTTGTTCAGCTCCTTGTACTTGCCAGCAAAGGCCTTCTCGATGGCGTCCAGGCTGAAGGCGCAGACGGCTGAGCTGCCGGAGCTCCCGGTCTGCCTGCGGGGGGGAGGGGGGGTGTCAAACGGACAGGCTAGCTGCACCTCAGCCATCCCCAAAGCCCTCTGCACACTGCAGGGTCTTTATTGCGGGATTCCCCAAGCTTGGCAGCTTGATGACGTGTAGGCCTCAACCCCTGGGGTTCCTCAGCTGGCAAATCGTCCAGCTGCCCCGGTTGGAGCCTGACCCCTGCCTTACGGGGCAGGCTGCAGACTCCCCCGTGGCTGCCGGGGGGCACCTCACACACACACACCCCGTGCAAACCGCCCCGCCTCTTACCACTGAGAAGCGAAGACCCCGTAAAAGAGGGAGCCACCCCCCGGCTGCGGGAGAGCGAAGACGTGCTGGAGGACGGTATGGGGGAAGAGCCCCGCCTGGCTGCAAGAGAGCTGGGCCTTCAGGAAGGTGGTCCACTTCTTCTGGAGGACCTTGTCCCCGCCAACGTCGTTCTGCGGAGAAAGACCCTCTCAGGAGGCAGCCTCGGCTGGGCCCACACTTCCCTGCAGCAATCGGGTGCCCTGTTTGGGGGCCTGTGGACTTCTCCTAGCCCCTTCTGGAGGCCACCAGTAGACTTGACTGGTTTGAGCAGAAGATACGACAGTTAAGCCCGGACCTGAGTCCGCAGGGCGACGTTGTTTCTCTGCCTTGAAAACGGTAGGACTCCGTGCTTGCCCTAACGAAGGTCTTGGTCTCCAGCCTCAGCCTTCTCGGCCCAGGCGCCCGGCTAAGCCTTGGCTCGAGGACGGGGGGAGCCTCTCACCTTGCACACCCGGGCGACACGGGACACGGTCAGTTTCTCAAAGAAGTCAAATTCCTTCGCTGTCTCTTCAAAGAAGAAATAGATTTTTTCCTCCTCCGGGGGCCCGGGGACGTTGAACGAGGCCACGAACATAGCATCGTCTGTGCAAACACCAAGAGTCAGCTTCTCTTCCATCCCTTCTCACACAGACACAGAGCGACTGACACTCTCTCTCTCTCTCTCTCTCACACACACACACACACACAAACACACACAGTGTGAAGACCCAAAGGGGTGTGGCACAAAAGCAACAAAGTCACAAAAGTAGGCAAAGTCCCTTTAATTCCTCCAACTTGGTCCCCAGTGTCCAGTTATCATCGGCTGGAGAAAAACCAACACAAACCACAGCTGCAGCAATTAACGAGACAGGGCAGGACAAGGAATTGCAAACTTCAAAAGATAACAAAACACACCCAGTTGGGAGGACGCCAGAACTCAGATAAGAACTCAGATAACACACGCTTTGCTTCCAGCCAGGTGCTGTGTGCAAACGCCCTGTTTAATTTTTTTTTTCCCATTTGCAGCTAATGAAGGGAATCAGGGCCCTTTCCCCTCCCATAAGCCACGTTGCTCCCTTCTCCATTCCTCCCTGCGTGCCCTAGGATGAAGAGGGTTTGGACCTGGGTCTTCCTCTGAATGCCCAGCCCGACTGTGCCCTTCCCCAGTTTCCTCCACAGCCACCAGAGCCCCACTCCCACTCCCTGTCAGCTGCTCGGCTTTCCCTCAGAATCAGACTCCAACAGGGGCAGGACACATAGCAAAGGTGGCTTTTTTCCAAAAGGGAACTGGACTTCCTTGCTTTCTCTAGGGTTTTTTTTGTTTTTGTTTTCAGTTCTTCAAAACTAAAGCAGCTTCTCGGATAAAAGAAGTGAAATAGTTGCAAGGAAAAAAAAAATCAAGAAAGTCCAGCTGCCTTTTGGAAAAAAGGGACAACCACGACCTGGATGGTTGAGAATCTATACACAGAGAGAGAGAGACAGACAGACAGATAGACACACACACACATACACACACTCATGGGGGAGGCACTTGGGCCCCCAACAGAAGCATCCGTTGCTTAGGAGATGCGTTTCTCCTGGTACCCACCAGATCTTGGTTGCCAAGACAACAGGCAGTCCCCAAACAATGGAGGTGACCGTGGGAGGGGCTAAGACCCTTCCCCTTCTGCCTGCTCCCCCATCCCCCGTGTCTGCTCTCACCGTGCAGCCAGGTAAGGAAGCCGTCGGTCTTCAAAACAGTCCGGCTGCCCAGGGTCCGAGAAATGACTGGCTCATTGCCCTGGAAGTTATTCATGGTGCCCGTGTAGAGCTCTCCACCTGGGGGGTGGGGGGAGAGGAAACAGAACATGAGGTAGGCCCCCCCTTCCAATCCTTCCTGCCTGCTTTTCATCACCGCAAAGCTTCATGGGAGACATGAAAACAAAGCCCTGTTTTGTGCAGGAAAAAACCTCCTCCAGGGCCGCTCAAAAGTGAGAGGGCAGGACATATAAACTTAACAAATGAATAAATAAAATGTCAAAACTTGAAAATGAAGCCCATTATTAGGCTGCTGAGAGAAAGAGTAAGCAGAAGCCCATTAAACTGACAATAAAGAATTATAAATAATCAGAAGCTAGGATTGTATTTGCGCAGAATTGGAAAAATGATAAAATACCAGCAGAGGGAAAAAGTGATTTGAGAAAATATTTGAATGGGCAGAGATGAATCGATTAACCCTGGAAATTAAAGAAAAAGAAGAAACTGAATATTATATGATATGGAATTTGTTTTATCGATGGTTAGAAAAGAAAACAAGTTACAATTGAGTAGATGAATATATTAAAAAAAAATTAGTTAAGGTGCTTTTCAAGATAACAAATGTAAGAGAAAATGATTTATGATTTACAAGGAAAATGTCAGTATTGTTATATTGCTTAAAAATATTAATTATGATTGTTAGCACAAGATATATGCACCCAGTTGAATGAAAGATGAAATTATTGTAACTATTTAAAAAAAAAATTGGGGAGCAAAAAAATAATTATAAATAACAGTAAGAAAAAAAACAGTAGAGTAGCAGCTGATAGAAGCTATTCCAACAGGGGTTTAGAGGACTGGAGACTAAAACATAGGAAGAATGGTTGCTGAATCGGGTATGTCTCGTTTAATGAAAAGAAGGATCAGGGGCGACATGATAACAGTCTTCCAGGATTTGAGGGGCTGCCCCAAAGAAGGCCGGGGTGGTGGTGTCCAACCTATTTTCCAAAGCACCAGAGGGCAGGACGAGAAGCAGCGGATGGAAATTAATCCTGGAGAGAAGCAACGTGGAGCTAAGGAGAAATTTCCTAACATTGGGAACAATTAACCAGTGGAACTGCTTGCCACCAGAAGTTGTGAATGCTCCATCACTGGAGGCTTTTAAGAAGAGACTGGACAGCCATTTATCCTGCTTGAGTAGGGGGGGTGGACTAGAAGACCCCCAAAAGGTCCCTTCCAATTCTGTTATTTGATTATTCTATAAACACGTGGGGCATGAATAGAGAGAGGGTCTCCAAACCAAGGAAAAGCAGGCTCCATCTTAGGACCCTGAACCTGATGGCAGGAACTCCCATCTTCTGTCTTCTCCTCCTCTTTGGCCCCCTCATCCCCAGCTTTGCTGGCTGGGGAATTCTGGGAGTTGAAGTCCACCAGGCTTAAAGTCACCAAGGTTGGAGACCCCTGCTCTACGGCACAGACCCCCTATGTGGATGCTACAGACACACACACACACACACACTCCGGCCAGGCCAGCTTCTGAAATGACAGCCTGCCCATTCTCCTGGGCTGGACTACACCCCCCAGAATCCCCAGCACTGTAGCCTTGGGATCTGAGAGATCAAGAACTGATGTCGGGCAAGGGGTCAGGGAAGCTGTTTGAAAGGATCCGTGCGTCCTTCGGGGGGGAAAAAAAAACAGGCTGCGAGGTATGAGAAATGAGAATCAGAATAAGAAATCTTGGAAGGGGCCTGGGAGGTCTTCTAGTCCAGCCGCAGGAAAAACCTATACTATTTCACAGAAATGGCAGTTCAGTCTCTTCTTTTAAATCCTCCAGTGCTGGAGCAGCTGCAACTTCTGGTGGCAAGCTGTTCCACTGGCTAATTATCCTCACTGACAGGCAGTTTCTCCTCAGTTCTAGGTTGGGTCTCTCCTTGATTAGTTTCCAAGCAGGAGACCTCAACCATTCCAGACAAGTGGCTGTCCAATCTCTTCTTGAAGTCCTCCAGGGATGGGGCGCCCACAACTTCTGGTGGCAAGCTGTTCCACTGGCTAATTGTCCTCACTGTTACGTTTCTGCTTCATTCCAGGTTGCTTCTCTTTGGGGTTAGTTTCCATCCATGGTTTCTTGTCCTGCCCTCTGGTGCTTTGGAGAATAATTGGACACCCCCAGTTCTTTGGGGCAGCCCCTCAAATAGTTGGAAGACCGCTATCATTTCATAAGGAGCCTCAGTGGTGCAGTGGTTAGAGTGCAGTACTGCAAGCTAGCCCCCCATTGCAATTTGGCAGGTCGAATCCCATTCAGGCTCCAGGTTGACTCGGCCTCCCGTCCTTCCGAGGTGGGTAAAACGAGGCGCCGGACTGTTGTGGGGGGCAAGAGGCTGGCTCTGTAAACCGCTTAGAGAGGGCTGGAAAGCACTATAAAGCGGTATATAAGCCTAAGGGCGAGTGCTATATCACTCCTAATTCTTCTTTTCTTTGGACTAGCCAGACCCAAAACCTGCAGCCGTTCTTCATACATTTTGAGTCTCCAGGCCTTTGATCCTCTTCGTTGCTCTTCTCTGAACTTTTCCCAAAGTCTCAACATCTCCCCAGGGCCTCCCCCCCACCCTGGCTCCCCCCAGGTGCCCCTCTCTGCTCACCCACAATGAGAGCCGTGTTCTGGTGCCGCGGGTCGAAGGGGCAGAGACCTTTGCCTTCCTGCAGGAGGGGCTGCCCTTTGGCATCGGCCACCAGCGTGAAATTCTCCACGTCCTGGCAAGGCAAGAAAAGATGGGGGAGTGAAGGGAAATATCTCCCCCAAGGAACAGGCAGGGCAGGCCCTCCCTGCCTTCCACAGTGCCCCACCCTGACAATGCCTTGACAATAAAAGATAACCCACAATTTGCTCCCAACAGCTGGCGGCACGCAACTTCCCTTTTTAAACACAGTTTTCCCAGCTGCAGCTAAGGAAGTGAATCAGGGCCCTTTCTTCCCTCGTAAGCCACGCAACCCACGCTGCTCCCTACTCCGTTCCTCCCTGCATGCTCTAGGATGAAGAGCGGGTGGGCCTAGACGGGGGGGGGGAATTCAAAAATTTTAACAACTGGTTCTGTGGGCGTGGCTTAGGCGGTGGGTGTGGTTTGGTAGTCATGTGACTAGGTGGTCATGTTATTGGCTGGGCGTGGCCAACTCAATATCACTCACATCGAGGCACGCATCTCCTCGCTTGGCCTCTCGTGAGTGTGGGGATGCTGCAACGGTCGTAAGTGTGAAAAATGGCCATGTCACTTTTTTCAGTGCCATTGTAATTTTGAATGGTTACTCTACACAAGCAAAGTACCAGCAAAGGAGGGGGGAAAAACTCCAGAGAAGTTCCCGAGACAGGAAGTCCAGTCTTGCCAAGAATGTAATAAGGGCTAACGGAGAGGCAGTTTCTGTAAGCAACACCAGAATGTTTCCTTCTTGCCTTCCTTACAGGATTAGCCCAGTAATTTCTTCTAACAACTGGTTCTTCCAACTGCTTAGAATGTTAACAACCGGTTCTAGCAAATAGGTGCGAACCGGTGGAATCCCACCCGTGGGCCTAGATCTGAATTCCTCTGAATTCCCTCTCCCCTTGCTCTGCCCAGCTGGACTTTGCCCTTCCCCAGTTTCCTCCACAGCCAACAGAGCCCCACTCCCACTTCCTGTCAGCTGCTCGGCCTTCCCCTCGGATTCCGACAGAGGCATGACAGTTTGCTACCACACTGTCATCCCGAATGGGACAGAAGGGAGACCGTGAAATCCATGGGGGGTCAATTGAACTGGGCAAACCCGAGGTTAGTTCAATCGGGCTATCCCACACCGTGACCCTTGGCATGCCAGCTGACTGCAGAAGTGAATGAATATGCTGGCACCAGCGAGTTCTAGTCCCGCCTGAGACAAGAAAGCCGGCTGGGTGACTTTGGGTCACTCCATCTCTCAGTCCAATCCACCTCGCAGGGTCGTTGTTGTGGGGAAAATAGGAGGAGGGAAGAATATTAGGCATGCTTGCTGCCTTGAGTTGTTTATAAAGTAATAAAGGCAGGATAAAAATCTAAGAAATAAAAATAAATAAAAGGCCAGAAGTAGGCCACAGAAGCATGCATTCCTGGCCTGGAACTAACCCTGCTTCCAAACTCTGCCAAGGAATGCAATGAACTTGTGCTTATAATTAGTAATACTGGAAGGAATGCAAGGCCAAGCAACCGCCCCCCCCCCCTTTTTTTTTTTTGCATTTCAAGGGTCTCCCATGTGTGGGGAAAGAGAGGACACCCTTTGCCACCAAAACGACCCCTCTGCCTTCCACTCAGGGTCCGTCGTGTACTTATATGTGGGGGGAAATAACAGTAAAGTGGCTTGTGAGTAAACAGGGGCGGCCCCTGCAAGATCCATTCTGCTGCTTCCCGGAAAACTCACAATGTAGGCGCAGGTGGGGCTGAAAGCGTAGGTGCCACAGGTGTAAAGGTGGGTCTTGTTTAGCTGAACCAGGATGCGGATGAAGTTGAAGCACTCGGTCTGCGGAAGGAGAATCGGGAGGGAGGGCAAGTCAGTTTCTGTTTACATTTTGCTCAGCGCACAAACACACACGAGAAACGGTCCTTAAGAAGCCACAGCCAACAATAGACAGCAACAGGCTCACTTATGCAACCATGACATTTTGCACCTAACAGATGCCACATTCGCTTAACGGCTGCTGTAAAAAGGTAATTCTCAACTTACAACCATTCGTTTAATGACAGTTTGAAGTTACAAGGGCGCTGAAAAAAAGGGACAGGACCATTTTTCACGATTACAACCATGGCAGTCACCTGGTCAATGTTCGGACACGCGGCAACTGACTCGTACTTATGACGGATGCAGTGTCCCTTGGGTCACGCTTTTTGAGACTTTCCACCAGGCAAGGGGGCAGCCGGATTCACTTAACAACCGGGTGACTTAAGAACCGCAGCAAGAAAAGGTATAAAACATCTGCCTTGCTAAGCTGTTCGGACCCAAACCTTGTTCCAAGTAAACAAACACCAAACGGAGATAAAAGCAAAACCTTTTAATAATTCTTTACGAATTCCGTTCCTTCCCGGTTAAAAGGCTGTTTCAAACTAATTGATAAGAACGAGCCTTGCCAAGGTGGTGCAAGTCCTCCAACTAGATAAAGTTGCCAAGAAATATTTGAAACACAAAGAGTCTCCAAACACCAACCAAGATATCCCGAACGTCCACAAGTGCAAAAACTTCTTTGCTTCCTGCAAAGAACTCCGGTTTCTCAGCTGGCTTTTATCTCCTCAGGGAGGGGCCATCACCTTGCAGCCTTACTCCCGAGTCGCCCGTGCTGCTGCAGCTGCTTTTTTCTTCGAGCAGCCCTGGGCACAGGCTCCTCGGGGGCCTCTTCCTCACTGCTGCGAGCCTCCACCATCTCCGAAGGCAGCACTCCACTCCCTGATGGTCCTGGCCTCATCCCTGCATCCCACGCAAGCCCCTCATCTGAGGCCTCGTTCTCCAAGACCTCAGCACCTGCTGCCAGCAAACCACAACAGAAGCTATGCAAATGTTGGCTCTCTTGCAGTCCCACGTCGTGGGACTAACTATACTTACGACCTAAGGGCCATAATGGGCAGCGTCTACCTCTGCTTGTAAGTCCACAACTCAATCTACCAGGTGAACCCGAATAAACGGGTTATTCCAGGGCCCGGGTGAAGTTGGAGCGGCCTCTGTCCTCACCTCGTTGCTTTTCTTCTTGAAGACGCACTCCCTTCTTTTCTCTGGGCTGGGGCTCCAGGGGATCTGAAGCGGGTGGGGGAGGAAGCAGAACATGAGAAAAAGGGAAGGAAACAGAAAGCAGGCTTTCACTTCCTCATCAGCAACCCACTTAGGACTTCTGCAGTATCCGAGGTCTCTTTTTTAATATAAACAATGCTGCACTTCAATGGTTAGATAGCCTAGACCAGGGGTCTCCAACCTTAGCAACTTTAAGCCTGAAGGACTTCAACTCCCAGAATTCCCCAGCCAGGGAGAAAGAGAGAGAGGGAGGGGGGGAGAGGGAGGGGGAGAGAGAGGAAGAGACAGAGAGAAAGAAAGAGGGAGAAAGAGAGAGAGAGAGGGGAAGAGAGAGGGGGGAGAAAGAGGGAGAAAGAGAGGAAAAGAGAGACAGAGAGAGAGAGAGGAAGAGAGGGAGGGAGGGAGGGAGAGAGAGAGAGGAAGAGACAGAGAGGAAGAAAGAGGGAGAAAGAGAAAGAGAGAGAGTGGAAGAGAGAGGGGGGAGAGAGAGGGAGAAAGAGAGGAAGAGAGAGACAGAGAGAGAGAGGGAGAAAGAAAAAGAGAGAGAGAGGAAGAGAGAGAAAGAAAGGAAGAGAGAGGAAAAGGAAGAGAGAGAGAGAAAGGTAGAAAGAGAAAGAGAGAGTAAGGAAGAGAGAGAAAGAGAGGAAGAGAGAGGAAGAGGGAGAGGGAGAGAGAGAGGAAGAAAGAGGGGGGAGAGAGAGAGAGGAAAGAGAGAGGAAGAGACAGAGAGGAAGAGAGAGGGGGGAGAGAGAGGGAGAAAGAGAGGAAGAGAGACAGAGGGGGGAGAAAGAGAAAGAGAGAGGGGAAGAGAGAGAAAGAAAGGAAGAGAGAGGAAGAGGAAGAGGGAGAGGGAGAGAGAGAGGAAGAAAGAGGGAGAAAGAGAGAGAGAGAGAGGAAGAGAGAGAGGGGAGAGAGAGAGAGAGGAAAGAGAGAGGAAGAGACAGAGAGGAAGAGAGGGGGGAGAGAGAGGGAGAAAGAGAGAGAGGAAGAGAGAGGCAGAGAGAGGGGGGAGAAAGAGAAAGAGAGGAAGAGAGAGAAAGGAAGAGAGAGGAAGAGGAAGAGAGAGAGAGAAAGGTAGAAAGAGAAAGAGAGAGAGAGGAAGAGAGAGGGAGAGGGAGAGAGAGAGAGAGGAAAGAGAGAGGAAGAGAGAGAGGGGGAGAGAGAGGGAGAAAGAGAGGAAGAGAGAGGCAGAGAGGGGGGGAGAAAGAGAAAGAGAGAGAAAGAAAGGAAGAGAGAGGGAGAGAGAGAGAAGGGCTGACTCAAGGTCATCCAACCAGCTTCCATGTCTAAGGCAGGACTAGAACTCGCCCTCTCCTGGCGACTGGCCCAAGGTCACCCAGCTGGCTTTCAGGGCTAAGGTGGGACTAGAACTCCTAATCTCTGGTGGCTTTAACCACCTCTCCACTCTCCAAAGAGGAAACAGACTCCGAGCAGACTCCCACCCCCAGCTTGCATGCCCCCCCCAGGAGCTTCCCCCTCCCCAAATCTACCGCTTCCACTCACCTTCCCCTTCAGCCTGATGGGGGCGCTGCTGATATTGAGGGCAAGGATGGCGTCCCTCCCTCCCACGTAGAGAGTCTCACCATCCGCACTCAGCAGGAATGTGTCGTAGTTGAGGATTCCCTCCTGGCTGAAGGTGCCAACCTGGCGGCTGGGGTCCCCTGGAGGAGAAAGGAATCCATACATGCAGTTTAAAAGAGCTGGAAGGGACCTGTGAGGTCATGCAGCCCAATCCCCTGCCCAAGCAGGAGACCCTACACTGTTTCTGACAGAGGGCAGTCTCTTCTTGAAATCTTCCAGGGATGAAGGTCCCACAACTTCTGTTCCACAGGTTGATTGCTCTCACTCTGATCTGGTCACGTTGCCAACTTCAAAAGCCGATAAATTATGCCACCAGATAAAGACTGAATGCACCTATTATCACATTAAACAAGAGGAAAACCTTCTATGCACCAGTTCCACCTGCGCTTTCTACAATTTTGTAAACAACAAACTAAAAGACTCAAGGTCCATCCCATCCCTGAAAGGACCTAATGGCAAAGAGTGCAATGATGACACCATCAAAGCCAACCTCTTTAACACATTCTTTGGCTCAGTATTTGTAAACAGCAATGGATCAAGCCCAGTATTTCCTAGTCGAACCACAGACAACTACAATGATCTAATACATATCGATTTTATAGAAGGCAATGTTGAAAAAGCACTACGCAATCTAAAACCATCTCTATCTATTGGACCGGAGGGAATATGTGCCTACTTCTTAAAAAATCCACCCACTGCCATAGCTGAACCTCAAAGTATAATCTTTGAAAAATCTTTCAGGACCATCCTTGCCAAAACTATGGTCACAAACCACGGTCATCCCCATCTTCAAAAAGGGAGACCCCAGCCTAGTTGAAAATTACAGACCAATCAATCTCTTTATGCTGCGTCACCTGTAAAGTCATGGAATCAATTATTAACCAATCCATCCTCCTCTTCTTAGAGACCTACTCTCTAATAAACAATTTGGTTTCAGAAAAAAAATATCCTGTAATCTGCAACTCTTAAACTGCAAAAACATATGGACTACACAACTCGATCAGGGCAAAGCAATTGACGCAATCTACATAGACTTCTGTAAAGCCTTTGATTCAGTGGTACACGACAAACTACTCCTAAAACTAAAATCTTATGGTATCTCTGGACACCTACATAACTGGATAGAAGCATTCCTGTCAAACAGACAACAGATGGTCAAAATTGGGAGCAACCTATCAAATTCTGTACCTGTCAACAGTGGTTTCCCCAAGGCAGTGTTCTTGGACCAACTCTCTTCATACTCTACATAAATGACCTCTGTGATCATATCAAGAGCAACTGCATTCTCTTCACTGATGATGTAAAGCTATTCAACACTACAGACAATACTGCTACCCTTCAAAAAGACCTTGACTATGTATCAGAATGGTCAAACAAATGGCAACTTCAAATCTCAACAAATAAATGTTCTGTCTTACATATTGGCAAAAAAAACCAGAAAATAAAATACAGGCTGAATAGTCAAGACCTTGTTGATGATCCAAGCTCTGTAAAGGACCTTGGAGTACTCATCTCTAATGATCTAAGTGCTCAAGCCAACTGAAACTACATAGCCAAACAGGCATTAAGAATTGTTAACCTAATCTTATGTAGCTTTTTCTTTGATAATATTACACTATTAACTAGAACATACAAAACATTTGCTAGACCAATACTCGAATACAGCTCATCAGTCTGGAACCCACATTACGTATCTGATATTAACACAGCTGAGAAAGTCCAGAAATATTTCACACGAAGAGTTCTCCACTGCTCTACTCCTTGCAGAATACCTTATGCCACCAGACTCGAAATTCTAGACCTAGAAAATCTAGAATTACACTGCCTTCGGTCTGACCTAAGTATAGTATATAAAAATCATACATTGCAATGTCCTACCTGTCAATGAATGCTTCAACCATAACAACACAAGAGCAAACAACAGATACAAACTCAAGGTTAACCGCACCAAACTTGATTGCAGGAAATACAATTTCAGCAACAGAGTGGTCAATATTTGGAATACTCTACCTGACTATGTGGTTTTTTCCCCAATCCCCAAAAACTTTAACCTTGGTCTGTCTCCTATTGACTTCACCCCTTTCCTAAGAGGTCTATATGGGGTGTGCATAAGTGCACCAACGTGCCTACCGTCCCTGTCCTATTATTTGTTTTTCTTATTTGTATCCATTTCATGTATTCATAACTATGTATATTCTTATACCTATTATCTTGTAAGTGATTGACAAATCAAAATAAATAAATAAAATAAACTGTCAGAAATTCCTCCTTATTTCCAGGTTGAATCTCTCCTTGTTCAGTTTCCATCCATTATTCCTTGCCTGGCCTTCAGGTGCCTTGGAAAATAGCTTGACCCCCTTCCTCCTCTCTGGGACAGCCCCTCAAATATTGGAAGGCATGTAGTGTTGAATAGCTTTACATCATCAGTGAAGAGAATGCAGTTGCTCTTGATATGATCACAGAGGTCATTTATGTAGAGTATGAAGAGAGTTGGTCCAAGAAGACTGCCTTAGGGAAACCACTGTTGACAGGTACAGAATTTGATAGGATGCTCCCAATTTTGATCATTTGTTGTCTCCCCTGGTCCTTCTCTTCCCTAGACTAGCCAGGCCTGGTTCCTGTAGCCGTTCTTCATATGTTTTAGTCTCCAAAGTCCCCTCATCATCCTGGTTGCTCTTCTCTGCACTCTTTCCAGAGTCTGGAGATCTTTTTTATAGTGTGGTAGAAGGCATCCTTGGAGCAGTGGGGACACATGTGGGGGCCATCAACACCACCACCCCCAGGAGGCAGCCTGCTTTGCACAGCCTGGCCGGTTCAGGACATTTTGAGCAAAACCTGTTTCTTTGCTTGCAAAACCGTGAGTGGGTGGTGGACCGGAGGCCGTCAAAGGTGAAAAACTGGGGCTCAGTCCCAGGCTTAGAAAGCTGCAAGCAGCCGAAAGAGACGGATGAAGAAAATGACCCCGCCAAACTAAGGCTAAAACAGGGTGTGTGTGTAAGACACAACCAGACACTTGCTCCAAAGAAAATAATTCCCAAGTAGAATAACGAAGAGGGATATTTGCTGTGTTTCACTCGTTAAGGTCAAACTTGGACACTTGGCTAAACTTCCCAGAATTCCCCAGCTGGTGCTGATAACCCAGAGGAGATGGCCTTCATCCCACACACTTCAACCTGCTGTGGGAAGGATTCTCTTCCATCCCAACATTTAGACCAGGGGTCCCCAATCCTGGCAACTTTATGACTTGTAGACTTCAACTCCCAGAATTCCTCAGCTGGCTCTGCGCCCCCCCCCCCCCCCCGAAGAGTCTCATGGCAAATAAATTTAACAATTAAATGAATGCAATTGATCAGCTCAGTAGACAAAGCAGGCCCAAACCCTGTTCTTCTTCCATCAATAACCAAAACAATCAGGGCCCCAGGGTGGGTTTCCCCTCTCAGCCGAGAGCCCTGGCCTTACGATGCATCGCACCATCAGCCAGATGTTCAAACTGGAATTGGTATTTTTATGTACTACCAAGTCTTTCCCAAGGACCTGGATAGGAAGATGTAGAATATCGACAAGAGTTGGAAGGGGACTTAGGATGTCTTCTAGTCTGACTCAAGCAAGGGGCCCTATACTACTCCAGACAAAACGTTGGTGTTTGATGGTGTTTAAGGTCTCGTTGCAGCACTTCCCTAATAAAGCTGATTTTTGCAATTGACTGGAGGGGATTTTGTGAATGCCGATTGTGTTCAGGTGGCACCCCAGATGTTTTGGGATGGTGCCCAAGGCACCTATTACTACTCTCGCTGTTATTGATTATTATTATTATTATTATTATTATTATTATTATTATTATTATTATTATTATTATTATTATTATTGCTACTGCTACTGCTACTATTTAATCTTTGGTGAGATTCACAGCCTTTGGGGCTGTTTGGTAGCTCAACAGCTCGAGTCCTAACCAAGGACCTAGGACAGGGGTCTCCAACCTTGGCTCCTGGAAACCTGGCGGACTTCAACTCCCAGAATTCCACAGCCAGGCGTTGAAGTCCGCCAGGCTTCCAGGAGCCAAGGTTGGAGACCCCTGACCTAGGAACTGTTCAAGTAGCATTGGAGGATATGGGCTGTTCCACGCAGGGTGGTTTTTTTGTAGAATCAGTGTATTCAAGTCTGATAAATTCAGGATTTCCAAACAGGCAGGTAGCCCTTTCAGTATTGCTCCAAGGGCTCCAATCACAATTGGGATAACACGCAATTTCTTTTTCCAAAGTTGCTCAACTTCCATTTGTAAGTCCTGGTACTTTGTGATTTTTTTTTTTCTTGCTGCGTGTCTTCAGTGTGTGCACCACCAAGTATGCAATGTCAATGAACCAAACATCATCATCATCATTATTATTATTTTAAAGTCGCACTTGTCTTGGCCATGTTGTGCGGGGGAATTCACTGAGGAAAGAAATTATCCTTACAGTTAGCAGTGAGGGGAAACCAGGCCGCCGAAGGACACGGTGGCTGCTGGACACCCTCGAAGCTGACCCTGGCCAGAGCGGAGAAGGAGTAGCAGGGCGAGATCGGAAGACGGGGACAGTCCTGGCCCAGAGTATCGCCCAGAGCCGGACTCAGCCGAACGGATGACATCATTATTACTTTGAATGTCACATTCACTTAATGACTGCCACAAAAAAGGCTCTAAAATACAGTGTTCGACTCACAACAATTCAATGTTACAACAGCACTGAAAAATGTGACTTACGACTGCTTTTCACACTTATGACCTGTCAGCCTCCCCAGGGTCACCAGAGCAAAACCCAGGCGCTCGTATTTATGATGGTGGCAGCATCTGGGGGGGGGGATCACGTGGGATCCGCTTTTGAGACCCTCGAACACACAAAGTCAATGGGGAAGCCATTAACGACCGTGTTCCCCACTTAACAACTGCAGCAAGGAAGGTTGTAAAATGGGGCAACACTCGCTTTACGAACGTCTTGCTTAGAGCCACGCAAATCTTGGGCTCCATTCTGCAACTGCAGGGCTTCAGAATTGAGGGGGAGAATTTTCCCCACTGGATTTCCTGTCTCTCTTCCTTTTTTTTTTTTTTTCCTGGGCAGCAAACCCAGGAGAAGAACGAAGGAGAACTTAGTGTCCTGCCCCTGTTGGAATCCGATTCTGAGGGGGAGGCCGAGCGGGAGTGGGGCTCCGGTGGCTGTGGAGGAAACTGGGGAAGGGCACAGTCTGGCGGGGCAGAAGAGTTGGGAAGAGGTAGAGCAAGGGAGAGAGAGTTCAGAGGAAGACCCAGGCCCACCCCCTCTTCATCCTAGGGCATGCAGGGAAGAATGGATAAGGGAGCAACATGGCTTATGGGAGAGGAAAGGGCCCTGATTCCCTTCATTAGCTGCAGCTGGGAAAACAGGATTTAAACAGGGCGTTTGTGCACAGCACCTGGCTGGAAGCAAAGCATGTGTTATCTTTGTTTGTCAAGTCTTATATGGGTTCTAGCATCCTCCCAACTGTGTGTGTTTTGTTATCTTTTGAAGACTGCAATTCCTTAACCTGCCCTGTCTCGTTGATTGCTGCAGCTGTTTTGTGTTGGTTTTTATTTATCATTTAGATGTACTTTGATTTTGAACTGGATTTCTTACCTTTAAAGACTGTTCTTGGAAGAGTTTTTTTTTTCTCCAGCCGATGATAACTGGATGCTGGGGGCCAAGTTGGAGGAATTAAAGGGACTTTGCCTACTTTTGTGACTTTGGTGCCACTTGGGTCACCCCGCTTGTCCACTCCCCACCTCCTGCCTGTCACCCTCTGGTCAAAGAGAAGGGCACGAAGGATCCTGCCCGCCTCTTGCCTTGAAGGGCAGGAAGCCACGGAGAAGAAAATGAGGGGAATTACCCCTTCCCAGCTCCAGCCCAGGAAGGAAGCCGAGCCCGATTAAGCCTCGCAGACTTGACAAGTCCTTTTAAAGCCAGAGAGTGCCTATAATTAATGGGCTGCCTCTCAACGGCAGCAGCTCAGCCTTCATCCCTAGCTTTTATCGCCTGCCCGCCCTTTTGCAAGCTTCATAGAAGATGTGTGCAATTAACCCTCAGAGGCATGAACAGCTTAACAGAGTTGGAAGGGAACTTGTAGGTCATCCAGTCCAATCCCCACCCCACCAAGCAGGAGATCCTACACCATTTCGGACAGATGGCGCCCCTTCTCTCCTTCCCCCCTCCACCTGCCCAGGGACCCCGAGGGGTGGCAATGCGGGCAGCAGCAGGACCAACCTCAGGGTGGCACCGAAGGGAGCTGGATTTGAAAGCTCCCGCAAGCGGCTGGGTTAATCCATTCCCATTTTGACACGAGAAATCCATGGCTGGGTGCAAAGCAGTGTTGTGCTACCGGCCATCAGCGTGCGAGGCGGATTCTTCTTGTGATTTGATTTCTGCAAACATTGCCTGGATTCTGAGTTTAAGCAGCAGGGATGCCAGTGGGTGGGAAATAGAGTCCACAAGTCTTAAAGCGGCAAAGGTTGGAGACCCCTGCTTTAGAGAGAAAAGTGGCATGTAGGAACATGTCATGCCCCTGTTGGAGTCAGATTCGAAGGGGGAGGTCGAGCAGCTGACAGGGAATGGCCGTGTGGCTCCGGTGGCTGTGGAGGAAACTGGGGAAGGGCACAGGCCAGATGAGCATTCAGAGGAAGACCCCAGGCCCACCCCCTCTTCATCCTAGGGAATGCAGGGAGGAATGGATAAGGGAGCAATGTGGTTTATGGGGGAGGAAAGGGCCCTGATCCCTTTTGTGGGCTGCAGTTGCGAAGACTGTTTTAAAGGGCAAACTGCGCATGGCAAAGTTGCTGGAAGCAAAGCGTGCATTATCTTTGTCGAGGCTTATCTGGTGTCCTCCCAACTGTGTGTGCCTTGTTATCTTTTGGAAGTCTGCAAGTTGTTATCCTGGTCTGTCGTGTTAATTACTTCAGCGTAGTTTGTGTTGGGTTTTTTTTATTTCTACTTTACCTGTATTTTGGGTTCGGACTGCATTTCTTCCCTTTGTGGACAGTTTCTGGAAGAGTTTGATCTCCCGGTGAGGATAATTGGACATTGGGGGCCAAGTTGGAGGCATTAAAGGGAATTTATCTACTTTGGTGACTTGGTTATTTTTGTGCCACGCCCCTTTGGGTCATCACAGAACAAGCTTAGGGGACGGGTGAAGAGATGCTGCCAAGGGAGGGTGAGACAAAGAGACAGCTGAGCCCACAGCTGCAAAACGGGCAGAGGAAAGGGCTAAGAAAGGGAACCTCCCCCCCCCCAAAAAAGAACTCAAGGCTGTAAATGAGACGGCGGGAGATTTATCTTTTCAGACTTGCAAAATCCTATTCATGTTGCCTTACAATGGGGTAGAATGAGCTCCTCTGGCCGTGTTTCGCCTCTGGCCTACTTGCCAAGTCTGAGGAAGCCCTACCAAGCAGGGGCTAAATATCCCCCTGGGGTCCCCCGGCACGTTGGCAAAACCGTATCCTCAGCGCCTTTTGAAAGTGTGTCAAGGTGGGGCCAATTTTGTCTCTGCAGGGATGATGTTCCACAGGGAGGAGCCACCACCGAGAAGGCCCTGCTTTCTGGGTCCCTCCAGGTGGACCTCCTTAAGACAGCTTAATTTTTATTGTTACTATTATTGTTGTTGTTAGTTGGAAGGTAGTAATTAAGAATGACTATATTGATATTAGTTTTTTTCTTTTTGTTTTTTTATTTGCTATACATTGACTTTCAGAAAGTAAATGAAGAGAAGATATAAAATAACATAGGTGGTAAGATGGAAATGATAATAAAGGGGATAAATACTGGATAATATGTTTTAGGATAAAAATGTTTTTGTTTCTGGAATAATATGAAGTGAAAATTTATTAAAAGAAAAATGGAACAGGTAATGATTTAATATGAAACTAGATAAGAAAGCTGAAAATGTAATTAGGACGATGTATGTATATTGTAACCTGGAATCACATTGCTCACTTGAAGAGATATGTAAAAAAATAAAAAATAAATATTTTAAAAAAAGAGAGAGAAGAGACCTTCTACCTCAAGGGCCTTCAAACTTGGCAGCTTTAAGACTTGTGGACTTCCAACTCCCAGAATTCCTGAACTAACATGACTGGAGGAGGAATTCTGGGAGTGGAAGTCCACAAGTCTTAACGCTGTCAAGTTTGAGGCTTCTGTTCTTACCTCCTTGCTCTGGTGGGTTGGGTGGATATCATGGCAGAACATGGTCCTTCAAGTAACCGGACCATGAGCCACGGAGGGCTTTGAGAGGGACAATCAGCCCGTAGAAATGCCACGTTAAATGCTGAAAATATGGCAACAGCTATTGGAAAATGTGGGTCCCTGATTCAAGAGTTGGCATGGAGGGCTTGTGGCTCCTGTAAGAAACCTTGTGAAGCTCTGGTGCTTCCCCTGAAGAAGGAATTTGCGGGAGACATAACGGTGTCGGCTGGGCACCCTTGGATTGTATGATTTTTTTCCACTGCATCTCCAGAAAAGGAAAGATCTGTCATTTTGCAATCAAACTAACACACTGCAGGGAGACGCTGTGAAGGAGGGTCTATCTCTCTCTCTCGCAGGCTTAAAAGGGGTCTATTGGCCTTAAATATGGTTCCAGGTGTGCTAACTGGAGCCCAGGTGCCTTTCATTCAATATTGCTGATTTTTGGCAGGTTCTTTACTGATTCACCCCAATTAGATGTGCCTAGATTAACAGAAGCTTTTGCTACTGTTTACAAAACAACAACAATAAACACCCACATCTGTAAAGAGGTAGATAAAGATCAATAAATAAAAACAATCCACGGCTAACCAGAGCTACAACGCTACAGGAATAAATTATAACAGCAACGAACAAAAGAAAGATCCTAGCCCGCCAGCGGAAGGGATTCCAAGGGAAATGGCTCCAGGAGAGGGGAACCTGCCCAGCCAAAAGCAGAGCCAATTCCAGGGAGGCTGCAGGGGATCCCGGCCTCTCTTCCCCTGCTTTCTCCTAGCTGGGTAGACATTAAGTCCTCGACTTACAACTCATTTGTTTAATGGCTGTTCAAGATTCTCGTGGCCCCTGGAAAAAGTGACTTACGGCCAATCCTCGCATTTACGGCCATCGCAGCACATTCTAAGGCAGAGTCCCCCAACCTTTGTAGATTTGGGGGGGGGGAAGGAGGGGCAGAAGTTGTGGCTTGTACACAGCTCCATTTGCACAAATCGAGCACACATACATGCTGCTCGTGCGACTAGGGGTGTGTGTACCTAGGCACAAGCTCACCTGCCACTTCTGTGGAAGGCTGAAGGCCCGGAAGTGGGCCACGACCTCGAGGTTGGGGGGGGCCATGCCCTACAGTGACAGGATCAAAATCTGGGCGCTTGGCAACCAGCACGCCCAGATCCTGTGATGTCCGGTTGGGACCATCCCTCTTGAATTGTGACAAGAAAAGTCACTGGAGGAAGCTTCATGACCGCCATGATTCATTTAATGCCTGCGGTGGTTTGCCTAACAACCATGGCAAACTCTCGGCCACCGCCTGACTTAGCAACGGGAATTATGGGTCCCAGTTCTGGATCTCATTTCATTGCTATCATTAAATATGACTTATTCCACCTCCTAGAAAGCGAAGTCAATAGGACAAGCCAGATTCACTTAACGACCGCAATGATTCGCTTAACAACAAGATCATAAAATTGGGTGGGAGGGCTCACTTTGCCACTGCCTTGCTTAGCATCAGAAATTCTGGCTCCCAATTCTGGTCCTTATTTAATCGTTATCATTAAATATTCCTCATTCAGTCTCTGTTCATTTTAATAAAGTCTTAAGTCTTTGTTTTTATCAAAGTCACCCAGAGTGACTTTCTTGACAATGAAATGGGTGGCATATACATTTAATAAACAATAAATAAACGCGTGGCCACCATAAGCACAACCTTTGTGCAAGTAGTTTTGATGAGATGCACTGTAACTTACTTTGTTTAGTCTAGTTCAGTTTACTTTATTGTCATTTCCCCTCTTACAATGGAATCAGACACCATCTTCAGTGCACACACTGTGACTATGAAAATAAACACAAACACACACCCTCCACACATTGAACCCCCGACACCGCATCAATACTGCACTATACAGCAGAAGTCAACAGAGCTCCTGCCCTGAGATAGAAGCTGTTTTTCAGCCTTGTTTTTATTCTCCTGTACCATCTGCCAGATGGTAATAGTTCAAAAAAAGGTGTGCCCAGAATGAGATGGATCTTTGGGGATGTTCTGAACTGTCTTAAGGCAGAAGGAGCTATGAAGCTCTTCCAAAAAGGGGAGAAAGCAACCAATGATCCACTGGGCAATGACATTCACTCTCTGGAGAGCCATCCTATCTGCTCCTGTGCAATTGGCAAACCATACAGAGGTGCAGTAAGTTAAGATACTCTCTGTGGTGCAGTGGTAGAAGGTCCCCAGCAGTTTTTCATCCAGTTGTTGTTTCCTGAGAAGCTTCAGGTAGTCTAATCTCTGCTGGGCCCTTTTGACCAGGGCTGCAATGTGGGCACCCCAGGTCAGGTCCTCTTTTAGGGTGACACCCAGAAACTTAAAACCGGGCACTTGCTCCACTCTAAGGTCTCCCTTGATAAGCAAGGGCTGGACGTCTGATCTCTTCTTTCTATAGTCTTCTTTCTATAGCTCCTTGGTCTTATTGGTGTGGAGGACCAAGTTATTGTCTCCACACCACGAAAGCAACCATTGGTCCACCTCATCTTGGTAGGTAGACTCATCCCCCCTGCCTGGAGATGAGTCCCACCACTATTTTATCATCTGCAAATGAATTGTGAAGGTGCGACTGGAGGGTGGGAAGCACCTGTTTCGGCCTCTGTCCTGCTTCCTGGCCCTCCGAGGGGTGACTCCCCCCCCCCGGGCCCAGCCCTGCCCTGCCCTGTGCCTCCTTACCTCTCTGAAAGGTCATTCTGGGCACCACATTGCTACCCAGGCTGGCTGCAGCCATCAGAAAGCATCCCAGGAGGCAGGGGAAGCGGCCAGGTTTCATGGCTGGTTAGCAGCTGGCCGTCACCAAGGAGGCTGAAGGAGACCGAAGGGGCCAGGTCCTGACTTGGCAACTGTTAAGAAACGGAGAAGGAGGAAGAAGAAGAGGAGAAAACGGATGTCAGAAGCGCCTGCTTTGGCAATCCAGGGCCTCCCTCTCGTCTGGAGCAGACAGGAGTGGCTGAGACAATCTGCTTGAACCGTTGGGCTGGTGGCTCTTCGGAGAAATGAGGAAGGAGAAGACGTTGGCTCAAGTTGAGGGCAGAGGCTGGAGCAGGAGACGCAGGCACTGCACTCTGAAGACAGCCTGCAAGGGGCGAGGGAGCCTTTCTCTGGAGGTGGGAGGGCCCTGAGCCAGCCAGTGCAAGCCAGATAGAAAACATCTGGACAAGAATCACTGCCTTGTGGTTTCAACGGTGTTCAACTCCACCGCTTTTTTTTTGGGGGGGGGGGCAAATTGCTCGTAGCACCTGTCTCTCCTTCTCAAGTCATGTCTCTGAACATCCTTGGAATAAAACCGATTGCAACCGGTTTGATTTTTTTTTTTTTACACACACCAGAAAAAAAAGATGGGGGAGAGGAGAGGCCGAGTTGAAGCAACAGTGCAAAACGAGGTGAAGATTGCAAACTGCTTTGGGGGGGGGGACCCAAATAAAAAGGCGCTCGGCCATCCCTGCCCGCAATCCCTTGAACGCCTCCGTTGTGGTAGAAGGGGAGAAATTAGGGGATGGGGAGGTAAAAGCGAATTGGAATTTCCAATTGAATTTAGAATTCCAAAAATTCTTGGAATAGAGTCGGATAGCGCTGGAAGGGACCTTGGAGGTCTTCTAGCCCAGCCCCTTGCTGAAGAAAGGAGAACCGATACCGATTCAGGTAAGGGACTTCCACTGGTTAATTCAGGAAGTTTCTCCTTAATTCCAGGTTGCTTCTCTTTGGGGTTAGTTTGCATCCACGGTTTCTTGTCCTGCCCTCTGGCGCTTTGGAGAATAATGGGACACCCCCAGTTCTTTGGGGCAGCCCCTCAAATACTGGAAGACTGCTGGATTCGGGTTAGGCCTGCTTTGCTTAGGTTGGAAAGAGTGGGAACGCAAAAGGTGAGAGGGAAAAGTCACTCCGCCTTTCCTCAGCGTGCCCACGTTTCCAAGTTCAGTAGGGCAGGGCTGGGCACCTATGGCCCCCTTACAACCTGTGGAATTCAACTTTGAAGTCCATATATTGTATAAAGGGGCCACCGTTGCAACCCCCCCGCCCCGGTGTAGTGGCTTGGACTAGATGACCTCCACAGCCCCTTTCGACTCTTCCATGGATCCTGGCTGGATTTATGGAGAGCGGCCAATTGACGAGGAGCAAATGGAGGGTCTGCCTTCATTCAGAATTGCTTCCTACGATCCTAGGTTACTGCAACTTGTTTTCAACCATCCATCTGCCCGTTGCCTTGTCCAGCAGTTCTCAGCCGGTGGTCCATGGACCCCTGGACGGCCACGATGTCACAAGGTGATCCGCAAAGGCTTGAAAAAAATAGTAAGATTTAAATTTTGAGTTAAGTCTTATGGGTCCGTGGCCGTGACCTGTGGCCACAAAAGGGGGCCTCTGTGGTGAAGAAAAGGTTGGGAGCCACTGGTCTGGTCCAATGTTTATGGAAATTCCCAGTCATCCAGGTCCCAGGTTGCCCCAAAGGGGCTTTTTTCACGAGGAAGCTGGACTTTTTGATTTTTCTTTGAAGACACTTCACTTCTCTTCCAAGAAAAAAAAACCAGACAGTCCAGTTAACCACTTGGGAAACCACCTTTGGGTCTAACCCAATGTTTCTCAAACTCAGACATTTTAAGATACGTGGACTTCAGCTCCCAAAATTCCCTAGCCAGCATTTCACATCTAGATTCGTGCTGGCTGGGGGATTCTGGGAGCTGAAGTTCACACCTCTCAAAATTGCCAGATTGGGAAACCAGGCTGTTTGAGTTGACTCCATCATCTGAGCTGACCTTTCACCTGGCCACCTCCTCTTTACACCCTGTCTGAGGTTCTCCCCCAGGGCAGCCCTCACATCAGTATCCCTCCCTCTGGGAGAGTCTGACCGGTGGGTCTGCTTTGACATCTGCCACAGACACAAAAACCAGCCCGCACTCAACTTAGGAGTGATTTCACAAGTTGATTTACACCGAAAGTCCTGCCGTCTGCAAGGTTCTTGGACCAGAGTTTGCAAACTCTTCGAGAGAAAGGAAGCAGCCCATTTTACGAGGAAGTTGTGAAAAGGAAAAGAACACAGCAGGACCTAAAAACAATACGAAACCACAGAAGTCACAAGATGGCATTGTTGGTATTGCTGAAAACTGGTAAGGTGGAACTGACCCCTGGAGTCAAATAGTAGAAGGATGTAATCTGTTAAGTGGGGGTGAGTGGGTGGGTGGCATAAGAAGATCCCTTGCCTTGAGCAAGGGGTTAGACTAGGAGACCCCCAAGGTCCCATCCAGCCCTATGCGGAAAATGGTTCACAACCACCAAGGTCATCCATCAAAACTGTGGAGATTAAGGGAGCGAAACCCAACGGCGGCACTGTTTTGAAGGCCCACCACAGGTCGCCTGACCAAGCAGAAGCTCTGGTGAGACTGTCACAAATGTAACCGCTAAGGGTGCTCGAGAAAGAAACCAGTATGGCAACAGGAGGCTGACTTCAAACTGGAAGCCGGTTGCATAAAGAGCTTTCTGATAAACGGAGAAACAAAAAGCAGAGGGGTTTTTTTTTTTAAAAAAAAAGGAGGAGCACGAACAGACATCTGGAAATAGGCCAAGATGGGGCCAGGAAGACGAAGGCCTAACTTGACTCACAACAAATACAACACGGGTGGGATTCAAATATTTTTACCAGCGGTTCAGAGGGCGTGGCTTGG
Source organism: Hydrophis major (assembly GCA_033807585.1). Lineage (NCBI taxonomy): Eukaryota > Metazoa > Chordata > Lepidosauria > Squamata > Elapidae > Hydrophis > Hydrophis major. The sequence goes on along the minus strand of CM066333.1, from coordinate 95,442,126 downwards.
TGGGTGGCGCACTTGGCACACAGGCACACCCACTTTGCATCCCTGCACACACCAAACACGCCCTTTGCACAGGCGCAGAGGTGTTCCAAGTCACCTCCGGCAAGTCTGCACTCTCCCGGTCGCTTCAGCAGTTGCCGCGTGGCACTCTGCTTATGCTCCTTGAGATGTATGGTTGGGTTTTGGCTCCATCATCTGAGCTGGTCTTTCATTTGGCCGTCTCCGCTGCTGTGCTACACTTCAGCTGCACTTCAGAAGCAGGGACTAAAGGTGTTGCTTAACAGATAATCAGAGCTGGAAGGGACCTTGTAGGTCATCTAGTCCAACCCCCCCGCCCAAGCAGGAGACCCTACACCAGGGGTCTCCAACCTTGGCTCCTGGAAGCCTGGCGGACTTCAACTCCCAGAGTTCCACAGCCAGCAAAGCTGGCTGTGGAATTCTGGGAGTTGAAGTCCGCCAGGCTTCCAGGAGCCAAGGTTGGAGACCCCTGCCCTACACCATTTCTGACAAACGGCGGTCCAACCTCTGCTTGAAAGTCTCCAGCGATGGCTTCCTTTGCCTTTGATTCGATTTGCAAAAGATGAAGGCATGTGGTGAAGATCGTGAACTTGGACTTCAGGGAGGCATTTGAGGGGATTGACCAAGCCTCCTCCTCTGTGCTAAGATGGAGCAAGGCGGGGTAGACGGTGCCACCAGGGATACACAGTGGGGTTGAAGACCCCTAGCCAGTACAGGAAGCGCTCCATAGATCTTTCCGAAATGGAAAGAACTCATCCATCCCCAGCATGGAAGAATGGATGGAAAAGGGATGGAGCTAGCAGAGACAGCCTCCTGGACTGTTTCAGTTAGAAATTATTAGATTAGATTATATATTCTATTATTAGTTTAGATTAATGTATTATGTTATATTAGATTAACATATATTCTATTATGAGAGATTCAGTTTTGTTTCTGTGTGGAAACTGCTTCTGGACTTTGTGCTGGAGAGGGAGAAAAGCAAAGGAAGTCTTGACTTTGGGTTTTGCCGATTAATAGAGTTTGCTGTCACAGAAACAGCCGGCCCTGTCAAGATGATGAAAACTTGTTATAGTTGTCCAGCTCACTCTATAGCAGGGGTGTCCAACCTTGGCAACTTTAAGACTTGTGGACTTCAACTCCCAGAATTCCTCAGCCAGCAAAGCTGGCTGAGGAATTCTGGAAGTTGAAGTCCACAAGTCTTAAAGTTGCCAAGATTGGACACCCCTGCTCTAAAGGAATGAATTTTGGATTTCCAAACTCACCCCATGGACCAACACTGCCACAATTGCTACTGAGGGCTCTTTTCTCAAGCCAACTGGCATGTCATCAGTAGATCCACAGGGCTTGATCTCAGCCTGGCTGCCTATCTGAAATTTAGGGGCATAAAAAGATCCTCGGGCGCCTTCCGGTTGACACTCTCTCGTTTCCTCTTTGTCCTGCCTTTGCTTTCATTCTTGCAGCGGCCCCTTTCTTCCCTGCCTCAGAACAGGAAAGACACACCACAGACCCAAATCGAGAAACTGCCAAGTCCTGCTAAGGGTCACACATTGGCCTCCTTTTCCAGCGCTTTGGTGCACCACAGGCTACGAGCCGAGGCATCTGTTCCCTCCCCGCTTGGCTGCTGCTGACACCAACCCTCAGGCGCACGGAGTGCATGACGGGCGATAAGGCGAGGTCATCTCCACTTCCTGGCCTGGCTGACATTTCAGCCAGGGTGGAAACCAACCCAGAAACCCTGCTGAAAAGTTGCCGGGCACACCTCCTGCAGGCCCGGGTGGGTGGGGGCTCTAATTGCTTGGGCTGATTTCCAAAGAGGCACAAATATTTGCAAGGACACGCTGCTTTCTCTTGCCAAAGTTTGCCCACACATGCAAAGCAATTCACAACATGCTTGCAATGGCCGCCCGTCTTTTGTGACTGTCATCAACTGTCAAGTTGGAGGACAATTCCAAAATCCCGGAGCAGAAACTTCTACGGCTGCTGAATCTGCAGATGGGTCTCTCCATCAAGCAAATATTTCCAAGGTGGCGCAGGGGTTAGAATGCAGGACTGCAGGCTCCTTCTGCTGACTGCCGACTGCCAGCAGTTGGACAGTTCGATCCTGACCGGCTCCAGGTTGACTCAGCCTTCCGTCCTTCCAGGGTTGGTAAAATGAGGAGCTGGATTGTTGGGGGCAAGAGGCTGACTCTGCAAACCGCTCAGAAAGGGCTATAAAGCATCGTGAAGCGGGATATAAGTCTAAGGGCTCTTGCTAGTCTAAATTTAGTGACCGGTTGGCCCTGGACTTACAACCTTTTGTATCATGACCGTTCGTTCACATTGACTGGGGAAATCGGGGAGTTGAAATTCATCCATTTGAAAGCAGCCAAGGATGAGGAACACTGATCTGGGTTGATCCTGCTTCCTCACAGAGCTCCAGGCACCAGATCCATTTCAAACAAAGGGGTCTGGAGGCAAAAGCGTACAGGGAACAGTGGAGGTAACTGGGTATTAAGGACTAGGGCGACGTGATAGCACTCTTCCAATATCTAAGCGACCGCCACAAGGAAGAGGGGGAGTCAACCTATTCCCCGAAGCCCCTGAGGGCTGGAGAAGAAGTAACGGAGGGAAAATTATCATTTCTTGACAATTAGAACAATTAGCCAGTGGAATGGCTTCCCCCCAGAAATTGTGGGTGTTTCAACAGTGGAGGCTTTCAAGAAGAGACTAGACAGCCACTTATCCAGAATAGTATACTACAGTGGCATGCAGAACCATCTCTCCGGGCACACCGGCCGTTGCCCATTGTTCTTCTGGTTTCTGGTGCACGCATGCGCACTGGCTAGCCGGTCTTTTGTGTGCGCATGCATGCCAGAAACCGGAAGACCAGGTGGTGCGCTGGGGAGCTGCTCTTCCGGTTTCCAGTTCTCCCCCCCACACACGCACCCATTTCAGCACGCAGTGCCGAAAAGGTTCACCAACCCCGCTATAGCGTTTCCTGATGGAGCAGGGGGTTGGACTAGACGACCTCCGAGGTCCCTTTCGACCCGGCTATTCCACATTCTCTATCCCGAGGCCCACTTGCTAGCATCCATTCCCATGACCCATCTGCCTGTCCTGGGGCCATCTGCTGGCCATCTTTATCATTCCTGAAGTCGCTTTGGGCTGCCCAGCTGACTTCCGACCCAGTGAGTTGGCTGAAAAAGAGTTGGCTGAAAAAGAGCTCATTTTGGCCTCCATTGCAGGGACGATGTGTACCAGGCAGCCCCTCCCTGGCTGATTCCTTTCTCGGGCACGTTTCTTTGGCCTCTACCTGCTCAAAACCCTCCGCATCGGCCAAGAAAAGGAGTCTTTTGCAGAGGCGGCCTGGCAACCCAGCTGCTTCTGCCCCCTCAGAAATTCATCTTGTGATCTCCACTTTATTGCAGCAGATCCAGAACAGGCAGAGGCCAGAGGCAGAAAACGGAACAGCAGCCAGCCAGGAAGGAGGGAAGGAACACAAGGAAAAAAACACGGCTTGAAACTGCGATTTCCAATCGGGGACGAACCGGGTGCTTTCTGGAGTCTGGTACTGCAACTCCCACAATGCCTGAGCCAGACATCCGTTGATGGCTGGGGCTTAGGGTGGTTGGCATCAGTGATCTTTAGAGCCTTGTTTGAGGTGGACTTTGAGCATTGTTTAGAGATGTGGACTTCAATTCCCAGAATTCCCCAGCCAGAGTTGAAGTCCACCCATCTGAAAATGACTGAAGCATTGTTTTAAAGGCATCAGGATGTCTGTTTAAAGATGCGGAAGAGAGACAAAACTGAGGTTTTAAGCTACCCCAAATCTTTCCTCAAAGGAAATAAAGATAACACAAAATTCCCACAGCCCTTTCCAAGAACAGGGAGCACAGCAAGTGGTGTGTTTGTGTCTGATTTGGCATCTCTGGAGCATCCACAGAGTGAGAGAGAGCTAAGCACGGAGACAAGTGGGAGCCAATTTCCCCATATTTTCCCGCCATCTGCCAGACAGATGGACCGCCATGGCAGCATCTGAGAAAAGGTGCGTAGGAAGGCGGGGACACTAGGTTTGTGGCTGGCAGATGGTTAGGAAGAGAAGATCGCACCTGCATTCCCCAGGAATCTGAGATCCGTTAAATGTTTCAGGTCTGCTCATGGTTCTAATTGCATTCTTAAGAAAAGAAAAGGAAAGGAAAGGAAAGGAAAGGAAAGGAAAGGAAAGGAAAGGAAAGGAAAGGAAAGGAAAGGAAAGGAAAGGAAAGGAAAGGAAAGGAAAAAATCAGCTCACTGCAACTGTTTTTTGCTGGCATGGAAACCTCAGGAATCACCACAAGGACCATCTCTGAGCAAAATCACTTTAGAATTGCTTATCTCGGCTCCCAAAGCGGCCCTCGCTCTGATTAAGAGATAATCAGAGTTGGAAGGGACCTTGTAGGTCATCTAGTCCAACCCCCCCCACACCTATCCAGGCAGGTGGCCCCACACCATTTCTGACAGATGGGAGTCCAGTCTCTTCTTGAAAGCCTCAAGTGATGGCGCTCCCACAACTTCTGAGGACAACTTCTGTCCCATTATTGATTGCTCTCCCTGTCAGAAAATTCCTCCTTATTTCCAGGTTGAATCTCTCCTTGGTTCAAGTTTCCATCTATTGTTCCTTGCCTGGCCTTCAGGTGCCTTGGAGAATACCTTGACCCCCTTCCTCCTCTCTGGGGTAGCCCCTCAAATATTGGAAGGCTGCCATCCTGTCTCCCCTGGTCCTTCTCTTCCCTAGACTAGCCAAATCCAGTTCCTGTAACCGTTCTTCATATGTTTTAGTCTCCAGCCCCTTAATCATCCTGGTTGCTCTTCTCTGCACTTTTTTTTTCTGGAGTCTCAACCTCTTTTTTATAATGTGGTGGCCAAAACTGGATGCTGTACTCTAGGTGTGGCCTTACTAAGGCTTTACAGAGTGATATTAGTACCTGCCTTGATCTGGATTGTATCCCTCTGTTAATGCCACTCAGGGTTGCATTGGCTATTTTGGCTCCTATTTAGCTGGCTGTCCACTAAGACTCCAAGATCCCTCTCACAATTCCTGCTACTGAGCCTGGTTTCACCCAGTCTAGATGTGCATTCTGTGCAGAAAAGAACGGAGAGGACTAGAAGCCAGGGACACTGAGCACAGAACTTTAAGGATCACATCTAAGATCTCCTTTTTATTATTGGTTAAATCAAAATGCAAGCAGTCCTCGACTTAGGACCCTTCTTTCGGCAACTGTTTGAGGATATAATGATGGTGAAAAAAGGGACTTATACCCTTCACGCACACGACCATCACCGGATCCTTCGCAATTCATGCCCTGGGGAATGATAGCGGGCATTTATCACAGTTGCAGCATCCGGGGATCATATAACTGACCATTGGTGACCACCCCAGGGAGGCTCCTGGTAAGCCAAGTTAATAGGGGAAGCTGGATTTGCTTAGCGGCTCTGTGATTCACTTAGCAACCATGGTGATTTGCTTCATGACTGTTGCAAAAAAGTCATAAAATTGAGTGCAACTCACTTAATGGCCACCTCACTGGTCCCAATTGTTGGTTGCAATTTGAGGACTATCCAGGTCCTACTTCTTCTTTTTTTTTTTTTTTGCACAATACCATCAAGCCATCAATGAACTACTTTGGGGAGGGGCAGCAAGAGGGCTGCCTTTGACCACTATGTGACCCACCGCAGACCTCACGTCAAGCCAGTGGGCGAAAGGAGCCGGCCAAGTTCATAGAGTACGAGTCAAGTCAGTTGCTGTGATTAATTTCCTTGAATTCTGCTCTCTTCGGCCATGGGGATCTGGCAAAGGAGATCAAATGGGATCTGGGTGCTTTGGCCTCCAAGGAGGAGAAACAAAGGCACTAAAAGTTTTGGGAGCAGTCCCAAAAATCTCAAATTATCGATCATTATTACTTGGTCTGTTGCGTGGATGCTTGTGGGTTTTTAGGAGGCGGGGAATTTTGGTGGGTGGGGAGGTGTTTGGGGATTGTCAAGTGTGTGTGCGTGTTGAGTCTGGTTTCTGGGTGTGATATGAATTTCGTTGTTTGTGTATACTGTGTACGATGACAATAAAGAATTCAATTCAATTCATTCTGGGACATGAGAGACAGAAAGAAAACGCTGAACTCAGAACTGGACATTTAAATCATGTCACTGACATCATGGTTTATATAGCAATGCTCAACGCATGGAAGAAAATCAGGGGTGCTCCACTCTTGACCTCAAAGGTAAAAAGGAGGTCTGGGGGGGGGGGCACTCCCAGGATAGGAATATAACACCTGAGTGGCTCAAGGGGAACAGATGCAACAGAATAAGAGTGTTGCAAAGGATCTCGGAGGCCATCAGAAAGGAAGGAGTTAGACTACCTGGTGTAAATGCTCATTTCTGCCCAGCGATCCAGAATGAAGGAGTCTGGCCGTGTGACGGACACCATCTGGATTAAAACAAATGGAGGGATCCCACAGGGTCTCTTCTCACCGCCTGGCCCAGGAGAAGACACGGTTGATGCCTTCCTAAGGTCTTCTTGAAAACCTTCCAGTGAAGGTTGAAGTCTCAGGGACTTGAAATACTCAGATTCTCTGGGGTTTCTTCCCCAAACCCCAAAAACGTTAACCTTAGACTGTCTACTGTTGACCTCACCCCTTTCCTAAGAGGTCTGTAGGGGGCGTGCATAAGTGCACCAACGTGCTGACCGTCCCTGTCCTATTGTTTCTTTTATTTTTCTTCCATGTATTCATAACTCTGTTTTTACTTATACCTGTTATCTTATAATCACTTGACAAAATAAAGTAAAGTAAAGTAAAGTAAAGTAAAAATAAAAAAATTAATAATAAAAAAAATAAAATAAAAAATAAAATAAAAAATAAAATAATAAAATAAATAAAATAAAATAATAAAATAAATAAAAAAATAAAATAAAATAAAATAAAATAAAATGAAATGAAATGAAATGAAATGAAATGAAATGAAATGAAATGAAATGAAATAAAATAAAATAAAATAAAATAATGGTCCCAAAGGCTAATGCCTCCTTCCCTTGAGCTCCTGGACAGGAGGAGGAGGTGGATGGAGGCATGAACGGGAGAGGAGGAGGCGTCGGAGGGTTCTGGCATGTGGCAGGTCTTGATTTTAAGAGAAACTGAAACTGAACTTTCTCGTCCAGGACTATCTTGGATTTTCCACAAACCGGTTTACTCCGCTCAGAGAAGTGACAATGAGGAGGAGGAGGAGGCAGGGGAAGGAATCTCCAGATTCATAGAGTTGACAAAGAAGGACTTGCTAAAAAGGGAACAACAGCAGACAAGTGAGGAAAAACAGAGGCCGGGAGACAGGCCAAGGTTGGAGGGAGCTGCCGAGGAGATGAGGCCACCCAGGGATACCCGCAGGGCAGGATCTCATCTCAGCCCTGCTCCAAAGGAAGAGGGTGAGCCTTTCTGGCTGGCCGGAGAAAAGGGGGCCAAATGCTGGTGGGGGGAAACAGAGAAGTGGAAGGAAGAGGTGAGGCCACCCTTCTTTGCGCTCAGCCTCTCAGACAAAAATAATCCCACCAGGAGATGGTGAAAAGTTGGATGAAGGACCGAATGGAAGTGGACGCCCGAGAGCAACAGAGCCAAGAAATGAATTTAAATCTCGATGTCAGAAGGACTCATCGTGGGGACCTGAAGATCACCTAGTCCACTCCTACATTCCCAGAGGAGAAAGCAGACCCTCCCCCTTTTCTTTTTTACCCTCCCCACTCAAGACTTCACACCCAGAGACCGAAGGTTTTCAGGGGGTGGGCGATTATTTATAGCTTTGGGAGGGGCTGGATGTTGACTTTTACACGCTCTGCCTGCTCTCGCCTTCAATTAGCTGAGGTGGGACCCCCCACCCCGCCCAGGGAGGCGGAGGTCCGAGGGATGCCTACGTGGGGGAGGAGCGGCCTTTGTGCTTCTCCTCTCCTTTTCTCTCGCCTTTCCCCAGTTTCCCCAGTTTCCCCAGTCTTCCTGCATTCTCCCAATCAATCGCTCACCGAGATACAGGTCAAGAAGGTCACATGGACAGCCATGACAATATCCAGTGGGGCCCCTGAGATGCCCTAGAGTTAGGCTCCCAGTCCTCCTGGGAGAGCAGAATAGAAGAGCAGAGTTGGAAGGGACCCCGAAGGTCTTCTAGTCCAACCCCTGCTGCTCAAGCAGGAAACCCTAGACCAGGGGTATCCAACCTTGGCAACTTTAAGACTTGTGGACTTGCTGGCTGAGGAATTCTGGGAGTTGAAGTCCACAAGTCTTAAAGTTGCCAAGGTTGGACACCCCTGCCCTAGACCATTTCAGGCAAATGGTTATCCAACATGCAGCTGCCCTTGTCTGCAAACCACTCGGCCTTCCCTGGATACCCAAGAAGGTTTTAGAACAGGCCTTAACTTGAAAGCGATGCAGTCATGACCGGAAGTCGTGATCAGCAAGGACTTTTGAAGAAGCCTTACCAACTTAACCTGGTTTTGTTTTTTGCTGGGCAATTCCCTTCCCTGATAGCAGAACTGCCTCAGACATAGAGCTTGCTTTCTGTTTTGCTGGAGAAATGATTTCAGCAAACTATCCCATGACATTCTGAGTAATAAGCTGTTTTAAGGGCGGGCTGAATCAACCATGAGGTAAATACGCAGCTGCCATAAAAAATTGTGCTCATAGGGAGTCAATCCAGGATGCCCCGTCAGGCAGGTCCATGCCAGACCCCTACTCAGCAATATTTTTATCAAGGATTTGGATGAAGAGGGCAGGAAATGCTTACCAAATGTGCAGGTGACTAAAAGGAGGAGGTTAGTCAACTGGAAGGCAGAAGTCAAATTCAGAACCACCTCAGGAGTTGGGAGGGAGGGACGAAACAAAGGAATTACACTTATGACCATTCACTTACTCACGGCTCAAAGTTACATTCAAAGCCCTGAAAGAAGTGACTTGTCATCAGTCCTTGCATTTACAGTATCCCTTGATGACATGATCAAAATCCTACTAGTCTCCTATTTAGAATGGAGAAAGGACAGGAAAGGGAAGAGAAGGAGGAAAGGGAAGGGAAGGGAAGGGAAGGGAAGGGGGAAAAGAGGGAGGGATGGAGGGAGAGAGGAGAAAGGAGAAAGGAAGGAAGGAGCAAAGACAATTGTGCAGAAATCAAAGCAGAAAGAAAAATAAAGAAGCAACTTTTACAGCAGTTATAAGCATAAAAAAACCACTCTATGGTTACAACGTAATTTACATTTCCCCTGTAATCTATTAATTTATTCCACCCTTTTTCCCGTTTCCCGCAAGGAGTCCGTGCGGGGCTCCAATCCACAGACAAACGTCCTGCCCCTCATTCAAAGGGTCCCTTTGGCCGCCTCCTGAACGTCACGCAGTTGGCCATAAGGAATAATACATGCCAAGAGAAAAACTGTACTCAAAAACACATCAAAGCAATGTCCGAAATGCTCTCCATCGAGAGACATGCTTGGCGCAACCTACGCAGCTTAGACAAAGTGACATCAAGTGGTGGGTACAAAAAGACACGCAGCTTCCATGCAAAACAATTACCTGCTGAGCTTGAAAGACTCAGAAAAGTTGAGGCAGGGAGAAGGAGGACACAGACTCCCCCCCCCCCCGCCCAGAGCCCAGGATCTGGTCCTAGGGGTGTATTTTCCTTCCCCCCCCTTCAAAAGATCAAAGGCACCCCCATCCTCCCACTACACCCACCAGCACTGTGCCACCTTCCTCCCCCAGCTGCCTGTCCGGTGCCCGCAGGAGGAAGCGTGTTACCTTTCTGGCATCGGGGGCATCTTCCTGGGTGAGCACGGAGGGCTCCTGGAGGGGAGGGTGGGAACCGAGAGCCCCCACCGGGCCTGCAGCCCACCGCAGACCGGCTCCCAGGGCTCCAGGCCCTGAAGCCGCCTGGCTGGCAGAGGCCTCGCCGGAGAGAGCAGAGGCTGCCACTCGCTACGCAGCAAACCTGAAAGTCCAGCCAGCCTTCCTGCCGCTTTCCCTCGCCTGGGTGAAGCGAGGCAGGCGGCGAGTACAGACACATCCAGGCTGCCTTGAGCAGCCTCCCGACTCCGCACCCCACTGGGCGGGAGGGGGGGTAGGCAGCCCACGGCTCTCCCCTAGAGCCTCGCAGGGGGGGGCAAGGAGCCCACCCGGACTTCCTGGGCCCCTTCGGGATGCGCTGGGCCCTGCCAGGCACACTGGGGCACCCCGTTGAAGGCCTGGGTGGACGGAGCAAAAGGGATGATAGAAGATCCGGCCCAGGAAGCTCCTTTTATCCTCGGAGGACTGAATAATCCTGGCTCATGCACGCTTCATGCTTCACATCCGCTTCGTCAGGGCAAGTGTGAAAAAGTACCACAACGCTTTTGTTTTACACACATACGTGCAAACACATATCACATACTAGCTCGATACCCATGCTTCGCTACGAAGCTATGCAGTGGGGCTTAGTTTTGGGGGAGGAAAATAAGGGGGGGGTGGAATTGTGCCTCTGCCTACCAGCATCCATCGGTATTCCTCTGGCGAGCGTCCTGTCAGTGTGTGACAGAGTTGAGGGCTGTTTGGAAACTGAAACAGTACTTGCTGTGTGAGTAAGGAGACAGCAAGGAGCCTGGGCGTGGCTTAGCTCAACCATTCTGTACTAAAGCTGCTTGCTGCTGCTCTGAAACTCAAACTGAAATTGAAACTCCTCTCCCCTGCTTGTGTTTTGCCTTTGGAAGAGATTTATTCCCAGGTGGGGAGGGGGAGTCGAACTCCTTAGCATCAGAGCGTGTTAATAATAGTAATAATATAGGAAAAACTCGAAATGCTCTGGTGGTAATTTGGAAAAATCCTTTCTTAGCGAGCCCCTAGAAGCTGAGAGGAACCTACGTGCCCAATTTCAAGTTTGTAGGCTTTACAGTTCTGGAGATTTTGTGGTGATGCATGAGGGGCATTTTGCTTTTTATCGAGACATAGGTCGACTCCAATTTAAAGTCATTTCTTTAGTGACCGAAGTTATAACAGCGCTGAAAAAAGGGACTTGTGACCCTTTTCTCACACTTACGACCGTTGCCAGCATCCCCATGGTCGCATCATCAAAATTCAGGCACTTGGCGGCTGATTCATACTTAGGACGGTCGCAGAGTCCCGGGATCAGAGGGGATCCTTTTTGAGACCTTCCGACAAGCGAAGCCAAGGGGGAAATTCACTTAAACCAGGTTGCTAACTTGACAACTGCAGCGATTCCGCTTCGCAACGCAGCAAAGTTCACTTAACAACTGCCTCACTTTAGCAACAGAAATGTTGGGGTCAATTGGGGTCGTGAGTCGAGAACGACTGGCCTGCAGCCTCTGCGTCCTTTACCCTCCCCCCCCCACACGCTTTAGACGGTAAAAATGAAAGTGTGGATAATCCTTTAGTTCAGGGGTCTCCAACCTTGGCAAATTAAAACCTGGTGGACTTCAACTCCCAGAATTCCCCAGACAGCTGACTGGGGAATTCTGGGAGTTGAAGTCCGCAATGGTGGCTGGGGAATTCTGGTAGTTTAAATCCGCCAGCAAAGGTGGCTGGGGAATTCTGGGAGTTAAAGTCCGCAAAGGTGGCTGGGGAATTCTGGGAGTTGAAGTCCGCAAAGGTGGCTGGGGAATTCTGGGAGTTGGAGTCCACAAAGGTGGCTGGAGAATTCTGGGAGTTGAAGTCCACAAAGCTGGCTGGGGAATTCTGGGAGCTGAAGTCCGCAAAGCTGGCTGGGGAATTCTGGGAGTTGAAATCCACCTGGCTTCGGCTTGCCAAGGTCGGAGGCTGCTTTAGTTCTTTTGCAGCCAAACGGGAAGACAAGCAGCCCCTCCCCTCAAAGCTCCGTCTCCCTCTCCTCCTCCCCCTCCCCCCTTTTATTTACCTCTCAAAGCTCGTTCATCCAGGTCAGCGGCCAAGTGGGACCCCCGGGAGGACAAGGTCGGGCAAGGGAGCACACAGATGCCTCCGTGGGATCTGGGGGAGAGAAAGAAGCTTCTTGGTAAGTCCCCGTTTTCAGGCTTTGGGTTTGGTCTCAGCCCCCCGCTTAGAAAAAGAGAAACGAATCCCAGTCCCCCCATCTTCCTCCGTTCGTTTAGTTGGCTGTTCAAAGCTACCACGGCACTGGAAAACGTGGCCTCTAGGATAGATCCTCCCAATTACACCCATCATAAACACAGACACACAGGGTCACAGGGTCAGCATTTGGGCAGGTGTTTAGGACAGGTGCGGCCTCCACGTGATCCCCACCTTCCAGGCTCCCAGGGGGCTCCCAACAAGGAAGTCCAACGGGGGAACTGCTTTGCTCAGCGATAGAAGTTCTGGTCCCGCCTGTGGCCATAAGTCAAGGACTACCTCTAACGGGAAGGCAAATAAATGTTAAGAAAGCAATGAAAGCAACAGCCACCTGTTCCTGAGATGCCCTTTCCACGGAGCCCAGAGGCCTCCCTTTGTCCCTCGCCTGGGCTGGGGCAGTCTCGGAGAAAGGGGCAGGGAGACAGAAGCCCCCTCCCCCTGCAGGGAGACCCCCCCTCCCCACACCGTCCGTCCGTCCGTTCCTGGGCTGCCCCTTTCCTGGCTCTCGGAAGGAAAGCCGACCCAGATCCCCAAGTCGACCTACTTTCAAGCCAACCAACCAGGCAGATCTGGGAGCACGGAAGGAACCCGGGGCAGACGCAGAGGCCGGAGCTCCCCTCTTCTGCCCTGAAGGACCCCTTCCTGAGCCCCTCTTGGCAGGACCAAGGACTCAGCCCCTCCCTTCTCTTGAGCCCCCAATTCAGGCCAGCTCCTTCCTCTCTGTGGAGGTAATTCCTCGTATTCCTAACACTCTCCCTGCCCTCAACCAAGAGCTGGGGGTCCCCCACCCCCTGGATGCCCCCCCAGCTCCGCCCAGGTGACTCAGCCTCTTCATCTGTGACATCAGCACCTGCCACCCACAGCAGCAGCAGCAGAGGAGGGGAGCCACAGAGAGGACTCCCCCCTCCCCAAGCTGTGGCCCGAAGGTGCCCTCCGCTGGTGCCGCTGCTTCCTTCTCCGGCCTGAGATGCGGCTTAAAACCAGGCCCGGCTGCCCGGGATTGAAAGCAGCCTGTCCAGGGCAGGAAATCAGGCGATCCAGGCGGCTCAAATGGGCGTAAAGATCGACTTCTAGCTCAAACTCTCGACAAGAATCTGGGCAACTAACGGCAGGTCAGAGCCAGCAGAAGTCAAGATGGGCCAGACTTGGATCTCTTGTGGACACAAAGGGACTCGAGACAGATGACTGGCTTGGCCCCTCCCTCCTTTGGCCTCAGCCTGGTACCAGCCTCCTTAATGGGCGAGGTGACCCAGGAGTTGGGCAGGACAGGAGGGGCCCAGCCCAACCTCACGAGTTTTCCAAGGGGCCGCGGGCGCTTCTGCTTCTCGGTCCCTTTCCTTGCCTCAAGTCTTAGGGACCCCCGGATGGCCTCCATGCTCTGCTACTCAGAAAGCCAACTTCCACGGGAGAGGTCAGCAGGCTCTGCCCACCGGCCAGTAACCGCTGAACCCATTACAACGTTTTTCTGCTTCTGCCAACAAGGAGCTTCGCCCAAGGATGCTTTTACTGCTTTCGGATTTCAGGAGAATTTGAAATTTCAAAAACAATTTCAAATTTCAGGAGAAATTTCCCAACAGTGGGAATAGTTAATTAATAGAATAGGTTGTGCGTGTTCTCCATCCCTGGAGGTTTTCAAGAAGAGACTGGACAGCCAATTGTCCAGGATGGTATAAGATCTCTTGCCTTGGGCAGGGGGTTGGACTAGAAGACCTCCACGGTCCCCTCCAGCCCTAGAATTATGTTTCTATGTTTCTATAAACTGGGTCGGAGGGCCGTGCCATCCCCCTCCAGCACAGGTGAGGGACCTGTCTCCAATCCTCACATACCAATGTGGAAGAACCACCGTCTGTGAGAAAAACTTGCCATTTGACACCTTCACCTCCCTGCCACACCTTTGGCTACCCCTGACAGAATCTTCCGCTTTTCCTTGTACTTCTTGATCCCAAAGGATCACCCCACTTGTGGCCCTTCAAACATGGAGCATGCAGACCGTCGTCCACAGACCACAGCATGCCACGCCAGGCCGCAAGCGCTGAGGACGCCTGGAATGACAACCAGGGTGTATTGTGCGCGCCCTGTTCACCAGCCGAGTTTGCAGGAGGAAGACCTGGGAGGAAACGCAACAGGGCCACAGCTCCCCACCCCCCAACCCGACCCGGGGTCTGCTGCAGACCTTCTCCAGGTGCTCCGAAACAGCAGCCCAGCCACTGCAACCAGCCAGCAGCCGCCACCTCTATCCAGGTAGCTGTTACTGACCTCCTGGAGCTCAGCTTGAAATCAGAGACCCAGCCACCTCCCACAACTGACCTGCGCCAGGGAAGAATGACTCCCTCCTGCTTGGGTAACCGGCTCAGACGGTAAGGCCGCCCCTTGAGGGAAGGTAAAGGAGCAGGACTGACCAGGGCCAGGGCAAAGGGGGCCTGTCACCCAAGGAGTGAAAATCCAAACCAAATTTTTAAATTGGTTTTCTTTCTAAGCGGCTGATGCTTGGGAGCCAAGCAGCTGGAGGTTCGCCAGACTCCAAGCTCCTTTGGCACCCTGGATCTTCCTGCATCCGTCTGTCCATCCATCTTCTATTTACCTATGTCCCTCTATCTTTCCTGTCCATTCATCCATTTGCCTTTTTACTCCTCCACCCATCCTCTGTCTATCCGTATGAGAGGCTCCTCCACGTTCTCTGAACTTGGTTGTTTCCTTCAGGTGTTTCATCATCCAAACCAGGTAACATCATCAAGTGCTAATACATCATCTAGACACTGGTGATCTTACCTAGTTGGGTCATGAAACATCTCCCAGAAAACAACTAAGCTCGCAGCACTGTCTGTCTGTCTAGCTGTCTATCTCTATTTATTTACCTATCTACCTCTAGCTACTTACCTGCCTACCTGTCAAATCTACCATGGCACCAGGCAGCTGGCTCCTCTGCCCATCATGCACAGCAGGCAGCCTTGCCCCTCCCAGAGAGGCTGCCCTGGTGGGGGTATCCAACCACCGTTCGGCAGCCCCATAACCAAGACTGCTTCCCTGTGGTGCCGCCACTGACCCTTCCAGCTAGTTCTTGTCTTTTTTGGGGAGGGGGCACAAAACTACTTTTCCAGACTAAGCTGGGACTGAAGTGGGGGGACCCAGAGGCTCTTTCTTTGGAAATAAAGAGAGGGTTAAGAGAAAAACAACAACCCTTGAAATTCAGCCAGGGCATTTCACACCCTCCGCCCACTGGGGCAATCCAGCTCCGGCACCTTTGTAGACGAATTCCTTCTTTTTTTGTCACGCAACTTTCCTTCCTGCTTCTTAAGCTCCCCCTCCCTTTGCAAACAATTGGAAGTTTCTGAGCCCGCTGGCTGGCGCTGCAAGCCGCTCCTTTGTTGGTGCCCAGGGGATCAGTAAATTAAATAAAAACGGCTGGAAAGGAAGAAGAGGAGGAGGCCGCTCTCTACTCCAGCTCTCACAAAGGAGAACACTGGTGGCTCAGGGTTGCAAGGAGGCATCCTTGGTGCTCTGAGCTTGGTGGCTTTCTTGCAGACGTCTCGTGGCCTGACAAGGTAGCATCATCAGTGCTACGTGATGAACTGGCACTGAAGATATTACCTAGTTTGGGTAATGAGACCTGCAAGAAAACCACCACGCTCAGAGAGCCACAGGAACGCCACCACCAATTCCACAGAACAACAGAGTTGAAAGGGACCTTGGAGGTCTTCTAGTCTACCCCTCATTCTAGACAGTGGCTGTCCAATCTCTTCTTGAAAACCTTCAGTGATTGAGCAGCCCTATTACATCCAGCCTGTTTTGGGCCAGAGCAGTCTCACAACTTATATATCTCTTTCTCTTATCCTGGCATGGAATTTAGAAAGAAATTGAGATTCAGCTGTGGAGCTTCTGCAGTCAATCACCGTTTCTTGTCTACCCAAGAACTACAGACCTGAGGCCCCCGGGAAGGGAATAACCCATTAATTTAACTGCATGTTTTATCTCCATTTTCTTTAAAAAGGTTCCAAAGTGCTAATAAAAAGGCTTAATAAGGAATAAACTGCAAATGAATGTCAGGAAGTCAATACACAGAGTTCCAGGAAGCGAGAAGGTCATTTCTTTCCAACCTGCTGGGACCAGAGATGATCCTCAGGAAAGTCCATGCACAACTTGCACCTTTCCCCTGCCATACACACCATCGGGGAACAGCCATTTGTGTGCGTGCATCCTTTTAACAAATTACAGTATTGTTTACTTGCCATTCTTAGCCATGCCGTGCACATTAAAGGGAGGATGGGAGAGAGGGAGGAACAAACGTGACAGTGGCTTGGGGGTCAGCCAGATTTCACAACTGTTCCTCCCCCTCCACATTCCAGGATCTTGATCTGACTTGGAAGGTTTCTCAAATTAATTCCAGATTTAAAGGCAAAAGTGTTTTGCTGCCACTTTCCATTCCTTTTTGCACTGAAGAGAAAGCTGCTAAAATGCAAGGGAAAATCGACTGACAATAATTTCAGGATCAAGATTCAGGCAGAGCATTAAGTCTGGTGTCCTTCATCAATGCTGTTGGATCGTCTAATTTTATGTTTGTTAACACCTTTGCCTGCTGATTAATCTCGAAACTTGCTATTCTTCTGATTTGCCCCTTAATCTTTCCATTTCATTTAAAGCAGCATACCCCAGCCTTGTCCACTTGAAGATGTGTGAACTTCAATTCCCAGAATTCCCCAGCCAGCACAGGATTTTCCAAACCCAGCACTGCCATCTGCAAAAGTCCTTAACCTATTATAAATTTACTCCCCCATAAACTATCTCAGTTCCTCTATAATTTTCAATTTTTGTTTTCTTAGTCATGTGTTTTTCTCTCGACAGAGGGTCACTTCCTTTTTTGAAATATCAAGGTAATGCTTTTTCTAGGGCTGCATTTTGTTGGAAAGAGACTGGCTAAACCAGGAGGAGTCAAGTGGGGAATTGGCCTGGAATCATTACGAAGGCACAAGAGAGCAAGTCCCACCATCTCTGAGGATCTTGGACCTGATCTAGTCTGGCCCAGATACAAACCACCAATCTGGGAAGATTCCTGTGAAATCGGCATAGAACAATAAAGGAGCTAGTTTGAAGTTTACATGTGTGGAACTGGTTGTTTGCACCTGACAATTATCCATTAGTATAGTATCTCGTAGCTTCAATTTTATTTTTATTTTATTTTGTAATTTACATGCCAGCCATTTCCCTGGTTTATTTATAAAATCAAAGATTTTTTGCTTTATATAATTGATTGTTTTCCATTTCTCTTAAAACTTAAAACTTCATTTGCTAATAAATATTTATCTTCTCTGAAAACCACCTTAATTTTTCTTCTTTTGGTCTCTCAAAATTGCTTGTGTCTTTTTCTTGACTCTTCTTTTTAAGTTCATCATTATGTTATATAATAATCTCTAATAAAAGCTTTACTTGCATCCCAAATCATTCTTAAATCAGGGCCTTTGCCTTATTTATCTTTAAAAATACTTTTCCTTTTACAATCCTCCGCTGTTGCTTCTTTTTCTAGCAACTTTTTCTTTTAGTCTCCATCTAAATGAATATTTCCTTTTATGAACCCAAATTACAGGACTACAATCCAAAATCATCTTGGATAACCTAGCTACCTAAGTACGCTTAGTAGCCAAGGCCTTTGAAATTCAAATCAGGTCTGTTTTTAAAAGGGCCTTCCTTCTTTCCTCTTTCAGAAAAGGAGGTACATTCTTTTGAATTGCTTTTTTTTTGGTCTCCATGTATCAACCGGTTCTAAATTGCCCACCAAATCAAAGATTTTTTAAAAAAATTTGCCTTGGGTGATTTTAATATTTTTCTCAGAAGTTCTGTTCAATTGTGGGGAGATCACTCCACTGCATCAAACGCCAAATTTCATGAGCAAAACCTATTAAATTCTCCATAAGACATTTATAAAACAATATTTTGTTCTTATTTCGGGCATAAAATCCCCAAAATTTTCAGCGTTAACTATCAGACATCCAAACTATGTGACCAAGAAAGTGATGCGACAGTCATAACTAAACCCCACACTTTTGTTAAAAGTTGAAGACAGCCTCTATTCAAATTTACAATCCCTGGATTTGTGTTGTTCTTGGGAGTTTATGGACAATCAGTTAGAAGAGATTTGTGGAAGATTGTTTCTGTTAAGCAATATTATTTGCCCAAAAATGGAAAGATTCAGCATGACCCACAATGATGGTTGATGAAGACAATGGGACTTGCTAAGATAGCTAAATTGACTTCTTTGATGAGAGAAAAGACAATATCTGTGTTTACTGCTGATTAGGAACCCCTTATAACACTTTTAGCGAGAAGCAGGAAAAAAAAAATGAAATTATGGTTTATGGTTCTGATAACTAGACAGGCTAAATTAGAAAAGACATATAATTGTAATTATAACTGCCGTGAAGAAGATCGGAAACTATTTCTTTGTGTTTTCTTTTCCTTTGTTGCATTTTTAGCTTTCTCTTTGCTTTTTTTCCCTTTCCCTTTTTCTTACTTTATATTAGGTGGTCTTATTTTTTTAATCTTCCTTTCAGGGAAAATATCTATCTATCTATCTATCTATCTATCTATCTATCTATCTATCTATCTATCTATCTATCTATCTATCTATCTATCTATCACCTCTCTCTCTCTCTCTCTCTCTCTCTCTCTCTCTCTCTCTCTCTCTCTCTCTGTCTATCTATCTATCTATCTATCTATCTATCTATCTATCTATCTATCTATCTATCTATCTATCTATCTGATTCCGGTCACCCAAGAAAGAGAGGGGGGAAAGAAACGAGGGGAAAGGAGAAAAACGAAAGCAGAAGCGCTGCTCTGGCGCGGATCCATCCACTCGGCCCCTCTCGGCTTTCGCCCGCACGGATGTGGCTGGCTGAGCGCATTGTCCCAAGAGGGAACACCATGCCCTCCGGGGGGGGGGGGAGGCTTTGAGGAGCCCCAGAACAGAGACAGAAAGTTCCTTGTAGAGGTGCAGGGAAACTAGGTTATCCCAGGCAGATTTCACAGCCTGCTGTTTGCCGTTGGCTGAGAAACAGTGCCTGCACAAAGGCAGCCATTGTCGCCTCTTGGAACGCTGCCACCACAGGGGGAATTAAATCCCCGTTCCCTCTCTGGCTAAGGAAGACCGTCCCTTCTTCAAAGCTTCGGCCTTCTGACTTGCCAGGATCCGGGAGATGTTTTGCAAACACCAGCCTTCCAGGCAATTTGGCTGACAGGACCTGGGTTCACACAACATGCTGGTCTCCAAAATCTGGGTTTGCAGAAACCATCCAGACTCTCCTCCATTTACAACAGTTCATTTAGTGACTGTTCCAAGTTACAACCATACTGGAAAAAAAGGGATGTGCGTGACCATTTTTCACACTTACAATCGTTGCAGCGTTCCACCCCCCACCCACCCCCAGGGCCACGGGATCAACATTCAGATGTTTGACAAGTGACTCATAGTTATGACGGTTGCCATGTCCTGGGGTTATGTGATCTCGTTTTGTAACCTCCTCCTGATAAGCGAGAGTGAATGAGGAAGCCACCACGTTGGCTTAACAACCATATCACTAACAACTGCAGTGACTCACTTAACAACCGTGGCACGAAAGGTTGTAAAACGGAGCAAAGCTCACTTTACGCCTGTCCCGCTTAGCAACGGAAATTTGGGGCTCAATTGTGACCATACATCAAGGACTACCTGTAGCTGTATTCACAATAATCCCAAACCTGGTTTAATGAAAGCCCTTGTCTTCGCATTAAGACCCCCAAACCTGGGTTAGTGAAACCCAACCGCTGTCCTCCCATTCCTTGCTGCCTGCCGAGGCCTCTCACCTTTTCCGATGAACGGTTCGTGCAGGACCTCGAGGAACCCAAACCCCGTCTGAGCAGAGCCCTGAGTTTATTCAGCCTCTCTAAGCCGTGGGGACGTCAACTCCCAGAATTCCCCCAGCCAGCATGCTGGGCGATACACACACACACACACCCTCCAAACCTCACTTCTGTTTAGGGCTGCTAATTATTGTTTAAGCCTCAAAATAACTTAAACTGGAGTTAGGGAGAAAAGTTTATTTTTATTTTTTTCCACAAGAAAAAAATAGCAGCGTCTGCAAAAAAAGGCAATCCAGCTGGGTCTTTGAGAGCTCTTCCTCCAGAGTCCCCATTTCTTCCCAGCCACAGCACAGACATGTTCACCCCACCCCAGTCCAGGATCGGCCCCACCTCAAGGCTGCCACGGCCTCCCATCCCCTGAAGGAGACAGGCGGAAGCCACCCTGAACAGGTGAGGAAGGTTGGGGCCAGAATTTCCATTGGTAAGTAAGGCCGTTGCTAAGTGAGTCAGGCCTGATTTTATGAGTATTGCCACCGTCATTACGTGGATTGTGTGGATGTTAAGAGATACCGGATTGCAAAATTCCTAGGTGGGAAGGTCCCACATGGCAATTTCTTGGCTGCGGGACGCTGCAACCATCAAAAAATATTGTTCATTTTGACCACGTGGCTGTGGGGAGGCTGCAGAGGTTGTAAGACTGAGGACTGGCCATAAGTCACTTTTTCCAGAGCTATGGCCACTTTGAGTTTTTCTGCTGTCTGAAAGACGGACTAGCAGGGACCGATCCTAGAAAAACTGTTTTTAAAAAAGAGATTAAAGGACAAAATTGTGTGAAACAAGAATAAATATGTCTGGTATTTAAGCCTAATCTGCCACGGTCACTTGAAAAACTCTTTTGAGTATTGCAGTGAAAATATACCAAGGCGCTGAGTGACATTTGGCAGACTCACAACTGCTGGCATTCCGTGATGGGATTTGTAGTCCAGCCCTTCGAGGAAGTGCCCAGCTGGGCAAGGTTAGTATCGTAGAGAGCCTTGTATGATTGACATTTTGACATACGTGCTATTTGTAACTCGCATAAATTACACACATTGGCATCGTGGCGAAAGGAAAACCTCCTGATAGGTGCCTGTGAAGAGGGCGCGAAGGGAGGAAATCCCAGCCGGTCCAAGAGACAGAAAAGAATTCAAAAAAAGAATGAAATTGAGGAAGCAAAGGCTGCCCCTTCCAGCACACACCAGAGCAGAGGGAGGGGAAGCCGAAGGGGGGGGAGGAGCTGCTGACCAACCTCATTTCTCCAGCCCTCCCCTCTCAATGCAGCACCAGGCAGGCCCTAATCAGAGGTGGCCAAAGGGTGACCAGCAGTAGCTCCATCGACTCTGGGGTCTGACCGCTGACCCCACCTTTCCTCCTTCCTTCCTTCCCTTCCTTCCCTTCCTCCTTATTCCCACCTCTTCCCTTCTTTCTGTTTCTCTTCCCACCTTCCTTCCGTTTTTTCTTCCTTCCTTCCTTCCCTTCCCTTCTCTTCCCTTCCTTCCCTCCCTCCTTATTCCCACATCTCTTCCCTTCTTTCTGTTTCTCTTCCTACCTTCCTTCCATTTTTCCTTCCTTCCTTCCTTCCCTTCCTCCCTTATTCCCACATCTTTTCCCTTCTTTCTGTTTCTCTTCCTACCTTCCATTTTTCCTTCCTTCCTTCTCTTCCCTTCCTTCCCTCCCTCCCTCCCTTATTCCCACATCTCTTTCCTTCTTTCTGTTTCTCTTCCTACCTTCCTTCCATTTTTCCTTCCTCCCTCCCTTCCCTTCCCTTCTCTCCCTCCCTCCCTTATTCCCACATCTCTTCCCTTCTTTCTGTTTCTCTTCCTACCTTCCTTCCATTTTTCCTTCCTTCCTTACCTTCCCTTCTCTTCCCTTCCTCCTTATTCCCACATCTCTTCCCTTCTTTCTGTTTCTCTTCCTACCTTCCTTCCGTTTTTCCTTCCTTCCTTCCTTCCCTTCCCTTCTGTTCCCTTCCTTCCTTCCTTCCTTATTCCCACATCTCTTCCCTTCTTTCTGTTTCTCTTCCTACCTTCCTTCCGTTTTTCCTTCCTTCCTCCCTTCCCTTCCTTCCTTCCTTCCTTCCTTCCTTATTCCCACATCTCTTCCCTTCTTTCTGTTTCTCTTCCTACCTTCCTTCCGTTTTCCCTTCCTCCCTTCCCTTCCCTTCCTTCCTTCCTTCCTTCCTTCCTTCCTTCCTTACTTCCTTACTTACTTACTTACTTACTTATTATTCCCACATCTCTTCCCTTCTTTCTGTTTTTCTTCCTACCTTCCTTCCGTTTTTCCTTCCTCCCTTCCTTCCCTTCCCTTCCATTCTCTTTCCTTCCTTCCCTCCCTCCTTATTCCCACATCTCTTCCCTTTCTGTATCTCTTCCTACCTTCATTCCGTTTTTCCTTCCTTCCTTCCTTCCTTCCTTCCTTCCTTCCTTCCTTCCTTCCTTACTTACTTACTCCCACATCTCTTCCCTTCTTTCTGTTTCTCTTCCTACCTTCCTTCCGTTTTTCCTCCCTCCCTTCCCTTCCCTTCTCTTCCCTTCTCTTTCCTTCCTTCCCTCCCTCCTTATTCCCACATCTCTTCCCTTTCTGTTTCTCTTCCTACCTTCATTCCGTTTTTCCTTCCTCCCTTCCTTCCTTCCTTCCTTATTCCCACATCTCTTCCCTTCTGTTTCTCTTCCTACCTTCCTTCCATTTTTCCTTCCTTCCTTACCTTCCTTCCTTCCTTCCTTCCCTTCTCTTCTCTTCCCTTCCTTCCTTCCTTCCTTCCTTCCTTCCTTATTCCCACATCTCTTCCCTTCTTTCTGTTTCTCTTCCTACCTTCCTTCCATTTTTCCTTCCTTCCTTACCTTCCCTTCCCTTCCTTCCCTCGCTCCTTATTCCCACATCTCTTCCCTTCTTTCTGTTTCTCTTCCTACCTTCCTTCCTTCCTTCCTTCCTTCCCTCCCTCCTTATTCCCACATCTCTTCCCTTCTTTCTGTTTCTCTTCCTACCTTCCTTCCATTTTTCCTTCCTTCCTTCCTTCCTTCCTTCCCTTCTCTTCCCTTCCTTCCTTCCTTCCTTATTCCCACATCTCTTCCCTTCTTTCTGTTTCTCTTCCTACCTTCCTTCCATTTTTCCTTCCTTCCTTCCTTCCTTCCTTCCTTCCTTCCTTCCTTCCTTCCTTCCTTCCTTCCTTCCTTCCCTTCCCTTCCCTTCCTTCCCTCCCTCCTTATTCCCACATCTCTTCCCTTCTTTCTGTTTCTCTTCCTACCTTCCTTCCATTTATCCTTCCTTCCTTACCTTCCTTCCTTCCTTCCTTCCCTTCTCTTCTCTTCCCTTCCTTCCTTCCTTCCTTCCTTCCTTCCTTATTCCCACATCTCTTCCCTTCTTTCTGTTTCTCTTCCTACCTTCCTTCCATTTTTCCTTCCTTCCTTACCTTCCCTTCCCTTCCTTCCCTCGCTCCTTATTCCCACATCTCTTCCCTTCTTTCTGTTTCTCTTCCTACCTTCCTTCCTTCCTTCCTTCCTTCCCTCCCTCCTTATTCCCACATCTCTTCCCTTCTTTCTGTTTCTCTTCCTACCTTCCTTCCATTTTTCCTTCCTTCCTTCCTTCCTTCCTTCCCTTCTCTTCCCTTCCTTCCTTCCTTCCTTATTCCCACATCTCTTCCCTTCTTTCTGTTTCTCTTCCTACCTTCCTTCCATTTTTCCTTCCTTCCTTCCTTCCTTCCTTCCTTCCTTCCTTCCTTCCTTCCTTCCCTTCCCTTCCTTCCCTCCCTCCTTATTCCCACATCTCTTCCCTTCTTTCTGTTTCTCTTCCTTCCTTCCTTCCTTCCTTCCTTCCTTCCCTTCTCTTCCCTTCCTCCTTATTCCCACATCTCTTCCCTTCTTTCTGTTTCTCTTCCTACCTTCCTTCCATTGTTCCTTCCTTCCTTCCCTTCCCTTCTCTTCCCTTCCCTCCCTCCCTCCTTATTCCCACATCTCTTCCCTTCTTTCTGTTTCTCTTCCTACCTTCCTTCCTTCCTTCCTTCCCTTCTCTTCCCTTCCTTCCCTCCCTCCTTATTCCCACATTTCTTCCCTTCTTTCTGTTTCTCTTCCTACCTTCCTTCCATTTTTCCTTCCTTCTTTCCTTCCTTCCTTCCCTTCCTTCCTTCTCTTCCTTCCCTCCCTCCTTATTCCCACATCTCTTCCCTTCTTTCTGTTTCTCTTCCTACCTTCCTTCCATTTTTCCTTCCTTCCTTACCTTCCCTTCTCTTCCCTTCCTCCTTATTCCCACATCTCTTCCCTTCTTTCTGTTTCTCTTCCTACCTTCCTTCCATTTTTCCTTACTTCCTTCTCTTCCCTTCCTTCCCTCCCTCCCTCCCTTATTCCCACATCTCTTTCCTTCTTTCTGTTTCTCTTCCTACCTTCCTTCCATTTTTCCTTCCTCCCTTCCTTCCCTTCCCTTCCCTCCCTCCCTCCCTTATTCCCACATCTCTTCCCTTCTTTCTGTTTCTCTTCCTACCTACCTTCCTTCCTTCCTTCCTTCCCTTCTCTTCTCTTCCCTTCCTTCCTTCCTTCCTTCCTTCCTTCCTTATTCCCACATCTCTTCCCTTCTTTCTGTTTCTCTTCCTACCTTCCTTCCTTCCTTCCCTTCCCTTCCCTTCCCTTCACTTCTCTTCCCTTCCTTCCTTCCTTCCTTCTTTCCTTCCTTCCTTATTCCCACATCTCTTCCCTTCTTTCTGTTTCTCTTCCTACCTTCCTTCCATTTTTCCTTCCTCCCTTCCTTCCCTTCTCTTCACTTCCCTTCCCTCCCTCCCTCCCTTATTCCCACATCTCTTCCCTTCTTTCTGTTTCTCTTCCTACCTTCCTTCCATTTTTCCTTCCTTCCTTCCTTCCTTCCTTCCTTCCTTCCTTCCTCCCTTCCTTCCCTCCCTCCTTATTCCCACATCTCTTCCCTTCTTTCTGTTTCTCTTCCTACCTTCCTTCCATTTTTCCTTCCTTCCTTCCTTCCTTCCTTCCTTCCCTCCCTCCTTATTCCCACATCTCTTCCCTTCTTTCTGTTTCTCTTCCTACCTTCCTTCCATTTTTCCTTCCTTCCTTCCTTCCTTCCTTCCTTCCCTCCCTCCTTATTCCCACATCTCTTCCCTTCTTTCTGTTTCTCTTCCTACCTTCCTTCCTTCCTTCCTTCCTTATTCCCACATCTCTTCCCTTCTTTCTGTTTCTCTTCCTACCTTCCTTCCGTTTTTCCTTCCTCCCTTCCTTCCCTTCCCTTCCATTCTCTTTCCTTCCTTCCCTCCCTCCTTATTCCCACATCTCTTCCCTTTCTGTTTCTCTTCCTACCTTCATTCCGTTTTTCCTTCCTCCCTTCCTTCCCTTCCCTTCCATTCTCTTTCCTTCCTTCCCTCCCTCCTTATTCCCACATCTCTTCCCTTCTGTTTCTCTTCCTACCTTCCTACCTTCCTTCCTTCCTTCCTTCCTTCCTTCCCTTCTCTTCTCTTCCCTTCCTTCCTTCCTTCCTTCCTTATTCCCACATCTCTTCCCTTCTTTCTGTTTCTCTTCCTACCTTCCTTCCATTTTTCCTTCCTTCCTTCCTTCCTTCCTTCCTTCCGTTCTCTTCCCTTCCTTCCTTCCTTCCTTCCTTATTCCCACATCTCTTCCCTTCTTTCTGTTTCTCTTCCTACCTTCCTTCCATTTTTCCTTCCTTCCTTCCTTCCTTCCTTCCCTCCCTCCTTATTCCCACATCTCTTCCCTTCTTTCTGTTTCTCTTCCTACCTTCCTTCCTTCCTTCCTTCCTTCCTTCCTTCCTTCCTTCCTTCCTTCCTTCCTTCCTTCCTTATTCCCACATCTCTTCCCTTCTTTCTGTTTCTCTTCCTACCTTCCTTCCATTTTTCCTTCCTTCCTTACCTTCCCTTCTCTTCTCTTCCTTCCTTATTCCCACATCTCTTCCCTTCTGTTTCTCTTCCTACCTACCTTCCATTTTTCCTTCCTTCCTTCCTTCCTTCCTTCCTTCCTTCCTTCCTTCCTTCCTTCCTTCCTTCCTTCCCTTACCTTCCCTTCCTTCCCTCCCTCCTTATTCCCACATCTCTTCCCTTCTTTCTGTTTCTCTTCCTTCCTTCCTTCCATTTATCCTTCCTTCCTTACCTTCCTTCCTTCCTTCCTTCCTTCCTTCCTTCCTTCCTTCCTTCCTTCCTTCCCTTCTCTTCTCTTCCCTTCCTTCCTTCCTTCCTTCCTTATTCCCACATCTCTTCCCTTCTTTCTGTTTCTCTTCCTACCTTCCTTCCATTTTTCCTTCCTTCCTTACCTTCCCTTCCCTTCCTTCCCTCCCTCCTTATTCCCACATCTCTTCCCTTCTTTCTGTTTCTCTTCCTACCTTCCTTCCATTTTTCCTTCCTTCCTTCCTTCCTTCCTTCCTTCCTTCCTTCCTTCCTTCCTTCCTTCCTTCCTTCCCTCCCTCCTTATTCCCACATCTCTTCCCTTCTTTCTGTTTCTCTTCCTATCTTCCTTCCATTTTTCCTTCCTTCCTTCCTTCCTTCCTTCCTTCCCTTCTTCCCTTCCTTCCTTCCTTCCTTCCTTCCTTATTCCCACATCTCTTCCCTTCTTTCTGTTTCTCTTCCTACCTTCCTTCCATTTTTCCTTCCTTCCTTCCTTCCTTCCCTCCCTCCTTATTCCCACATCTCTTCCCTTCTTTGTTTCTCTTCCTACCTTCCTTCCATTTTTCCTTCCTTCCTTCCTTCCTTCCTTCCTTCCTTCCTTCCTTCCTTCCTTCCCTTCTCTTCCCTTCCTTCCTTCCTTCCTTCCTTCCTTATTCCCACATCTCTTCCCTTCTTTCTGTTTCTCTTCCTACCTTCCTTCCATTTTTCCTTCCTTCCTTACCTTCCCTTCTCTTCTCTTCCTTCCTTATTCCCACATCTCTTCCCTTCTTTCTGTTTTCCTTCCTTCCTTCCTTCCTTCCTTCCTTCCTTCCTTCCTTCCTTCCTTCCTTCCTTCCTTCCCTTACCTTCCCTTCCTTCCCTCCCTCCTTATTCCCACATCTCTTCCCTTCTTTCTGTTTCTCTTCCTACCTTCCTTCCATTTATCCTTCCTTCCTTACCTTCTTTCCTTCCTTCCTTCCTTCCTTCCTTCCTTCCTTCCTTCCTTCCTTCCCTTCTCTTCTCTTCCCTCCTTCCTTCCTTCCTTATTCCCACATCTCTTCCCTTCTTTCTGTTTCTCTTCCTACCTTCCTTCCATTTTTCCTTCCTTCCTTACCTTCCCTTCCCTTCCTTCCCTCCCTCCTTATTCCCACATCTCTTCCCTTCTTTCTGTTTCTCTTCCTACCTTCCTTCCATTTTTCCTTCCTTCCTTCCTTCCTTCCTTCCTTCCTTCCCTCCCTCCTTATTCCCACATCTCTTCCCTTCTTTCTGTTTCTCTTCCTATCTTCCTTCCATTTTTCCTTCCTTCCTTCCTTCCTTCCCTTCTTCCCTTCCTTCCTTCCTTCCTTATTCCCACATCTCTTCCCTTCTTTCTGTTTCTCTTCCTACCTTCCTTCCATTTTTCCTTCCTTCCTTCCTTCCTTCCTTCCCTCCCTCCTTATTCCCACATCTCTTCCCTTCTTTGTTTCTCTTCCTACCTTCCTTCCATTTTTCCTTCCTTCCTTCCTTCCTTCCTTCCTTCCTTCCTTCCTTCCTTCCTTCCTTCCTTCCTTCCTTCCTTCCTTCCCTTCTCTTCCCTTCCTTCCTTCCTTCCTTCCTTCCTTCCTTATTCCCACATCTCTTCCCTTCTTTCTGTTTCTCTTCCTACCTTCCTTCCATTTTTCCTTCCTTCCTTACCTTCCCTTCTCTTCTCTTCCTTCCTTATTCCCACATCTCTTCCCTTCTTTCTGTTTTCCTTCCTTCCTTCCTTCCTTCCTTCCTTCCTTCCTTCCTTCCTTCCCTTCTCTTCCCTTCCTTCCCTCCCTCCTTATTCCCACATTTCTTCCCTTCTTTCTGTTTCTCTTCCTACCTTCCTTCCATTTTTCCTTCCTTCCTTACTTCCCTTCTCTTCCCTTCCCTCCCTCCCTCCCTTATTCCCACATCTCTTCCCTTCTCTTTCTTCTTTCTTCCTCCCTCCCTTCTTCATCTGACTACTTGGGCTCAAGATCTTGACCAGTTGACCCCAGACCCCATCTTATTGGCCCTTGCCCACTTCAGCCTGCCTCTATGCCAGCCCCCTTCCCTTCCTCCTTGACCTCTCTCCCACCTAAAGCACAAGGGCTTTGCAGTACATCAAGGTAGCCCTTCCCTGCCCCCCCCCAGCTGGACTCCTCCATTCCCAACTGGACAAAGCTTCTGGCTGAGCCAGGAGATGCCCCTTCCCCACAAACACCCCCTCTTCCCTCCAGCTTTCAGAGATCAGACGGAAGACCATATACCTCTCATCCAATTTTGGGAGAGGCGCCCTGTTGCATCACTGCATTTCGTTAAGCGTCTCTGTCCTGCAACACACACACACACACACACACGCACCCACAATCCCAACCCACCCACCCAACCACCGGATTTTTACCAAATTCAATGGCTCCTCACCTCTTCCTTTATCCCCCAACTCCGGATTCACCTCTGGCTACCCCACTGGGGATCCCACCCACCCAAGAAAAGAAATTGAGAGCCTCCATCTTAATTAAAAGCCAAACTAACATGTGGAGAAACTCCCCGATGTGGGAGAGAAACACATGCGTTTAAATTCCTGCTCATCGGGCTATTGCAATTTCTAAAGCTCCAGATATGCCCCCCCCTCCCAAAAAAAAAAATCCCAAAAGCCCACATGCTTTTCAGGGCTGGGAAAAGCCTTCAGAACAACAACAGCAGCAGCAGCAAAATAAATATCCGTCTGCCTCCAGTGCAGCTGCTAAAATGCAACCAGCTAAATTCCTTTCATTGTTCATTGCAACTCCTTTAAAAGCAGAGACCGAAGCGGTACCTGGCGGCTGGGAGGGATGCACATCCGGGCTGATGGGGAGGAGGGCTGGTGGGGGGGGGAGAAACGAGACAGCGGGGTGGCAAAGGCTTCTGGCCGGCGGCCACACAACCGTCTCCCTGGGGCGAGAGGGAAGCCAGCCGGCTCTCAACAGCCCTGCAAAGGAAACTCCCTCCGTCGTCCAAGGAGCATCCTTGTCATCCCTGTCACCACTGCCTGAGAGTTATGCCGAGGGAACATCCTGGGGTTGCCATGGTGACGCTTTTACCTCCAGCAGCGGTCCAGTCTCTGACTCCCAGATCATCCTGGGCATCCGTCAGGTGGCTGGGGAATCACCGGGCTCCTGTCCAGATGTGGCGTCCGGCAGGAGGACAGAAAGGGTCTCCCCTCCTCTGCCACCGGCCCCTGAGAAGATACGGCAGGCACCTCATGTGTCCTTCGCCACCTCGCACCACTGTCGGCTGGCTGCCAGATGTTCTTCCAGGCAGCGTCTCCCGGAGGAATCTCGGGCCCCCACCAAGCTGGGCTGCGCATGATGCAAGGACCTCCCTGGGAACGGGGTGGGTGGGATTTTCTGTGTTTGATATGGACGGAAATGTGCCCACATTGGGTCCTCAAATCAGCTCAGGGCAGGGAGGAGGGGTTGTTTTGCCTGGATGATGTTACCTTGTTTAGGTAAGGAAACATCTGCAAGAAAATCAACCCAGATCAGAGAGCCCAAGGACCGTTTGCCCCTGGAGGAGGGACACAGAGTCCCTCAAATGCTGCCATGTACAACCTTCATTCCAATTACCCATTTCGCCTCTCGATAACACATTTCGTGTGCCTGATTCAAAAACCAGGAACATCAAAATAGGGATAAAAGAAACACAGCGGAAATTAGGGACTCCTGACCAGCCATCAAGCTACAACTGCAGGTCCAAGCCGAACCAAACAAGCCACGATCTGGCCATGGTGGTTTCTTCTATCAATCCTGGATAAAAGCATGTTCGTTTCCTAGCTAACCAGACCAAAAACAACCTCGGATTTTCTTAGCCGAGAGACCCTCTCAGGGCTGATCTCAGCTTCCCTCCCACATGCTAATATTCTGCCATGTCTGTGGTGAAAATGGCTCCTTTGCAGTCCTCCACTTACGACCACCATCGGAGCCCAAATTTCTGTTGCTAAGCAAGATGAGTTGTACGGTGAGTTGTGCCTAATTTAATAATCTTTTTTTGCCTCAGTTGGGAAGCAAATTTACTGCAGTTGTTAAGTGGATCACATGGTCATTATCCAGCTTTCACACACACACACACACACACACACACACCCATTGACTTTGCTTTTGTAGGAAGGTTGTGAATGGCCATCATGTTGGGGCACCTGCTAAAACAAAGCCACAAAACTGGCAAGAACAAAGAATTTTTATCCACAGGAAATATGCACATGTAAATCTTGTAACAATCCTGGCTAATTAGAAAGCTGATAAAAGTAACAGGAGTTCGGCAACTTGCAGACCTCAGCTAAAAGGTTAGGAAGAAAGATGGCCTGCAGCAAATCAAATCAAAGGTAACTCCTAGCGCAGTGAGGGCGAACCCTTTTGTCATGGTGTGCCGAAAGTGCGCACAAATGCCAGCACCCACAATGCAATGCGTCCTGCCCCCCTGCGCAACACCCTCCCCACCCTCTCCCCTGCACTGGGCATGCACATGCCTTCCGGCTGATTTTTGGCCCGCTTGAGGCCGTTTTCGCCCTCCCGGAGGCTCAAGGGAAGCCACTGCAGCCTCGGGAGGCCGACAAACGGGCCTGTTTCAGCACTTCTGGTATTTCTGGAAGGCCTGTTTTTCGGCCTCCCGAGGCTGCAGAGGCTTCCCTCAATCCTCTGGGAAGGCGATAAAGGCCTCAAATGGGCCAAAAATCAGATGGGAGGTGCACACATGTGCAGTGCAGATAAGTTTGGCTGGGGCTCGCACACATGCCGTAGGGTCGCCATCCTGGTCCCCTGGCCTTCATTAGCCAAGACTTGGGAATAGGGACAGCTGGAGACCAATAGAACAAACTGTAGAATTATTACTAAAATGTTTATGAGATGATATTTCTTATTATCTCGCTTTGTCCTACCTTCTCCTGTAGTGAAAATGTATAAAGCTTACTCAATCCTTTTCCTCAGACTACTCCAACAAAAAGCAATCAGAAAGCCTGCACCTCGTGTCTGGCATCTATCGTTGGCTTCGGCACGAGGCTCAGACCCAAATTGGGGACAACCATCAGGTGTCCCTGGGATGCTGCAGCCATCATAAACACTCGCCATATGAAAGAAAGAAATCATCCTGCTGGTTGCCAAGCGCTTAGGTTTTGATCATGTGACCACAGGGGAATACCTCAAGGGTCATAAGTGCGAGGACTGGTCATAAGCCACCTATTTCAGCGACATGACTACAAACAGTCGCTAAGTGGATGGCTTTAAGCTGAAGATTACCTGTGTGTTTCGATTACTGCAGTGAGAATCTGGACAATCTCTTCCTCCAAACAGACCCCTTGGACTACAATACCCAGTATCCACTACAGGAAGGTCTCTACTGGCTCAGAGTCCAAGCAAGGCTACGTCCCCAAGAAGCTCGGGGCAATGAAGACGTTCGTATGCCATGAAAAGGAGGGCTCAAATGCAACCCACAACGGACTAACATGGTTAAAATGGAGCCATGTGGCTCCATGGGAGAAACTGTTGTTTGCCTCTACAGTCCTCCAAGAAAAAGAGATGAAGAGAAAGAGAGGCCCTCCAGAATTAAGGGAGCAGCAGGGGACAGCTTCCCAAGCTCTGATTGGTTGAAATAGCCGATTATTATGGCCTGACTGGCCAATGAGAAAGAAGAGAGCAGGGAGGTCAGGAAGTCTCTGCTCTGAACTAATCACCATTTAATTAATCATGGTTAGACCATCCCTGACAGTGTTTCTCAATCTCAGCCACTTTACATTGCAAACTCCAAGAATTCTCCAGCAAGCATAGAAAAGTGGGGAGGGCTAACTTGGGAATTTTGGGAATTGAAGTCCACCTTTAAATTGGCCAAGTTTGAGAAATGCTGCCCCAGCACATCACAATCTGTGATCCTTGGCAGTACAGTGTGGAATGCTGGCTAGCTCTAATTGGTGATAACTTCACCAAATTATGTGCCACAAGAAAAAAAAAATCCCAGTGTTTATTCCTAACCACCTTCATTCGGTCTGGTGAAAATGAACACTTTTTAGAACACAGAATCATAGGACTGAAAGGGACCTCAGAGGTCTTCTAGTCCAACCTTCTGCTCAAGGCAAGAGGCATTATACCATACCCATCAGAAGGTTGTCCAGTCTATTTTTTAACACCAATTTTCAAAATTAATTTTGAAAGCTTTTAAAGTGGTTCTGTTGTCCCCAAAACTGGGCTTTTGCTTGGTGTCGAAGCCGATAAAGTCACCGGGCATGAGGTGTGGTACAAAATTATGCTTTTATTTTGGTACCAAGATATAAGGACCCTGACGGCTCAAAAGCTAACCAAGGGCCTGGACGAGAATCCTACAGCAATTTTTACAGCCAAGGGGTGGCCACATTCAGCCCTTGGCCCTTCCCCTCCTCATGCATGTATAACAGATTACATTGATTGGTTATTTGGATCTCGGGGGCCCTGCCCCCCACATAGCTAAATGCCACGTCACCTGCTTTTCACCCAAGATCACAAGTGTCTTGCAAAGTGTCTCAGTTTCATGTGCCAGCTATGTGGCTTTTGGGGTTTTTCTTATAAGCCAGCTATTCTTGTTTAATATCCTGTTTGAAGGTGTTAACTTCTGCCTGGTTAAGAACATGCGGTTCCAGCCCCTTTCCTATTGTAGAGCAGCTCAAGGTAGCTCCATCACCACCACCACGACCTCTCTCCTGTAGAGAGAGAGAGAGAAGACAGGAAGGAGCCAGGCTGCTCAAGGCAAAGAAATGAAGACAAGAGAAAATGTTTTTATCAGAATTCATATTCCTCCCTCTCATGTCCATTCCATCCACACCTGGGGCCTATTTCCATATACAACCCTTCCTCTGATCCCCAGGGCCTCCTCTGCGCATACAGTCCATCACCTGATCCTTCAGCTCTTTCCAAAGAGAAGATAATTTCAGAGATATTTCCATGGGTGGCCTTTAGTGAGAAGGCAACGGAAGTGTTTAGTGCACATGCAAATGCCTTGTCTCTATTGTGCATAGTCAGCCTTGCGTTGAATCCTGGGGGCTCCTCCGGACACCACAAACTCCTGGTGGCTGTTTTTGCATCCTTATATCTTCACCCTATTCTTCTCTTTTCTCTGTAAAGCTACCTTGCACAGAGCATACAGACAGGAACACAAAACAAAAAGGCAACGAAAGCACAGGTCCCTGATCAAAATCAGAAAAGGAAATCACGCAAACATTTCCTAATTTCCACAAGGAAAAAGCTTTCTCCAACAGCAGCACAAGAGAGAGTCATTAACAAACTGCGAATAACAGGGAAAATCTGAAACCTTCAGGGCAAGGATAATTAACCCAATTATCTATGTAAATGTAGGCACGGTTGTAGCCAGATGAAAGCCAAATAAGTGAACTGTGAGGCCTGACTTCACAAGACAGATATAGGAAAATACCCACAAGCACAACCTGGGGCGAGTCTGCAGCCAAATCCTTTCATTTCAGTCCTGATGGGTCCATTCTCCCCAACCAAAGGAAGAGGCCAGCCATCACTTCAACCTGCACAGCGCCTGCACTTGAGCCAAAAATGTTCCCTCGGCCACATGTCACACCAGCCACAACTTTGTGCTTTTAAGGAGCTGCACCAAACAGCATAGCCACATCAACTGCTTGGGTGAAGCAATAATCGCACTGGATCAGTTTAGTTCTTGCTTCTCCTTGCTGGGGGCAGCCCCCCAACAGCAGGAAAACAAGAGAGCCGTCTGCCTCGCCCCCTTCTTGAGCAAGGGATGGAAGGCTTCGAGCAGATTCTTTGCACAGAGAAAGTCTACCTCTGGGGAGAGGCCATGCTGCACCCCTCTCCTGGCTGCCTCCTATGTGCAAAGGCGGGTGTTTCACTTCAGGGGCAGTTTTTACCCCCCCCCCGGAAGAAAGGAGGGTGTCCCTGCGCTCCTCTCCCCTCACAAAGAATGGGGCAGGGATGATCTTCCTCCATAAGCCCTTCTTCTTCTTCTTCTTCTTCTTCTTCTTCTTCTTCTTCTTTCTTCTTCTTCTTCTCCTCCTCCTCTTCTTCCTCTTCCTCTTCTTCCTCCTCCTCTTCCTCTTCCTCTTCTTCTTTTTTTCCTCTTCCTCCTCCTCTTCCTCTTTTTCTTCCTCCTCCTCCTTATACCCCATTCCCTAACAGCATTGATGATGTTCCCTAATTGAGTCATGAAACATCTGCAAGCAAAATTCCAAGTTCAGAGGACATCACAGTTGTTGTTGTTGTTCTTCTTCTTCTTCTTCTTCTTCTTCTTCTTCTTCTTCTTCTTCTTCTTCTTCTTCTTCTTCTTCTTCTTCTTCTTCTTCTTCTTCTTCTTCTTCTTCTTCTTCTCCTCCTCCTCCTCCTCCTCCTCCTCCTCCTCCTCCTCCTCTTCCTCCTCTTCTTCTTCTCCTCCTCCTCCTCTTTCGCCAGGAGCTTCTCAGCCTGGAAGGCCACCCAGTTCGGCCCACTTTGCCTCTGAACCCCCAATTTGAGAAGCCGCCTGCTTTCTCTCTCTCTCTCTCTTTCCCTCCAGAAAAGTTGGGGAACAAAAGCAGGAAAGAAAAAAGTCTGAACTGAAAGGAGGACATTACAAAGAAAGGGACTGTCCATTCTGAGGCTCAGCCGAAGATTCTGGAGAACATCATCAGCCTTTGTCTCCATTATGTCACTGGGGGCTGAATGGCAGGGTTCCTGGGAGGGATGAATTCTCTTGCGCAAGCAAATCAATTGCACATGGGAAACAAATTCGGTCATTTCCAACTCTTTGTGACCTGTTGGAGGGGATCCCTTCCTGGATGGTCCCTTAGTCCCATTGCCTGAGCTCCTACAAACTCCCGGCCCGTCCTGGGTGGAGCTCCAGCCCCCTTGCCTGCCCCCCATGCTCCTCTCCAGCCTTGGCATCTCTCCCCAGAACTGCCAAGCCCGAGTTACCTTCTGGGACTTCCAGGGAGAAGCTGGTTCTCCTCCGTCTGCTGTTGGAGGAGTTCCTCTTCTTAAGGTCCAGGCCCTTCTCAACCACGTTCTTCAGCTTCGCAATTCAGAAGCCTCCATGTTTCACCCTTTCTTACAGCCCCCTTTCAAGCCACAGATTGCAAGTGGAAGAACTTACATGGTCTGGAGGAGGAGGAGGAGGACCTCCTGGGCAGAGTGAGGTCTCTGCTCTGCCAGTCAGTGTAGATCATCTCCCAAGAAGCAGATGTGCCTCCCTTCTACCCTTCAGTCCCATCTCTAGGCTGGGACCACTTCAACTTCTCCCTCTATTTGCACTGAGTTGGCGTTGCCTATTGCTCTGGCCTCTATCCCTCCCTCCCTCCCTCCTTCCATCTCTCTATCTCAGTTCTTTCACCTTCAACCAGTTTCCTTAAGCGCACCCGAGGGCAGGAAGAAGTAGTAACGGATAGAAACTAATCATCAACCTTGAACCAAGAAGACATTTCCTGACAGGGAGAACTATGAAAAGCAGTGGAACCACTTGCCTCCAGAAGTTCTGGCTGTCCCAGCCCTGGAGAGGTTCAAGAAGAGGCTCGACTCATACAGTCTCCTGCTTGAGGAGGGGGTTGGTCTGGAGGACCTTCAAGGTCCCTTCCAATTCTTTATTATTCTGTAATTCCTCATTTCCAGCCCTTAGGACCATTCTCACATCTGAGAAGGTCGATGTATTTCCCCGCAATTTTAGGTCCAATTTGCACTACTTCCAGTCTAGCATTTCTGATGATTCATTGGGCATATTATATCAAATAAATCAGCAGATAAAATCGCCAGAAATTCTTCCTCCCCCCGCCCCCCCCCCAGTTTGTTGTTTCCTCTTCCATTTTAATAGCTGCTTCCTACTCATCCCTGAAATCTAACAGGCAAAGCTTAAGGGGGAAACATTGCAAAATCTGTCATTTCTTGCCAAGTGCCATTTCCTGGGAAGCCCAAGAAGGAAAGGCTCCTCCCGTCCCCCCCCTGCAAGTCCTCCTGGGCCCCCTCGGGGTGCAGAAATCCTGGGGAGGGGGGGGTCACGTTCTCTACCTTGTCTGGGAGATGGCAGTCTTTGAAGCTCTCTTTGAGGGGAAGAGGGAGGGGACGGAGGGGAGCAGATGTGGAGATGGGGCTTTGTGTGGGGGAAGCAGCGGGAGGAGAGAAAACCCGGCTGCTCACGCCAAGAACCCAGGCCGGGAGAGAACCAGGGCCCAGACGTCTCTCTGCTCCGTGTTTTACAACTCCCCCCACCAGCTCTTCCTTCCCAGACACGGATGCCACTTTGGCCCCAGAATTTCTGCAAACCATGAAATGCCCCCCCAGTTGAGGACAATGGGCAGGTCAGCACCTGGGCAAAGAGGGGTCGGTGGGTTCAACTTTCTCTGAGACATGAGATGGACCGAGGGGGGGGGAGGGGAAAACGGCTGTCAGAACTTCAGAACCGGATCCCAAACACCTGGGGGAGGACCGTCCTTAAATTTGAATGGTTGCTAAGCAACTGGTCGCAAGTCCAGACTCTACGTATTGCAAGATGAGGGCTTGGATGGCAGCAAGACCTGGGAATTCAGAACCTCCCCCGGGGCCTGGGTTCAGATTCTGGCCAAGCAGCAGGTTGCCAGTGTGCCAACTGCCAGAGGGGGGAAGAGGGCAGCGCCACCTTCTCTTTGTCCATCAGTGGATCCACTTTCTTGGTCTGCAAAGGGGCCGGGCAATGCTCAAGGGGAAGGGCCCAGCTGTCCTGGAGGAACGACATTCTACTGTGTGTCGAACCTAGGGAACTCCCCGCCACAAGATGGCTTTGCAACTGCTGCGGAGAAGGGGTCTGTAAGCAGAACCTTCCAGTGAAGCAGCAGTCTATCTCCGGACATTGAGAGCATGGCATCTGGTTCTACCCCCTCCGCCCCCCCATTGCAAGGAGGATTCTGGCTTCCCCCAGCCTCGCCTCCGAGGCCCCAAGGCCACTCCTGAAGGGCTGAAGAGGCCTCTGGGAGGGAGGGAGGGAGGGAGGGGCGCTCAAAAGGAGAGAGTTTTAGAGCGGAGAACTGGACCCATTCAAGATGACTCCTCGGAGGAAAATCTGTGGCTTTGGGGCTTTTGGGTTGGGAAAGGAGAGGAGGGAGAGGGACATGACTGAGGTGTGTAAAATTATAATTATTAAGCTCTTCTCCCCTTCCCAAAATGCTAGAACCAGCGGGGATCTAACGGAACTGAATCCTGGAAGAATCAGGAGAGACAAAAAGGAAGTATCGAAGCAATTCAATGCTGGACTTTGTTAACACGGGAGGGAATGGTGGCTACTCCCAGCGTGGCTGGCTTCAAAAACTGACCCGACAGATTCATGGGGATCCATGGCTCTTGGCCTTGCGGGGGAGGGGCTGCCCGGAAGAGCCCCCACTGCTGGGAAAAGCGGTGGGCTTCCGTGGGCAGCTGGTTATAGGAACCAGGCAGCCAGACCGAGGGTCTGGTCCCACGGGGGCCCCCTTGTATTCGTTCAATATGTAAATTTAACTTCAATCGTAATTAATACCTCCTCTGCATGTTTCCCTTTCATCGTATGAAAAATCAGAGCGCAGCACAAACTCCCCGGGGCCCCATAAGGACTGAGCAGTAGATAAATTCTACACTTAAGTAAATAAAATGAACACTCTGGATTTCTGTCGAGCATGGCAAGGGGGCAGGGATGGCACGGTGGCTTAGAGGTGGAGCTCTGGCCTCAGAATCAGGAAGCTGTGAGTTCAATCCTAGACAGAGCCAGCTATTTCTCTCTCTGGGCACAACTGAGATTATCTGCTGAACAAAACTCCGCATTGGTGAGAGGAAGGGCATCCAGCCATTAAAACACTCTGTTAGCTTCATTCAGTGGCCCAGACTCCACCCCAATGCAAGGGATTCTGGGGTCTTTAAAAGAGGATGGGTAGTAAGGGGGCTGTTGCTCAAATTTAGAATGGGTCAGAATTCTGCAAACTTGTTTTTTTTCCCCTCTGCCAGCAAATGGTGAGAAACAAGGACTGACTTCTTGGCACAAGGACGGTGGCAGATTTGTGTCAGGGTCAAACCAAAAACAGTAGAAAACCTCCTGAGAACCATCCATGAGACCCCCCCCTTCACGTTTACAACAGAGAATGGACCTATTTGATTATTAATATTTCAACGGCAGCTAGAATTGTATTTGATCAAAAATGGAAAAATGAAAAAACTCCAATAGAGGAGGAGGTGATAAAGAAAATAATGGAATGGGTAGAAATGAGTAGATTAACATTAGCAATTAGAGAGCAAGCAAAAAAAAAGAATACTTTAAAATATGGGATTTGTTTTACCAACGGTTAGATAGAAAAATAGGAAATTGAAGTATACTATGTTATAATTGATTATTATGGAATGAATTATAATATGAATTAAAATCAGGAAGAACCGAGATTTGCTCTAAGAATAGTGCGGATTTGAAACTAAAGTCTAATGATGATGTAATCATAATATAATATGACATGGAAAGTTGATCAATGTAATATGAATGTCAACTTAAATCTAAGAGGAAAAAAAAACCATAGATATCGCGCACAAGAAATAGGTACCAACTGACACACTTGTATAATTGAAAGGTTTTATCTGTTGTTTTTTTGCTTAGGTTTGTCTATGTTTGTTGCTGAAAAATAAAAAAAAAACTTTTTATATAAAAAAGGACCCTCCCTTCACAAGCAGCCCCCACCCCAAGGGATGCTTGTGGTGAAGGGGCAGGCCTAGAAAGCGGGAGGTGCTGAGTTCTAGTCCTGCGGGAGGCAGCTGGGTGACCTTGGATCCCTCTCCCTCCCTCAGCCCAGCCCACCTCACAGGGCTGTTGTGATGGGGAGGTTCGCCCCCTTCTGAAGTAATAAGGGGGAGTGTCAAATAAATACAGGCCGTCCTTGACTTGTCACCCACCGTTCGCTTAGTGACGGTTTGAAATGAGGAGACTCGGCCCCCTTTTTCCCACATCGCCGATTCTGGGAGGGGAAAACCCTCCATCCTCCTGTTGCCGAAGGGGCGAAAGGCGGACGGGAGAGGCTCTTCTGGGGGCTTTAGACGCGCCCACCTCGCCCGCCGGGCAGCCTTTTCCCCCGCAGCCCGGCTCAGCCTCGGCCCGAGCGGCTCCCGCCTGCCGTTGGAGAAGCGGCGCTTCGGCCGCAGGAGCCGCTCCCGGCGGGGATCCCTTCAAGCGGGGGCGTCGCAGCCCTTTCCCGCCCGCCCCCTCCGCCTCCCCACCCACCTGGCCTCGCTCCGGGCTCCGATCCTTCGCGCCCCGTCGCCGGCAGCACTTGGCCCTTGGGCGGCCCCTGTTCCTCCTCCTCCTGGCGCCCCTTCCCGGCCGGGAGACCCTCCGGGCCAGCCCCGCCGCTCTGGCCGCGTCCGGGCGGGCGCTGTGGGTCGGTCCGCAGCCCGCGCGCCGCCGCCGCCGCCACGTGACCGCTCCGGCCAGGGGAGGGAGGGGGCGCGCCTGGCGGTCGGTCGGGGGGCGCCCCTTCCCCTCCAGGCCCGCTCAGCTCCCGGGACCGCCGCGATGGGGCGCAGGGGCTCCTTCCCAGGGGCTCCGCCGATGCGCGCGCCCGCCCGCCAGCCCGCGCCGGAGCCCTCGGAAGCCTCCGGCCCGGCCCGGCGCTGGAGAGCTGCACCCCGCAAAGGCTGGAGGAGGAGCGGGGCTGACCCCCCCCTCCCCGACGGGACCCTCTGGCGGCCCCGGCGGCGG
This sequence comes from Hydrophis major, assembly GCA_033807585.1. Taxonomy (NCBI): domain Eukaryota; kingdom Metazoa; phylum Chordata; class Lepidosauria; order Squamata; family Elapidae; genus Hydrophis; species Hydrophis major. The sequence goes on along the minus strand of CM066333.1, from coordinate 95,402,427 downwards.
TGGGGGAGCCCGGGGCTCCTGCAAAGGGCCGAGTCTGGCCGGAGCCCGGGACCCTCCGAGGCGCCTCTCTCTCTCTCTCTCCCCGGAGGGCAGAGAAGCGCTGGGGACGGCGGCGGTCCCCTTGGACAGGTGGGCCGAGGGTCGGGGTGCCGAGCGCGGGGCTCCCCTTGGCACCCAAGCCGCCTTTCCCAGGCCTGGTCTCTCTTCGGGTGGTGGCGGGACTTCCCCTCCCGGAATTGCCCCGGCAGCAGCTCCAAGAACTGGGCACCCCGAACGCGGCTTTGCCTCCCCCGTTGGTTCCTCGCTCTTCCAAGCGGCTTTTTCCAGGCGAGCCTCCCGGATCCAGACCGGGCAGCGCCTGCCCTCTAGTGGCCACCGGCGGGAAAGACCCGGGAGACCGTCTGGACAGCCGGCCAGTCTTGCAACGGGGGCGACGGGCAGCGCGTGATGGATCGCCCCTCCGGAGAGCCCCGTTTTGCCTGCCCGAAAGTTTTGCCTTCCGGCGTTCACGGGGCTTTTGGGCTTCTTTAGTACCGTTTGTGCAAACGTTATGCAATGCATTTTGTACAGTGTATGAATCCCACCCTTTGTGTGGAGCAAGGCTGTCCAACCTTGGCAGAAGTCATTAATAGTGGTTGCAAAGAGCCAAGAACTGAACTGCTTTTATATAAGGCCCAAGGCCTCTCCCGGTCCTCGTGGATCCGCTGATAAATAGAGGACTGACTACCTGTAGTAGTCTACCATCACTACAGTTCATTGAGCAATCATGCAAAGTTACTGCAGCAGTGAAAAAGTGACTTATGGCTGTTTTCACACTTATGACCACTGCAGCATCCCCATGGTCACATGACCAAGATTCGGATGCTTGGCAAAGGGTTCCCTATTTATGATGGTTGTCGTGTCCTGGGCTCAACCTGATCCGCTTTGGCGACGTTCTGACAAGCCAAATCAATGGGAAAGTCAGGTACACGGAACAACCATGTTACTAAATAATGTCAATGATTCCCTTAACAACGGTGGCAAGAAAGGTCGTGAAATGGTGCAAAACACTTAACAAATATTTCACTTAATGACATACATTTTGGGCTCGATTGCCATCGTAAGTTGAGAACTACCTGTACTTTGGAACCTTTGACGTGTCACTGACTTGCTCATTCAGGGGGTTCTTTGATAAAGTTACTGGGGACCAGGTGAGAGAGAGAGAGGGAGAGAGAGAGAAAGGAAGAAAGAGAGAGGAGAGAGAAAGAGAGGAAGAAACAGAGGGAGGGAGGGAGAAAGGGGGAGAGAGAGGAAGAAAGAGGGAGAGGAAAAGAGAGAGGGAGAGAGAGGGAGAAAGAGGGAGAGGAAAAGAGAGAGGGAGAGAGAGGGAGAGAGAGGAAGAAAGGGAGAGAGAGGAAGAGAGAGAGAGAGGAAGAAAGGGAGAAAGAGAGAGGAAGAGAGACAGAGAGGAAGAAAGGGAGAGAGAGGAAGAGAGGAAGAAATAGAGGGAGGGAGGGGGAGAGAGGGGGGGAAGAAAGAGGGAGAGGGAAAGAGAGAGGGAGAGAGAGAGAGAGGAAGAAACAGGGAGGGAGAGAGGGGGGAAGAAAGAGGGAGAGAGAGAGAGACAGAGAGGGAAAGAGGAAGAAACAGAGAGGGAGAGAGAGGAAGAAAGAGAGAGAGAGGAAGAAAGGGGGAGAGAAGGGGAGAGAGGAAGAGAGACAGGAAGAAAGAGGGAGAGAAGAAGAGAGGAAGAAACAGGGAGAGAGAGAGGAAAAGAGAGAGAGGAAGAAAGGGGGGAGAGAGGGGGGAAGAAAGAGAGGGGGGGAAAGAGGGAGAGAGAGAGGAAGAAAGAGGGAGAGAGAGAAAGAGAGGAAGAAACAGAGAGGGAGGGAGAGAGGAAGGGAGGGAGGGAGAGAGAGGAAGAGGGAGAGAGGGAGCGGGTGTTGAAAACCTCTGAATGACACTTCATCCATCAGCGTCTCCCAACGGTCCCACAAGCTAATCAAAAAATGAGGTGCTTGCTTGTCTTCACCTGGTGTTTCATCTCTTCCCCCAAATTCCTCCAAGATAACATCCTGAATCTTGGATGCATTCACATCGCTTGTGAAGTGGCCTAGGTTGCAAGATTATTTATTTTTAACCCACTTTATTATTTACAAATAACTCAAGGTGGGAAACCTATGCAATGCACCGCCCTTCCCCTATAATATTCCCCACAACCAACATCCTGTGAGGTGGATTGGGCAAAGGGAGGGGGGGAGGAAGGGACTGGCCCACAGAAACATCCTCACAACTGCTCTTCTAGTTGAGATTAACTTTAATCCCATTTTTCAATTTCTTGGTGGAGTTTTTTTGTGGGTAAAACTGGACCAAAATCGGTGGTAGAATATCTCTGCTTTTTTATATATTAACAACTACCAACATTTTTGCTGCCTTCATTAAGCAACAATGTATTGGTGATTTTTGTTTTCTTTTGAACACATTAAATAATCCTTTAATTCTGAACATTTATGCTCAACCACCCACAAGCTTTCCACTTTTCTGACACCGATTCAACAGCTCCAGCATATTTGTGTAGACTTCCCATTCCTGTTTTAATTTCCAGACCTATCCTAAGATTTTAGGGGAGCTGTGCTGGCCTTTAGTTTTGGGTTTAAATTATCTTTGCCTCTTCTGTAATTGTTATGAAGTTTTTATGTTTTAATATTTCACTTGTACGCTGCCCAGAGTCCCTCAGTGAGCGAGAGAGAGGGGCAGATTCTACATTTGATAAATAAACCACCCCATCAACAGAACATCTGCATTTTTTTCTGGATGGAATTGTTTTGCAATTGTGCTGCTTAATGTACAAGGAACAGGAGCACCTTTTATCAGTGCTCTGGGTTGATTAAACTTTTTGAAGTCCACCACCTGGGTTCAATTACTCTTGGCTGCTAGACCAAGGTCTCCCAGCCACCTGGTTACCTTATCGCTTCTAGGATCCAAGGTTAAAATCAAAAGGCAGCATGGCAGGGGCCTCCCATCCTCCCACTTCCTCAGCTGCTGCCTTTTCTACTTAAGGGACAGGCTTCAAAACTGCTCCCATCACATGATCCCAGCCGGGGGCTCTCCTCCTTCCAAGGGGAGGGGAGGGGAGTGTCGGGAGCAGGGAGGGATATCCACACAGAACAGCAGAATCGGAAGGGGCCTCGGAGGTCTTCTAGTCCAGCCCACTGCTCAAGCAAACGACTACCATTCCGGACAAATGGGTCTCCTTGACAACCTCCAGCGATGAAGCTCCCACCATTCTGGCAGGCAAGCTACTGCATTGTTTCCACTGTAAGGAAATGCCTCCCTTTCAGGCTGGGTCTCTCCTTAGTGACCTCCTGCCCTTCATTTCTTGTCCTGCCCTGCGGTGCTTTGGGGAGCAGGGCCTGCTTGTGAGGGGGGGAGGACCCCACAATGGGAAGGGCAGAGGAGACCCCCCCCACCGTAGGACCATCCCCATCCGAGGCTGACAGACCGAAAGGACCTTCCTGCCGTTTCCTGCAGCCCAAACCCCGCCAGTTGGAAGCAAGCAGGCCACCTGGAGCTCCTGCACGCTGCCCACCTCCTCCAGGTTTCTCCTCCAGGTGAGTCGCAGCATTGCGGATGGATTGGCAGGTCCTCCCGCCAATCACCTTGACCCGGTCAGGGGCCTTGCGTGGGAGGGCTGTGTCCTCCAGAAAGAGGCCCTGCCGGCCGTGGGGCTGGGGAGGGGGGCCTGAGATCTGGCCCAGTTCCTGACTGACCCTCCTGTCCTCTGGAGCAGGGCGCTCCAACCTTTGCCGCTTGTAAGACTTTGGACTTCAACTCCCAGAATTCCAAAGCTGGCTGAGGAATTCTGGGAGCTGAAGTCCACAAGTCTTCAAGTGGCCAAGGTTGGAGAGCCCCCATTCCGGCCCCAAAGATATTCTCCTATGGGTCGCCTCCTCCTCCTCCATCCTCAGACGGCATCCCAACAGATGAGGAGAGGCAGCGTGATGACTTTAAATGCCAGAGGGACCCTCCCTGCCTCCCTGGGGAGCCCCACGCAGGGTGGGAGCCTCAAGCAAAGCAATGCCCCCTCCCCACTGAGAAACCCCCCTCCCTTCCCAATAAAAGAAACACAACAGCCGTTCTCTTTTTGGATAACTATATTGGTTTAAGAAAATACAGAAATACTGCACAGTCGCCATCAGAGCAGCCCTTGGCAGGCCCCTCCCCCGACAGCATCCCAAATTAACAGCACAAGGAAAAAGGGATGGGGGGCCTTCTCTGCAGAGCTGCTCCAAGTGGTGCCCTTTCCTAGAAGGATGGAGAAAGAGTCTGGCAAGCGGAGGGGGGGGCAGCTGGAGTAGAGAAGACATTCACCCCATCCCCACCTCTATCAGCAAGCATCTGCACCAGGCAGGAACCAGCAGTTGGCTGGCTTTAGTTGGTGCCTTCTTTCCCCCCCCCCCGCATTAAAAGGCAGGCTTGCCACCCCCTGTGAAGGGATCAGGCCCCCACCACCATCCCCGCCATGGGGGCTCGATCCTGCCAGGGTTCCTGAGGAAGGAGGCAGCGCTCAGAAGAGTTTTCAAAAGGCCCCCCCTCCCCCCTCCAAGTGCAAAACAGATAAATGGCGGGAGAAAAAAAGGGGGGGTGGGAGCAAGGGAGACCCCCCCACCCCCCGGCAGGATCCGAAGTCAGAGAACTAGCACCGCTTCCTACTCGGATCACAGCTTGGAAGAACCGTCTACTCTGGGCCAACTGAACAGGACAGGCTGGGGGGAGGGGTTCAGGCTTGGCCCTCCCCCCCCCCAGACATGCCTCTGGAGTAGGGGTCTCCAACCTTGGCCCCTTTTGTGGACTTCAACTCCCAGAATTCCTCAGCCAGCAAAGACTTGGAAGTCCACGGGTCTTAAAAGGGGCCAAGGTTGGAGACCCCTGCAATGCTTCCTCCTTCCCGGGAAGCCAAAGCAGCAGAGTTGGGGGGAAATCCTCCCCCCTCCCCTTGATGAGAAGCCAAGCTCCTCCCCACAAGGGGGGGGGGTTTCCCCGTTTCCCAGCAAATCCTCCAAGCGGAAGAGGGGCTGTTCTGGGACCCAGGGGGGGGGCAGGCAGGGATCTGGCCCTTTTACATGGGATCCCCTCATGGATCCTCTGGGGCGGAAGAGCTCCGGGGTTCAGGAGGCCAACTAGCCATCATCCAAGGCTGAGGAGCATCAAGTTGAAGACCACCCCCTTAAGCCAGGGTTTCTCCACCTGGCCCACTTTAAGGCAGGCGGACTTCCCCTCCCAAGAATTCCCCCAGCCAGCACAGGCTCAACGTCGGTCCCAAACCGCATACAAGAACTTAACTTGGACCTCCAGACACCCAACGGGGCTGCGTGATCTCAGCTCCAAGCCCAGGAGAAGATGTGGGCCTCCCGGGGGAGCAGAGTGGGGCCCCCCCCCTCCGTTTTGGACAGCATAGCTGGCAGGGCCCCCCTCTGCCCCCATGGCCAAAAGGCCTCAGCTCTGCTCCAGAGGAGCCGGAGGCGAAAGACCCACATCTGCCCCCTGGACTTGGACGCTTTGACTAGAAACCCAATGAATCCCACCACAGGGGATTTGAAGGCACTTTTTTTTTTTCCTCCAGTCGTTTTCTTCACTGTTCTGGAGCCCCAGAAAGCAGTCTGAAGCCCAGACACAGGGAGTCCACTTCTACATCCCCACCTCCATGGCAAGGTACTCTAGACATGCTCAGGCATCGTGTGCCATTGGTAGGGTTGGGCAAGGGGCCGGGCGCAGAGATCAGCATTGGCGCTGAAGCAAAGCATTGGCCAAGAAGCAACTAAAGCAGGGGACTCCAACCTTGGCCGCGTTAAGCCTGGAGGACTTCAACTCCCAGAATTCCCCAGCCAGCTTTGCTTTGCAAAGCTGGCTGGGGAATTCTGGGAGTTGAAGTCCTCCAGGCTTAACGCGGCCAAGGTTGGAGACCCCTGATCTAAAGGCAGCTTTCTCTTTCTTACAAAGAGGAACATGGAAGGCCACGTGCAAAAACAAAACACCTCCCAACTTTTCTACTAAACATTCCCCGAAACAAAGAGGGGCTGTAAACTTACATTTTCCCCCTTAAAACTGTGAAGTTTGGACAACGGAATAGGTTTGTTTTTGGTTTTTTTTTGGCAGGGGGAGTGAAATCAAATTTTGTTTAAAAAGTACAAAGGGGCTCCCTGAAACACCTGGCTTTTTTTTTTTTTTTTTGGAAGAGAGAGCAATGTAGAGCAGATATTTTTAGAAGTTCTATATCAAGGGTCTTCAAACTTGGCAAGTTGTAAGACTTGTGAACTTCCACTCCCAGAATTCCTGAGCTAACATGCCTAGAGGAGGAATTCTGGGAGTTGAAGTCCACAAGCCTTAAAGCTGTCAAGTTTGAAGATCCCTCTGATCTAAAGTAAGGGTAATTTGGATTTTAATTCAAGAATCCCTGAATTAGTGCCTCTTAAAGTGTTTTTAATGCAGGTATTAAAACAACCTGATTTGGGCTGGAGTGGATTAAATTCACGTTTCTCAACCGTGGCGATTTTAAAGCCAGTGGACTTCAACTCCCAGGATGCCGCAGTCTCCCCCCCCCCATAACTGGCCAGGGGAATTCTGGGAGTTGAAGTTCATCCATCTTAAAACTTGCCAGAGTTGAGAACCCTAACAGAGGACATTCCCCAACCCCCGTGTATCACTGCAACCCAAAATGGGTTCAGTATGGACGTCTCCCTCCCATTTTTCAAAATGTAAACAAAACTCTTGGCTTTGTAGTGTCTCCAAAAGAGTTGGACTCTTTCAAGTGCGTCATGGATCGCTGAGGAGCAAGGCAGGAGTTAACCATAGTTAGTTAGTGGTCAACACCCCTCACAGGGAAATAAGTGCAACACATTGAAGGAGTTTACTTTGGAGCAGTGTTTCACAACCTCGGCAACTTTAAGATGGGGCTGGCTGGGGAATTCTGGGAGTTGAAGTCCACTCATCTTAAAGTTAATGAAGTTGACAAACTCTGGCCCAGAAGAAGAAAAACCTTTTGAGATTTTTTTTTTTTCCGTTTTTCAAAAAGAAAGCTTTGGTATTCAAGGACACACATGGACACACACACACATACACACGTACCATGCCTATTTGCACGCTCCCCCTTACTGGAAGGAAAACATTAAAATTCCAGGACTTCTTTTCTTTTCTTTTTGGCAACCATACATCGCAATCTCTTTGGCAGGGCTCCTTTTAAACTTTCGCGATAGGAAAAAAGACCTCCCCCAACCCCCTTAAAAACCCCTGAAGCATCTTTAGCGCATTTATATATAGAGATATATATATAGAGATATATAATAAAGTATAAATTCTTGCATAGAAAATAACTTTTTTTAAAAAAATGGTTTCTTCTTTTTTTTTCTGAGCATGTTAAGGATAGAAGAGCTTCACGAAGCAGGTTTTGAGTGCATGTCGGGGAACGTCGGAAGGTTACATGATGCTGCAGTTCGAAGGAACCTAAGCGGCGGTGGGGGAGAGAGAGAGAGAAGACAGACTTACAGAGCTGGTAGGGACCCCCAGAGGTCATCTAGTCCAAACCCCCTGACCAAGCAGGAGACCCTCTATCATTCCACACAAATGGCTGGTCCGGTGGCTTCTTAAAGGAGCACTGACTAAATTGCTCTCACAATCAGGGAATTTCTCCTTAATTCCAAATTCAGGGCCGATCTAGAATCAGGCCTCCCTCAAAATACCACCAAGCAAGTGGTGGCTGCCGGTCCAAATGACCTCCCTGCCCCAGAGGAAAAACAGGGCCTTCCCTCCCAGCTAAGCCCCTCTGGGGTGCTCGAATCTCACTCTAGCCCCATTTCTGCACCCCAATCGATCAGTGCGACCCAAAATGGCACAAGTTCCCGAATGCCAGAGAGGAACAGGGGGAGACAGCCATCAAAACCATTTTCCAAAGTGCAAAGTTTTCTGCACAAAAAGTCCCCCAGCTCAGGGGCATCTTTGACAGCCTCCCCCCCCTCCAGTGCAGCCACTGAGCAGGCCCTGCAAAGGGCCCACTTCCATTTGCTTGGACAGGGGGGGGAGGGATGGGGGGCCATGGGCGATGTCCCACAGGGGACGAGACACGATACCCAAACTGTACCTCCCTTGTTCCAACCACCCCCAAGAGGGTTTCATAGAAACAGGAGGGCTGGAAGGGCGCTCGGAGGCCATCTAGTCCAACCCCTGTTCAAGCAGCAGACCATATACCATGCCAGACAGGACATGCCCCCCCCCAGGGCACAAGGCCAACTGCAGCTTATTGCTCTCGTGTCAATTTTGCAAAGCCAGACTAGCAATCGCCCTGAGACTTCTCTACCGCTTCACGGTGCCTTTCCAGCTCTCTCTCAGCGGTTTACAGAGTCAGCCTCTCGCTCCCCCCACAACAATCTGGCTCCTCCTTTTACCCACCTCGGAAGGACGGAAGGCTGAGTCAACCTGGAGCCTGGTGGGATTTGACCTGCCAAGTTGCAGAGGCACCTGGCAGTCAGCAGAAGTAGCTTGCAGTACTGCACTCTAACCACCGCACCACAGAATGCAGCCTGTCAGGGTTTTCAGCCCATCCACCCACCCCACATGCTGTTCAGCGGGGACCATCCCAGGCTTTCTTGCCCCCACCAATCCAAAATGCCCTGGTCAACTCTCTGCCGGCCTGGAAGCGTCCTAAAGCCCTGACACACCGTTCCATGCGTCATGCCCTCCCCAGCAACGGGAGGAGGAGGAGGGAGGGCCACTCCCAGTTGGAGAGCTCCCACCACAAAGCCACCACCTCCGGCCCAGGGTCCCACCTGCCCGCTGGCACTGACCTGCTGGCGTGGGGTGGAGCTGCCCAGGATGTAGGAGCGGGGCAGGAGGCTCTCCCCGAGGTTGGTGCCTCCACTGCGGTAGCTGCGTGTGATGGTCAGGCTGGAGGAAGAGGAGCCGGTAGACATGGTGCTGGTGCCCACATTCGTGGCCCCGGAGGACTTCTCCGCTGGCTGCCCGCACGTCCCACACAACACCGTGCGGGAGCGCAGGTTGTACTCGCCCGGATCTCCACTGCCGCTGCAGTGGCTCTGCAGAAGGAAGAAAGAAGGGAAGAAGCAGCGCTTGGCACCATCCAGACCGAGACCCCATCTGGGCTGGAGGCGCTGGATTCGTATCTGTGGGGTCCTTGGCGCTCTGTGAACTTGGATGTTTTATCACCAAACTAGGCAACTTCATCAGCACACTGAAGATGTGACCCAGTTGGGTCGTGAAATGTCTGCCCCCAAGAGCTCCAAGGACCCCCACAGGTCAGCCCTGAGCTAGAAATGCTCCTTCTATCCGATTCCTATCTTGCAACCCTTTTGACTCTTGGCTTGTCTGGGACTCTGGAGCCCACAATGACTTCTTAAAAAAATGGCCCAGGGTAGAATATACATCACACTGATTCATTCCAGAAATAAAAGATTACATCTGGATTGAAGCTAAACACATTTTTCTCTTTAACAGGCTTGTTCAATCCACAGGCCTGTTAAATGTGAGCACGTTAGCCAGCTGAATATTAAGCCGGATTTCCAATGTGGTCTGAAGTGTCCGATACACACAAAGGCAACACTTCTGTTATTCCGATTTCAGGTTTAGATTAAGAGATGTTTATTTTGTATTTTTTTAAGTGACTGTGGATGCTGGGAAGATTCCATCCCGAGTTCACCTAGCATCATTTCCACCCTCTCTCCCTGCAAAGGGACAGTGACTGAGTCAGTGACACGGGTGGCATGTGCATTTAGTGAATAAAACAAACAGTAAATAAATAAGTACTGGCTTCACTAACATTCTTTGTCATTTTGTTAAAACAAGAAGGGGTATATAGATATTTCAGAAGCGCCTGCAAGAAAGCCAGCAAGCTCAGAGAACACACCAAGAATCCCTCGCTTCAACTCTGAGCTACCAATATCCTCCTTTATTGGTATAAAGATTTCAATCTGTACAACTGAGAATAATTAAAATAATTTATAAACACTGAGGATTATTTCACATGTATGCTTTGCTTTCATTGCTATTTGGGGGGGGGGGGGGAGTCTTTTTTTAATCCCCTGAATGCATTCACTTCAATCGCAGACTAATGAAGAAAACAAAATCAGCTTCAGAGGAATAATTTCTCCCCTGGGAGGTTTGTATCTAAATAGTGGTTTTATCTACAATGAATATATACATACGCACATACTTTAGTCAGACCTCAAACAAACAGCAATCAGCAATTACAGCAGGGAAGCACACAGAGAGAAAGAGATACACCCCAACAGGACCTCTTCTTATTACAGCTCTTAAAGTGATATCAACCCAAAAATCTTGCTGTCTCATTCCTAGCATTCCATCATTATAACAGCTGGTCAGGTCTTGAATCATCACCCTGACAATCCTTGCCCCACAACCAAAGCTGTTTGCATTTTCGAAAAACCCCCCAAGTGCTGCTGAATTGTGTTTCTTCCCCCTTTGAACCCTCAGGAGGTGGGCAGAGGCCTCCCCTCCCAAATAACTCACATGGTGATGGTGGCCATGGATGCCATCCTCCTCATCCTCTTCATCCTCATCATTGACCACAATCGTGCGCACCAACTTCCGCATGGCCACCTCCTGCAGGGAGGGAGAAACAGAGGAGGGCTGATTCTGGTTCATCCCAGCTCAGGAGGATTTGGAAGGGAAACAGCCAGGAAAGCAGGCAGACAGGAAGGGGGACTCGGGCCTTGGCACCCTCAACTGCGCTTCCCCGTACCAGGAGAGGAAAGCCCCTTCCCCACTGACATGTGTCCACTGACACCACCCTTCCCGCTTGTTAATCCAAGGGGTCCCATGTGCCGCCTCCCCCTTGCTATAATTGTCTTGACAGGCTCTGCATTGTTTCAAAATTCAACGGGAATCCAAAGAGTCACAAAGGCATCATCTGGATTTCCAGAATTTATTTAGGGGGAAGGGGCATTTTTAGGCAACCAAATTAGGGGCAGGTGGCCCCTCATCTGATGAGGAAAAGAGGCAACCGAGGGGGGCAAAGTGGAGCTAGCCTCTCCCCAGCCATTTTACAATGATGCAGCCATAACAGTCTATTTTTTTTTGTAATTATAACTCCTCCTATATTTCTAATGGTGGTTCTAACTCTGTTTTTATTGCATTTTATTGTATTTGGAGGCTGTCCAGGGTGATTAATGACACAATCCAGAGTTAAGTTAATTGAATTAACTGCATAGGGTTTTGTCTCCTTTTCCAACGGCAAGGTCTACCCCTTTGCGGTGGGGTCTTCCCGCCTGCTCACCCCTGAATCCCACCCGCTTACCTCTCCACTGGAGGTGAGCAGGGCCGTGCGAAGACTGTCGCCGGAGCCCCACGAGCTTTGGTTCTTCCAGACCATGTCCGTGGGGGGGTTGTGGGACACCCCTGCACCCGCAGCCCAGATCTTGCAGCAGAAGGAAGAGAAGGAGAAGCTGATCCCGCTTTCAGGGCACAGGCGCCAGAGGGGCAGGGCGGGGGGCTCCGCCTGGCATCTCGCCTCCCCCATCCCGGGACCCCCAACTGCTCCTGCCCGCTAAGCCCACCGTTGCTGCTCACCGTGACCAGCTGGTTGGCCTTCAAGGTGAATTTGGGAGGGAACCTGTAGCTAATGGGGGTGTCTTCTCCATTCTGGCGCTTGATCTGCCAGTTTCCCAGTGACTGGTCCTGAAGCGGGCACAAAAGAGGAGACGTGGTGGCATCTACAGGGGCTTAGAGGGCCCAAGAGATGCCAGGTGGGCTGCGCGGGGGGCCGGAAGGCGATTAAGTGGTCAGTAGAGGGAGCGAACATAAGTGCACTCACATGCCTATTGTCCCCGTCATTGTATTTTTATTCTTTTATTCTGTTCTCGTTTTTGTTTGACAAATTCAAATAGATAGACAGACAGACACAAAGATAATGGATGAGTAGATAGACAGATTAGATAGAAATAGATAGAGATAGATAGAGATAGGGATTAGATAGGGTTAGGGATTATATAAGGGGGATTTCACATGGGAATGTATACTGGCACTTAGTTTAAAATTGCTGGAAATTATTTTAGGATTATGTAACGATATACTGGATATATATAAAATTGTATGTGAATTATGCTGTTCTGAACCCTTATATTGGAGGATTAAAAATGAGATATATTAAGAAGTTATTTTAGCAACTTCAGAGAGGATACCTTAAAATATATATGTTTTAAAATATACAGTTGATTATTTAATGTTAATATGTTTAAAGTTGGGGAATGAATTATTAAATCAGATAGATTGAGGGGATATACCATGTGGATGCTAAACATAATGGTTTTTATTTTATTCTTTCTAGATTGTTGATTATATAATTGGCCTAGGAAAACTTTAGGATAACAATGATGTGTAATGTTGAATAAAATAGGAAATGGAAATAATAGGGGATAAAGAACTGGGAATGTATATGTGAATGAAATGATATTGATATTGAATTAATGAATTGAAATATGAAATGGAAACTTAAAGATGAGTGAAATGGACAATGATATGAGATGATTTTATATAAGATTGGTGGAAATGAAAGTATGATTATGTACAAGTGTTATAATCTGGAACCACATTGTCCATGTAAAGAGATTTGTAAAATTAAGAAATTAAAAAAAAATTTGAAAAAAAAAGAGAGATAGGTAGGATAGACAGATAGATGATAGATAATGATAGATAGATAGAATAGATAGATAGATAAAAAGAGAGAGAGAGAGAGAGAGAGAGAGAGAGAGACAGACAGACAGACAGACAGACAGACAGACGGACGGACAGATGATAGATCAGGAGTCTTCAAACTTGACAGCTTTACGACTTGTGGACTTCCACTCCCAGAATTCCTCCTCCTCCAGTCACCTTAGCTCAGGAATTCTGGGAGCTGAAGTCCACAAGTCTTAAAGCTGTCAAGTTTGAAGATCCTTGCTCTATTAGTTCTTTTTAGTTTTTATGTTGCTTCTCCAAACGTTTAATAAAGTTATATATAAAAACGTTCTGCATCCCTGTTGACCAGATGCCGGAGAGACTCCATGGGGAGCCACAAAGCCAAGGCCAGCTCTCGGAAGCAGGGAAGGCAGCCTGGATCCTGCCAGCTCCTTGGGCTATAGCCAAAATCCAGTCATCACACAGCTCGCCATTGCAAACTCAAGGAAACCTCTCAACGTGCTCAGAGGGCTGGCAAAGACCTTGATGGCTGGCGGGGGGGAGTTGCGGGGGGGCTCAGCTCAGAAACTGCTGTGGGGCCACAACGAAACCTAAATTGCAGGTCTCTCCAAGTGTGACGGTTTTCTTGCAGACGTTTCATCAGTGACAGGAGGGATGGGGGTTTGCAGGGGGAAGGAGGGGGAGAAGAAGAAGAGGATTGATCCTGGAGTGGCTGGGTGGGCCATGCATTTCAATAAAGAAGCAGACAAGCCCCCCCCTCTAAGCTAGATTGGCATTGGCTGTTCTTAGCCGAGCTGCCCTTCCCTCCCCTACCTCCCTTCCCATCCCATCCTACGTTTGGGGGGCCACCTTCAAAAGAGGCGGGGGCTGCCTCTTGCAGGCCCCCTGGGGCCCGGATCCTTCGGGGGCCCCCACCCCAGGGGCAAAGGGCTTCCTCCGCCCTCCTTGGCACACCCACCTCGCTGGACTTATTCCTCAGCCGCACAAACTTGCCCTCCAGGTCTACCTCCTCCACGGCCACGCGGCCACTGGTCCGGGCATGCTGGGAGAAGCTGGTGCGGCTCTCGCCGTCCTCCAACTTCCTTTTCTTGGTGGAGCTTTGCCCGGAGGAAGAGACGCGGATGCGAGAGCCGCTCTTCTGGGAGGAGGGGCTGGGCGAGAGGCGCAACCTGGGGGCAGGGGGCAAGAGATGCAGAGGGATGCACCTGCGCTGCCCCCAGAGAGCCAGGGCCCTCCCCCCCTCCGTGCCCAGGGAAGGGCCCAAGCCAAGCGGACCTCAAAGGGCCCCCAAAGGCTCACCCCAAAGGAAGGGCAGCCGGGCAAACCCCCCACCTGCCCAAGTCTGATCCGGATCGCGGCCTGTCTACTGACCCCCAAGGAGGGAGGGTTTGTTTCTCAGCAGACCCTCCGGGGCCACCCCTGAAGGTCCCAGACTGGCCTGCCTAGCTTGGCCGCCGCTCCTACCTCTCCTCCTCGCCCTCCAGGAGTTTGCGGTAGGCGTTGATCTCCATGTCCAGGGCCAGCTTGATGTCCAGCAGCTCCTGGTACTCGTCCAGCTGCTGCTGCATGCGGGCCCGCATTTCGGCCATCTCCCGCTCCTTCTCCGCCAGGATGCGGCGGCTGGTATCTCGCTCCCTGGCCAGGGAGTCCTCCAGGTCCCGCAGCTTCGCCTCCTTGGCCGCCAACTGGGGGGGGGGAGGCAAGAGAGGGGATGGGGTCCTGGAGGGAGGGAAGAGCCGAGAGGACCCCTGCCCCAGCTCACCCATCCCTTTTCACCCGACCCAAAAGGGTAAGCAGCAGGGTCTCCTCCTACAGCAGGGCTGCCCAAAGAAACACCCTGTCCTTGACCCCCCCCCAAAAAAAAAGATTCCAAGGGGGGCCCAGGGGAAGTGGCCCCTCCCCCCAGCTTGCCAGGCTGCAACGTTCCTCCCTCAGGGAAGGGACAGCAGAGGGAGGGGGGGCCTGTAAGGCGGCCAACGGGATGTTGCTCCACTTACGACCGTTCTGTCTGCTGCCTGATTTTATCCAGCTTTTGGGTTAAAAAGCAAACTGCCACGGTCGTTAAGTGAAGCGTGTAGTCATGAAGGGAAGCGGGACTTCCACCATTGAGACTGCTTTGCTGGAAAGTCCCGCCAGGGTGATTGGGGGACCCCAGGAAGCTGCAACCGGGGTAGATCCACGCCGGTTGCCCGGGGCCCAATTTGGATCATGGGACGGCAGGGACACCGCAATCATCGTGAGGGTGAGGACGGCTCCTCGGTCCCTTTTTACCCCAGGGCCACCCTAACATGGAACAGCCACTGCCTGGACCCCCAAATCTTCGCAGGGGGACCCAGAAACAGGCACCCCAAAGCAAGTCAGAGCGCCTGGATGGCCTTTTCCTGCTCACTCATGGAGCCAAAGGGGCCGGTTTCCCCACCTGGAGACCGGCGGCCCCTCGCCCCCCCCGCTCTGCCAAGCCCCCTACCTGCTTCTGCAGCTGGCTGAGCTGGGCGGAGAGGCTGTCGATGCGGATCCGGGTCTGCTGAAGCTCCTCGTGAGCCGCCCCAGCCATGTTGCTGTTCCGCTCGGCCGACTGCTTGGCGTTCTCCAGCTGCAAAGGAGCGGAAGCCGCTCGGGAGGTTGGCGCATTGCTAAGAGGCTGGTCCTCAAGGCTGCCCCCCCCAAAGGCCAAGAGCTGGCAAGGCCCCCTCTGCCCCAGCCCCCCCTCCCCACCTCAAGGGCCGCCCTCCTCCGAAGGAATGAGGGAGAGCCGATCGGCTTCTCTGCGCTCCGGAGCCCCTGGAAGGCAGGGGGCAGCAGAAGCGGGCCGGCTTTTGGGGATGATGGGAGCGGGAGTCCACCCTCCCCCCCACCAGGGGTGCTACCTTGGCCGCGTAGGTCTTCTCCAGCTCGTCCTTGTAGAGCTTGACCTGGGCCTCGTGTTGCCCACGGAGGTCCTGCAGCGCGTCGGCCAGCTTGCTCTCGAACTCGCGCTGGCGCCCGTTGTCGATCTCCACCAGGCGCGTCTCGTGGCGGCGCTTGGTCTCGCGGAGCTCCTGCGGGGGGGGGGAAGGTTTCAGCGGGTGAGCAGGGCATCCCAGGACTGTCAAGAAGGCACGACAACCCCCCTCCCGACTGTGACCCGTCCCCTGTCGTCCCCCCAGCCCCAACCTGCAGCCCCCGCCATCCAGAGGCTCCTCTGGGGGGGCCGTTTCCAGACGTGGGGAGAAGAGGCTGTAAGAGGATGCCTTACGTCGGGATTCCGGCCGTTCCCCCCATTTCAATCGTGGGTCTCGAGCCAAACTTCCAGAACTTCCGAAGGATTTATTGGGAGTTAACATGCCGGCTGCACTGCCTGGGTGGAGCCGACTCTGAGACACACCATTCACGGTCACCCGTGACCCTGGTTTTCCCTCCATCCCCTGGGTGTATCGTAATTCATATCCTCCAATGGGACACCTCCCTAGCCCAGAGTGAACAATTAGATTGTTGACTCGAATTCGATTTTTGCTGGGCCGGCTGCCTGCCTCAAGGCAGAGTGGCGAGTTCAAGTCTCCCAGCCCATGGAGAGCCCGCCGTTTAGGCTTGGAAGATTAATTCGTCATTGTTACTGAAATATTGTGAAACGTAAAGCAGCGGGGGGCAGGGGGGCGGAGTTGCATGCCACTGTGCAGACAGTCCTCGACTTACGGCCACAATTCAGCCCAAAATTTCTCTTGCTAAGGGAAACATTTGTAAAGTGAATTTGGCCCATTTTTGACCTCTCTTGCCATGGACATTAAGTGAATCCCTTCACTATTTAACAACATGGTCGTTAAATGAATTTGCCTTGGACTTTGTTTGTCAGAAGGGTTGCAAAAGTGGCAGCCCCGGGGATGCCGCAGCTGCCATACAGGGGAAACACAGTCACAAATCACCTTTTTTCAGTGCCGTTGTAAATTTTGAACGGTCACTAAATGAACCGCTGTAAGTCTAGGACTGGCTGTATTGAAAAAAAAAGGTGTCGGTCTCCATCTCTTTCTTTTCTAACTTTTGCTTTTCTCTCTATTTTTATTCTATCACGAAACTTAATAATGAAATTTATTTCAGAATGTGGGAGGGGGGCTTTTACAGAGAGAGACCCCCCCAACTCAAAGTAAGGAGGAATTCCCGGCCATCCGAGCCATGAAGCAGCAGAGTCCCGGAGCAGGAAGATGGGGCTGGGCTAGATGACCTCTCAGGGTCCCCTTCTGGGACTCACCTCGCTGTAGATGTTCTTCTGGAAGTCCAGCTCTTCCTTCAGGGTCTGCAGCCTGTTCTCTGCATCCACCCGCCGCAGCATTTCGTCCTGAAGTTGCTTCTTGATGTCGGCCAAGGCCACCTCCAACTGCAGGGAGACAAACGAGGGGCCCCCGTCACGCCCCGGAAGGGACAGCGAGTGACCAGAGCCTCTGGCCGCCTGGCTGGGGGAGGGGCACGTTGCAGGAGGCGGCTCTGACCAGGCCGGGTGAACCTTTTCCACATGGCCTGCGCCTGTGTGCCTGACCCATGATGCCCTGCGCACGTGACTCCCCCTGCGCCCCTGCGCCCTGGGCCAGCTGCTCTTCTGGTCTCTGACGTGCACATGTGTGCCAGCCAGCCAGTCTCCAAAACCCGGCCGTTTTCCGATCATTTCCAGGCCATTTCAGGGGTGTTTTCTGGGGTGTTTTTAGGCCATCTTTCGGGCTGTTTTCAGCCTGAAAAACAGCCTGCAAATGGACAAAAACTACCCCCCCCCCCAAATGCCACAAAAGCAGGCATAGGCATACCGGCCAGCTGGGCTTTGGTTTTCTGGCACTCCGGCACGCGGACATGCACTCACATTCTGGTTTGGGCATTGGGTGTTGAAAAGGTTCGCCATCACTGCTCTAGAGCAGGGGCCTCCAACCGTGGCCCCTTTAAGGCTGGTGGACTTCAACTCCCAGATACGCTGGCTGAGGAATTCTGGGAGTTGAAGTCCATCAGTCTTAAAGGGGCCACAGTTGGAGGCCCCTGCTCTAGACCCCTCGATGCCCAATGTGCCTGCCAAACCCCCAGCTGCTCCATGCTCCCAGAAACATCAGGGGTGTGTGTGTGTGTGTGTGTGTGTGTGTGTATGTGTGCGCCCAATCCTCTTAAGCTACCTTCCCCCAAGTAAAGGCCTGGCGTTCACAAGCCATCAATCCTAATGGAAGCTTCTCTCCATCGGGGCCTGCCATCCTCTTAGAGCAAGGGGGTCAAACTCGAGCTTAAATCTGGCCCACGGGGCTGGGCTGGAAATACCAAAGGACCGGCCCATGGTGCCTCTGCTGGCCAAAAAGGCCCATGCGAAGCTCCCTAATAGCCCCTTTTTGGCTGGCAGAGTGCTGCAGGAGGCGTCCACCCTGCCTCCCCTGCCTGCCCCCACCTGCCAGCCTGTGGAGGAAAATGACGATGCTGATCCGGCCCTAAAGAAATCCACTTGGACACCCCTGTCTTAGACGCTGCAGGGAGTGAAAAACCTCTGGACTTTAGAGGGTCTAAAGTAGAAGGAAAGCCAGCTTCATCAGGTGGTGAAGGCACCAGACTAGCAACCAGGAGACTGGGAGTTCCAGTCCCACCTTGGGCATGAAAGCCGGCTGGGTGACTTTGGTCCAATGACTAGGAGACTGGGAGTTCTAGTCCCGCCTTATGCACAAAAGCCCCTGGGAACCTCTGGGCCAATCACCAGGAGATTGGGCGTTCTAGTCCCGCCTTATGCACAAAAGCCCCTGGGAACCTTTGGGCCAATCACCAGGAGACTGGGCGTTCTAGTCCCGCCTTATGCACAAAAGCCCCTGGGAACCTCTGGGCCAATCACCAGGAGACTGGGCGTTCTAGTCCCGCCTTATGCACAAAAGCCCCTGGGAACCTTTGGGCCAATCACCAGGAGACTGGGCATTCTAGTCCCGCCTTATGCACAAAAGCCCCTGGGAACCTCTGGGCCAATCACCAGGAGATTGGGCGTTCTAGTCCTGCCTTATGCACAAAAGCCCCTGGGAACCTCTGGGCCAATCACCAGGAGACTGGGCGTTCTAGTCCTGCCTTATGCACAAAAGTCCCTGGGAACCTTTGGGCCAATCACCAGGAGATTGGGCGTTCTAGTCCCGCCTTATGCACAAAAGCCCCTGGGAACCTTTGGGCCAATCACCAGGAGACTGGGCATTCTAGTCCCGCCTTATGCACAAAAGCCCCTGGGAACCTCTGGGCCAATCACCAGGAGACTGGGCGTTCTAGTCCCGCCTTATGCACAAAAGCCCCTGGGAACCTCTGGGCCAATCACCAGGAGACTGGGCGTTCTACTCCTGTCTTAAGCATGAAAGCTGATTGGGTGCCTGTGGTCCAATCACCAGGAGACTGGGAGTTCTAGTCTGACCTTCAGCATGAAAGTTGGCTGGGTGACTTTGGGCCTGGTCCGTCTCTCTCAGCCCAGCCCACCTCGCAGGGTTGTTGTGCTGGGAAAAATAGGAAGGAGGAGTAATTTGGTCTCTTGGCCAATTTGAGTTGTTTTATCATAATAACAAAGGCAGGATAGAAATAAATAAAATTATAGGAAACAAACAAACAAACAGAAAATGGGCAGGGAGGCCTATCCATGGCTGGGGATGATGGGAGCAAGAGTCCCCACACCCAGTTCCTCTTAAAGGTCAGTGAATGGAGGGGTCGATTTGCTTTCCAACTCCCATCCCTTCTCTCTGCCTTGGCCAAGGGTGGACTCCATCGCCCCCTGTTGGCCTCACCTGGTTGCTGCAGAGATGAGCTTTGCCGGCCCACAGAGGGTGCAGGGTGGACGTAAGTGGGAAAAGCAGGGAGAAGGAGGGACCCTTCCCCCTCCTGCATCAAAAATGGGCCACGCAGAGACTCCGGGGAGAGGAGGGGTGGGCGGGGCCAGCCAGTGGGTTCAAATACTGGTTTGGCAAACCAGGTGCAAATTTAATACCTGGTTCTGCCTTCAGTTTTGGAAGCCTAATAAGGGCCACCCATTAACCCTGGCTCTGCCCTCTTTCTTGGCCTTGGTTGGCAGTGTGCAGGAACAGGAGCTGGCCCATGGACGTGGTCAGTGAATGGAGGGGGGGTCGCCTAGCAGAGGGACCCCTCCCCTCCTGCACAAGGGACATTGACAGGCACCATCTACCTTACAAACTCAATCCTCCCGGTATCCTTTGGGACTGGTAGTCCAAAGATGGACCCGGGACGGAGGAGACACAAGACCCCTCCCATCTCAAGGGCCCCCCAGGAGCAGGACTGTTGGGGACCCTCACAGGGGTGCCCGGCCTACCTTGGCCAGCTGGCCTCTGAGGTCACGGACTTCGGCCTCCAGGTTGCGCTTCTCCCCCAAGGCTGTGGTGAGCGCAGCCTCTTTGGAGTTGAGCAGGGCCTCCACATCCTTCAGGCGGGCCTGGGCGGCAAGCAGGTCTCCTTCCTTCTTGGTGTTCCTGGACGGAGAAGATGCAGCAATTGGTCAGGAGGAAGCAGCCTTCCAAGGAGGACTTTGATCCCCAAGATCCCTGAGGGAACATGACTCAGAAACACCAGAACATGAACCACAATTGGAACCCAGGCCCAGAGATACAGAGAATGACTCCACTCATGCATCTCAGCAACTCTTGGCTTGCTTATTGGTACCCTATGAATATCATTAAGGGTTGCACCTGATGATTCTTGACGAATGTATTTTTTTCTTTTCTTACGTACACGGAGAGCATTTGCACCAAGACAAATTCCTTCTGTGTTTAATCATACGTGGCCAATAAAGAAATTCATTCATTCCTTCAATCGCTAAGTAAACCACGACAGGTTCGCGTGTGAGTAGAACTGCGTTTTCTGGGAATCTGGCGCCCCCATCTGGCGGTGCTGATCATCGCCTAATATCTTGTGGGCGCCACCTGGAGGCAACCGATTCTAAAAACCAAGGCATTCAGGCTTGAAGGAGGAGAAACTTTAAATTAGTTTGGACCAAATTCTTAAAGCAATCGATGCCCCATCCTTTCATCTTTGGGACCGGCTATTTGGGCTCCCTCACCAGGAAGAGGAAGAAACGGACCAAAAGCAAATCTGGCTCAGTTGCTAACATCCCAATAAAGGCTATTGAGATGCCTTCAAAACTGGGTACCTGTATGAGGCCAACTCTGCCATATGTAATTTACAGTTATCTGTGACCCTGTTTTCCCCCCGCCTCCTGAGTGCGTCATAAATCAGATTCTCCAACTAAGTATGTTCGCAGGCTGGGTGTCATCAATCACGTTCTCCAATCGAGGATTTTCACGGGCCGAAGACCCGGTAGCTTAGCTACAATCTTTGTAAAAATAAGTGTTGGAATGTACTTCTGGTTTTAAACTCCCGCACTGCTCCTTTCAGATTCCCCCCCCCCAAAAAAAAAAATTATGGCAACTCTATAACAGGCATAGGGACGCTTTACGAGTTGACACAATGCTTTGTATCCCAAGACCCCACCTCCGCAGTTGGTGATGATAATCATCTAAGAATGTGGGGCAATAGAGAGAATAGTTGTGGCTCAAGGCTTAACTGGTGCTCTCGGAGCGACTCACTTAAGAACATCTTAAAAGTGGCCAAGGTTGAGGAACACCAGGGTCTATCCCAGTGATGGCGAACGTTGCGTGCTAAGAGTGTGTGCATGCCAGGCCCATGATGCAATGCATGTGCGACTCCCTTTGCCCCCCTGCACATGCGTGCCACGCGCCTCTGCACATGCAGGCATGAACCCCCGGCACGGCGCATGCCTGCACATCTCCTCTGCGTGCATCTCACACATGCACAGCAGATACCCAACGATCAGCTGGCTGGCGAGGGGGGCACACGCATGCGCAGTGAGGATCTTCTGGGTGACCTCCCACTTCCAGCACGCATGCCATAGGTTCGCCCTCACAGGTCTATCCTGCCTGGCATTGTTCAGCTACACTCACCCTCAGCCAGGACTTCAGTGTATTTACAGTGGCATTAAACAGGCCGAACGTTTGATTACATCAACTGTCTGGATATGGGGAAAGTCAAGCAGGATAGAAATGCAGCAATTAAAAAAAGACCCGTCCACGCCATGCTCCAGAACAGGGGACTCCAACCTTGGCAACTTTTAAGACTTGTGGACTTCTGGCGGTTGAGAGCCCTGCTCCAGAATGCTTAAACTCAGCCCCGGATCCCGGATGAGGGGCTTGTGCACCCACAGGAAAAACTAAGAAGCCAGATGGGAGCTTGTTGTGTGGGTCGGCTTGCAAAAAAGACACTGGCCAGGTTTTATGCAGCACAACTGAGGGGGAATATCCACATTGCGGTGGGCACCGCAGGCTGCTTTCCCCTCCTCCTCCTGGGCTGGGCTACAGACCCCCAGTGGGCAGGCTTTGGGGCCAAGGGCTGGCAGGGAGGGGGGCTCCATGGGTGGGGCCCAGTGAACCCTGCAGGAAAGAGGGCGTGGGCTCCTGTGTGGCGTGGGCTCCTTCCCTCTCCATTCAACCCAAGAGGCAGGATGCCAGCCACAGAGCCAAAGCAGGGAAACAGGGCCCCCGTTTGTTAAAAAAAAACTTTCATTTGGCTTTAATTTAGGAAGGAGAACGGAACAAGTATCAAGACGAGCGAAGGAAAAATCGGCATGTTTATCAGAGCTCGGATCCAAGTTTCCACTACTCGGCTGCCTTCCTTTTCTCCTTGGACCAGACAACCAGAGGCAATTAGACACTACAAGGGTGGCGGCTCCAAAGGCACCGCCGGCTCACTCGGTAGCTGGCGGGGGAGAATACAGGCATCCCTCGACTTACAGCCACTCGTTTAGAGACCGTTCAAAGTTGCCACAGCACTGGAAAACGGGGCTTAACAGCCTTTTTTTTTTTTCCACATCTATGATCCTGGCAGCATCATCCCCATGGACACGAGGTCAAAATGCCAACGCTTGGCAACTGGCATGTACTTAGGATGGTTCCAGTGTCCCAGCAGTCCCACTGCCTTCTTTTGCGACCTTCTGACAAGCAAACCCAGGTTCACTTAACGACCGTGGGATTAACCTAACAAACTGCAACGATTCCCTTTAACAACGGTGGCAAGGGACGTCATCCAATGGGGGGACACCATTGTCTCACTTAGCAACAGACATTTTGAGCCCAGCTGTGGTCGTATGTGGAGGACTACCCATCGTTGGCCACGTGCAAACAGTCTCTGCGTTTTGGAAATTGCTCTGCCTCTTTCAGCCCCCACCGACCCCCCTGCAGCCTTGGACAAGAGTCTTCCTTCCCGCTTCAGCGCCACAGATTTTGACCGAAGGAGTTCGGTTTGCACTTGAATCTGGCAAAGTCTGCAGCAGGAGGGCCGGTGCCCTGCAGCTCCTGGGACAGTGATGGCGCCAAGCTTTTTCGGCACCAAGTGCCCAAAGCACACATGTGCCTCTCCAAAATGCACACATGCGCTCCGCACATGCGCCTCACAGCCCCACAGGCATGCACCCCGGCCCTGCGTGTGCAACTCCCGTGTGTGTGCCCTGGGGCGACGGCTCACATGCCTAGAGGGAGGGCTCTGCGTGCCGTCACAGTCCTCGGATGATGCCAGACGCACCAAGTCCAGGGAGCCCAGAGGGACGGGCCAAGGGAAGCTTTTGGCAACACGAATGGTCCAGGATGGAATCGGGGTGATATTCAATCACTTGGAAAGGGGGGCTGGGGGGGCAATTTAATGCACGGATTTGTGGTTTTGGGAACCGATCGGTGGCCAAAAACAGCTCAACTGAAGCCGGCAAGCGAGGATGGCCGGTGCGCCAGTCTCCTTCCAAGAGGTGAAAATGTTCAGGGTGAGGCTTAAGCAGGTGGGCGCTTGCCAAGTTGTTGGAACAGGTGAGTGCCTGCGTGTTTCTGATTTCATATTGGCCTTGCAAGATGTAACTGAACATGAAAACTCAGTGTTACAAATTACGCTCACCACAACCAATTACTAGAAAGACGAATCTGAAAGCAACACACACACACACCCATTCCCTGTGGGCTGAGTTTTCTTCCACTTCTCACAAGCAAGCAATTGCAAGGAACAGCTGCTGCTGGCATGGGCACTGAAAGGCAAAAAGGCCACAGGGCATCCTTGAGGGTATCTATTTTTTTTCCTTTTTATGCTTCCAAATTTTTCATTGGCTTTGTTAGGGATAACATTGTTTACCCTAACTGGTTTAGGTAAAATAATAAATATGTAATCATAGTTTATATGTTAAAGTGTCTGCAGCTTTAAATATAGGAATGTAATTAAGGGAGTGGTTGTGAAAGCACTTTAAAAGAAGCAAGAGGACAGCTTGCTCTCTCTCTGGCTTTGATGATCCCTGATTACTGCTTGGAATCAAGACTGCATTGCTCGAACGGGAGAGAAACAAAGGACTGATTTGTAAGTGAAATGACATAGGATATTCTGCACGGACTTTGCTAACTGAATATCCCTGAATGGACTGACTAAATGATACATGACTATTGGACTGTTATTTTGACTATGCTATGAACTCATAATGGAATAAACTATATTTTTGATAGCACAAGCGTATCTGTTATTTTTACTGTATGTTAATAAACATACAAGCTTAGCTCACTCATTTATCTGTGTGCCTATCTGACTAACGCTGCACATTCTGTTTAGCTTGTCTCCCTAACCCTGTTAGGGAAACCAGGCTTAACAGGCTTATCAAAATATAAAATACAAATAAAAATGACAATACTGAGAAAGTAAGGGAGGAAAAAGGGAAGAGGAAAAACCATAAGATAAAAGTGGAGGAGGAGAAAGAAAAGCATTGACACCCGACTCTTTTTAACACAGCAGAATAAGAGGCAGCCTCAACTTTCTGCTTTTCCTTCTCGGGTATCCGTGCAGTTGTCCTGCCCACTCTGAGAATCTTGGGCTCTGGGTCGCAAAAGCAAAGTGGCCCTTCTAGTCCTCATGACTCCTCCTCTTCCTCCTCCTCACACAGAGCTTCTTTGCCAGAAACTGAGATGGAGACTGAGATGCCAACAAAGAGGTTGCCAAGGAGACCTTGGGGCCATTTCTCAAAAACACCACCACAGCAACACATCCCAGCCACGGTTCCTCTTGGCCAGAATTGGGATTCCCCCCCCCCCCGCCCCAGGAAGTGGAATCTCCGAGTCATTCATTTTTATTGTCACGAGGCTTTTCAAAGGAGGTGGGAAAAATGACTTTCTATTTTGGGTTGGGGAAACTTCCTTTCCTGCCGAGTTTGCAAAGCTGGCACAAAACCAGACAGAAAGCCCCGTTCTCACAACACCAAAACTCCTTAAAGGGCTGCTTTGGGATTGCCAGAAAGGGAACAACAGAATATCAGATTTAGAAGGGGCCTTGGAGATCTTCTAGTCCAACCCCCTCCACAAGTAGGAGACCCTACACCCATCCCATACAAATAGCTGTCCAGTCAATTCGTGAAAATCTCCAGCGATGGAGCCTCGACAACTTCTGGAGTTCAGCTGTTCCACTAGTTAATTGTTCTGTCAGGAAATGTCTCCTTAATTCCAGGTCCTTGGTAAGTTTCCATCCGTTGCTTCTTGCTTCTTGTCCTGCCTTCAGGTGCTTTGGAGCAGGGGTCATCTACCTTTTGGACCTCAGGGACCACCAAACTCATCATTTTAAATCCCGCGGACCAGAGACCCTGGGAAAAATCCCCCAAAAAGTCTGCAGGAAAATTCCCCACCTGGTTTTCCTACCAATCGATCGTTCTTTATTTGGGATCACAGGATTCCGTATCCAGCTCCATTCTCAGGAGGAGAGAGAGAGAGACGGAGGGAGAGACTTTTGGCTTCATGCAAGGAAAGCAGCAGAAGTCTTTCTTTCTCTCCCCCAAACTCCACCAGAAATGAGTCTTTGCCGGCGCAGCCTCTTGGAGCAGGAGGCCTTGCAGGGTCCCAAAGACTCATTTCTGGCAGAGTTTGGGGAAGAGAAAGAAAGACTTTGGCTGCTTTCCTTGCATGCAGCTAAAAGCAGAAGCGGAAACAAGCAGCCTGGTGGCCAGGCCAGGCCCGTGGGGTGAGTGGGGCAAGCCCCCCCCCCCTCCGCCCTTTCCCCCCTCCCCTCACTACCTCGTGTTGTGTGCAATGCAAGCCTTGTGTTCCCACAGGCCATGTGGGTGGCATGATCTTGTGTTCCTGGGCAGCCTGGATTAATTGCTTTGAGGGGGGACATTTCTCTGTGGACCACCAAAATTTTCTCACGGACCACCAGTGGTCCCCAGCCCATTGGTTGGCGATCACTGCTTTGGAGAATAGCTTGACCTCCGCCCTTCCTCTTCTTTGGGGCAGCCCCTCAAATACTGGAATGCAGCTATCATGTCACCCCTAGCCCTTCTCTTCACTAGACCAGCCAGGCCTCCTATGTTTTAGCCTCCAGCCCCTTAAATCATCTTCTCTGCAGACTTTCTAACGTTTCAGCATCTTTTGGGGATTGTAGTCATCAAAACTGGACAGGCAGCAGTGCTAAACCCTGTTGGGCCCTCTGGAAGAGAAAGGGAGCTCTGCTGCCCAACATCCTATGACTCATCTGTTCCACTCCTAAAAGCCAGGAAGAAACATGCGGAAAACATGCCCAATGCCGCCAACCCCCTTTGCAAGTCGCAGCAAAACTCCAGGCTTCCGTTTCCAGGGGGAGTTTTTCCTCATTGCCAGAAGAGAATTTTGTGGGCGCTGAGGAAACCCCCCCCCCAGATCCTCCCAGAGGAAGAAACCACTGGTGTGGCCCACGGGGAGCATGCACAATCCTGCCTAACTTCAGAGTTGCAAAATGCAAGCTGGTCTTTACATGACAACACACACACACACACACACACACACCTCCCGTGCCCAGCTGTTATTGCATAAAGAAAGCCTGAATAAACGGGTAACGGGTAACAAACTGTTCATTAGCTTCAGGGGTCCTCAAGCTTTGCTGGCTGGAGAATTCTGGAAGTTGAAGTCCCCGAGTCTTAAAGTGGCCAAGTTTGGAGACCTCTGGTCCATAGGTGAGTAGGCTCAATCTGGCCTCGATGAGCCAACTCCAGCATTGCTTTGAACAAAAGGGAGTTTTGCTTTTCTAAAGCCTGTGAAATAGACGGGACAGGAACCACGATGCATTTGTTGAATATGAATAGCAACACCTGGTCTCCATGAACCTTGATGGGGCCACCAGCGACCCGACTATTTGAGCAGGCCTCCTGTCGCCTTTTCTGCTTCCAACTTCATCTCCCAACTCAACATGCAACTTTGCTACGATCGGTTTGGTTACCCTTTCAGGTTACAGGTAGTCCCCAATTTACAGAATGACAGTATTAACAGTGTTGGGAGTTACCCTTAGAGGTCTTCTAGTCCAACCCCTTCCTCAAGGCAGGAACCCTCATACCATTCTGGCCAAATGGCTGTCCAGTCTCTTCATAAAAATCTCCAGTGACCGAGCGCCCACAGCTTCTGCGGGCAAGTTGCTCCACTGGCTAACTGTCCTGCGAGGAAATGTCTCCTGAGTTCTAGGCAGCTTCTCTCTTTTCATGATCTTCCTTCCACCCATTACTTCCCACCCTGCCCTCCGTTGGAGTCTGACTCTGAGGGGGAGATTGAGCAGCTGACAGGGAGTGGGAGTGGGGCTCTGGTGGCTGTGGAGGAAATGGGGGAAGGGAAAGAGAAAGACCCAGGCCCACCCCCTCTTCATCCTAGGCCACGCAGGGAGAAATGGAGAAGGGACCAATGTGGCTTATGGGAGAGGAAAGGGCCCTGATCCTTTTCACTAGCTGCAGCTGGGAGAACCGGATATAAGAAGGGGATTTGCACACAGCACCTTGCTGGAAGCAAAGTGTGCATTATCTTTGTTGAGGTTTATCTGGGTTTTGGCGTCCTCCCAACTGTGTGTGCTTTATTATCTTATCCTGGCCTGTCATGTTAATTACTTTAGCATGGTTTGTGTTGGTTTATTTCTAATTTATCTGTACTTTGGGTTCGGACTGCATTTCTTCCCTTTGTAGACTGTTTTTGGAAGAGTCTGATCTCCAGCCAAGGATCACTGGATATTGGGGGCCAAGTTGGAGGCATTAAAGGGAATTTATTTACTTTTGTGACTTTGTTGCTTTTCTGCCACGCTGCTTTGGGTCATCACAGATGTTTTGGAAAATAAGTCCATCCCTTCTTCTCCATGACAGTCCTCAAATATTGGAGGAGGGCTATCCTGCCACCCCTAGTCCTTCTCTAAGAATGGAATGAGCTGGAAGGGATCTTGGAGGTCTACTAGTCCAGCCCCCTGCTGAAGTAGCAGAACCTATACCATTTCAGATAAGTGACTGTCCAGTCCAGTGATGGCTAACTTTTTCATCGTCATGTGCCAAAAGTGTGTGTATGCCTGTACCCATAATGCAATGTATGCGCATCTCCCCCGTGCATGCGTGGCAGATACCCAACACTGGCTAGCGGGGGGGGTATGCATGCGCAGTGGATCAGTTCCAGGCGATGCCTCGTGTGCCGACAGAAATGGCTCTGCATGCCAGTTCCGGCACACGTGCCATCAGTTTGTCATCATGGGTCCAGTCTCTTCTTAAACACCTCCAGTGCTGGAGCACCCACAATTTCTGGTGGCAAGCTGTCCCACTGGTTAACTGCAACCATTCCTCATATGCTACCACAAGAGGGACTGGCAAATGCATTGCTGAGCAGTGCAGTTGTTAAGGGAGGCATCATTAAGCCGTTAAGCAAGGCATCCCAGGTGGGTATAAGTCGAGGACTTCCAATACAGGCCCCACACCTTCCCTGCAACCGCATTAAAATGGCAAAATGCACGAATGCGTTTTTATGTCTGTGCCTGTTTCCAGCTGACCAGATGCAGGAAACAAGATGCTCAATATTGCACGAAGGAGGGACAGAAACTCAAATGCCAGCTATGTCCAGGTGACTTTCCCTCCCCATCCCCCGCATCTCCTGAGGTGCTCAAGAGCCCAAGTAGAGTGGCAGCTCTGGAAATTTCCCCCCAGCAATAAGTGAACAAGGAAGATGTTTTCGACTCGTTCCAGTTCTCCTCATCTAGTTTTAAGACCCGTGTGAGGTCGTACTGGGGCAAAAACATTCAAAATTCAAAAGGTCCCACCTATTTCTTTAAAGGTGGAGAGCAGGAAATCGTTTTATAGCCCCTTTTCTCAGCTCGACCTGCCCCAGGGATGACATAAAGCAATAAAGGTTGCTCAATGGAGCAGCTGGCCTCCCAGGGTGGTGGGTACTCCATGGTGGGAGGTTTCCAAGGAAAGGTCGGTCTGACAGCTATTTGCCGGAATGGCCTTCCTGCCTTGAGCAGGGGGTTGGACTAGAGGATCTCCAAGGCCCCTTCATGCCCTAAGATTCTGTGCAATGGGGTCATAAATGGTTAAGCATCACTCCATGGAGGGGCTCTTTGGGAGAGTGACAATGGGCTGAGGGCCGGGGACAATTTGACAGGCCTGTGAGAACAACCCACACACCCCTTTTGCACTGGGGGCTCCTAGAAGAAAGATCCACACCGCTAGGAGGAGATCCTGAAGCTGCTCACCTGGGGAAAGCACCTGGCAGGCAGCCCACAACTGGGCTGAGGAAAGGCCTGCATCCTCCCAGGGGCTCTGCCTCCACCCCCCCACCCCCAAAGAGTCCAGGAATCCGAACAGTCCCACAACTTTTCTTGCAGGAGGGCCACCACCGTAGGGCGCAAAAGACTGGGTGAGTGGGAACAGAGGCAGCCGCTGCTCCAGCTGATGAGAAGCGCTGCAGGGCTGAAGCGGCCAAGAGAAGGCAGAAAGCTCGGGAGAGGGGGGGGTCTCTTCTGGAAGGGGGGGGCGCAGTGGCAGACCCAGCCCTGCACAGAGCTGGGGCCTGGGGCTCAAACCTCAGGGCTCAGAAGCCACACGAAGCGGAGCACACAGGGGCTCCCTTTGGAAAGTCGGCAGGCCAAGCCTTCTGTCCCTCCAGCCCACTGGGCCATGGCCGCTTCAGGTGGCTGGAGAGGGATCCTGCAGAGGGGCTTCTTTTGGGTTAAAATACTTAATTTCAGTGTTTAATGCCCAGCGTTCTAATGTTTTAAAAACCTTCACATTGTTTTGATGATGACAATGTCGTCCGTTCGGCTGAGTCCGGCTCTGGGCGATACTCTGGGCCAGGACTGTCCCCGTCTTCCGATCTCGCCCTGCTACTCCTTCTCCGCTCTGGCCAAGGTCAGCTTCGAGGGTCTCCAGCAGCCACCGTGTCCTTCGGCGGCCTGGTTTCCCCTCACTGCTAACTGTAAGGATAATTTCTTTCCCCAGTGAATTCCCCCACACGACATGGCCAGGACAAGTGAGAAGCCGTTTTGTGATTTTCAGAATCCCCTTGCTTTATACTGCTATGGCATTTATGCCATTGCAAGCCACCTGGAGTTGCTTGACAGGGAGTTAATATAATCTCAGGGAGCAAGGAGCTCCCTCGTTCCCAAAATGAGCCTTTTGTCTCCTGTTCTCTCGGGGATTTAGAGTGCAGCACAGACAGACAAAACAGGCCCTTTTCAAACAGGGTTTTCCCAACAATGCAGGAAAGCAGAGGAAGACAAGCTGGTACTGTGACTAATTCATCCTCTTCCTTTCCCCAGTTCCACCTTCTCCAGGCATCGAACTTTCAAGGTTGTCTTCCTCCTAAACCATTCGATCCTTTCCCCACATTTCAAGGCTTAGTGGTGCAGTGCTCAGAGGGCAGGACTGCAGGCTCCTTCTGCTGACTGCTGGCTGACTGCAATTTGGCAGTTCAAATCCCACCAGGCTCAAGGTTGACTCAGCCTTCCATCCCTCCGGACCCGGATTGTTTCTTCCTTCCTTCTTCCAAAGGTCCGTCCTTCCCAGGAGGGTAAAAATGAGAACCCTGATTGTTCCTTCCTTCCTTCCTTCCTTCCTTCCTTCCTTCCTTCCTTCCTTCCTTCCTTCCTTCCTTCCTTCCTTCCTTCCTTCCTTCCTTCCTTCTTCCAAAGGTTGACTCAGCCTTCCGTCCTTCCCAGGAGCGTAAAAATGAGGACCCAGATTGTTCCTTCCTTCCTTCCTTCCTTCCTTCCTTCCTTCCTTCCTTCCTTCCTCCAAAGGTCCGTCCTTCCCAGGAGGGTTAAAACGAGGACCCCGATTGTTGGGGGCAAGAGGCTGACTCTCTAAACCGCTTAAGAGAGGGCTGAGAAGCACTGGGAAGTGGCATATAAGTCCAACTGCTATTGCTGTTATGAGGGTCGCCCAGGACCAAACTCTCTGCCCTATAAAAAGACCTATGCAGGAGATCCCTGGCATGGCCTTGCCTCACCTACAATCCTGGTCTGGGATGCAGGAAGGCTGGAGAACCTCCACCTGGCAGGACTTCAGGTTCCCAATGTTGGGAAAGGCCCAGGGCACCTTCCCTTCAGCCGGGAGGAAGCAGCAGCAGCTGCTGTCTGTGCCATTGGGGAGAAGCCTTGCAACTGACTCCCTTCGCAGCTGAAGCCAGTCTGGGTCCAAGACAGAAGCAGAGGACTGTTGTCTGAACACATCACTCACAACGCACACAGACTTTCATCACTGCATTTCATCTCACAGAAAATAAACCGGGGAGAATTTTTTTAACAGAAACAGCTGGTTTTTCATGGAGGAGGAGGAGGGAGGAGGAAGGAGGAAGAGAAGAGGAGAAGAGTAGGAGGAGGAGGGAGGAAGGGGGAAGAGAAGAAGGAGAAGAGGAGGAGGAGGGAGGAAGGAGGAAGAGAAGAAGGAGAGGAGGAGGAGGCGGGGAGGGAGGAGGAAGAGAAGAAGGAGAGGAGGAGGAGGAGGAGGGAGGAAGGGGGAAGAGAAGAAGGAGAAGAGGAGGAGGAGGGAGGAAGGAGGAAGAGAAGAAGGAGAGGAGGAGGAGGAGGAGGGGAGGAAGGAGGAAGAGAAGAGGAGAAGAGGAGAAGAGGAGGAGGAGGGAGGAAGGGGGAAGAGAAGAAGGAGGAGAGGAGGAGGAGGGAGGAAGGAGGAAGAGAAGAAGGAGAGGAGGAGGAGGAGGAGGGGAGGAAGGAGGAAGAGAAGAGGAGAAGAGGAGAAGAGGAGGAGGAGGGAGGAAGGGGGAAGAGAAGAAGGAGGAGAGGAGGAGGAGGGAGGAGGGAGGAAGAGAAGAAGGAGAGGAGGAGGAAGAGGGAGGAAGGAGGAAGAGAAGAGGAGAAGAGGAGGAGGAGGAGGGAGGGAGGAGGAAGAGAAGAAGGAGAGGAGGAGGAGGAGGGAGGAAGGGGGAAGAGGAGAAGGAGAAGAGGAGGAGGAGGGAGGAAGGAGGAAGAGAAGAAGGAGAGGAGGAGGAGGAGGGAGGAAGGGGGAAGAGAAGAAGGAGAAGAGGAGGAGGAGGGGAGGAAGGAGGAAGAGGAGAAGAGAAGGAGGAGGGAGGAAGAAGGAAGAGAAGAAGGAGAAGAGGAGGAGGGAGGGAGGGGGAAGAGAAGAAGGAGAAGAGGAGGAGGAGGGGAGGAAGGAGGAAGAGAAGAGGAGAGGAGGAGGAGGAGGGAGGAAGGGGGAAGAGAAGAGGGAGAAGAGGAGGAGGAGGGAGGAAGGAGGAAGAGAAGAAGGAGAGGAGGAGGAGGAGGGAGGAAGGAGGAAGAGAAGAAGGAGAGGAGGAGGAGGAGGGGAGGAAGGAGGAAGAGAAGAGGAGAGGAGGAGGAGGAGGGAGGAAGGGGGAAGAGAAGAAGGAGGAGGAGGAGGAGGGAGGAAGGGGGAAGAGGAGAAGGAGAAGAGGAGGAGGAGGGAGGAAGGAGGAAGAGAAGAAGGAGAGGAGGAGGAGGAGGGGAGGAAGGAGGAAGAGAAGAAGGAGAGGAGGAGGAGGAGGGGAGGAAGGAGGAAGAGAAGAGGAGAAGAGGAGGAGGAGGGAGGAAGGGGGAAGAGAAGAAGGAGAAGAGGGAGGGGGAGGAGGAAGAGAAGAAGGAGAAGAGGAGAAGAGGAGGAGGAGGAAGGAGGAAGGGGAAAAGAAGAAGGAGAGGAGGAGGAGGAGGGAGGGTGGAGGAAGAGAAGAAGGAGAAGAGGAGGAGGGAGGAAGGAGGAAGAGAAGAGGAGAGGAGGAGGAGGAGGGAGGAAGGGGGAAGAGAAGAAGGAGGAGGAGGAGGAGGGAGGAAGGGGGAAGAGGAGAAGGAGAAGAGGAGGAGGAGGGAGGGAGGAGGAAGAGAAGAAGGAGAGGAGGAGGAGGAGGGGAGGAAGGAGGAAGAGAAGAGGAGAAGAGGAGGAGGAGGGAGGAAGGGGGAAGAGAAGAAGGAGAAGAGGGAGGGGGAGGAGGAAGGGAAGAAGGAGAAGAGGAGAAGAGGAGGAGGAGGAAGGAGGAAGGGGAAAAGAAGAAGGAGAGGAGGAGGAGGAGGGAGGGAGGAGGAAGAGAAGAAGGAGAAGAGGAGGAGGAGGAGGGAGGAAGGGGGAAAAGAAGAAGGAGAGGAGGAGGAGGGAGGGGGAGGAAGAGAAGAAGGAGAAGAGGAGGAGGGAGGAAGGGAGAAGAGAAGAAGGAGGAGGGAGGGAGGAGGAAGAGAAGAAGGAGAGGAGGAGGAGGAGGGAGGGAGGAGGAAGAGAAGAGAAGAGGAGGAGGAGGAGGGAGGAAGGAGGAAGAGAAGAAGGGGAAGAGGAGAAGAGGAGGAGGAGGGAGGAAGGAGGAAGAGAAGAAGGAGAGGAGGAGGAGGAGGGAGGAAGGAGGAAGAGAAGAAGGGGAAGAGGAGAAGAGGAGGAGGAGGGAGGGAGGAGGAAGAGAAGAAGGAGAGGAGGAGGAGGAGGGAGGAAGGAGGAAGAGAAGAAGGGGAAGAGGAGAAGAGGAGGAGGAGGGAGGAAGGAGGAAGAGAAGAAGGAGAGGAGGAGGAGGAGGGAGGAAGGAGGAAGAGAAGAAGGAGAAGAGGAGAAGAGGAGGAGGAGGGAGGAAGGGGGAAGAGAAGAAGGAGGAGAGGAGGAGGAGGGAGGAAGGAGGAAGAGAAGGAGGAGGAGGAGGAGGGAGGGAGGAGGAAGAGAAGAGAAGAAGAGGAGGAGGAGGAGGGAGGAAGGGGGAAGAGAAGAAGGAGAAGAGGAGGAGGGAGGAGGGAGGGGGAAGAGAAGAAGGAGAAGAGGAGGAGGAGGGAGGAAGGGGGAAGAGAAGAAGGAGGAGAGGAGGAGGAGGGAGGAAGGGGGAAGAGAAGAAGGAGAAGAGGAGAAATTTGATTAAAACATCAAGATCTTCTGACATTTGATAGAAGGAGAAGGAGAAGTCGTGGGGGGGGGGGTGAGAGCTGCAGGGGGGGCCCTGAAGAAGGGTGGGGTGAAGGGGAAAGACGGCCAGCTGTACAGAAACAGGAATGCGGAAAAGGCCCAGAACATCCAATGGTCACTTATCAGACGATGCAGCTGCATATTTTAAAGGCAACATGGAAACATGGTTTCATAGACTCCGTTTCCAAAGCTGGCACCTCTAAAAAACATGCAACACGGCTGGCTTGAGGCACCAAAAGAGAACCTTCCTATTCTAAAGCAGTCTACCTTTGAATTCCAAGGGAGCCTGTGGAGAGAGAGAGAGAGTCCCCAAGGATCGGCTCCGCCCAGAGTTCAATCCAATCCAGGAAATTATTTCTGTTTTGTTTGTTTCTTTGTTGGTTGAATGGTAACATAAAAGCTACACAGCCTCTTGGATTCACCTTCCCTTTTTATCTGGGGAAATAGCAACATCGCTAAAGAAAGATACCAAATGATGTATCTTATGGGAAGAGTGTAACTATTTTAGATCCGCAAAAAAAATAAAAAATAAAAAGCAAGCAAAAAAACCTAGCAGAAGAATGAAAACATCTGCCTTGATGCAAAAAAAAAAAAAATCCAAATTCACAGGAATTGAGCTGAAAAGAGGGAGGCGATTTTTTTTTTTTTTAATTTATGTTTTAAACAAAGTCATCTGGCTGCCTGGCTCCCTCACCTAAAGGTTCAGGGTAGCCCACACGTTGTTTACCTAAAGCGAAGGGTTGAAGAAACTATGGCTGAAGAAATTGGACAGCCCTTTGGCTGGAATGGTACCGGGTCTCCTGCTTGAGCAGGGGGTTGGACTAGAAGACCTCTAAGGTCCCTTTCAATGCTGTTCTACTGCTATACCTGCCTTCCTTTCCCTGAAAGCGTGATGAACCTACTCCGGGGTCTTGAAGAAACCAACGCTGGTCCCTTGGCGAGAGAAAACCGAGAGGGAGGATTGGTTGGGCTGTCCCTCTTCCAGAGCATGTTTCCTCTGGACCGTTGCTCAGTCCCCGGTCTTGGCAAAGAAGCTGGGCGTGGACCAACCTTGTGCCAACTCCTGAGGAGGCCCCAAAACCCGCCAGGGCAATTCCGATGCCTTGTTCTTCAACAAGAGCCCAGCCCTCTCCCGAGAGAGGAAGGTCACGTTCCCCTTGCCTTCCCACGGAGACCCCACCCTGCTTTCTTTCCCAGCAGTGGGACTGCAATGCCTCTTCTCTGGGGGCAGGGTGGGGGGAGAGAAAGGGGCAGAGCGTGGTGGCCACCAGGCAAGCATTCAGGGCAGAAGCTCCTGCCAAAGAGGGTAAACAAAGCAGGGTTTTCTTCCTGGCCGTGGTTGACGTCAAGGGCTGCCCTGCGCTGAAGGGCGGGCGGGGGGGGGGTGCTGTGGAAGGGGGGAGAAACAGATCCACTGGGTGGGTTTGGGAGGCCAGCAGCTGCTGCTCCGGTCTGAGCCTGGCTCTTCACGAGACTTCAGCTGCCTCCCCACCAAGCCAGAAAGGATGTCTGTGCGGTCCCCTAGGGCAGGGGTCTCCAACCTTAGCAGCTTTAAGCCTGAGGGACTTCAGCTCCCAGAATTCCCCAGCCAGCTTCCCCCTTTTCTCAACCTTGGCTGGGGGGGGGTGTTTCTGGGAGTTGAAGTCCACGTATCTTCCAAGTAGCCAAAGTTTGAGGGACACTGATTTAGAGCAGGGGTCTCCAACCTTGGCCGCTTTAAGCCTGGCAGACTTCAACTCCCAGTCAGCTTTGGGAATTATGGGAATTGAAGTCCGCCAGGTTTAAAGTGGCCAAGGTTGGAGACTCCTGCCCAGGAGCTTGTGACTTGCAAGGGCTTAAGGACTAAGCCAGATCCAGCAAAGGACCAGCTGCTCCCTTGCCCGGCAAATCCATTGAAAGGGGGATAAGTGAATTCATCGCCAACATTCAAAATTCATCTCTCCTTTAAGTTACCGAAGAAAAATGGGGACACTTCATTCGTTTCAACTTAGAGCAGGGTTTCCCAAGCATACCAACTTATTTAAGATGCCTGGACTTCATGCCGGGTAGTGGATTCTGGGAGTTGTAGTCCAGGCATCTTAAGAGTTGGTTTTGAAGAATATCCTTTTATGTATTTGGAGTCCTTAGCCTTGCAACCTCAAGCAGAAAGATTAAATCTTCCATCTACTGGTTTAAAAAACTGTTTTCAGGGTAAACAGCCACACCCAAGCGGCTCCACCTAATAAATTACCGTTTATTCAGCATTAGAAACAAACATAACCTCTCCATTCTCCTCCCCAACTTGAAAGAGAAAGAGGTTAATTATTAGAAGGTGCAAAATACTTGAGAAACCTCTCCCCGGGCCCTGGCATTAGCAAGCAGCTCCCTCCACGTGTCCCAGGCAGCTCCTGTCTGCTGCCAAGCCCCCTCGGCTGTTCCTTCGTCCTGCACATGTTGGGGCTGGTCCAAGGTTGCCTGCACGGGATCAGCCAGGCAGCCAGGAAGCCGCCACCGGGGAGGGGGTGGGGGTGGGAGATGGCGGTTTAACACTTAGAGGCCAGCACGCCTCTTTCGACCGCTTTGCACAGCCTCTGTAAAGTGCAAGCAGATTTCACCTTCTAGCACAGAGGTCCTCCAAACTTGGCAACTTTAAGGCTTGTGGACTTCAACTCCAACCAGCCGGCAAGAGAATTCTGGGAGTTGAAGTCCACAAGTCTTAAAGTCTCCAAGTTTGGAGACCTCTGTTCTAGCATCGAAAGGCAGGACAAGAAACAACAGGTGGAAACTCATCAAGAAGAGAAGCAATCTAGAACTAAAGGAGTTCTAGGAGAATTTCTAAGGAGAAATTTCTAAGGAGAAATTTCCTGACAGTGGGGACAATTAACCAGTGGAACTAGTTAACTAGTGGAAGTTGTGGGTGCTTTTAAGAAGAGACTGACTGGACAGCTCTTGTCTGGAATGGTAGAGGCTCTCCTGCTTGAACTAGATGACCTCCAAAAGTCCCTTCCAACTTAGTCTGTTAAATATCAAGGCGATCTACAATCCTGTAATAGCCCAGCCATTCTCTTAGTAAGTTATAGTGACCAGGCCATTATATAACATGGAAACAAAAGCCACTATTTTGCTATAGCTCAGATTTACAAAGCCAGTCCTATCGTGGCTTGGAGGATAGAGAGTCTGACGGGTCCAGGCAAACCTTGGCTAGGGATCCACTTTGAAAAAGAGCTCTGGCCACCATGACTTGGGAGCCAAACCAGCCCAAGGAATAGCCAGAGGTTCAAGCCACAGGTAAGGAGCTGTGGGGTCCTTGGATGGCCATGGTTGAGAATCACTGCTCTAGTTGGGAGGGGGGGGGAATTGCTACTGGCTTTGGATTACTACTTCCATGGGAACGAATTTGACCCAGTTTTTAATTCTTTTTAGCCACCTTAAAATCTGTTTACTTTTTTCCTACTTAGTGCAGGAGGTGCATGCAACCGTACTTGGAAGGGTATGAGAGCCTGCAATTAACACATGATGCCTCCACCATCCCCCCGGATTTCCATTTTAGACCTTATTTTGTCTATTAAGCCTCTAATTTAGAAGAGTGTTTTATTAGCTTTGCCACAATCTGGTCGTCGATCAGATTAACGCTTCCACACCTCTCGGGGCAAAGCCAGCAAAATGGCCTCCCTTGCACGGGGCGTCCTTCCTAACATGTAAAATATCCTCGTTTTTAGGGGACAATCCGAGATGGATCCTGGAGACCCACAGCAGCTGTCCCTAAACCTAGGGAGGAAAGGTCCCAGAAGAACAGGTGGCCCACTTCCCTACCCCATTTAGCCCAAGGTCTGCAGGAACCATCCAGAGCGGCCCCGACTGAAGAACCAAACTGGGATAAATAAAGTCAGACTGAGTTTCATGTTTCCTTCCATCCCGGCCTCCACCGAAGCACAGACAGAAGTCCTGCAAAGCACCAGACAGTGAAGCCCCCTGAATACACACAGAGGGGAGCGACCACCTGTGCTGACAGGTGGGCTGCTTCACCAGGGCCTGGACCTCTAAACTGACCCAGTTGTGGGGAAGAGATGACAACATCCTGAACCAGGATAACTTTTTAAAGAAGAAAGAAAGAGGGGAAACAAGAAGAGAGGTTAGAGAAGCGCCTTTGAAGTGGGAGCTAATTTCAGATTCACATATTTAGAACCACCTTCTTCTTCAGATCATTCCTTTCAGATTTTCCTCCGTGGAGGAATAACGAAGCAAACTATGGAAGTCAAAATGCCAGGTTTCTGAATGGGGGTTATGTCAGACAAGGCCAAGCTGCCAATCATGGGGTGCTGATAAAGTTGGCTCCCCACCCCAAAAACGTGGGCTAGTCCACACAGGAGAAAGGCCATTGGCTTCCATAGGCCAGCAAGTACTCGAAGAAGAAATATCCCCCTACCACTAATAAGCGCCAGGACTGCACGTTAAATTGCAATTCAGAAGATTTATTGCTGAAGAATCTAACCGAGTAAGGTTCAGTGCTAAACTGATAAGAGTCAACAGAATTCCAGAGGGTTGAACGGAGACATTTGTGGGAACGTAAGGACTCTAGGTTGGTGACTCGCTTAACGCTGCCCCTGGTTCTGCCTGCTCTTCTCTGACCTATGGAGACATTTCAGGCCTTCAGTGAATTACTGTACTGAACGGAGACCACTGGCATTCCATCCCTCCGATGCAAACAGAAACCAAGATGGTTGAGCAAGCCAAATTGTTCAAGAAGTGGCAGCTAGCCCAATTTCCAGATGTCCCTGGCAAAGGTGGGCATCGGGGATCTCACCTTGCCTCTGCAAGGATGCCTAAATCCCTGGCATCGGCTCAGGCCACCCATTTCTTTGCCCTAAGACCCCAGGCTCTGAGCAGGAGCCTGCTAAAGAGTGCCCACCCTTCCGGCAAGGAGGACAATTTGCTCTTTTGACTCACATCCTGTTGATCAAACACCAGCGATGGAGAAGTGACCCCAGCCCCCCCCCAAGGTCTTGGTCACTAGGCTCAGGTTGACAGTTTGCCCCCCCCCCCCCGTCCGCATCCTGAATGGAGCCCAGGAGACTGGAGCTGGCAGGCAGGAAGACCAACTGCTTGCACCAAGAAAGGCAGGCTGGACTCTTTGCCCTGACAGGTCGGTTGAGGAAGGAGAAGAAACTCGGAGCTTTTGCAGATGAAAATGCTGTGT
Source organism: Hydrophis major (assembly GCA_033807585.1). Classification (NCBI taxonomy): domain Eukaryota; kingdom Metazoa; phylum Chordata; class Lepidosauria; order Squamata; family Elapidae; genus Hydrophis; species Hydrophis major. Next base: position 95,363,416 of record CM066333.1, on the reverse strand, counting down.
TTCGTAATCAAATCCCCCAAAGTCAGATTCCCGGGGTGGGCCTGCAAACTATTTAGCAGGAAAAACATGCTCTTTGCCTGCTCCTTCGGCTGATCAGATTCTCGACTGGGTGCATTTTGTCCAGCAATGCTTGAAAAACCTGTTTCAGCCACAGATGGTCACCAAGCGTGAGGGGATCCAGGCCACACAAACAGGCTGGATTTCTTTACCTGGCCCAGACTTTGGGGAGCTGCAGACACACTCGCTGGGCGGGGGCATCCTGAAGCAGAAACCAAACCCAAGTCCCTGGGTCAGCACCGAAGAAGGGTGTGCTGGCGTACGTCAGAATCCGCTTCGCCGGCCTCCGCTCAGCTTCCTTGTGAGGCCAGCAGGCAGCCTCTTCCCTCCAACAGCCTCCACTTGGTCCAGGTCACTGCGGCCTCCGACCCCCAGCATCCCCGTTGCTCCCTCCTTCATCCCAAGTCCATGGAGGATTCCTGACCCCTCCCTCCCTCCCCACCATGCAGCAGCCTCCCTATCGCTTCAAGAGGGACCGTCTATCCCCAGCGGGGGCCCCCAACCATCCCTCACCCTCCCAATGCAGAGGGCGTTGCTCCAACTGCTGCTGGAGTGGTCAGCCTAGAGCAGTTTGGGCATTGGTCAAGCTTAACCACCTCAATTCCCAAAATTCCCCAGTCAGCAAAGCTTCCATGCAGTATATTCACAGGTCAGGTGGGCTCCGACAAATCCACCCCCATTCAAATCATAAGTCTCTAGCCGCATCTCAGAGAAAAGGAAACTGATTTATTAAGAGCGACTATGCTGGCGTTACCTGGGTGTAGCCGACACTAAGATACATCATTCATTTCCCCCTTGACCCTGGTCTTCCCCCACCTCCTGGATGTATATTCTCCAATGGGACACATCTATAGCCAAGAGTCATCCATCATGCTCTCCAGTAATAATCTTGCGCTCCAACAGCTTCGGCTGCCCCACAATTATCTGAAGCATTTAAGGAATGTACTTCTTTCCCACACTCCCTTTCTGCTGGCAATTAAAAAGACCAAAGAAGTATTTTTTTAGTTGACAACACACACACACAAACACACAGTGTCTGTGCTTTCACACAGGCTGACCCAAGTCCAGAGAAGGCAGCTTGTTCCTCTCAGACCCGAGCAGGCTTCTCCCATGCTCTCCAAACAGCCCCTGGGATGAAGCTACTCAGAGGAACAAAAATGCTGGAACAGCTTCCTGTGGCCAACAGGGTCAGGCAAGGAAGCGTCCTGAGAAAGAAGCCAGCAGGCTCACTGCCCAGGTGCAGGTGTGTCATGGGAACACAGACATCGACAAGCAAGCACAGATGCTGACGAGCTGACAAACAAACTTGCTTCAGAGTAGAACCACTCCTCCTCCCTATGCAGTCCTTCTCCATTTCCCATCTGGGGTCTTCTGGGCAGCAGATCTGCCTTCAGCCCCACACTTGCCCATAGAAAGCTAAGCCAAGGGCAGGCAGAGTCCGTTTTTCCTCCTTGGGCCATGAAACGTCTGCAAGGAAACCACCAAGCTCAGAGAGCACCAAGGACCCCACAGTTCAACCCTGAGCTACAAATATCCCTCCTTTCTTGGTGCCATGGGTCAACAGGAGAAACACTGCCCAGGAGGGTGGCCGTGCCAGCTGTCCTTCTGTCAGCCTCCAGAGGTTCAGCCCTGTTGCTCCAATTGAAGGGCACCCAGATCTCGCCCCATTGGTGGGACCCAGTCAGGAAAGGCCCTTTCGTGGCCAGCACCATGCAGACCTCCTGGATGTTGGTTGCAGCTGCTCTGCCCTGAAAAAAATACCCCAGCTGCTACAGACAACTGTTGCTCCAGAGCCTCTTCTGTGTGAAATCCCAGGCTGTGGATTTTTCTTGCTCCTGCGTTCCTTACATTTAGCCTGTTTTTCACAGCAGCTCCAGCGCGTTTTGTAAGCCACTTGGGAAAACTTTTATCCTGAGCAGCTTATATGGTGTTTGTGCCTGTGCATGTACACACAGACACAACCAACACAGACGTTCCCCAAGCCTGAAACACTTCCTGCACAGCAATGTAAGAAAAAGGAAGATCAATAAGGAAGACAAAAATCTTAAAAAGAGTGGGATTTTTTTTTTTTTAAGAAGCACTGAAGAACCACACAAAGCTGGATCTATGTTGTGTGATTGGGGAGATAATTGCAGGGGTGAAGGCTCTGGAACTGCGGAATGGAAGACATGTGTGGGCTAAATTCAAGGCCATTCAAGGCCAGATTGCACAAAAACACACAGCCCCCACTCGACAGAAGTTTCCACTCTAAAACAAGCTGACAAGGCAGAGCCCAAAAAACCCTTCTCTCTCCCCCCCCTCTCTCCCTCCTTCTCTCTCTCTCTCTCTCTCTCTCTCTCTCTCTCTCTCTCTCTCGTTGTGATGTAACCCTGGCAAAGAATTAGCTGTTGTTCCCCCTTGTGGTTTGGGATCCAAGGAGAAATGGCAGGAGGAGTCAACTAAAGGAAAGAAGAGCCCACCCAAAGCTAACCAGGAACTTCCTGAGCAGGGAAAGAGGTACCCTTCATTCCCTGGCACTGACCCCCTCCCACAAATGTCCCAACTTCCCGCTGAACGCTTTGGGGGGCAGGCTACGGTGTTATACTTAGGTTTCAGCACAGTGAACACTTGGAGAGAAGCTGTGCGTTTCCTTTCAACACGTCACGAAGTCTGAAGCTGCCCAGAAACACCGACTTGCTTCTGGGTCCAAGTGAAAGACTGGTGATAGTCTCCAAGTTACCCAGGTTGGAGACCCCTGCTCTAAGATAGGGTTACTCAGCCTTGGCTACTTGAAGACAGGTGGACTTCAATTCCCAGAATTTCCCAGTCAGTGCGACTAGCTGGGGAATTCTGGGAGTTGAAGTCCATGCATCTTGAAGTTGTCAAGGTTGACAAACACTAATATAGGGGTTGTCCCCAGTTTGGACCTTTTCTTTCCCTGTAGCAACACACACACACACACACACACACACACAAAACTTCAGGAAAAGACCTGGCATTTCCATAGGGTGTTTCTTTCTCGATATTTTCTTTTTAAGGCCCTCTGTTATTTTGCGAATTTATGCATTTGTTGGATAGCAAGAACCTATGCATAAAAGCGGTGGCTTTATCATCAAAGCTGCAGCAGCAGGAGGAGGTAGGCTGCCAAGGTAGGGGTCCCAGACTTTTGTGAGGGAGACTGCGTTCTGACTCAGGCTTCCTAAACCGTAATTACGCACACGCTTATTTTAAAAACAAGACTTATTTTATTGCAACACTGGGAACTGTTTTCATTCCCAGCCGGAATTAATCTCAAAAGTCCCCCAAGATAAGCACACATCTTTCAGTTCTGTGAAGTGCTGCCAAAAACAGACATGTCAAATGAACTAGAAAAGAAATCAATCAAAGTACTAAAAAGAATGAACCGATCGAACTACTTTGCTTCCTGCAAAGGTTTCATAATCTTGGCCTGACCTTTATCCCTATGGGAGGGGCCATCACCTACCAGCCTTACTCCTGAGTTGCCCCTTCTGCTTCAGCTGCTCTCGCCTTCTAGCAGCTCTGCGCACATGCGCACTGGGAACAGGCTCCCCTGGTTCCTCTGCCTCGCTGCTGCCAGACTCCAGAGGCTCCGGAGGTAGCACCCCACTCCCAGGTGGTCCTGGCCCCATCTCTGCATCGGATGCAGGACCAAGTCCTCTCCAAAGTGGTCCCCATTCTTCCCCACTGTCCAATTCCACTGCTGTCTGCACCAGCTGCCAGCAAACCACAATTGGCTGCCTCAGTCCCACCACAGTTGCGTTTGCACCTGCCAGGTACGTGCTTAAAGAGTGAAGTGGGGAGAAGATCAGAAAACCCATCATTTAGGAGTTTTGCTTAGAAAATAATGCACACCTTGGTGCACATTTTTTAGCAAACTCTGATCTGCACCTCAAAAAATCAGCACCATCATGAGGCTAAAGGCTCATAAAGTTTACACTGGAATTCTGCTGTTTAACAGGGAGATGAGGCTCCAGAAATGAGTCCCTAAGGTGCTTTTCTAAAAGGCAACTTAACTTTTTTTTTTTTGGTTGAAAACATTTCACTTTTCTTCAGCTCTGAGTTCTGCAGTTAAAAATGAAGCAGCTTCTTGGGTGGGAAGTGAAACATTTTCAAGGAAACCTCCAAGGAAGTCCAGCTCCTTTTGGAAACAGCCATGAACTGGAGGACCGAGAATCTCCATCGATCCTACAAATGTGTTGATAGAAATTGGGAGGCAAATTTAAAAAAAGTTTGGTTTCATTTGAAGAGATAGCGATTTAATGCTGTTTATATCTGCTCCGGATGAAGGCAGAAGTTTCTCTTTTTTCTAAATGCACTTTAATTAGCAATTTTGAGGGTGGGTAAATAGAGGAACATCGACACTGACATCTCCTAAGCTTGTAGCATGGTAACAAAACATTTGGAAACCAACCCACAACCTTGGAGAACGAACCTTCACCCTCATTCTACATCCGAGCTGCAGATATTCCCCACCGTTGCAAACTTATTTTTTGTTTTCTTTTAATGTAAAACTTAAAAAAAAAACATAATCCAAAGAATAAAAAGCTCCATAAATGTGAAGCAAACTTCTGTGGCCACAGCATAATCTTTAAAACTTCCAGGGCAGGAGAGCTGCCTTGTTGGTGCAGCTGCTGTCTCTTTAGGGAGGTAGACAGTGACGGCACCAAGAGGTTCTGCAGCTGCCAGCGTGCAAAGGTTTCCTTTTGTGGCGTGCCGGGGGGGGGGGCACTGCAGCTGGAAAAGCCAGGCGAGGGAAGTACGGTGGGGAAAATCAGTTTTCAGAGGAGTGGCACTGGACTCACCCAGGATCCTCCTGGGATGCCTGTCATGGAAATTTACAGGGTCCTGCTTTGTGCCCGAGCAAATGACAAGTTGGAAAGAGTGGATCCCTTGAGAAAGCGCAGCTAAAAGTAGCAAATATCCCCCCCCCCAAAATGGCAGGCAGGCAGAGAGGGGTCTTTCCCAGCATTTGGGGAGGCCTCCTTCCTGCCTCCTCCTTCCAAGTGGGCACCTTGCCCATCTCGGTTCTTCCCCTTCCCACTTGGCAGCTCCCCGAGTTTTGAACGAACTGGCAGCCCATGAATCATAGGGATAATTGCTTCTGCAGGAGTGGCCGCCATGAGTCAGAAACGGTCCTGCCTGGCGCTTCCTCTGCTGTTCAAATCCAAACTAACGGCTGGTTTCCATGGGGACAGCCAATCCGGACCCTGCAGGGCAGCCCTCTGCTGCCAATTGGCCCATTCAAGGGGAGATGGGGCCGAGGAAGGCCCCTCCTCTTTAACATGGAGGAGGCCCAGAGCTCGGCTGGCACACGGGCGGGCCTTGCTCCTCGCTGCCTGCCCCACTCTCAGGAGCCAGCCCCTGCCTTGGCACAGGGGGCGTGGAGGGAGGGCCAAGCAGCAGCTTCAGGAATCTTTCTACGGTTCCCCCAAAAATAGAGAAGTGGGGAGCTGCAGCCAAGAGGCACCTTCTAAAGGTTGAGGGCTGGTTGAACATGTGTGCAAAATTTAGGCCCTCTGAACATTCAAATCACCCCAAAACAAAACACCCAGGTCCAGTTTGACTCGTGGAATGGGATCCCTTCTGCCCTGCTAATGGTTTTGGGAAGCATTGCCTTAGTGACCCCCAGAAACAGGGCACTGGGCTAGGAACAATTCTGGAAGGGACTCAAGAATGAAGCAGACGGTTATAGCCCTGATGCAAACTCAGATGCTCTCTCTTTCGGGCAGCAATACGTCAACTTAGAGCGTCTATTTTGGGGGCTCCTCAGCCAAGCCATTTCTCTCCTCATGCAGGAATGCAGAGTCCCCTGGCTTGGAAGCGTGTTCCCAGAACATGGAATCCTGGGGCTGGAAGGCACCAACTCAGAGGTCCGCTAGTCCAGCCATTGCTCTGCTCAACGTTTCTGGCTTCTCAGCACCCCAAACCATACCTCTCCGTCCAGCCCCACCTTGGCCCTACACGGCTCCTGCCAAGCACAGCCCAGGCCTCCTTCCTGCCCAGCAGAGGCAATCCAGGATGCCAGCCACAAATGGCCTGCCAAGATAAAAGGGGAGCAACCCTCTCCAGCAGCTCCTCCCCAAAGTCTCGGCCTGCAGCTGTCGCTTCTAAAACTGGACGAGGAAGAAGAAACTCAGACATAAAACATAGATGGCAAGGGGAAAGCCACTCTCAGTTGGGGACAGAGGGGTTTTTAAAGGCTGCAGGGGATGGATGTTAAGAAAGAGCAAAAGGCAGGAAGCTGGAGGAAAACTAATCCGATAGGCAGGCAGATTAACAGAGTTGGGAGGGACCTTGGAGCTCACCTAGTCCACCACTACCCCGCCCAATACCATTTTTGACAGAGGGCAGCCCAGTCTCTACTTGAAAGCCTCCAGGGATGAAGCTCCCACAACTTCTGAAGGCAACGTCTGTTCCACGGGTTGATTGTTCTGTCAGAAAATGTCTCTTTATTTCTAGGTTGAATCCATTGTTCCTTGTCTGGTCTTCGGGTGCTTTGGAAAATAGCTTGACCCCTTCCTCTCTGCAAAGGCATTTGCAAGAAGCTAGCTTTTCCCCCAACTGACTTGGAATAACAATCAAAAACTTGGGGTTTAAATTTCTCACAGCCAAGTTGTATTTATACGAGTCTTTTTAAATCTTGGCAACTGTTAAAAGATGTTGTGGACTTCAATTCCCAGATTTCCCCAGTTGGCAAAGCTGGATGGGGAATTCTGGGAGCTTAAGTCGATGCAACTTACAACTTATAATTCAGAAAGACTGATTTATACCCTACAATTTGGTTAATTATTCCAGACTATGTGGAATATGACCCTCATGCCTATGGATCACAAAATCAAATTGGGAAGCCCTGGAAACCACCACTAAGGACTAGAAACATGGCAGGGGCTGCAGCCTCAGCCAAACCTGCTGGCTTCGGAGGTGGGGAACAGGGCAGCCCTCTTCTTTTTCCAGCCTTCAGCCTCCCATGACTTCCAAAGAAGGGAGCGGGTGTCACACAAGGCAGGAGAAGGAAGCTGCCACTGCACCAGATAATCCTGTGTAGGTCTCTGGGCCCAGTCTGGGTAACCAAGATAAAAGTCACTAGGCAGATGGTCCCCAAGAAATGCCGCAGGGAAGCCAGTGAGGATCCCTAATAGAGCTCTGGGGGCCAAACATCTGACATCCCCAGCAACGCCACAGAATACAGAATAACTGAGTTGGAAGGGAACCGGGAGGCCTTCTAGTCCAACCCTCCCAACTCAAGCAGGAAGCCCCACTACACCATTCCAGACAAGTGGCTGTCCAGTCTCTCTTTGAAAGCCTCCAATGATTGAGCACCTCTGGAGAGAAACCGTCCTACTGATTGATTGTTTCTCACTGTCAGGAAATTCCTCCCTCCTTCTAGGTGGGATCTTTGAGGACCATGACCGCTTAGAGAGGGCTGTAAAGCACTATAAAGCGGTATATAAGTCTAAGTGCTATTGCTATGATGGCCAAAAAGGAAAGAAGAGGATTGCAGGAGTCTTTTGGATTCACCAATCGGGCCCCAAAGCCGAGCTTCTATCCATCCAAGCAGCCCAAACGAACCCACGGGATTCCTCTCCCTCCCTCCCTCCCTCCCTCCCTCCCTCCCTCCCTCCCGGTGTTTACTCAAATCTGAAGTTAATGAGTTACTACTTCCTGACTCGTAGGTGATTCTTCCATGGCAGGAAAGCCATGAGCAAAAGTCAGGCAACTTAACTCTGCAGCTTTTCCAAAGGAGCCAATTTGGTGAAGAGGCAAGAAGCCAAGTTGCCTGCATTGGACGGAGGGGGTTTCAGCTTCCCAAACTCAGCGCCGCCTTGGAATGACATGTTAGTCTGGAAGGGAACTCAACGAAACCTTTGCACTTTTAGCTCTGTGTAGAGCATTTCCCAAAAGCAGAAATATTTATTTATTGTTCTGGGAAATCCATTCCTCATCAAGTCACTTTCTCTCTCGAGCTAAAGACACAAATGTAACTAGCCCAACAAGAAACAGTAGCTAACCCACTGGGTGTGCACACATGTGCAGAGGGAGATGCACAACTGGATCTGTTCACAGCACAAGCAGGCTGTCTTCTGGGACAACCCCCCCAAGTCAGGATGGCTGAGGAAAGACCCCTCCCACACTGGATGCGACCTTTCCCCTAAATATATTTGCCATTGCTCATTCCGGAGGCAACCAGATAGTCTTCAACTTACGACAATTGGGATCGGTCAAAAGTCATTGTTGTAAGCCGGAGGTCTTCAAACTTGGCAACTTTAAGACTTGTGGACTTCAACTCCCAGAATTCTCCAACCAGTTATGGATTCTTAAGATTTGAAGTTCACAAATCTTAAAGTTGCCAAGTTTTTGGGACTCCTGTTGTAAGCCGAGGCACCCCATGACCAGACTTGGGGGGGGGGGTTACCCATTTTTTTATACTAGTCATTAAGCAGATCACAAGTCATTAAGGGAATCATGCAGTCAGGAAGCAAATGAAGGGTTGCAATTCCAAATCCACTTTCCCAAGCAACCATTTTGTTGTTATTTTGCCAGAAATCATGGTCATGTGGCCGTAATTGTAAATGCAACAGGTCCTCGAGCACCCAAAATGTGGTCACGTGACCACAGGGGTGGGGCAAACCAACGCTGGAATTGGTACTATAAAGCACCTTTTGGAGGCATTATAACTTTGGGGTCTCCTGCCTGAGCAAGAGGTTGGACTGGAAGACCTCCAAGATCCCTTCTGACTCTGTTATGCCGTATTCTAACCCATCTGTTGTAAGTTGAGGATCACTTGTTTGCATAAAAATCACGCATTTCCCCTCCATCCGAAATGGAAAATTACAAGACACGTTTTTGGCTGACTGAGCACGGGAGACACGCATCCATTTTAGCAGACGGAAATGAGATTTAACTGAGCCTTGAGCTCTAGCCACCCAAGTAAGAGCTGTAGTCCAAAGTCAAAGCAAAGTCAGCCTTGGCAGAAGCATACCAAAGCCCATGTGTCATCGCCCAGCCAGGAGGGAACGGGGTACTGGCACATCTACAACATGGCAGAATGATTATTTACAGGTGCCGAATGAACACAGCCACACCCAGCCCCACAAACACCAGAGAGATCCAGGCAAGATGGAGCAGCAGAAGGAAAGGTGGATTTATTTGCACACTTCCCATTAGTCCACTTATCTCTAACAATGTCTTTGTAGGACCTTCACACTCATTTCACAGGAACTTTCGCAAGAAATGTGAAAATGAGTGTGCAGAAGCTGGGAAGGTTCAGCTGAACACACACACAGCATGCAGGAGTAATCTGCACTTCATTCAACCACCGGAGCTTGTTTGTGAGTAAGCAGACAAAACTAGAACTGCCAAACCTGTTAAGAGAATCAGATTGGCAAGTGGGAAGCCCAAACCACGAGGTGATTTAAGGTCAGGAATGTTATAATCTAAACTGGAATCTAATTTTATCTCTTATGCACATGTCCTCAACAGGATGTTCCACGTTTTGCAAGGGCGGGGTTCTGTTCTACACAGCAGTTTGGGGTTCTTTAGCTGTTTTATCTTGACCCCCATTGGTGCAGACCAGGAGTGGGCAGCTATTGACAACCTGTGGACTTCAACTCTCAAGAATTCCTGAGCCAGCTATGGTATTCTGGGAGTTGAAGTCTACAGGTCATGGCTCCATCCCTGGAAAGCAACAGACGCCATCAGGAAGAACTCAGAAACCCCTTTTCCAGCTGGATAGCTGATCCACGTGGCAGTGTGGATTGCCATAGCCTCAGCTGTGTTACTTCCCCCATGTAACACTGAAAGTAAGTAACACTGAAGGTAAGCAATTAGCGAACCAGTTGTTACACTGGGAAAATCTCACCCCGAGCTGCAGCCTTGAAGAGACCAATGTTGGCACTTGGCACACTGAATATGAAGGTGAGGCTCCCCAACTCCCCCCTCTCACTATGCCAAGAAGACCACAACTAAGTCTGGGCCAGATTTCTCACCAACAGCAGCAGCTCTGCCATTATAGTCTGAGGGGCTTATGTTCTCCAACAGTTAAACATCATAACTCCCCCCCCAAAAAATAAAACAAACACAAAACAAGTCATTGAAGATTTCATTTAAAAAAAACTAAGGCATATTATCCCACCTAGCTAAGTACTAATTACAATATTTCCCATCCCTTGCAAAAAAACACCCCCCCCCAAAGTTTTAAACCACTAAATCAATTGGCAAATTATTGCCATTTATATAGGATATTAATGACAAAAGAGTTAAGAAGGCAAAATTAAAGTTTTAAAACCCTTTAAGGTGCAAAGTTTCTAGTCCTCAGGGTCAAGGAGCAAAAAGCTAAGTCCTCCACTTCAACAGCACAAGCAGCCAGAGGGGGTATCCGTTGCCTACCACACACCCACACATTCCTACAATTTTTCCGCTGCTGTCATCAACTACAGCCGAGCCTTAGGGGCTTTTTCCAGCCAAGGAATCCTTAGTCAGGCATCAAATCCCAGAAGTCAGGAGAGGCGGCCGTTGCGCTGGAAATTTTGGCGGTCTGGAGGATCGTTATTCTCGCCTTCGGCCTCTCACCGACCCCCCTCAACTTCTCCCCAAACCGCCATTTCAGGCTCTGTCCCGGGACTCCCTGCGTTGGCTGAGGGGGATTCCTCCCCGCGCCCGCCCGCAAAGGCAGCGACACGCAGCCCCGTCCTGGGCGCGGTGCAATTGGGCCGAAGCGCCCGATGGGCAGGATTGGGGGTCGGCCGGGCTAGCAGTGAGTCACACGTTCGGCGCCACGCCCGACCGGAGAGGGGAGCCCAGGCGGGACCAGCCGGCCGGGCCCCCGCCCGGAAAGCGGAGGGAGCGGGGCGAAAGGAGGATCGCGCCCGGCCCCTCCCCTCAAGGGCCTTCGGGTAGAGGAGCGCCGGCCGCTGTCAAGTCCAGAGCAGCTGCCGGGCCAGCCGGCTGCCATTTTACGGCTGGGCAGCGGGCGAGCCGGTCCGGCGCGACAGAAGCGGGCGGGCGTGTCGCGGGGGTCTCACCTGGCCTTGAGCTCCTTGAACTCCTCGCGGACCTTGGTGAGCTCCAGCTGGAGCCGGGCGCGCTCCTTGGCCACCGAGTCCAGCGTCTTGCGGGCGTCGTTCAGCTCGGCCTCGTAGGCCGTCTTGATGCCGACCACCTCGCGGCTGACCTCCTCCTCCGACTCGGTGATGCGCAGCCGCAGCCCCGCGTTCTCCGACTCCAGCGAGCGCACCTTGTCGATGTAGACGGCCAGCCGGTCGTTCAGCTCCTGCAGGTCCTCCTTCTCCTGCAGGCGGGTGATGCGCGCGGGCGAGAGCGGCGTGGAGGTGGCCCCGCTGCGGGGGCCGCGCTTCTGCCCGGCGGGGGTCTCCATGGCGGCGGCGGCGGCGGCGGCGAGCGGGCGAGCGACGAGAGGCTAGTACGGCCTGACGGCGACGCGTCTGAGTCACTCCCGGCCTGGCCGCCGCCTCAAATACCCCCGGGAGGAGCGCGGGGCGGGCTGGACGGCGCCGGCTCCGCCCCTCCGAAGGACGCAGCCCGGCCAGGCCCCGCCGAGCCCCCGGCCCGCCGGCGGAAGAACCCCGGGGAGGTGGAGGGGGCGCCGGGCTGGAGAAAGCCCCCCCCCGGATGTGCCCTCCGGCCGGGAATGCTGGCAGTTGTCGTCCCCTCGGCCTTGGAGCGCAGCTGCGCGGCGCCTGCCGGGTGCGGGGGCATCGGCGGCTTCTTTGGTCGGGCTCCATGGGAGGGACCCCCCCGCCCCCGGCCCGCTTCCCCCCCCCCGATGACGAGTCCCGCCGCCCCGCTTGGCTCTTTCGGGACGAGGCAGCCCAGACCGCCGCCCTCTCGGCTTCCCAAGGCCGGCCTTCCCGTGCGGCAGAAGCCATGGTTGGAGTCGCCCGTCGTACTGACCGGGCGCGCCTGCAGGCCGGGCGTGGTGGCCGGGAAGACGCGCGTGCTTGAAGCGCTCCCTGGTTCTTGAAGGGCACCGGGCAGAGCCATTTTGACTCTCTTGCCCGTACCCGGGGAGGCCCCCTTACTGGGCCAAGAGAAACGCTCCTCCGGCTGGGTTTCTGGTCCTGATTTCTCCTCTTGCTTCCTGCACTTTGTGGAAGGCTGAGGCCCCTCTTGGGCGGGATCCTGGGCTGGACTGGGGGCTGAATAGAGGCCCTTCTGAGTCTGGGGCCCCCGGGGATCCTGGAGGCCATCTTACATTCCGCCCCTCCCAACCCAGTCTTTGCCCAGCCTCCCTTTTCTCCTGCCTGGGGAGCTAATGAGTGACAGCCCTACAGAGTGACACCTGCCAGTCGCAGCTGAGCTTCCCCTCTTTGGTCCCAGGAGTGCATCAAGGGGTCCTGAGGGGCAACAGGCAGGCCACCTGGGGGTCTCAAACCTTGAATGTTGGCATGTTTGGAGTTTTGCACAATGCAGGCCCTGGATATCAGCCATCCAAAGAGGTGTTGGGTCACCCCCAGCACGAATTTGGGAGCACCGCAACAGGCTGGAATTACAAGGCTGCCGTTTGGACCCTCCCCCCCAGCCACCTCCTGACCAAGCCAATGAGGGGATCCGGATTCACTAAATGACCAACTGATTTAAGGACCCTGGCAATTTGCTTCATGAGGGTGGCAAAAAATGTCATAAAATTAGACATAACTCATTTCATGACCGCCCTGCTTAACAAAAGTACCAGTCCCAACTGTGGTCGTAACTCAAGGACTACTTGTAAATACATACATACTTAACAAATGTTCAATAAATAAATAATCAATTCCAAGAGTATTGATCTTCCTAACTTAAAAGCCCCACCGCCCTTTCCAAATTAACATCTTTCCCATCCTTTGAACCAAAACTGCACCAAAAGATTTTAGAGGAACGCTTAACATGCCCCCACCCACCCCCAGGAACCTTTGGGCAGTTTTGTCCCTTCTGGCAGAGCCGTGCACCCCCCCCAGGAACTGCAGCCCCCCCCATCCGTCCGTCTGTCCAACCTGCAGGCTTTGCCTCATTTCCGTTTCAACCCAGGTGGTTTCATCAGGTTCAGTTTTTTAGCTCCGTTTGCTGAACGTGTGTCTCTTGTTCCATGACTTCCCGCACATTTCAGTGGAAAACCACCTGGCGTTTTCTTTGTTTCTTTGCATTTTTCCAATGTCCCATGTTTTTTACTCCATTCTCTGCAGCTCTTTTCCTCTTTCTAGAAGATACGTATCATTCGTTCCCTTTCTTTGCCTTATTCGTTCCATGATATGCCCTTTTTTCCTCACCTTTCACTTCATCCCCCTCCCACATTTTTTTCATCCATTTTGCAACTTTGTTCTTCTGTCTCAAACAGCTTCCACGTCCCCACTCTTTTCTTCCCAAAGTCCCACTTTCCATACATTCTCTGCTGGGAAACGAGATGTTTTAGAGAACTGGCTGGGATGCAAATTGCAATAATAACTAAAATAATTAATTTATATTATAATACATTTTAATTTCAAACTCTTACTTTTTCTCCCTGCAGTGATTCAAATTTCCTTCCTTTCCTTCCATGTCTAATTTTTCCCACAATCCATTTGTGACTCTCCCAAAAAATAGTCTTTCCAGTTTCAAAGCTTATCTTTCCCCCTCCTCTAATTCTCGCTATTCTCCAGGTCAATCCTGCATTTGGGGTCCCACTCATTCCTTGCCACAAGAACAAGGTGTTGTGGCAATGGTGCCAGGTGAGAAACCAAGGGACAGTGTGTTCTAGTTCTGCCTTGGCCAAGAGAGAGACAGTGGGCCAGGCCCTCTTTCTCTGGCCAGTCCACCTCACAGGGTTGTTTTTCCGAGGAAAATAGGAAGGGGTATTTATGTACGCTTGCTGCCTTGAGTTACTTATACAATAATAAATGTAGGATAAAAATAAATGAACCAAATTGCTAAGGCAGAGCTACTTCTGATTCTGTCTAGCAGGCAGCGTCTTATTCTTAGCCCTCCAAATGTCACTTATTCTCTGGTAATCCTCATCCACACGTTCTCGATCCATTTCTCCTCGACTGTGTTCATTCAGAGGGGGTGCACAATCCTCCCCCAAACTTATCTCTGATTCTTCCGTTACCACTATTCATTGGAGGCCCCCATTGATGTCTACCTTGGTGCAGAATAACAGAGTAGAAAGGGACTTTGGAGGTCTTCTATCCACACATAATACCCACAAGCAGGGGAGAGAAAAGAAGAGAGGCCAATCCGGAGTGTGTTGTGGCGACTCTGAGGGCCCTCCATGCCACCTTGTGCCCGGCCTCTCTGCCTGTTGGCACTCCCGGGGGGACACCAGTTCAAAGCAAGTACGTGAGCCTCCCCAGTGTTCTGACCTAAACCTTTTTCCAATAAAACAAACACAAACCAAAGGGAACAGGAACCTTTTAATGATTCTTACGAGTCCCCGGGGAAAAGGCCGCTGCAACCTAATTAATGTGATGAGCACAAGCCTCGCCAAAGCTGTGTGAGGCTGCTAAGAATAACAAGTAAGGTTACCTAGAAATCAGTGGTGGGGTTCAAATTTTTTGACTGCCAGTTCTGTGGGTGTGGCTTGGTAGGCGCGGCAGGAGAAGGCTACTGTAAAATCTCCAGTCAGAGGTGGTTTTTGCCGGTTCTCCGAACTATTCAAAATTTCTGCTACCAGTTCTCTAGAACTGGTCAGAACCTCCTGAATATCACCTCTGCTAGAAATTTTACAACACAAGAGTCTTCAAATACCAACTAAGATACTGCAATGTCCACAAGGCTGAGTTTCAAAATGTCTTTGCCTTCTGCAAAGTATGTTCGTTTCACAGCTGGCTTTTATCTTCTTGAAGGATGGGCCATTACCTTGCAGCTTTACTCCCGAGTTGCCAGTGCTGTTGTAACTGCTCTTTCCTGTGAGCAATCCTGCATGCCCACGCACTTGATATAGGCTCCTCGGGAACCTCCTCGTCGCTGCTGCCAGCCCTCACAATCTCTGAAGGCAGCAGTCCACTCCCTCATGCTCCTGGCCCCTCACCTGAGTCCTCGCTCTCCTCAGCCATCCACACCTGCTCCCGGCTAACTCCAATACCCAGAGACACAACTCCTTTTGCAGCTCAAAGCACATCCTTCCGGCTGAGATGGACGGGGATGCGTGTCTTTCCTCATCCTAGTCAGAGACTGTGAATTTCTGAGGAGACGTCCCTCCCGGAGGGGACAAGAAGAGGAGGCCAACAGAAGAGGAGGCCTGCTGCGGATCCCATCGGCTGAGGAAGCAAATCCCAGGAGATCAAGGTTTCTGCTGGGGCCCCATCCCTGTGGAACCCTCTGCCACTGAAAGGGGGAGCTGCCCTCCCTTTGGCCCAGCGGAAGGGGTCAGAGCCTGGCTGTTCCGGCTGGCCTTGGGCCCCAAGAGGGGACGCTCACCCCATGATGAGGCTGACGGGGTAAGAAGACTTGACTTCCATCCTGTCTCTCTCTTGGCTCTTGTAGGTTTTAGTGCAGTTTTTAATATTTTAATGTGTGTAGCTTTAATGGTTTAATATGTTAATTATTTTTTACGTGTTTAATAGACCTGTCAGCCGCCTAGAGTCACCTTGTAGGAATGGTGGATAGCATAGAAATGTCATCGATCCATCAATACCTTGCAGTGTAGCGATGTGGGACAATTATGCTGGTCTACGACCCTAATGAAGCTTTGATTTGGTTTGAATTGATTTGATTTGATGCTAGCTGGTGGTGAGAGGATGCTCAAGGCATAAGACCCTTGAGAGTTTGGGCTGCAACAGGCAATCCTGGATCCCCCTCCCCTTGGAGACAGACTTAGCAGCGCAAACCAGAGGTGTTGCGGTGTGTGTGTGTGCTGCGGTATGCAATCCTTGTGCCAGTGTAATCCTGGAAACAGGCCGCTGGATCCTGGCACCAGGTGTGAAGGCTGAGAGACCTCAGGATGCAAAGTCGTGCAGGGCAGGCCGGTGAAGAGATTGCCTCTTTCAATAATTAACATTGAAAAACAATGTCCTCTCTGTTTTATACAGACAAGCACAGACGCCCTATTAAAATACTGGCCTGATGAACGCTGTGAGCCACCCAGAATAACACAGCAACAGACTTAGAAGGGAACCTTGGAGATCTTCTAGTCGAACCCTCTGCTCAGGCAGGAGATCTGCCTGTTACATTACTGACAATTGGCGGTCCAGTCTCTTCTTCAAAGCCTCCAGGGACAGCGCAGCCGCTGCTTCTGCAGGTAAGCCATCCATCCCGCTGATTTCTCACCGTCAGGAAATTCCTCCTTAGCCCTAGGTTGATTCTGTCCTTGAGTAGCTTCCATCCGCTATTTCTTTCATTGTTTTGCTTTGAAATGAGACGGGCAGTAAATCTATTTAATAAATGCATAAATAAATAGTTAATAAACTGCACTTTTGAGCAGCCAGTCAGTTTGGATTCCTTCTACCCTCCTGCCCTTTTTACTTGCCAGAAAGTTTTTTTTTGCCAAAATCCTATGGGAGGGGATGTAATGGAAAGCCCTTCTCCCTGGCAGGCAGGAGGGGGAGGGGAGCTCCTGGCTATGTCTCTTGCTCCTCCCTCCTCTTCCTCCTCCTGCTGTGGGTTGGATAGGCCAGCCTGGTTCTCAAGGAGACCAAACATCCTCACAACTTCATGGAGAAAAAAGCCAGGAGCTGTTTCCCAGCATTAGAGGAGTGACTTACTCGGTGGCCCTGACAACACATACGCACATGCAAACACAGACAGACACACATGCGCACACCCAGACCCAGCCAGGGTGAGTCACCCTGATGGTCACAAGTTCTCTCCCTCAGCTGCAGCCCCTGCAATTTTCCAAACCCCCCTCCGCCTCCTCCGAGCCACGCAGCAGCAGCAGCAGCAGCGGCAGCAGCCATGGCAGCGCTTCAAGCCAACATAGCTGCTGGGCGACAGCTTCCCTCAAGCCGCGGTTCACAGGGGAAGCAGAGAAGCTGTGATGGCTGTCCGGAAAGAAAGTCTTGCCCTCCCGGGAGACCTCGGACCTAAGACCACAGTTGGCTCCAGAATTTCTGTTGCTAATCCAGGCCGCTCATTGTTCAGTGAGTTTTACGACCTCTTTTGCCGTGGTTGTTAAGTGAATAGCTGCAGGGCTGAGTGAGTCACACGGCCGTGACTCTTTCATCGTCATTAGAGATGGGGGAAAAAAGACCAAACCTGCTGGGCCTCTCTGGAGAAATTCTAAGACGCCACAGTTGTTTCGCCTTTCTGTTTCGCCTATTCGTTGTTTTTAATTGAACACTGAAATCTTGTAGTAATGTTGCAAAACAAGTAGACCCGAGAAGTTCGAAAGCATTTGGATTCCTGGCCCTCTTTTGCCCTGTCGCTGCTTCCCTTGAATCAGTGGGACCATCCAGGGAAAGAGAGAAGGGAAGGGAAGGGAAGGGAAGGGAAGGGAAGGGAAGGGAAGAGAAGAGAAGAGAAGAGAAGAGAAGAGAAGAGAAGAGAAGAGAAGAGAAGAGAAGAGAAGAGAGGAATGGAATGGAATGGAATGGAATGGAATGGAATGGAATGGAATGGAATAGAATAGAATAGAATAGAATAGAATAGAATAGAATAGAATAGAATAGAATAGAATAGAATAGAATAGATATTGGAAGGAATAGAATAGAACGCAGAATAGAATAGAATTTGGAATAGAACAGAATTCTTTATTGGCCAAGTGTGATTGTACACACAAGGAATTTGTCTGGGTGCAAATGCTCTCAGTGTACATAAAAGAAAAGAGACATCCGTCCAGAGTCAAGAATCATCAGGTGCAACACTTAATTACAACGCTCTACTCTGCAAACCCCACTCCCCTTTAGCACTGATGACATTACCTAGTTGAGTCATGCAATGTCTGCAAGAAAACAAGCTCAGAGAGCACCAAGGACCCCACAGTCTTCCGCAACACCTCTCTCTTTTGGCCCTGATAGTGTTATCTTTCAGAGTAATGAAATGCCTGCAAGAAAAGCCAGTTCAGAGCCCTGAGGACTCCTCATTTCAACCCTGAGCTCAAAGCTCCTCTTCTATCCGAACACACTACTGGGTGTTAAAATACAACCTTTGCCGTGTGTGGCCTGGCAGTCTCCCCCTCCAACTTTCTCTTGTCTGGATGATGCAATAGTGTAAAATTGTAGTCTGTGCAGTTGAATCCAAGGAATCAAAGGCTTGTTACAACTTGTGCAAGAATTTTGAGGGCCTGGAGAACTTTGAAGAAACACAGGGAACAAACGAGGGAGTCTGAGAGCTGGAAGATTTGAGGAGATCAGGAACATTCAAGGAATCTGGTAAAAAAGGGGAAACGTTGGGAGGGGGAGGGGAGGGGAAGGGATGGATCTGAGCTGTGGCTAGACTTGCCCAAAGCCACCGGCCAAATTTCCAGGCTGCTTAACAGAAAACAGACTTCAGCTCTGGAATTCTTCGCTTTCCAGCAAAGGGAAGGAAGACTTTTAACCAATGGAAGAAAAAATCCTGGGACGGTTATTCTTGGAATATTAAAAAGCTAAGCCAGAGAATTCAAAAAGGGATGAAAAGCAGTAGCACGACTGTAGTAGAACTGTAGAGTCAAGTGGCTGTTTTCCAACTTTCTTCCATTCAAATTGACCTCACTTTGGAAAAACATTTATTCTTTTCTCTGCATCTTGAGTGCATCAGACTCTATTTGCATCAGCAAATAGCTCCAGGGTGTGAGATGTGGGAACAAACGAAGAGGATGTTGTGCTGCAGGTTCTAGAATGGAGTGTGCAAAGAGGAGTCATTTGCATTGGTTGGGAACACTCTGCAGTTGTGTGTTTCTGAGTGCAACCCAGCCTACATTTGCTCAATCTGGCTAGAAAGTGTCCCATAAAAGCCTTGAATAAGCAGCTCCGAGATGGACAACAGAAAACAGTTTTCCCAAGTTATTTGTGATGACTCTGACAAACGACCAGCTCTGACTTGCAATATGGGAGGAGCAAAGGAGAAAGGGAGGGAGGGAGGGAGGGCCATCTAATCCATGGACCAGTACTGGTCCGTGACCTGTTAGGAGCTGGGCCACACAAGCAAGGGAAGTGAAGCTTCATCTGAGCATGCACAGGATGTAGAAGTACGTGGAACCATCAGCCCCACTGGTCCCTGGTGCACAAAAGGTGCGTGAGGGCACTGAGGTAGAGTTGGTGAAAACATGCAGGGAAGGGAAGGTTTCATTAGGAATGTCAGAAATATGAATTGGTGACATCCAGGCTGCGTATGAAGGTAGGCATCAATGGGTCCTGGTTGTATGTTGTGAAGGCTTCCAATGGGTAGTGGTAACGGAAGAACCAGAGATGAGTTTGGGGGGAATTGTGCATCTGAATGGAGCACAATCCAGGAGAAACGGGTCGAGAACAGTGGATGGGAATTAGAGTAAGGAAGAAGCAACTGTGACATTTGGAGAGCTAAGAATGAAGGAGACGCTGCTAGAAGATCAAATGTGGCTTTGTTTATTTTTATCCCACCTTTATTACTTTATAAGTAACTCGAGGTGGCAAGCATATATAAATTTTTAGTATTTAGTATTTATTTGATTTGTCAAATCGCTTACAAGATACAGGTATAAGAATATAGTTTTGAATGCATGAGATAGATACTTATAAGAAAAAGAAACAATAGGACAGGGACGGTAGGCACATTGATGCGCTTATACACGCCCCCTACAGACCTCTTAGGAAAAGGGTGAGGTCAATAGGACACAGTCTAAGGTTAAAGTTTTTGGGGTTTGGGGAGGAAACCACAGAGTCAGGTAGAGTATTCCAGACATTGACCACTCTGTTGCTGAAGTCGTATTTCCTGCAATCAAGTTTGGTGCGGTTTACCTTGAGTTTGTATCTATTGTGTGCTCTTGTGTTGTTATGGTTGAAGCTGAAGTATTCATTGACAGGTAGGACATTGCAATGTATGATTTTATATACTATACTTAGATCAGACCGAAGGTGGCATAATTCAAGGTTTTCTAGGTCTAGAATTTAAAGTCTGGTGGCATAAGGTATTCTACAACGAGTAGAGGAGTGGAGAACTCTTCTTGTGAAATATTTCTGGACTTTTTCAATTGTATTAATATCAGATACATGATATGGGTTCCAGACTGATGAGATGTATTCAAGTATAGATCTAGCAAATGTTTTGTATGCTCTAGTTAGTAGTGTGATGTTACCAGAGAAAAAGCTACGTAAGATTAGGTTAACAACTCTTAATGCCTTTTTGGCTATGTAGTTACAGTGGGCTCTAGCACTTAGATCATTAGAGATGAGTATTCCAAGGTCCTTTACAGAGCTTGGATCATTAACAAGATCTTAACTATTCAGCTTGTATTTTATTTTCTGATTTTTTTTTGCCAATATGTAAGACAGCGTTTATTTGTTGAGATTTGAAGTTGCCATTTGTTTGACCATTCTGATACATAGTCAAGATCTTTTTGAAGGGTAGCAGTATTGTCTGTGGTGTTGAATAGCTTTACATCATCAGCGAAGAGAATGCAGTTGCTCTTAATATGATCACAGAGGTCATTTATGTAGAGTATGAAGAGAGTTGGTCCTAGAACCGTTGGAGGACACCACTGTTGACAGGTACAGAATTTGATAGGACACTCCCAATTTTGATCATTTGTTGTCTGTTTGACAGGAATGCTTCTATCCAGTTATGTCGATGTCCAGAGATACCATAAGATTTTAGTTTTAGGAGTAGTTTCTCATGTACCACTGAATCAAAGGCTTTACAGAAGTCTATGTAGATTGCGTCTATTGCTTTGCCCTGACCTAGTTGTGTAGTGCATATGTTTTTACAGTGTAAGAGTTGCAGATTTCAGGATAGTTTTTTCCTGGAACCAAACTGTTTGTTAGAGAGTAGGTCTCTAAAAAGAGGAGGATGGATTGGTTAATGATTGATTCCATGACTTTACAGGTGGCGCAGCATAAGGAGATTGGTCTGTAATTTTCAACTAGGCTGGGGTCTCCCTTTTTGAAGATGGGGATGACCGTGGCTTGTGACCATAGTTTTGGCAAGGAGCTGGTCCTGAAAGATTTTTCAAAGATTATGCTTAGAGGTTCGGCTATGGCAGTGGGTAGCTTTTTAAAGAAGTAGGCACATATTCCCTCCGGTCCAATAGATAGAGACAATTTTAGATTGCGTAGTGCTTTTTCAACATTGCCCTCTGTAAAATCGATATGTATTAGATCATTGAAGTTGTCAGTGGTTCGACTTGGAAATACTGGGCATGATCCATTGCTGTTTACAAATACTGAGCCAAAGAATGTGTTAAAGAGGTTGGCTTTGATGGTGTCGTCGTTGCACTCTTTGCCATTAGGTCCTTTCAGGGCTGGGATGGACCTTGAGTCTTTTAGTTTGTTGTTTACAAAATTGTAGAAAGCGCAGGTGGAACTGGTGCGTAGAAGGTTTTCCTCTTGTTTCATGTGATAATTGGTGCATTCAGTTTTTATCTGGTGCATCATAGATTTTTGTATCGACTTTTGAAGTTGGCAACATGACCAGATTTGTTTTTTCACCAAAGTGATCTCTTTTTGGATTAAAGCTTCCTTATTGTTATGGGTAATCTGTTTTTCCTGGTTTGGGGAGTTGTTATTGGTACATATAGTTTGATGGCTCTTGATTTCTAATAAGAATATGTTGTAATGGTCTTCCACAGTATTTCATCTAGTGAATAGAAATTGCCAATCAAGGGAAGAGAGATCGTTGATTATAAGATTATAGCTGCCTTTTTTGAAGTTATAATTGGGGATTTTGTTGTTGTGATGATTTTTGTGTGGACTTATGTTGAGGCAAAAGTCAGTCTTGTGGTCACTGTTGGAAAAGGGTTCTTTAATTTGTATTCCGTCAATTGAATAAAATAAATATTCCTTCCTCCTCCTATTTCCCCATAACAACCTCGTGAAATGGGTTTGACAAGTGTCAGGGAAATCGGACAATCCAGACAGTTCAAGTGGTATAAAGATCGACTTCTAGCTCAAGCTCTCAACAAGAATCTGGCCAACTAACGGACAAAGCAAACTGGCGGCAGGTAAGGGTCAGCGGAACTCAAAATGGGCCAGACTTAGAGGTGGGCGCAAAGGGACTTGAGGCTGGTGATTTGCTTGGCCTCTCCCTCCCTTGGGCTCAGCCTGGTCCTCTCCCACAAGGTTGGACTGAGAGAGAGAGAGAGAGAGAGAGAGAGACGGACCCAAAGTCACCCAGCTGGCTATCAAACTCCCAGACTCCTGGTTTCTTACCTGATGACTCTCCCCTGCACCAAACTGACTCTTAGGGCAAAGAATGAATAAGGAACAAACTCAGGAGTGACCTGCTTGGTTCTGGTGATGCCGAGAGAATTAAAGAACACCAGGGAATGGCGGGGGCGGGGAGAGAAGCTTTGAAACTGGGCAAATTTTTTTTTTTAATAGAGTGACGAGTGGATGTTGGGGAAAAAACAGGACACAGAAGAAGGGAAGGAATGAAATAAGAATGAAAGCAGAATAATTGCATGGCTGGCTGAGGAATTCAATTCCATTGAAAGATGGGATGTCCTGCTAACTTCTACAGATGAGAAAGAGGCTGCAGTTCCCAAAAGCAGCAGCTGGAGGCCAGTACTGACCCTCTGGCCAGAAGGGAGCGGCTCCCAAAGAAAGACGAGATGGGTTTCGTTTCTACTTGGAAACTGCTTCTAGACTGCACTTAAAACTAAAGGAAATGAAAGTTTGACTTTGGGAATTGCTGGTTAGATAAGTCTATTGTTGCAGGAATGGCTAATACATTTAGTATGGAAAAGTAAAAAGTTGGAGATTTTATCTTACTCTTTTTATTCTACTGCACTGAAAAAAAAAATAATGCTTTTTTTCTTTTTTTCCCCATCCTCCGCTTTTCCTTTTCTTTCCATCTTTTCTCTTCCCCATTTCTCTGCTGTTTTATTTTCATTTGTAGTTTACAATGTTTCCAGGGAGGCAATGCTGGAGGTGCCTTGAAACTTTTGGGGATCTGTCTGCCCAAAATGAAGCCCATACCCAAAATTATACAGTATTTCATAGGTTTCTCTTACTTTTCTTCACATTTTTGTAGGAAAGGTAGCATACATTATATATGGTATGTATTCTTTTGTAGTAATAATCAGTCAACTCTCATGTCTATCAGACATATCAAAATTCTATTCCTTCCAGTATTTATTCTATTCTATTCTATTCTATTCTATTCTATTCTATTCTATTCCTTCCAATATCTATTCTATCCCATTCCATCCTATTTTCTATTTTATTCTATTCTATTCTATATTCTATTCTATTCTGCATTCTATTCTATTCCTTCCAATATCTATTCTATTCTATTCTATTCTATTCTACTCTACTTTATTCTATTCCTTATTCTATTCTATTATATTCATAACAAAATTTGAGTATTCATGCTACTCCTATGCCTATCCATCACAAATAAGATTGACAGTTTAATGTTTAAATGTTGTATCTTGACTTGCCTGGTTTTTATAATTATTAAAAGGCAGGAAAGTAATTAACTTCTAATTCAGTATTCTTTTTGATAAATATACATACTTTCCTGACAGTGAGAACCATTAACCAGTGAGATGGCTTGCCTCTGGAAGTTGTGGGGGCTCAAACCGTGGAGATTTTTAAGAGACCGGACAGCCACTCATCCGGAATGACATACAGTCTCCTCTTTGAGCAGGGGGGTAGACTAGATTACAGAGCTCTTCAACTGGGGGTCTGTGAGAAAATTTTGGTGGTCCGCAGAAAAATTATTGGCATTTTTTATATTGCATTAAACCAGGTGGCCTCAAACTACAATCCCTGGGCTGGATACGTGCAATGAATGTCTGTGTTGCAGCAGAGAGTTTCTTTTGGTGTGAGGCAGAGGGGGGGCAGAAATTCCCACTTAGGGTCTACTTCAGCCTCCTGGTGGGGGGCTTTGGGCGAAAGCTGGAGGGCAGCTGCAAGGAACTTCCTTTCATTTCGTGCCAATCCTTGTGCAATGGGGGGAAAAAACCCATGATACTTTGATTTTGGCTTTTGACGGTCCAATTAGGCTGTTATAGAAATCAACAATACAGACAAAGCAAAAAGTTGAGGCTTTTGTTTGTATTTTATTGCACCAAAAAGTTGGAAGTCCCTTTTTTTTTTTTCTTCCTTCCTTTCTTATTTCACTCCTTTCTGTTTCCCTTTTTATCTCTGTATGATTTATTTGCATTTTAAATTATAAACTTCAATAAATTATAAATTCAAATTTATATAATTTAAAATTCAATAAAATAAATTACAATAAACTTCAATAACGACTAAATTAAACCGTTTACAAAATGGCAAGATTGAAGCCATGGGCGGGGTGTGTGTGTGTGATGCACTTTGCCTTGTGTGAGTCACCCAACAGTTCTGGAATGTTTGCAGAGGATTGAACTGGCGACCGCAACCATCCCTGTTGGAGAACCCTTTTGTCCTGCTCCCTTGGGGGGGGGGGGGCATAACAGAGATGGGTAGGGCTTGGGTGGTGAGAGGGTGGCCATCATCTGGACTTCCCTGCTGGGAAGGCTGCAAATCAGGTGAGCCAAGGATGCTGCAAATGCCAAGGGCCTGAATTTTTATCATTGCAAATTATGGCTTCCTTCGCGGTTCGAACACAGAGGACCTGGGCAGACGGTGAAAAACAGTCTTCAAAACTTTGGTAACCCAATGACTGCAAAGTCTGGTTTCCACCTGGAAGCTGAGCAGTCGGAGTGGAATTCAGGGGGATCCGAAAAGAGCCAGAAGGAAGGATGGGAAAACAAACAGTCACACCCTCTTTGGTACACCAGCCACACCTGAATGCAAATAAAGGTAGACAAAGGGAAATCCAATTGCAGCAAAGGGACAAAGAGGTCAAAGCTATTTGCTGCAGTTGCAATCTGCAGGTGCTGTGTGGGGATGGCCCAGGGGCAGAGAGAGGCAGGCTGCCTAGGGAAGGGCGAGCCAAGACCAGGCCGGAAGCTGCAGGGTGAGCTGAGCTACAGGAGGGGCCTTCTCTACGTTCTTGGGCTGTAAAGGAGCCAGCCAGACAGCTGGACTTCCAGATTGGTGAGATTCTGTCAATGCCCCTTGGTCACCAAATAGAAGGAGCTTATCTGGCCTGCTTGGAAGGACTGAAGGGGTGGCTGAGGGTTGGGGCTTTTATATCAGGGGTGTCAAGCTGAAGGCCTGCAGGGCTGTCCTGGGAACAGTGAAGGACCAGCCTGCAGTGCCTCTGCTAGCAAAAACAGGCTCCCAATCTCTGTTTTTTGCTGGGACGGCCTCCTGCAACTGGTGTAACAACCGGTTTGGTGCAAGTGCACATCAAACGTGTGTTTTGTGTGCGCATGCACAGCAGTTGCAACTCACCTTCTGCTGCAAGCCCTGTGTGTAAAAGAGCCGACGCATATGGCAAACGCTGTGCCATGTGAATCAGTGGATCTGGAAAACCTGGAAATAAAGCCCAGACTAGTGTCAGGACCGGCGGGTGGGCCCAACAGCTGATCATCGGAGCAAACCGGTTAGCTGACAGCTGATCCTTGGAGTTCCGGGCTGAGCTGGTAGAATCCCACCCCTGCTTGCAACCTTCTGCCAGCGAAGTCAAACACAACCCAGATGTGGCCCTGGATGAAATCGAGTTTGACCCCCTGCTTTATATGAACCGGGGTCTGCAGGGACCGTCCATGCTGCTGCCCCACAGCAGACCACCCTGGGTTTCTTTGCAGGGCCCGTTGCATGGAGTCGTCCAGGCTGGGGACTTTTAACCTCCATGCTTTGGGAGATAAATCCAGAGGTTCCTGGCCGCCAAGCCATCATGGGTTTAATCCCTGGTCATCTCAGCCCCACGCCAGAGGGCAATCTTCTTTAGAATCAGAATAGAGTTGGAAGTGACCTTGTAGGTCATCTAGTCCAACCCCCCACCCAAGCAGGAGACCCCACACCATTTCTGATCGATAGCAGTCCGGTCTCTTCTTGAAAGCCTCCAGAGATGAAGCTCCCACAACTTCTGAAGGCAACTTCTGTTCCATGGGCTGATTGCTCTCACTGTCAGAAAGTTTCTCCTTATTTCCAGGCTGAATCTCTCCTTGTTCAGTTTCCATGCATTATTATTACTTGTCTGGCCCACAGGAGCTTTAGAAAATAGCTTGACCCCCTCTTCCTCTCTGTGGCAGCCCCTCAAATATTGGAAGATGCTCTCCTGTCTCCCCTGGTCCTTCTCTTCCCTAGACTAGCCAGGCCCAGTTCCTGCAACCGTTCGTTGTATGTTTTAGCCTACAGTCCCCTCATCATCTTGGTTGCTCTTCTCTGCACTTTTTCTAGAGTTGAGAGTTCTTTTTTAATAGTGTGACCAAAATTGGATGCAGTCCTCTTGGTGTGGCCTTACTAAGGCTTTACAGAGTGAGATTAGTACCTCCCTTGATCTTGATTGTATCCCTCTGTTAATGCAACTTAGGATCACATTGGCCTTTTGGGCTGCTGCTGCACACGGCTGGCTCTTATTTAGCTGGTTGTCCACTGAGACTCTGTGATCCCTGTCCCAGTTGCTGCTATTGAGCCTGGAAAGGATGCGTTCCTGAGTGCCAGTAATCTTCAGCCTAGGCCCATGGAAAAATCTGGTAAAGCGGATCTGATTTGGGATAGGTACCTCTTCCTAACGTTTGACTCCCAGAAATGTGGGCGCTCAAGAATAGACTGGACAGCCATTTGGCCAGAGTGGTATCTTCTGCCTTGAGGGAGGGCTGGATGCAGAAGTCCCTTCCTGCCCTATAATTCTATGCTCTGTCCTTGATGCTCTCTGAGCACTGAGGCGTGCATAAGCGCACCAATGTGCCTACCGTCCCTGTCCTGTTGCTTCTTTTTTTCTTCTTCATATCCATTTCATGAATTCATAGCCGTGTTTATACTTATACCTGTTATCTAATAATCGCTTGACGAAATAAATAAAGTCAAGTGTTCCCCTATTTGGGTCATGAAACGTCTGCACGAAAAACAAGCCAGCTCAGACAGCATCAACCCCGAGCTACCCATCTCCTCCTTGATTGTGTTCCGTAGAAGAAGCGTTTTCGAGGCAGGGGACCTGGAGGGAGCCCTGGCTTGGGGGTCCAGGGTCTGCCAAGGGGGATCGCCTCCCCCTGTTCAGTTGCTGTGGATCAGCACAGGGTTAAAAATAAAGAAGCGTGCACATACACGAGCCTTCCCTTCCCCCACCCTGCCAGTTGAGTCGGCTCTTTGAAGTGGTTTCTGCAGGGACATCGGGGAAACCCCCAAAGCCCTCTGTGGTCTGACAACCGCATCACATGCTTCCCTCCCCAGTGGCAGCCTCAGCGGCATCATGCGCTGGGGAAGGAGCGAAGGGGCGACGGGTCAGCCCCGCCGGCCTCTGGCGCTCAGAGGCAGCTCAGCTAGCCCTTGTCCCAAGGGGAGACCCCCAACCCCACCCCCTTTGAGATGCTGGAGACCTGTCCAAACAGCGCCCATCTTCCCACCACTGGGGAAACCGCCAGGACACGGGCTCTGCCCGGGAGAGGTTAAAATGCCAAGGTGGCAGCCCCCATTGAGGTCCCACCTGGCAGACAGACAGACAGACCCAGAGGGAGTTCGGCTCTGCCACAAAGCAGCAGAGGCCCAGACTGGCAGGAGCCCATCTGGGCAAAGTGTCTCCTCTATGGCTCTTTAGCCAGCTTTGGTGGCTGGGGGATTCTGGGAGTTGAAGTCCGCCAGGCTTAAAGTGGCCAGGGTTGGAGACCCCTGCTTATCAGAGGAACCCATTGAATTCCAAGGACAGGCTGATGGAGTCCAGTCTCCTCATTAACATATGCAAATGATACCCAAACCACTTTGGGCTCCTCCAAGGGCAAAAGAAGGTGAGGCTGCCATCTAGTGGTGAAATGTGGCTTTCCAGGGCCTCCTGCTCCCTCTGCGCTGCCCCCCCCCCCATCCAATGCTCTCCCATCAGACTGGATGTGATTTGGGGAGAGTTGTGTGAACCCCTCAGTCTGGATGAGGGGCTGTGAGCGAGAGCCCGAGGAGTCCCTTTGTAGGGGTCTACAAAGGAGAGTGGTTGAATTCATTGGCCGGCTGGCTGATGGATGGATAGATGGATGGAACGCAGTTAACTGGCTTTCTCTTCATGTACTGAATAACTTTCTGTCCTACCTGGAGCCCACCTTGACTTTAGGTTCCTTCAAAAAGATTTCAAAGTGGCACCTTGGTGTAATTTCCCCCCCCCCCCACACACACACACACCCTCTTTCACAAGGCTCTGCAGCAGCAGCAACCCAGAGTAGGATGAAGCCGGGGTGGGATTCACATTTTTTAACAACCAGTTCTGTGGGCGTGGCTTAGGTGGTGGGCGTGGCTTAGGTGGTCATGTGACTAGGTGGACATGGCTTGGTGGTCATGTTATCAGCTGGGAGTGGCCAACTCAACATCACTCACATCGAGGCACGCATCTCCTCGCCTGGTCTCTCATGACTGTGGGGATGCTGCAACAGTCATAAGGGTGAAAAATGGTCATAAGTCCCTTTTTTGGGACTTTTGTAACTTTGAATGGTCACTCCACACAAGCAAAGTACCAGCAAAGGAGGGGGAAAAAATCTCCAGAGAAGTTCCTGAGACAGGAAGTCTAAACTTGCCAAGAATGTAATAAGGGTTAACAGAGAGGCAGTTTCTGTAAGCAACACCAGAATGTTTCCTTCCTGCCTTCCTTACAGGATTAGCCCAGTAATTTCTTCTAACAACCGTTTCTCCGAACTGCTTAGAATGTTAACAACCGGTTCTAGCGAATAGGTGCGAACTGCTAGAATCCCACCCCTGGATGGAGCCTGTCAAGTGGTTGATGGGTTGTGTGATTGTGTTTCCAGGAGGGTGGAGGGGGGGTGTCATTGCTTTTTATTTTTTTATATTAGGCTTGTAAGCCACCTGGAGTCACTGAGAGTGAATTGAACAGCCCTATAAATTTTCTTAAATAAAATATTTTGATTGATGGGTTTTCTCCTGGGGTTTTTATTTTAAACATTAATGGGCTTCCTGTTATAATTTTACTTGCTGATCCATTTATTCACCAACTTTCTAGGCCCTGATTCCAAGGTCCCTGTGAACCCGCTCTCTTCCTCAGGGGATCGCCTGGGGCTTTAGGTGCTGCAGGAAGGCTGAGCCACCGAGGGGGGAGCTGGACGGTGAGATGTTACCGGGGTGTCTTGTAGCTCCAGGGTGGCTTTTTCCACGCCTGGGGCTTTGGCAGAACCCAGGAAGCAGCTTCCAGGCCCTCCTCTGCTCCCCCCCTCCTCTGCTCCCCCCTCCTCCGCCCCCCCCCCTCCGAGGAGCCACCGGAAGACTGGAGGGAGGACTCAGAGCCCCCCCAGATACAAGCGGTCCTTGGCTTACGACCATAATAGAGCCCCAAATTTATATGGCTGAGATGTTGAAGTGAGTTTTGCCTCTTACCAGACTGGTTAAGCGAACGGCTACAATTGTTGAATGAGTGAGAATGGCTCCCTTGTTCACTTGGCCTGTTAGAAGGACACAAAAGGGGATCGCATGACACATACACACACACACCCCGGACACTGCAACCAAGGCTGGGCTGCTGGGGATTCGGGGGTTGGGGTTCGGGAAGAGCCCCTAGCTAAGATTCTGTGCAGATTCTGGCTAAGGGATCTGCTAAGATTCTGGCTCCTGGGATCTGCTGTCGTCAGGGCGGGGGGGTTGGGGTTATTTTATTATATTATTTTATTATATGACTCTCTCTTTTATTAGTTTTATTGTTTTTTATAATGGGGTTTGATATTCTGTAAGCTGTCTTGATTGCCACGTGCAAATAGGCGCCAATGCAAATTTCCTAAATAAATAAATAAGATATAATAATTGGCTCATCACAACAGGTTGAGCCACCCTGGAAGGCTGACAGAAGGAGAAACCACGAAGGGCCTGGAGAAGATGCATAAATTCCCTTTTATTTCAAATGAATGGGGGGAGCCTTACCTGCCCTTTGGCACCTGGGCCACCCTGGGCTAGTAAGTGCCAAGCGTACCAGAGGCCGGGAAACCTGGGACAGGTGGGTTGAGGTGGCACCCTGGCTCAGGCCTTCTCTTGGCTCCTGGCCCACCACCCTGGAGCGCAGTCAAGGGGTTGTGCCCCCCCAGCCCCCTCCCCTCCAGCGTGGGCTTCCCTGCCTGGGGAGCAGCTTTGGGAGTGTCCAGGCTACCTGTCTGCCAGCCTTAAGGCCCCTCAAACACTCAGAAATGCCAAGAAGGTCCCACGGGAAGGGGGATGCCAACAGCTCGCTTAGGCCTACAACTCAGCCATTGATGAGCTGAGGACGGAGGCCCAAATCCTGCACCCATTTACTGCGGCAGCCCGGACTGCCTGCCAGGCCCAGCAGCTGATGTGGCACCATGACTATTGCGAGGGTCTTGTTCACAGGCTGTGGGCAGAGAGCCCCCAAAGAGGCTTTTCTTGCCCCCTTGGGACCTTCTTCGTGGCTTTTTCTTAGGCACCAGGTCCAGCAGGGCTGAATTCACACAAGACGTTTATTCAGGGTTATGTTAACCATTGTTTTCTCAACCTCGTTGAGAGGTTGAGCATGTGATGTAGACACAGTTGCCACCAGAACTATCGGGGTCTCTTTTAGGTTGAATTCCTGGCGATTGGGGTCCTGTGGATTTTCCTCTGCTTTGTGGTTTCCCCAAGCCCTGCTCCACAGCCCTCCAGTTAACCCCCTCCAGAGCAGAACAGGCTCCACCAAAGCATGCATGCAATAACCGGTGTGCCCGGTTTGGCCCCGTGTGTGCCAGTTGCCCACGCTTTGTTTTCCAAGGGCTGCTCTGTGTCTCCAGCTGGCATCGCCCGGGCAGCTGCCTTCCCGGCCACCTGGGCCTGGTGTTGAATGTCGCTCTTGCCATGTGGCTGGGAGCCTGAGCCACCCTGGCGCTGTCCCCAAGGAGGCCAGACGGTGCTCTGTTTCCACGGGGTAATTCCCTCTCCGGAGTCAGGTCCCGCACAAAGCAGCCCCCTCCCTGCCGGTAAAGCTTCGGCTCTGCCTGAGGCAGGGAGAAGAAAGGAGGGCAGGATTGTGGTCCCAGCAGAGGCCCCCCAGCTGGGGAAGAAGCTGCTGCAAATTCACACTCTCTTCAACACCCGAGGCGAGTTGTGGCCTTTATGCACGCAGAATATCCTCCTCCTCCGGCTCTTGCAGTAGAACATCCTCCCTCCAAGGAAGAAGAAGCACCCCAGAATCCCCCCAAGCTTCTCCTGGCTTTTGTGGCAGATTTCAGCCAGCGGAACAAGGAGCAAAGCTGGAGATTTGCCAGGAATTCTCCCTCTTCCTGGGGGGCAGGCACCCTGTGGCACTCTGGTTTTATTTATGGGTTATTGATCCAATCTGCACACTGCCCAACTCCCAGCAACTTTGGGAACCTGCCAAAGTAACACACACACACACACACTGCAATAAAACCACGTTGTAGGACGGGGTCCCCAAACTTGGCAACTTTAAGCCTTGTGGACTTCCACAAGAATGAAAGTTGCCAAGTTTGGAGGCTTCTGTTGTAGGATGTCTCAGGACTACAACGCCTGATGTCCCCCAGCATTCCTGACCAGCAGCATTGCATGCCGGGAGTTGTGGTTCAGCAGAGTCTTAGCCGGCCTCCTCCATCTGCTGGAGGAGATAACCAGCTTGTAGCCTGAATGGTCTTTCACTCCAAGCTACACTTGACAGACTTAGGTGGGGACTCTCTGCCCATAAGCCAGTTTTCACAAAACTGGTAGAAAGAGAAAGTAGGAAGAAGAGGGTACCCCATTTGGCCAATTCCCTCCCCCCATGATTGTCCCAGGTGTTGGGGGGCTGAGGGCTTGTGAAGGTCTCTCTCTTCCCTGCCCCCAAGACCCAGGCCCAGCTCCCTGCAAACTCTGCCTTGTGCCTCCCCACAGCCAGCCCAGCCCACTCCTGTTGGGTTCTCCCCATCACGTGATTTGACTCACTTGAGGGGTGCCAGATTTATTTTCAAACCAACCAACCGTTCCTTTCTGAAACGGTGTGTGTGTGTGTGTGTGAGAGAGAGAGAGAGAGAGAGAGAGAGAGAGAGGTCTGGATGAACGCTGCCTCACTCCTGGCTTGGTCTGCAAAAAAGGAGAGGCAAATGTGCACAGCTTATGTCAAAAATTATTTTATGTTATGTCAGGTGAACTTCATGGTGACATTGTTGGATTAATCATGGTTTACTAAATAAACTGAGATTAGCTCCATGGTCATATTAAGCCATAAATTATGGTTTCCCATCTCACGTAACATTAAAACCAAACCAATTACTTTTCGGATTTGTGGATCCAAAGCAATATTCTCATTCTCAGCCCAAATTCAAGGAAATTACACTTGCAATAACTTCTGTGTGGTACGTACATCAGTCCAGTGAAAACGATATATAAAAATAAGAAATCTATGCTCTGCCCGAAAGGCCACATTAAGAAAGGCCATCTGTGAACAATACCCAAGGATCAGAAATGACTGGGGTTTATTATTTACAGGAATAGGTGCAATAATCAATCTGGAAATCAAAATTCAGAGTCCCCTCAGGGCAAGATGGGTGGCAAATAAATTTAATACATAAAAAACAAAATGGAGTTAGCTTTGTTCAGAAAAATGCATTGAAGATGACAAGAAAATAAATTATACGAACATTGTTGAGTGTAGCAAAAACAGAATTAACAGAATATCAGAGTTGGAAGGGACCTTAGAGGCTTTCTAGTCCAACCCCCTGCTGAGGCAGGAAATCCTATACCATTTCAGATAAATGGCTGTCCAGTCTCTTCTTAAAAACTTCCAGGGTTGGAGCATTCACAACTTCTGGAAGGCAACTCATTCCACTGATTAATTGTCCCCGCTGTCAGCAAGTTTCTCCTTATCGCTTCTCTCCTGGATTAGTTTCCATCCATTGTTTCTTGTCGGCCTTCAGGTGTTTTGGAGAATAATTTGACCCCCTCTTCTTTGTGGTGGCCCCTCAGATATCCAGAATACTGCTATCATGTCCCCCACTTCCACACACACCCTCCAGTCTTTCTTTTCTGTTTTTCTGTACTGTTTGTACTATTCTGTAGTGTTATTACAGTGATAACAAAACACCGGATGGAAATGGTGAATTTTATCCTTAGGTGAGTGGGATATTCACTTTGGTACACCGCATATTGATAGCAAAAGTAAACAACCAAACAATTTAGAGCTTCAAACAAGATAGTCCAAACTTTTTTTTCTGAAATGTTTCTGGAACCTCTAAGCATAATCTTTGAAAAATCTTTCAGGACCAGCTCCTTGCCAAAACTATGGTCACTAGCCATGGTCATCCCCATCTTCAAAAAGGGAGACCCCAGCCTAGTTGAAAATTACAGACCAATCTCCTTATGCTGCGCCACCTGTAAAGTCATGGAATCAATTATTAACCAATCCATCCTCCTCTTCTTAGAGACCTACTCTCTAACAAACAGTTTGTTTCCAGGAAAAAAACTATCCTGTAATCTGCAACTCTTACACTGCAAAAACATATGGACTACACAACTCGATCAGGGCAAAGCAATAGACGCAATCTACATAGACTTCTGTAGAGCCTTTGATTCAGTGGTACATGACAAACTACTCCTAAAACTAAAATCCTATGGTATCTCTGGACATCTACATAACTGGATAGAAGCATTCCTGTCAAACAGACAACAAATGATCAAAATTGGGAGCGACCTATCAAATTCTGTACCTGTCAACAGTGGTGTCCCCCATGGCAGAGTTCTAGGACCAACTCTCTTCATACTCTACATAAATGACCTCTGTGATCATATTAAGAGCAACTGCATTCTCTTCGCTGATGATGTAAAGCTATTCAACACCACAGACAATACTGCTACCCTTCAAAAAGATCTTGACTGATTTAGATAAGATCTTGATGGGTACTGATGAGAAGGTGATTAAAAAATTATATGGTTATTTACTGGGAATGAAATTAGAGGAAGAACAAGTCAAAGAAACTATGATTGTTTGGGGGAAGAATTTTGGATATGGGATTGATCTAGAGAAATGGCAGAAATTGTGGTTTCAAAATTATAAAATGACAATGTCAACAGCATATAAAGAAAACTTGCATAAGATGTTTTACAGGTGGCACTTTCCCCCGACAAGAATAGCAAGAATGTTTAAGAACAAATCTGAAAAATGCTGGAAATGTCATCAGATACCCGGCTCGTATTACCATATGTGGTGGACTTGTGAGGATGCTAGAAAATATTGGGCTATAATTCGCATGTGGTTGGAAAAAATGACAAAGAAACACATAGACTTGAAACCAGAGATCTTCTTATTGGGAATTTTACCTGATATATATAGTAAAGATTTGAAGTACCTGATTGTAAATGTATTAACAGCGGCTAGGATTGTATTTGCTAAAAATTGGAAGAATGAGAAAATACCAGTACAGGAAGAAATTATTAAGAAAATATTGGAATGTGCTGAGATGAGTAGATTGACATTTGAAATTAGAGAGCAAGAGGATAAACAATTTTATGAAATTTGGGATCTTTTTTATCAATGGCTAGATGATAAAATACGATAATAGAATATTTAGAATGCTAGACAGTAAGGAATATCTTTATTTTGCTATTATTTTGTTATTTGACATTATATTTATAAAGGGTTTTTTAGGATTGATTTGATTTGATTATACGATTTGTTATAGAGTAAACTGGTTTAAAGTATTGTTAGCTCATAAAGCATGAATGATTAAAAATATAGTCAAAAACTTCTTTTTTTAGTGATATTAGAATATATAAGTTTGGATTGACAATATGAGTTGTTATGTAACATAATTGTGATTGAGACTACAGAATGAATGCACAAAAATGATGAACCAACTGACACACTGGATGTACATATGAGAGTTGATGTTTTTATGTTTTGTTTGTCTTGTTTGTTTGTAGAAAATTAATAAAATCTTTTTCAAAAAAAAAAAAAAGATCTTGACTATGTATCAGAATGGTCAATCAAATGGCAACTTCAAATCCCAAGAAATAAATGCTCTGTCTTACATATTGGCAGAAAAAATCAGAAAATAAAATACAAGCTAAATAGTCAAGATCTTGTTGAGGATCCAAACTTCGTCAAGGACCTTGGAATACTCATCTCTAATGATCTAAGTGCTAGAGCCAACTGTAACTACATAGCCAAAAAGGCGTTAAGAGTTGTTAACCTAATCCTGCATAGCTTTTTCTCTGGTAATATCACACTACTATCTAGAGGATGCAAAACATTTGCTAGACCAATACTTGAATACAGCTCATCAGTCTGGAACCCACATTACGTATCTGATACTAACACAGTTGAGAAAGTCCAGAAATATTTCACAAGAAGAGTTCTCCACTCCTCTACTCGTTGTAGAATACCTTATGCCACCAGACTTGAAATTCTAGACCTAGAAAACCTAGAACTACACCGTCTTCGGTCCGATTTAAGTATAGGATATAAAATCATGCATTGCAATGTCCTACCAGTCAATGAATACTTCAGCTTCAACCATAACAACACAAGAGCAAACAATAGATACAAACTCAAGGTTAATCACACCAAACTTGATTGCAGGAAATACGACTTCAGCAACGCAGTGGTCAATATTTGGAATACTCTACCTGACTCTGTGGTTTCTTCCCCAAACCCCAAAAACTTTAACCTTAGACTGTCTCCTATTGACCTCACCCCTTTCCTAAGAGGTCTGTAGGGGGCGTGCATAAGCACACCAATGTGCCTACCATCCCTGTCCTATTGTTTCTTTTACATTTTTATTTTTCTTATATGTATCCATGTATTCATAACTATGTTTTTACTTATACCTATTGTCTTGTAAGCAATTGACTATATATATATATATGTGTGTGTGTGTGTATATATATATATATATATATATATATATATATATATGTATGTATGTATGTATGTATGTATGTATATGTATATGTATATGTATATATGTATGTATATATGTATATATGTATGTATATATGTATGTATATATGTATGTATGTATGGCATTCAGCTTTGTTCGGGTATTTTCCCACGTCATGGTAGTGGTGCTTTTAAAGTTGTAGCAAAGTTTTGGCAGAATCTCATCTGCCATCATCAGGCTTCTGTATTGTGTTGGTCTGTGAATCAGACTTTTACTGAAAGTCAAACTGAAACCACTGTGAAAGTCTGACTCACAGATGAACACAATACAGAAGCCTGATGATGGCAGATGAGATTCTGCCAAAACGTTGCTACAACTTTAAAAGCACAACTACAATGACATGGGAAAATACCCGAACAAAGCTGAATAACATTAGATAGATAGATAGATAGATAGATAGATAGATAGATAGATAGATAGATAGATAGATAGATAGATAGATAGATAGATAGATAGATAGATAGATATAGGTATAGGTATAGGTATAGGTATAGGTATAGGTATAGGTATATATAGGTATATAGATCTATCTATC
This sequence comes from Hydrophis major, assembly GCA_033807585.1. Taxonomy (NCBI): domain Eukaryota; kingdom Metazoa; phylum Chordata; class Lepidosauria; order Squamata; family Elapidae; genus Hydrophis; species Hydrophis major. The sequence continues at coordinate 95,326,874 of CM066333.1, read as the reverse complement.
TATCTAACATCTATCTATCTATAATGTTGTAAGAATTATCCTTCTGGGTTCAGTTCCAAGTGGAGAAAAAGACACTGGAAACATGGAGGCTGTTTGGAAAGATGGTTTAATGGTGGATAGGACCACATGCCTTGGAAATCCAAAGAAGGAAAAGGGCTGAGATGCTGAGAGGGATGCTGGGTTTTATACTCTCTGTTGGGCTTTAAATTTGACCTTGTGTTCTGATTGGTTGTCAGACTCCATGCAGGGGCAACTCTGCAGGCTGTCCTGAGTCCCAGGCTTGGTTGAGCCTGAGTGGATGGTGATGTAATGAAAGGGCATTGAGCAATTCCTATTGTAGCTTTATCTGCAGGAGATCTTTGTTATGTAACCTTAATGGCCCACCCATTAACAAAGGTTGGGTGAGCTTCTGCTTCTGAGTGTCTACTCTTTTTAGGGGAAATATTCTGCCTTTTTAATATTTCCTAGGATATTTCGTTTTCCTAGGAGAGGCAGGGAGTGCTAACTTCCTACACTACTTTCTAATCAGTCAAAACCTTGTAGCCAGAAGTGGCTGCTTTTCATACTTAAACATGACAAGGTGAGCGCTACTCTAGTTAAAAGAAAGTTCTACAATGGATTAATAAGAGTTCAGATAGGCTCTTAAAATTGTGATGCTATTTTTTTTTTATCGTTTGCGGTTTTAGATCATCATTTAGAAATATAGACTAGAATAGAGCTGGGAGGAACCTTGGAGATCTTCTAGTCCAGCCCCCTGCTCAAGCAGGAGACCCTATACCTGTGATGGCGAACCTATGGTATGCATGCCGGAAGTGGCACATGAGAAGTTGCCTGGAAGAGCCCCACTACGCATGTGCAGGGAGCTGAGGTTTGGGGATCTGGCATGCAGGCGCGGGGAGCGTGGTGTCCATGGGAGATGTGCACACATGTGCAGTGATGCGTGACACTTGCGGGAGGATCACGTGTGCGTGCGCAGGGGGGCATGGGGAACCCGCACATTTCCTTCTGGGTGCTGCTGCTCGAGCGCATGTGCAATTTTTGGCCCAGGAGCCCAAAAGCTTAGCCACCATTTCAGCTAAGTGTCTGTTTAGCCTCTTCTTAAAAACACCCGGTGATTTTTTTAACGAAGGCGAGAGAAGGAGGGTCAGCGCAGCCAGATTGGCACAGCCAGGTGGGTATGGATGGGTGGGCCAATGTGGGCAAATGGGCACGGCCAGGGGACGGGTGGGCACTTCAGACCTCAGAATGGGACAAGGTTTCTTCTGGTGGGGGGTGCCTCCTTCCCCCCCCCCCCAAGGTCCTGTGTCTCATCTGCGGCCCATCGGGAACAGGTGGTGTTTGGTCTAAGGAGATGCAAGTTGTCCCCACATCCAGTCGGCTGGGGTGACTTGCCAGCATGGCTGCCTCCATGCAACCTAACCCTCTGTGGCCACTCATGTGCGCAGCCGGGCCTCACCAAATCATCTGCCCCCACCCTCTTGTGCCCTCACAGCAGTGCCCACCCGGTTGTGCCAGCCAGGCCACGCTGAGCCGTCCTGCTCTGAGGGAGGAACCACACACTGTGCAGGTTTTGTGCACAGCTTGTCCCACTTCCTCTTCCTTCCCAGATGTTGGAGCATTTCCCTGCCCAGGAAATCCCAGCCAGCCTGGGTCAGCGAGAGGCTTGGCATCGTGTGGACGCTCCTTTCGCTTCCAGCCTCACCGGCCTGGATGGTTGTTTTAAGGTCCAAAAGACTTTCAGCTCTTCAAATGGAAGGATGGAATCAGAAGAAAGCGAATAACTGAAACGGACGAAAGCTTATCCAAGAGAGATCTAACCTAGAACTAAGGAGAAACTTCCAGACAGTGAGAACAATTAACCAGGGCAACGGCTTCCCTCCAGAAGGTGTGGATGTTCTATCAATGGAGATTTTAAATAAGAGATTTGGACAGCCCATTTGACAACCCCATCCAGTGGGACGAGGATCATTGGTGGTCCACAGAGAAATGCCCCTCCCCCAAGCAATTAACCCAAGACTACACAGGAACACAAGGCTGCTTCACCCACATGGCGCATGGGAACACAAGGCTTGCGTCACTTGCATTGCGAACAACAGGAAGTAGTGAGGGGAGGGGGGAAAGGGCAGGGGGGGAACTTGCCCCACTCGCCCCATACGCCTGGCCTGGCCTCCGGGCTGCTTCTCTCCACTTCTTCCTTCTTCTGCCTTTGGCTGCACACAAGGAAAGCAGCCAAGGTCTTTCTTTCTCTCCCCCAAACTCTGCCAGAAATGAGTCTTTGGGACCCTGCAAGGCCTCCTGCTCCAAGAGGCTGCGCCAGCACGACAATGAGTCACGGCAAAGGCTCATTTCTGGAGGAGTTTGAGGGAGAAAAAGAAAGAAAGACTTCTGCTGCTTCTGCTGCTTCTGCTGCTTTCCTTGCATGAAGCCAAAAGTCTCTCCTCTCTTCCCCTGAGAACAGAGCTGGAGATGGTATCCTGCAATCCCAAATAAAGAATGATCGATCGGTAGGAAAACGGGATGGGGGATTTTCCTGCAGATTTTGGGGGGATTTTCCCAGGGTCTCTGCTCCGCGGGATTTAAAATTAGGAGTTTGGTGGTCCCCGAGGTCCAAAAGGTTGGCGACCCCTGAACAATAGGGTCTCCTGCACCTGCAGAATATTGGACTCCGGGGTCCCTTCCAACAATGGGATTCTGTGATTCTGTGAAGAAAGAAACCCACCAGTGAAATACATTTCCTAACCCTGGAAATGATGCAGAATTTCTGATGGCCTCTCTGGGAGCTAAGATGGCTTTTGTAACTAGTTCATTAAAGGGTTCCCATTAAGCCATGGTCTGTTCATCCTGGATTCCTCTGGTGCATCACCGTTTTGAAGATGCCCAGCCCCAAAGTTGGTGGGCAGGTAGAATACTTGGGCCACCCATTCCCCCAGGTACCCTGCCTCGCCTCTCATCTATTACAGTTGTTAAGATTCTTGCCAATAAACCCCAAAGGAAAAGAACAAGGGGGAGGAGGAGAAGGCAGGGCAGCCTCTGCCCCATCCAGCCAATTTCTCTGGGCCTCCAGAAGGTTCTGCCTGCTGCCTAATGACTTGGGGGGGGGCTCATCAGGGAGGCTGAAGATGGGGTGTTTTATGCAGGGTCTCTGTGCCCCCCCCCAAAGAGACCCAGGGCCCAACCCACTTTCCTTTCTCCGTGGCTCACTCCGCCCTTCCCTCCAGAAGCTCCTATGTCCTTAGCTCCAGTCCAGTTCTCTGGGAGAGGCTCCCCCTCCCTCTTTGAAGACCACCAAGGAGAGAGAGAGAGAGAGCCCCCACACACAGGTGGGAAGGGGGTGCCCCTCTTCCCCCCCTATTGTTTCATTGCCACCCCTGGGGAGGTTGGAGACCTGAGGCTCCCTTGTGCTCACACAGAGGCCGACTTGTTGACCCTCCAGGGAACCTCTCCCACCTGGCCTCTAATTGAAAATCCTTCTCAAGGGGTCAAATGAGGGGGGGCTTCTTCTGGGCAAGAGTGTACCTCCCCCCCCCGTGTCTTTGTTCCCTGTCCCCTCCCACCAAGCACCTGTCTTGAGCCCCCCAGCAGCTGGGCCCACAATGCCAAAGCAGATCAGGTGGATCAGATTCACCAAATGGCGTCCAGGCTCTCCGTTCTCCTCACCAGCTTTGCACAAGCTCTTTGGGGGTGCTACGAGTACCTTCCACTCATCTCCAGCGCGATACGCCCAGATCCAACCTCAACAGTCAAGGAGTTGGAAGAAAGACAAAGTCCACCCCAACCAATCCCATTAAGGTCTTTATGGCCAGGAAATAAGCCCCTTCGAGGCCACTTCTAGGACTCCAAAACAGGGCAACATTTCTTGACAGGACATCTTGGAGAGTATGCTCAGATTGGGCAAGACCCCCACCGCCTTGCCTGGTGTGAGTGGGACAGGGCTTCGGCTGCCCTTGTCCCATCCACTTGAGGTCAATCAGAAATTAGAAATGTAAATAACTGTGCGCCAGGCACACAACACAATTGCATTGCTTCCATTTGGAAGGCAATTGCTTTCCCACAATCGATGCCTCTGCACCTCCACAGCCTATTGGCGCAGCCCTTCCCAACCATCTCATCTGGCCCCCTTGGGAAAATAAATGCCCTTCCCCCCCCCAACTTTAGTTGGTTGAACTGTTGTAAGTCAAGGACTATTTACAATAGCTATTTGTTGTAGCTGCCTTCAACTCCTTGGATTCCTCAAGTCCAAAGGTACAAAAACATCTCTTCAGGTACCAAGTTCTACATCAGAAGTCTTCAAACTTGGTAACTTTAAGACTTGTGGACTTCAACTCCCAGAATTCTCCCGCCATTCTGGGAGTTGAAGTCCACAAGTCTTAAAGTTGCCAAGTCTGGGGACTCCTGCTCTATCTCAACATCTGCATTACCACTTTGTCAATTTGATAAAGACATTCTGTAAATCTACACAGCACCCCTAACAAAATAAATTCCAGCTGAATTTTACACAAACTTTCTCTAGATCTTTGTGCAGTAACTAAATTTTGTGTTTCTGCAATGAAAGCAAGATAGAAAGCAAGACATGTTTACCTTTGTTTTAAAACACTAATTGGTTTGATATATCTTAACTGTTAACTCTGGGTGATATATAGTTTTTATTTTTATTTTATACCTATTAATATTTTACATTTGTCACCTGGGTAAATAACTGTATTCATTAATACATATAAATAAATATATTAATACAGTAGGAGGAGTGCATATTATATTCTGAGATTTATTCTGCTAATTGTAAATATTTAATTGCATTTATTTACTTCACTCTGTATTCGTTTGGCTTGTATTAAATTTTGCTGGTCATTGACTGAATAAATATTAGTGAGTGAGTGAGTATTCCTCTCATGGCCTGCTAGCCTATTTTCTCAGGATATTGGCTGGATCAACCCCAACTTCTCCATTTTACAACAGTAGACCAAATCCAACAGATGAGTGAATCTGGCCCCTAATTAACTTGGAATGTATATTTTTATACACACACACATGTATATATACATACATATATATACTTTTAAAGTTGATGCACTGCCTCAATCCACATTTATGAAATTTATACATTGTCTCAATCCAATTGACCTCTAGGCAGCATAATGCGGTGTGTGCCCCGTTTGGCTTCTTCATTTCAGTTAAGCAACATGTTGATTACTGCAATGTGCAAATCCTACAGAGGCAGTTCAGACGTAATGCTAAATTGTTGTTTGCTGTATTACAGTAAATTTTCATAACTCTGCTCAGATTAATTTGCTTAGGAAAAGGAAGGACTTTGGTCTCCTTTCAAAGAAAGTCTATTTTATTTGCTCAGTGACTGTATTCACATAACACACAAAGACAAATGGTGGTTTGTTTGGTGCAGCTCTACTAACAGAGTCTGCAAGTCCTGGTTTATAGGTTATATGTTGTGTCAGCACACCCAACTATGGTTTATAGTACCTGTGATGGTGAACCTATGGCACGTGTGCCACAGGTGGCACGCAGAGCCATTTGTGCCGGCACGCGAGCTGCAGGCAAACTTACCTCACTGCACATGCGCGCAGCTCACAGCTGATTTTTGGATGGTTTGAGGCCTTTCTCGGCCTCCCAGAGACTTGAGGAAGGTTTCTGCAGGCTTAGCAGGCCGAAAACTAGCCCCGTTTCATCACTTCCTGTTTTTCCAACAATACCGGAAGTGATGAAACGGGGCTAGTTTTCGGCTTGCAAAGCCTGCAAAAACCTGCAGAAGCCTTCCTCAAGTGTCTGGGAGGCCGAAAAAGGCCTCAAGCCTGCCCAAAATCAGCTATGAGATGCAGTGCAGGTAAGGGAGCGGCATGGGGGGGGATTGTGCATGCATGTGTAGGAGGCATGGAGGCGAGCATTGCCTTCTGGATGCTGGCACACAAGCGCAAGTGTGCAAACGCACGCACAATTTTTGGCACAGGAGCCCAAAAAGGTTAGCCACCACTGGTTTATACCCTTAGCTAAGCAAAACAAAGATCAACCAGGTTGTGTGAATGCTGCCACTAACTACCTTTCAGAAGCTGGGGAAGACGGTCTTTCTCAAGAAAACTTTCTGTGCAGAATTCTCTTTGTGGTCAATAGGCCTCTTAAACCCATTTTAAGCCGTGTTTATGCTTCTGGTGTTTTTTTCCCTGCTGGTTGTTTCTTATAGTTCTTCAGTTCTACCTTTCCTTTTACAGGTAGCCCTCAACTTGCAACTACAATTGAACCCAACCTTTCTGTTGCTAAGTGAAACATCAGTGATGAATTTTGCCCCAATAACGCTCTTTCTTGCCACTGTTGTTAAGTGAATCACTGCAGTTATTAATAACATGGTCGTTAAATGAATCTGGCTTCCCCATTGACTCTGCTTGTCAGAAGGTGGCGAAAGAAGGTCACATGAGCCGGGAGAAAATGTCATAAATACGAGTCAGTTGCCAAGCAGCTGAATCTCTATCACGTGACCCTGGGGATGCTGCCACAGTCGCAAGTGTGAAAAGCGGTCATAAGTCACTGTTTTCAGTGCCTTTGTAACTTTGAACGGTCACTAAATGAACTGTTGTAAGTCAAGGACTATCTCTATTAGCTATTGGTTGCAGCTGCCTCCAATTCCTTGGACAATGAGTCAGACACAAAGGTCTACTCCACTAGGGGTTTCCAACCGTGGCCCCTTGAAGACCGGTGAACTTCAATGCCCAGCTTTGCTGGCTGAGGAATTCTGGGAGTTGAAGTCCACCAGTGTTAAAGGGGCCAAGGGTGGGGACCCCTGCTCTACATCAACGTCTGAAGCAGCCCCATACTGCAAAGTGGGCTTGGTGAATATCAAAACCAGCCGGGATCCCACCGAAGGTTGATTTGGGCAAGCCTAAAGATACGATGTTTCCTTTCCAGATTGAGGCAGATTTTCAAAACCCAACAATTCCACTCAGGGGCTGCAGGAGAAGTCAGGGAAATGCCTGATGCTGGGGGCTCCAGGGAGACCCAGGTGCCCTCCCTTCCCCCTCCCCAGCGGCTGTTCAAAGCAGCCACGTTCAAAGTCAGGTCCAGAGAAGGCGCTGCCTTGAGGAGCGAGTGGCAGACGGAAAGTACGCCAGCCTCCAAAGTCCTGCAATGCAAAGGGGCCGTAGTGCTGAGCCCCACTCCGCCCCCCCCCCAGCATTTCAGAAGGAAGTCACCAAAAGGGAGATCAAATAGGGCAGCTCCTGCCCAGGAGACAGCTTTCAAGTTGGCAAGCATGCACAGGTCCAAAGATGGCTTCTTCATTCGGGTGCATTCAGCACTCTGCCACCATCGCTTGTGGGAGAGGAGGGCTCTGGCTACCCTTCTGTCCTCCCTCCCTCCCTCCCTTCTTCCTTCCTTCCTTCCTTCCTTTTCCCTGTTTGCATTAGAAAATCTCCATCTCTTTCCTAGTCAACTTCCTGATGCTCATGACGACTATGGCATCTTGGGCCCCTTTCTCGCAAGCCCCCCTTCTCTGCTTCTGTGCTTTTACAGCCTCCGCAGAGCTCTATCCGTTCTCCTTTCAACCTGCGCGGAGCCTGTCTGGTGTTTTCACATTGTTTTCTCTGCCTGGTTCCACCTCTGGCACCAGGCAACCTTCTGGGAGCACCCTGGTGTTGGTCTCTTAATAAGCTGTCTTGGCGCCAGACTCCCAGGAGGGCAGGGTCTGTCTGGGAGGATGCGAAGGAGGGCTCCCCAGATCCTCAGGTGAGGGCAGGAAGGAATCAGCTGGTTTGCTTCGAAGGCCCAGAACGTGAACCTCCCCAGTGCCAGGAGCCCTTCTCTAGCCTCCAGCCCCTCCCCTCCCCTCCCCTTCCTGAGCCCGCCCCCAGCCCCTCAGCATCCCTGAGTGGGGAGAGATCAGGAGGGCCCCCCAAGGCAGGCCTGGCTCCTGAGTCCTCTGCATCTGGGCTCCCTGTGCCTGGTCCTGCCGGCTCCTCATTCTGATGCCTGCCCCCCCAAAGTTCCTCTTGTCCTTGCCCTAAGCACCGCCACCAGCAGCCCTGGCCGCTGCGTCCCTGCTGCCTCAGAGAGCTGGGGTTTTAAACATCCCACAATGCTCCGCCAGCGGCAGCTGAGCATTTCTCCAAGCGCCAGGGCCTTCTGGTGAGAAGCAGGGGAGCAGGGCAGGCAGCTTTCCGGCCAGTCCCGCAGGAACACACCTGCAGCCTTCCCACCAGCAGGAGGAGGCAGAGGAGAGAGGGAAGAGGAGGAGGAGGAGGATGTTCCCTGCCCTGGGTCCTCTTTGGTGCCAGCGGTCCACGTCTCCTCCTTCCCAGGGCAGCAGGCTAAGGGGCAAAGCTCTCTGACCCAGGACGAGCCTGACTCTGCTGCTGCCCACAGGCAGAGACCCCTGAAACTGGGTAGCCCCAGATTGGAGGGGAAGTGGCACAGTAGCCTTGGGCAGCCAGAGGCAGGAGGGCAACACTTGTGCCCTGGATCGATTGGCAGCAGGCTGACCACTTGGTCCAAAGGGCACCAGCAACAATAGGAAAGTATTCTTCAGCTGGAACTAGAAAACCAATACAAGCCAATCACTGGTCATGATGGTGTAATAGGAAAGAATCTCTGTAGCTCCACAACTCTGAGGGGTCCTCCAGGGTCTCTGTGCTTGGTGGTTTGCTGGCAGACATTTCATTACCCAGCTAGGTAACATCATCGGTGCTCCTGGGGGGCGGGCTTTCCTCCCTGCCAGGGTTGGTGGGTATGTTTTTTCCTCGATTGGGGCATTCTTTTTTTCTTGGTGTTTTGTCTGGTGTGAATCCCAGCTTATCTAGGCGTTGCCTGCTGGAGGCAGAATGGGGCAACTTGCCACGGCAAACTCGCCACGGGACGACTCTCTGCGGGACAATTCAATCATTCGATGCAATTATTTAAAATAATTTTTAAAATATTTTGATTTTTTGCCATTCAACATTTCATTTGTTCCTCCTTTGGCATCCTTTCTTTAATGGTTTTACCCCACTGTTTCTTCGATATGAAGGTAACTCTGGTCCTGTGGCTAGTTATGGTAGGCCCTGCTACAAGGGGATGTGTTCTAGTCTCTTTGCTTCCTTCTTAGCTTTTCTATTGATTTTATTATTTTATATTATTACCATTTTCTTTGTTTTAGCCTCGAAATGTTGCTGTACTCTGGCTTCAGCTGCTGGAAAGAATCTACAAGTCTGCCTGTCTCCGGAGTAGAAATGATGGAGGGCAGTTTTGTGACCAGTTCAGCTTACGATGCCTGAGACCCTTCCGCATCACCTTGGGGTAAAGGCAGCCACCACCCTGCAGCTAAAGCCCCTTTCTAACACACCCCTTTCTGAAGACAGCCAAGACTCTTGCCCGGCCTTCTCCCATCCTCCCCAGCTCCTCGGTGTCCTCTGAAGGCGGCCACAGATGGTATTCAGCTGGTAGCAGAAGTTTTCAGTAGTTGGGAGAACCGGCCAATGCTGCCTCTGAGTGGCCCCGCCAACCCCATCTTCTATTCCCTGCCTCCCATGGAGTCCCAGCTGATCGGCTGGGTCTCCTTTGGTTGCTCTGCATGGGAGAACGGAGCTGGAAAGCAGGTTAGTGGGGTGGGGAGGGAAGGGGGATTTTGCAGTATAGCCTTCCCCTGACATGCCCACCAAGCCACGCCCACAGAATTGATAGTAAAAAATTTTTGAAACCCACCACTGAAGAAGGCACCTTGTTCAGGTAATGGTGAAGGGCTGAGATCCCACGGCTGGATGTTCTCGCACAACTTCCGATGCACAAGCAGCCATTGCAACTGAAGGCTCGCAATAATAATTTTGGGATTAAAAAAAACTTTGCAAAGAAAGGGTGGGAGGGGTTGGGCAGGATTCGGCTGCCTGGAATTTCAGCCATCTTCTGCCCACCTCCCATTTCTCAAGGGGGGCTTCCCTGAGGCCACCAAGAACATGTGGGCGGTGGCCAAATTCAAGTCAAAACTGAATCCCTTCTGTCAAAATCTGTGGAGCCAGAAGGAAAGAAAGAAACTTGTTCAAGTCTGCAGGGAAATTGGTGAAGATTGAAAACCCAGCTGGATTTCTGTTGTTAAGTTAATTTTGTCCTGTTTTACAACCGTTCTTGCCACTGTCATTAAGTGGATCACTGCAGTTGTTAAAGGAGTCACACGTCTGCTAAGTGAAGGTTTCCAATTGACTTTGCTTGTCAGATGGTTGCAAAACCTGGGATCACATGATCACAGGACACTGAGATCGTCATAAGTATGAACAAGTATCTGAACGTCGATGCTGCAACAGTGTGGAAAGCGATTGTCACTTTTTTCACTGCCGTTGCAACTTTGAATGGCCACTAAACGAATAGTTGTAAGTTGAAGACTACTGGTATGGTCACCTTTTCCCCTTGTCCACTTATAAGTAGCCCCTGACTCCTTCCCTCTTTCCGAGGTCAGGCGGGAATTTCCAATCTCTGCCTTTTACTTTCTTTCCCTTCGTTGTGTGCCAGTTGACCGCACTTCTCAAATTAACACGCAGGGTCTCATTTAAGCCAGGTTGCAAATTAGAAACTCATTGGTTCAGGAAGCTTCTTCCAGCCACTCCGCAAACAGGTCCCGCAGTTGAACCATCTCCTGAACAACCAACGATGTAAGAGCTGACTTTGGAGCCGCGTGTGAGAATGCAAGAGAAAAGCGTTCCGGAGAGGCAGTTTCCGCCTTCGTTCTAGCAATAGGGCCAGGCAGAGCCCCTCTTTAAGATGGCAGGGGAGATGGCGGGCTTCTCCGAGTGGGGCGGGGGCAAGGGGGCTGGGATCATTTTCCTTCTGCCCCCCCTCCCCCCCGAGTTCTTGGCAGACCTCAGGACCTGCTGTGGCACAGCCCGGCCCTCCCTGACAGCACCACGAGGGAACCCTTGGGGTGATGGAAGAGGCTTGCTGGTCGGGAGAGTGGAGTGTCCAAGGGCTGCGCCTGATTCCCCCTGCCTTTCCTTCCCCCACCCGTCCCTTGCTGGGGAAGGAGCCCTGAGCATCTCCCCGGGCTCTTCCTCTTTCCCTCTGCCCCTCCCTCCCTCCTGATCCCCTTGCCCCTCTCCTCTCTCCCCCTCCATGAGCTCATGCAAAGGATGGCGATGGTGGGAGAGACATCTGTTTTGATTCAAAGTGAGGCTGGGGCCTTTCCAAGAACAAAAGCCTTCCCAGCCCCCAGTCCCCGTTCCCCCCCCCCATTCAGAGAGAAGAAAAGGCATTCCTCAACACACACACACACACACACACACACGCACGCAGATTTGGGAAGAGGACTCAGTCCAGCTCTGCTTCCTTTCTTCTCCCCCTCCCACCCAGCCTCCCCCTTGATGATGACAAAAAGGCACAGGGAGGGGCCCTGGGTCTGGGGTCTCTGGCTCTGTGGCCTTCAGCACTGCCAGCTTCCAACCCAGAGCGGCACCTGGGGTCCCTGCCGCAGAGAGGGACGGTCTGTGTGCTCACCTCTGGCTTTTGCTGTTGGAACAGTGGCCACACCTGGTCCGGGCTGAGTGGCGGGAAGGGTCTCTGCTAGAAGGGTGGGGAGGAGGACTCGCTCGCCCAGCTCGCACGGGAGGACAGAAGTGTGGAAGAGGCTCCCTTGGTTAAGTCAGATCACCGAGTTGTGTCAAGCCATGCAGCTTTTGAAGGCTGCCCATCACCAGGACAGAGCCTTGGAGAAGCCGGTTAGCAGTTTGGAGTTGATCTCATCCGATTTCTTAAGTGAGGGTTTCCCAACAACTTTAAGCTGTATGGCTTCAAGGCCGAGAATGCCTCCTCACTTCCAGCAATGGGAGTTGGTGTCTCTACACGTGCAGCCTGCTGGCTGGGGAATTCTGGGAGCTTGACTCCACACAAGGTGAAGGTGCTGCTTGTGTTCTTTCTGAAGAATGGATCAAAATTCTTTTGGAGACCAGACCACCACGGTTAAGTCAGGATTACGGAGGCAACACTTTTCCAACCAGATTTGTCTGGGATTTCAGGCCCATCGTTCCTGGAGGACACCCGTTGCAGGAAGGTGGCTTAGACTTAGAGCAAAGCCAGCTCTGCTCTCAACTCCCAGGCAGAGGAGGGCCCTGCCCAGCCAGCAAAGGGGCTCCAGCCCTGGACACTACAATACTCTGGGCCAGAGTACTGGGGCTTCCAGACCGCAGTGGGAGAGGGATACACACACACACACGGAGAAGGGTGCCTGGGCTAAAAGTACCTTTTATTTAATGGACATTTTACAAGTCAATGTGATCCTTTTCCACAAGCTTGATCCCTTGTTTCCTTAAACAAAAATCCAGTTTCAAGTCACAAGGCCTGGGCAAACCCACAGAGGGAAAAGGTGGCTGGGGTGGCGGACAGGCAGATTTTGGGCAGCTGGGGGGTGCTGAGAGAGGACAAGGGACCTGCTACAGAAATGGGTGGCTTGGTGCCCTGGGGATCATGGAGCCCCCTTGCCACTCATCCAGAATCCAAAGGAGCCCCTTCACTGACTCATGGCAGAAGCTCCTTGGATGGACATGGGTCAGCACTGGGCATCCAAGGAGATTGGTCTGTTTTATTCATTTATTAAACAAATGTATATTCCCACACCCACACGCAACTCATGCACAGGTGACGCTGGGCCGCTTAGCTAGAACAGAGATTTTGGGGCACCTGAAACCCTTCAAAAGTTTTATTACAGCCTCTGGTGGGCCACTGACTGGTTTGTACCCGCAAATGACGAGGAAATGTGTGCCTGGTGGCTGGAATGAGGGTGGCAGAGAGTGGCAAGCCAGAATGGAGAGGTCCAGACGGTGCTAATTACTTTATGAATGCTCTCCATTCACAAAGCAACTGCTGGTTGATAACAGTCCCTGATGTTTCCGCTTTCTGTGCTGCTGGGCCTCTCTCTCCTAAGACGGATTTAATGTGCATTGCTAGTAAATGATGCTCTCTCTCTCTCTCTCTCACACACACACACACAAAGAGAAAGAGCCACAGATGATCAGGTGTAGAAGGTCCTGATGCTGAGTGGGATGCAGTCAAGTCCTTGTTGCAGGTGTTGACACGGGACAGAATGAGCCCCTCGGGGGCCCAAATAACAAAGGGTCCCAACAAGGGTCACACAGGGCGGCCCCCAACAACTGACTGAGGAGGAGCAGCTGGAGGAGCCCTCGAGGAACCCAAGGGCCGATTTCAGGGCGAAGTTCCCCAGATATCATCATCCAATGGTTTTTCTCCACTTGAGGGTCGGTTTTACTTGACGGCTTCTGGGCCGACCCCATCCCTCCTGCAAAAGGCTCCACGCCTCCCTGAACAACCACGCCGGCTGGTCAGAGGCCTCCAAGCTGCCGAGTCAGGAGGCTCAATGGGGGCCTCGGGGCTCAGGCCGGCTCCCTCAGGCAACCCTCCGGGGTGCGAAATAAGGTCCCCCCGCCTGGAGGGCCTGCCGAGCCCGGAGTCCAGAGGCCCTCGCCGGGGCCAGCACTCTCTTCTTCCCCCGGGGCTCGGGCCGCCAAGCGCCCCCAGCCAGGCCGTCCCCCGTCCCCCTCGCTTCGGAGCTCTCCGTCCCAGGCCGAGCGCGGGCTGAGGCCGGAGCAGCCGAAGGCTTCCCGGGCTTTCTCGGCTAGTGGTGCGAGCCCTGAGCCAAGCGGAGCCCCGCCACGCCCGGGGCTGCAACGGCCGCCGCGCTGCCAGGACGGCGGGGCTCCGGCGGGCTCGGCTGGCCAAGGGGCGGCGGTGCCCGGCCTCGGCGGGGAGGGGGCTCGGGAGCGGCCCTCCCGCCGAAGGCTCCTCCTCTCCGCCTTCCGCAGCGCTGCCCGCGGCCCCGCCAGCCGCCGCCTCGCCAAAAGGGGGTGTGTGAGCCGCCCGGGAAACTACATCCCCCATCAGCCTCCGGGCCTCTCCGCCGCCAGTGTCAGCTGCGGGCTGCAGCCAGGGAATTGAAACAAAAGACGGCCTCGGCATCTCCCGCCCGCCGCTCTCCCCGCGGCCGGAGCCCTTCCTCGGCCCGGACTCGGACTCGGCCCCGGCTGGCCAGCCAAGGCGGGCGGACTCGGGCGCTGCTCGGTTCTGCCGGCTCTCCCCGCCCCTCCGCGCTTCTGCTGCGCGCTCTCGCTCGCCTCTCTCTCCCGGTCTCCATCTCCACACCCCCTTCGCTGCCAGGCGAGATCTGGGAGAGCAGCGGGCGCAGAAAGCAGGGAAGGGAAGAAGGAAGAAAAGAAAGGCGAAGGAGGGAGACAGAGGGAGAGAGAGAGAAAGAACGAAAGAAAAAGAGAGAGAGAGAAAGAAAGAAAGAAAGAAAGAAAGAAAGCGGGCGGACTCGCGGGAGAGCTTTGTGCGGCTGGATCCACGTTGGGCAGGAAGATCAGGTTTCAGCGCAGGCAGCACCGGGCGAGGAGGAGGCGAGCCGCGCCGCGCCGCCAGAGGCGAAAGGAGCGGGGAGCTGGGAGCTGGGGCTCGGCCAGCAGGGGAAGAAGGGAGGTGGGCGGGGGGTCTCCGGCTCTTCCCTCCCGGCCGCCTCGCTCCCCGTCTTTGTGCCTCCCCCTCCTTCCTCGCAGGCTCTTTGTTCCCCTCCTCCTCCCCCTCCCCCTCCTCCCCTCCCCTCCCAGCCCACCAGCAGCAGCGGCGGCGGCAGCAGCAGCCGCCCCAGCGAAAGCAGGAGCAGCCCCATCATCGCCATCCCGCCGCCGCGCCCCCCCCCTCTCTCCCCAGCCTTTGTTAGCCATGCCTAGCCTGGTAGTGTCAGGGATAATGGAAAGGAACGGGGGCTTCGGGGAGCTGGGCTGCTTCCCGGGGAGCAGCAAGGACAGGGCGCTGCTGGAGGACGACCGGGCGCTGCAGCTGGCCCTTGACCAGCTCTGCCTGCTGGGCTTGGGGGAGCCTTCGGCCGCCGCCGCGCCCTCCGCCGCCGCCGCCTCGGCCTTGGGGGGCGGTGGGCCGGCGGACGACAGCAGCGGCGGCCAGCCGGCGCAGCCCCCGCCGCCGCCGCAGCCCCAGCAGCCCGCGCCGCCCCCGCCCCCGCCCCCGCCGCCCCCGCCGGCCTCGGCCCAGCAGCCGCAGCAGCCCCCGCCGCCCGCCGCCCCCAAAGGCTCCTCGGGGGCGGCCATCCCGCCGCCGCCACCCCCGCCTCCGCCGCCGCCGCCCGGAGCCCCCGAGGCCGGCAAGCTCTGCGTGCTCTACAAGGAAGCCGACCTGCGGCTGAAGAGCAGCTCCAACACCACCGAGTGCGTCCCGGTGCCCAGCTCCGAGCACGTGGCCGAGATCGTGGGCAGGCAAGGTGAGCCGGGCGCCGAGGGGGCGGGGGGGGGAGGCCGGCCGCGATCCCCATTGTCTCCGCCGCCCGGCTCCGCGCTCGCTGCCGCTTCTCCGGCGCTGCCACTCCCCCTCGCCCGCCCGCCCGCGCCTCCGCCTGCCGGTCCCGCGTCGCCCTTTGTCCCGCCGCTCAGCCGCGCTCCCGCCTTCCCGCCTTTGTGCTCGGGCCGGCCGGCGGCGGCGGCGGCGGCGGCTGCACTTGTCTTGCGGGCGCTCGCTCTCCCGTCCCCGCCAGCTGAACGACCGGCCCTTTAGTCCTCGCAGCCCGGCCACTTGCGCCCGCCTCCTGCTCCGTCGCCCGGCGAGGCGCTTCGGGGCTCCCTCGGTTGCTGCTGCCGGGGCGGCGGGCAGGGCCAGGCTCCCCTCCCGAAGTTTAGCGGCTCCCCGTCCGGCTCAGGGCCCCATCGCGCAGGAGGCGGGCGGGCGAGCGGCGGGGCCAGCGAGGCCCGGGGAGCGAGCCGCGCCTGCCGCTGGAGGAGGAGGAGGCGGAGGGATGCGGGACGGGGCTGCTCTCTTTGTCTGCCTGCCGGAGCTCGGCTGGGGCTCGGGCCCCGCGGGTCGCCAGCGGGAAGGGGCGGCCAGAAAGGCGCCGGTGGCCCCCCTTTGTGGCCGTAGCCCTTCCGCTCGGAGCCGCGGGGAGGCCGGGAGAAGCCCGTCTTTTGTTGGGAGCCCTTCGGGGAGCGAAAGGGGGTGTGGTTCTCCTCGGACTCTCGCGCGGCGGCGGTGGCGGCGGCTGACTGCGGGCGGGGGGGGGGGGGGAGGCGGGAAGGAGACGAGCGCTGAACCCGGCCGAGGCTTCGGGAGCAGCCGGACCGGGCTGGAACTCGGGCAGGGGGATCTCGGAACCTCCGGACTGCCCGCCCCGGCCTCCTTTCGTGCCCGGCGCTGCCAACTTCGCGGGCGGCGCTCCAGTTTGACGGTTGCCTCCGTTGCCCTGTGGGGCTTCCCTCTTTGTCGGCCGGTGTGGAGCAACTTGGGGCGGGGGGGGGGGCTTGGGCTGCCCCACCCTCCGGGAAAGAAGGCCCGAGATGGCGGCGGTGGCCGAGAAACAGGATTTCCCTCCCCCCTCAGCGAGGCTGAGAACCGCCTGGAAATGGGTTGCAGCTCCATATTGATATGCGCCAGGAAGAAACGGGGGGGGTGCGGGGGGGCTTTGCCGGGGCCGAAGTGAGAAACGGGGGTTCAGAATGGGCAGGGAAAGGAACTTGGATGAAGTTGGCAAGCTCTGACTTCTGAAGCCAGAAGCCCCAGTTAGAACAATGGAACCAGCGGTGGGTTTTCGGCTCAAAAGGCTCTGAGGCCCACCAGCTGTGCTCCTGCAGCAGAGAGGACCCTTCCCACCCTTTCCGAGGCCTCCAGCAAACCTGGTTATCAATCCTCCAGAAAAGGGGGGTATAAAAGATATTAAAAAATATCTGCCTGTGCCCTGAAAATCACTCAAGGTTCATTCACAGGCTCTGAAAAAGAAAGGGAGGAAAAGCTACAGAGGAGAGTCCATGACATTCTTGTGTGTCTGTGCGCCCACCTCCTCCTTCCCCTCCCCTCATTCCCCCCCCCTCCAGGCTGGCCCACCAACCCAAATCCCCCTCTGTCCAAGCCCTCCGCTGCCATGGCGCTGGTGCAGGCAAAGCCCCTCCGAAGGTGCATTGCAGCGGAAGCCGCTCTCCTCTTTGTTTAATTAGGCTGGGTTCTTGCGAGGGGCTGGAAAGGGTCCCCACTTGTATTATTTTCATATTATTTTCAAAAGGAAAGCCGCATTTTCAACCCTCTCAGAAATGGAATTGTGTGTGTGTTTGACTACAAAAGAAGCTGCGGAAAACGCAGGCTGGGTTACCTGCTGACCCCCACTCCTTTGGGCAAAGGGGCTGTTTGGGATCCACACGGCAGGCAACGGGGCTGGCAGGAAAGAATGGATTCTTGGGGGGGCGGAAAGAGAAATTCCTCCCACCATTTGCAACTCATATAAATAGGTATTGGCTGCATTCTTAGGGCGATTGCTTCCTCACCGCTTCTGGTCTGCTGCTTTCATTTTCCGTGGAATGGGGGAGGGGGGTGCTGGGTTGCATGACCCCCACACCAGAGAACCACTGACAAGGCCCAGCACCTCTCTGGAGCACACGTACTTTCGGGAAGGCTGCTTTGAAAGGGGCTCCCGCTGCAACAAAAGGGTTGTCTGCCCCATTGTTTCCACACACACACACACATACCCCCGGGGGCCTGCTGGTGGGGTTTTGGGGGAAATGCCTTCCCTGGAAGGCAGATAGCCTGGCTTCCGTCTGGGCCCCACTCCATCCACCTTCCTTGAGTTTTGGGGAGTGGCAGAAAATGGTCCTCCTTTGTGGTCTTTCCAAAAACATAAATAAATGAAAGGATATGCTTGGAATCTCAGGGTTGCAAATGTATTGTGTGGTTTAAGCCAGGAGTGAGAAGAAACGGGTGACATTCGGGTCTGCTTGGTTGTAAGGTTCCCTCCACCCCACGCCCTTATTGCATTCCTGGTGTTATTCGTGGGGGTCACTCCTGGGGAACCAAGTCCTATTTCCCAGTTGACTTTTCTCCAGATTTTGAAGGGATCCAGACAAGGGAGAGGGAGGGAGGGAAGGAGGGAGGGGCGGGAATGGGACTTAACTTAAGTGCAAGAAAACCTGGGAAGAAGAAATAAAGGAGACAGCTTTGGGCTTGCTTACAAACAAGCTTTTGTGAAAGCAGTCCCAGTTTAAATCTCATCACTGCCTTCTTCTTCTCTGGGGCAAGTCCTTTCCTCCATCAGGCAAAGAACAGAACAAGGTGGGCTCTGAGAAAGGTCAGCTGCCTGGGCAGAAAGAGCCCCTTAAAGATCATCTCCCTGAAGGCTTGTGAGCAGGCATCCTCTCCTGATGTTTCTCCCCCCCCCTCCACAAAACGGAGGGCCTCTAACCCCAACGGGAGTTTGGCTTCTAAAAACCGGGGCCGGGCTTAGTGGGAAACCCCTGTCCTCCTCCTCTCGGGCACCTGGATTTGCAGGCAGAGGTGTGGGAAAGTGGATCCCGTTGATGGGACCAGTTTCCTTGCATTTGGTGTCTCTGAAGAGCCACTTAGGGCAGAGGGGATCAAACAGAGGCAGGCAGGCTTTTCCACGGGTCGCTTTGTGTTCGAAGGGCAGCATCTGCCCAGCTCTCCATTTCTCCCATTATTATTATTATTATTATTTAATTATTAATCTTGCGTCTACTTTGCTCCATCCTAGTGGCTCACCGACAGAGCAGGAAATTTGCTCCCCGAAGAAGAAGAAGGGGAAAAAAAAGCCAAAGGATGGCCAATTGAGAAATGCAACGTTTCAACCTGGGCTTGGCTGAGCCAATGGCTGAGTTCAGGATGTGGCGTGGTGAGGAGGATTTTGCACGGATCCCAGGGGATCTGGGTTCAGATCCTCTCTCAGCCTTGAGAGCCCCCTGGGCAAACCAAGGCTCCGCACTTCCTCTGCTGCTGTGGGCAAAACATGGGAGGTGGGAGGGCTGGATGTGCCCCTTGGGGGGTCACGGAGAGAAAGAGGGGCAGAGACCTGCCAGCCCATTCAATAAATAAAACATGGAGCTCAGGCGCAGCGTGGAACCATCAAGCTCTCCGGGCTGAGCACGTCACGTGGCCTTTTGTTAACCTGCATTCAGGGCTGAGCATGTTGTGTGAACCCAGCTGCATCTGGTCAGTGGCAGCTGGAGGCTTGGTGCCTGACAATGCTCTTGGGAACAGGCCCAGGCTCAGCCTTGGGGGGCTTCCAGATCAGGCTCTAGGTGGAAATCCCCCTCCCCTCTTTCTGGGACTTTGCATAATCTTCCCTCGCAACTCTCCCACCTTCCTTCCTTTCGGGGAAAACAAAACGAGTGGAGGAGAAAAGAAGAGGCCCACAATGCCTTTGGATGGGTGGCTGCAGGAGCCATCTGGCTAGAGCCCCCTTGGCCAGGTCTCCAGAGGGGTATAATGAGCGCAGCAACCCTCCACCGCACGCTCTTCTCCTCGGGCTGGGCCTGTGGTGATGGGTGCAGCAGAGTGGCGTGAATTTCGAAAGGCTGGTTGCGGCTCTCCTTGGATTGTCTGGATCCCCTTGTGTTGAACCCAGAGCAGATCCTACTGAGGACAGGCATGGGGCCCCTTGGATGGCAGGGTCGGGGGGCTCATTGTGAAGCCTTCACCTGCATATGGGAGACCCTGTCGGGGCTTCCCCATAGACTCTGATTGACCTGACAGGCGAGTGGAACCACAGCTGCCTCCACGGGACCTTCTGCCCAGCAGGCTGGAGTTGAGGGGCCTCACCTGATGGGGAGCATCCTCTGCTGCAGCTGCCCACCTGGCTGGGATGGGGGGTATGACGGAGGTGAAGATGCGGATGGGGACAGAGATGGAGAGGATGATGGAGAGGATGGAAGAGAAAGATGGAGGGGATGATGGAAAGGGATGGGGATAGAGATGGAGAGGATGGAGACAAATGAGACGGAGACAAGGGTGAGGGAGATAGAGGGGCAGGTCCACCCTCTGTCCTGCAGGGCTGCAAGTTAACACAAAAGATGCTTTGTCAGCCCCCCTTAATAGTCCCAGGCCTAAAGGTGACCATGCTGTCAATATGGAGACCGTTTTCTCCTGTAATAATCACATTAAATGGGAGCCACCAAAGGAGGCTGAGGATGGTCTCCCTGTCACAGACACAGGGCTGGTGGGCCAATCCCGAAAGAACTGGGAGGCTGCTTCATCCCAGGTGGATTTTGGATCCCATCAGAGGCCTGCAAAGGAGGCCGGATTTTGCTCCTGGATCTCAGCCACTCTTACCTCCTACTACCCAGAGACTCGTACTGCTCCTGAGCAGCTGCAGAGTGCAATTCCCGCATGACTGAGTGGCTGCGGAGGCTTTCCCAGGACAGGGAGTCCTGATGGCGACTCAACAGGTGGATGCCCTAGGCTGGAGCTCTTTTCCAGAAGTTGAGGAGCTGGACTCGAACCAACACACACACACACACACACACACACACACACACACACACACACACACACACACCCAGCATTTGTAATTCCTGAGTGAGTGGATGAGGCCATCCCAACGATGACAAAATGGAAGTGGTGAGTCAGATGTTCAAGTAATCACCACAGACAGAAGCCGCGTTTCCCCAAACTCGGGTGATGATGACTTAATTCATGAGATCAGAATCTTTCTCGACCGTGGCAACTTCCAGAGATGCAGGGACTTCACCTCCCAGGACTCCCTGCATCTTCCTGGCCTCTCCTCCAAGGGCTCCAAGCCACCTGTCTTCCCTTCCCCACTTTCAGTTTCCCCCAATGCAGCCTGAACCAGCGATACGCAGATGGTCTTCGACATACAACTCTGTTTAGTGACCCAAGTTCAAAGTTACAACGGCCCTGCAAAAAGTGACTCGGGACCAGTTTTCACACTTACGACCATTGCAGCCTCTTCATGTAGATGCTTAGCAATTGACTCATAGTTATGACAGTTACAGTGTCTGGGGGGGATTACATGATCCCCTCTCATGAAGCAAAGCCCATGGGGAAAGCAGGTTCACTTCACCACCACAGTGTTTCACTCAACAACAGTGACAAGAAAGCTTGGCAAATGGGCCAAAATTCAGTGAACAAATTTCTCACTCAGCAACAGAAATCTTGGGCTGGCTCCTCTTTGACCGAATGGACCCCTGTGTCAGGATTCCGGCAGTAGCACGGGACTAACCCCCTTCCAAGTTAAAATAATGGTTACATTTATAATATTTATTCCACTTCATTTCCATTTCTAAAACAACATTTAAATAGTATGAACTATTGCAACATTAACTCAACTCTCGTAAAACAACCCGAAAAGAATTCCCCTGTCATAACGGATCTGGCTTGTTTGCAACAGGCTGGTAAAGAGCCCTAAAGTTGTAGTGTACAAAGCAGGCGTTATTCAACCGGTTCAGCCTCCTCCTTGAGGGCCATAAAGGAGTTGGGCCGCCTTTGGGGACACTTCGGTTTCCTCCCATCCACGCCCTCCTGCCCTCCTCGGTGCCCCTTGGGCACTTCAGGCTGCCACACCTCTCAACGGAGCCTTTTCTGGCCTTCCTTCCACCCACCTTGTTGCCCCCCGAACACTGCATTCAAGAGTCTTCTGCAGGGCCAGCTCCTCCTCCTCCTCCTCCTCCTCCTGCCTTCAAGCCAGCCTGGACTTCAACCTGTGGCCCCCTTATGACTTTGCCTCCTGGGGCCCAACTCCCACGCCTCCCTCGGCCAGGAACGGCTGCCTTCCCACGAGCCTCTCCATTCAAAGAAGGACTGGCAGAGGGTGACAGCTCTGCCCCTTCCCCTGCCCGGCCAACCTTGCTTGGGCCGTCCTGTGAACCGGGCCCTGCAGCCGGGTCCCCGAGGGGCTTCCCTCCTCTCCTTCCCGTCTCTTGCCGGGCTGCCCTTCCGGCAAGCAAGATGTGAGTCCAGCTTCAACCACAGCAGAAGCGGCCCTGACAAGGCTGAACCAGCGACCTGGCCGAGCAGAGCTGTCCAAGGGGCTGGCTCAGGCCCGAGACGGGGGTGCAGGATGGGAGGTGGAGGTGGCCTTGTCTGCTGAGCTGTGGCTGCTTCCCCGGCCAGGGGAGGAGGCCAAGGACCAGGCCTGCCTCTTCTTGCCTTGGTAGCCACCATCAGGCCAGTGTTCCCCATGGATGCAGGGCTGGCTATGATTTCCTTGAGCTGTGGAAGAACTAAGGAGGAATTTCGGGACAGGGAGAACAATTCACCAGTGGAATGGCTTCCTCCATCCCTGGAGCATTTCAAGGAGGGAATCAGGCAGCCATTTGTGTCCAGAATGGTATAGCGTGTCCTGCTAGAGTAAGGGGTTGGACTAGAAGACCTCCAGTGCCCCTTCTGTTATTCTGCATTCTATAAACAGAAGAGCTCTTTAAATGGGAAGAGAAATTCAGGATTGGGACCCAGAGCAGGAAGGCTTGGGGGGGGCGGCGGAATCCTCCTGGCCAGGGAGGCAGATGTTCCGTGGGGAGGAAGGGCCGGGCTGAGCCCTGAAATGCTGCTGAGTGGGGCTATTGGTGACAACCTGGCGTGGGGTGGGGGGAGCAGGGGGGGGACCGAGTGTCACTCCTGCAGAGGCCTGCAGCCCCTCCCCCTCCCTGCAGTCTCCGGATCACATCGCTGAAAGTTGGCAGCTGAACTGCCCAGCTTGGCGGGGGGGGGGGGGGGGGGGGAAGCTTTGTCCTCCTGCATGCAGCAGATGAGCCAAACCAGGTATGCCCCCCTCCCCCCCTGCCCTCCCCCCCATGCCAACATGGCCCTGTGACCCAGAGGTCAGTGCAACGGGTCGCTGAGATTTGGGGCAAAGAACAATGGAGCTGCAGGGGGTTTCTTGGCTCCTGGGACCCCTGGAATGAAAGACTTTGGGGGCTTTGCAAAGAGGGACGGCTGGGAGCAGCTGCTGGGGCTGAGCCCATAGTCTCTCAAAGGCCCCCATTTTTATCATGCAAATGTTTTGCAACTCTGCCACCCCTGAGACGGTTGGCTTCCTTCAGAGGGGAAGGGCACAATTTTGCATAGACCCGGATAGGCCCTCCGAATCGCGCTTCTCTGTCTCGGAGAGCCACATTCTGCAGTCTGGCAGAGGAAGGCAATGGGAAGAAGGCTGGCTAGTTCTGTTGGGCCAGTCTTAGCGGTCCATTTCTGCTGGAGGCCCGTTGGCCACTCCTGGTCTCTGGCCACACTTCTGGCTCTTGCAAACTCGCCCGGGTTGAAGTGTAACCACCGGGGCCGGAAATGTGCCTGGGGATTAGATGCCGAAATGTAAGAGCCCAATTTGGTCGCCGAAACTCCAGGATAGAAGCCTTCAGGCACACAAAAGGCCTTGTGTTTTAGGATTAGTAGTGAGAGCCCAACAGAGCCTTCCCGCTGACGGGGTGCCACCGGCTGGTTTTCCTTGCTCTCCCTCCGCCCGGTGGATCTGGGTCAAGGCATGCAAAGGGGCCCCAGGATCACAGCATGCTCCAGGGAGAGATCCAGCAGTGAATTTGGGGCGCCTGGTCTGCTGGTCCCTTACCTGTCTCAGGACCTCTTCCGCTTCTTCTGCCCTCTTGCGTGAACCTCCTTCCCTCTCACCTATCCCACCCGCTGCCTCCTGCGAGCATCCCCAAAAGATCTCTCAAAGCAACCACAATTCTTGCAGAGACCCTGCCAGCCTGCCCTGCTTGGGGGGTGGGGTGCCAATTTTAGGTGGCAAAGGTAGCAGGACGGGGGCACACTTCTGATGGCTGGCCGGCCCTTTTCAGGACATGGGGTTTTTTGTGGGGGGGGAATCTTCACTTTTTTTTTTTTTTTAAAGGTTGAATTTAACCGTGCCATAGTCATTCCCCAGCACAAAGACACTCTTTTCTGCATAGATATCAGAAAAGAATATTGATGATTAATCCAGTCTGCACTATGAACCAGATTTAAGACTTCAGATTCTTGGCTACAACCGACCGAATAGTGAAAATTTGGTTCCTGGTGAGTAACGGTCCTGGAAAGGGAGGCCAGAGAGCATTGCTCAGACCTTCCTGGGGTTACCACTGTTCCAGGTCTGTTGCACGGTGACGCACAAAAGTTCTTAGTGCAAAATTATTATCATTATTGTGATTGTAGTCTTGACACAACACACCAACTAGCTCAGGGTTTCTCAACTTTGGTCATTATTCAGAGAGACCCAAGATATATGGACTCCAACCCCCAGCACGCCAGCAGCAAGGGAAGTCTGGGAATTGGAGCTCACACATGTTAAAGTTGCAGAGGTTGAGAAACCCTGAGCCAGATCACCATTAGTTTGTTAGTGAACTGACAGTCTTAGCATGTTTGGCCCTGAGATCTTCACCTCCCCTTCCCACTTCAGTCTCTTGCCTAACTCATCTAGTCTTGGGGAGTCCTTTGTCCCCTCCAAGCCCGGTTGTTTTCTTTTAGACGTTTTGTTTCCAAACTAGGCAACCTCATCAGTGCTACTGATGCATTGATGTTGCCCAGCTGGGTCCTGAAACATCTGCAAGCAACCAAACCACCAACCTTGGAGAGCACAAAAGACCCCACAGACTTCCTCCTTCCTCTCTATAAAACCCCTCTCCCTTCTAGCACTGATGATATTACATAGTTGGGTCATGAAACGTCTGCAAGCAAATAACCAACTTTCCTCTTTGTTCTGTCTCACTGAGCTGCCTATCCGGTTATAAATGTTGGCTTGTGGTCTTCTTTCGGACAGAGGCACTTTTACAAGGAGGTTTAGGGATATCTTTGTGCATTTTCTACAAGTCATGGATTACAAGTGAGGTGTTCCTGTATAAACATGTCTATTTTTACACTCAGGATCACCCACCAGCTCCACCACTTTCTCTACTCCCACAATCACAGCCTCCTCTTAAAAAGAGCAAGAAAACTGAACGGAGGAAGGCTTCCTCGCCAGCTGGTAAAGAGTTGTAGCTGCTTGCTTGGTGCCGTTGGTGTGTTTGTCAGTGTCTGGTGTAGCTGCACCTGGGAGAACTTTAATTCTGAGGTTCTGTGTGTTCTGGAGAGTGGTAAACGTGGATCATGGTACCCGGAATCAGAGGAAATTAGGGACCCTGATGCTGTGCAGACAAGGGGCATTTGTGAAGTCGGGGGAGCTCCTGAGGTTGTCTCCTCTTCCTGCAGGGGATGATTTGCAGAAGAGCTTGTCTTTTGGAGCGGGGGGGGGGGGGAGGGGATTGGGGCCTCTGTGTGCAAGATCCCCCTAATCTCCTCTTTGGTTAGTTGAGGTGAAACCCACCCTCCTGGCACCCCGTCTTTTTACGCCTTCAGCCAAAGGAAATTTGGACAATTATTGGGGGGGGGGGGGTGTCAAGGATTTGCAGAGACGACCTTTCAGGGGCTACTCCATTTGTTGGGGGACTTGCTGAGGAGGGGTCTTGATGTACGGCCTTGACTTGCTTAACAACCGTTCGACGTTATGATGGATCCCTCTCCCAAAGGTCTTGATGGCCTTACTTTTCACCAGGTTCCCATGTTTCGAGCCCCCCCACACACACAAACACATAAACACACTTGACTGCCTTTTGGAGTCTTGGTAACCAGCCTGCATTTGGATCTTTGCAGCACCCCAGGGCCTCTGTGACGTTTTTTTTTTTGTCAGAAATTGCCCTTCTGGTTTTCAGCAAAAAAACATCCCAGAGCGAACAATGGCTGACTTAATGATCGGCACAGAAATGGTTGTGAAATTGGACGGGTTCCATGCATGACGGTCGCAGATTGTGCCGTCATGGGCTCCGCGGGTCCTTCCTGCCCAAGCAGCGTAAGACACTCACACCCACCCACCCACCCAGGGTCTCCCCTGCCCAAATTGGTGCCCTCCCAGGCAGCCTCCTCCCCTGCCCCCTCTCCGCGGAACAGCTTGGGAGTCAACACGGCACCAGCAGGCTGGTGGTGGGGCTGGACCCTGGGTGTTTGGCTAGCTGTGCAAGACGGGCTAACCTCCATTTGGTAAATTTGCTCCCCCTGAAAACCAGGAGGAGATCCTCCCCGGGGTCTTGAGCCTGGATGAACCGGGGACCCCTCAAGGCAGAGGCGGCCGCTCGGGATGCAGCTGCTCACAGCCCCCCCCCCCCCGCCCACCCAGCCGGCCTCTCCAAACTTTCTCCCGTTCCCCTG
This sequence comes from Hydrophis major, assembly GCA_033807585.1. Lineage (NCBI taxonomy): Eukaryota > Metazoa > Chordata > Lepidosauria > Squamata > Elapidae > Hydrophis > Hydrophis major. The sequence goes on along the minus strand of CM066333.1, from coordinate 95,300,948 downwards.
AGCTGCAGGAGGGAGGGGGGTCAGGTACCCTGGAGGGCAGATCCTTCCCAGCAGCCTTCTTGGGCCCAATCCATCTGCCCGCTGCTCCTTCCCCTCTCCTCTTTGGGGCCTGACTCAGGGCACCCTGGCACACACCTCTCCCCCCTACCCAGCCCGGCTCCTGTTCCCGCTGGCTCTCCCCTCTGCGCCCCCCCTGCCCCTCCCACCAGCGCCATGAGGTTGGTGCAAATGACATTTGTTCTTGGTTAAGCTTCTGGCTTGATTTAGATTCCCTCCATCTGCTGCCTGCCTGGCTTCCCCGTTCCTTTGTCTTCGCGTCTGCATGACCCCTTTGTTGCCATCCGCTCCATCTTTGCGCGGCTCCTGCCAGCACCGACCCTCTTCTCCCAGACCAGCAAGCTAGGAAAGGCAGCCTCACCAGAGGGATTTTGTCTCAAAAATGTTGTCCCCCAGATTCTAGCAAATTGCAAAAGCCAGTTGAACAAGGAGGGCTGGACCAATCCTGGAGAAAGAAGATGCACGGAGCTCCTCTCTTTGACCTCTTCTGTCCCAGGTCTTTAGGTCCGTTTTGGGATGTGAAGCAGGTCGAGATGCTCACCTGCATGGAGACGGCCCAAGGCAGGGTCCAAAACAGCGGGCCCAGACCAGAGTGGGTGCAAAGGAAGGGTTGGTGGGCTCCACTCAGGCCTGTTGCAAATACACAGCCAATGAGGAAGGACGGTCTCTGGAGGACGGGGCTCTCTGTGCCACACACACACACCAATAATGCCCTTCTGGCTACCCCTGAGTTGGGATTCCAGCCATGCTAGGGGGTGCAAGAGATGAGTGTGAAATGTTTGGGGGTCTTCCAGGGCTGGGGGGGGGTGTTGATGAGTGGGGTGAGAAGGCAGGAATTCCATCATGGTTGGGCCCAGCAAGGAAGACAGGATGGGAAGCTGAGGACGGGCTATTCAGGGGGATGATGGGTCTGGTAGTTTCCTTCCGGTCCTCAGCCCACATCCTTGGAGGCCAGGGTGTCAGATCCACAGTGGCCCTCAATTGTTGCCTTAGGATGCCCAAATGGAATGCGCCTCCTAACTGGCTACTTACTGTGAACGAGGCAGCCAACCTGCTGGGCATAAGTGAGACCTTATGACAGGGTGGCAGGGAAGAGTGTGCCCAGTCGCTGCCCAGGATCTTTCCTTGTTAATTACACATACACATCATCAGAACTGGTGGACAATGTGGGTCCTTCTTGGCTTCTGTTCACGGATAAGAAGACCTTTGCACAAAGCTGCCTTTTCCAACAGTCGCTCCTGTCCTAAGGCCTGGGCTACGGCGATATGCTTTCCGTGTGGCTTCCCTTGAAGGCTGCTGGGAAGCTACAACTGGTCCCAGATAATTCTGCTCTGCCCGTTGCGTTGCCATCCAAAGCCTGCGGGAGCAATTCAAGCTACTACACCTACAGCACCTTCCTGCAGGAGGCCTACTGACCAGAGGGATCACTGGTCCTCCCTGGTTGCTCCTCAGCCTGGGCACAATTGGCACAGTCCCGGCACCTTTCTTTGGGCCATGGTTTCTCTGCCCAAGCAACTTCAAGATGGGTGGACTTCATGCTGGCTGGGGAATTCTGGGAGCTGAAGTCCAGCTGCCTTAAAATTGCTGCAGTTGAGGGAACCCTGCCTTAGGCAACGTCCCTTGATGGGACGGAGGAAGTGTGCCTCCTTTATGCCAGCATCTGCTCTCTGAAATCCTTTTCCCCACCAGGTACCCCTGGCTCCTACCCTGTCCCCTTCCAGACATTTAGATTTTTAACTGTGTCTTATGCTTGTTTCTTTTTAATGTATATCACCCAGAGTCAGAGTTGCAAAGCGAGACTTTGTTATAAATGGAATGGAAAAGAATGAAAGAGGAAAACAGGAGAATAGAATTGAATGTAATAGAGTCATACATACAACTTTGATAAAGAAGAATAGAACAGAATAGAATAGATATTGGAATGAAGGGATGGGACAGGATATGGAACATGGAACAGAGTAGAAAAGAATAGAAAAGAATATAGAACAAAATAGAATAGGAGGTAATCCTCAATTTGTGACTGCCCACTTAGCAAAATTTCATATTTACAACTATTTCCAGCATCCCAGGGTCAGATGACGGGGATTCAAGATGTTTTTGCAGAAAACTGGCATTTACGTCTGGTTTCTAGCAAGTTTGAGAAACGGGTCCTAGGTGAATAGTATCCAGGCTGAACTGGAATGCACCCAGTGTGTGTGTGTGTGTGTCTGTGATTGTCAAACTGCTCTTCATATTAGATAGGAGGAGTTGCTGCCTTCCCATTTTAGCCGCCTTCTGTGCATTTTCCCTCGGTGGCCCAAGTGTGTCGTAAGGCGCCTGCGTCCTCTGCCTCCTTCCGTCTGGGTCCAGCTACTAAGTTTTCTTTCTCCTTTGTTTCTTCTCTCCTTCCAAAGGTTGCAAAATCAAAGCTCTGAGAGCCAAGACCAACACCTACATCAAGACCCCAGTGCGTGGCGAGGAACCTGTCTTCATGGTGACTGGGCGACGGGAGGACGTTGCCATGGCCAGGAGGGAAATCATTTCGGCCGCTGAGCATTTCTCCATGATCCGTGCTTCCCGCAACAAGGCCGGCCCCGCCTTTGGCAGCGCTCCCACCTTGCCTGGGCAAGTCACCATCCGGGTCCGGGTCCCCTACCGTGTGGTGGGCCTAGTGGTGGGCCCCAAGGGAGCCACCATCAAGCGGATCCAGCAGCAGACTAACACCTACATCATCACGCCCAGCCGCGACCGAGACCCCGTCTTTGAGATCACCGGGGCCCCCGGAAATGTGGAGCGAGCCCGAGAGGAGATTGAAACCCACATCGCTGTCCGGACAGGCAAAATCCTAGAATACAACAATGAGAACGACTTCCTGTCCAGCAGCCCCGACTCAGGCATGGAAAACCGCTACTCAGAGGCCTGGCGCGTCCACACTCCGGCCCCGGGTTGCAAGCCCCTCTCTACCTTCCGCCAGAACAGCCTCGGATGCATCGGCGACTGCTCCTTGGACCCTGCCTACGAGACGCCCCGGCTGAACGACCAAAACGACTTCAATTACAGTTACCTCTTCCCTAACTATGGGGTCAACAAGCAAGATCTGTATTATGGGGTCCCCGAGTCAGGAGCCCCGCTGTGGGCTGGCCAGGAAAACACCAATCCAGTTTCCGTGCTCTTCTCCAAACAGCGCTCGGGCAATGCCAGCGCCCTCCACCCCAATTCGCACCGCTCCCCCTCATCGTCCATCCAAGAGCCTCCCCTTTCTGGGCTTCCGAGACGGTCTCAGGGGGAGCCCCTGCAAGGGTTCTCCAAGTTGGGTGCTTCCGCTACCAGCCGGACATCCCTCTCGAGCAGCCGGGAGTGCATGGTGTGCTTCGAAAGCGAGGTCACGGCGGCCCTGGTGCCCTGCGGCCACAACCTCTTCTGCATGGAGTGTGCCGTGCGGATCTGCGAGCGGACCGACCCCGAGTGCCCGGTCTGCCACGCAGCAGCGACTCAAGCCATTAGGATATTTTCTTAAAAGCAGCAGCAGCCGCGGAAACCCTGGCAAACAGGAAGAAGAGCGAGCGAGAGACAAGACGGATGGATGGAAGGACACCTGAAGCAGGAACAAACACAGGAGAGAAACGAACATTCATTTAAGGAGGAAAGAAACTATTTTAGGAGCAATGTATGTTATTTTTAAAGAAAATAATGATTGTGGCAATGATGGTGATGAAGATGATGGATACGATTTAACTGGAGAACCTATAAATATTTGGGCAGGAGATTTGATAGCAGTGGTTGGCGGTGCTGATTTTCGGTGGTGAATTCTTTTTCAAGACGGTCTGGGGGGGGGGGGCTGGCCTTCCGGTGGATCAGGGGCACCTCCTGGTGACCGAGGAACTTCTCCTTGGGGGCTTCTCCTCCTCTTCTCCCCAACACCCCAACTCTGGTCGCAGCCACAACATGGCCGGAAGGTCTTGGCCGGCCTGGCAGACAACAGCTTTGGAAGGAACTCAATCAGAAGGACAGGAGAAACGAATGGACGAGAGAGAGAGAAGCCCCTGGGAAGGTGATCAAACAAGGGCACAACTGCATTACCTCAACATTTAAAAAGAAAAAGAAAAAAGAAGCAGCTAAAGACCTTTATATTCTGTTTCCTGTATTTTTTTCTAAGAAAAGGAGTTTAATGAAAATAAATAATATTTGGGCCAGGGAAATGAGCAAAGGGGTCGGAAGATTTCCCTGGGTGGATCCTCCTGGCTACTTTAACCTTTTCATTTGGAGTCTTCTGAGCCACCGTAAAGGGTTTTGAACACTGAGCTTTCTTTTTCTATTCCAGCAGGGATTCATCTAATAAGAATCAGGAGTCACTAACAGGGTATTTCCAAAAAAGAACAAAACTCCCGCGTGCAAATCAAGCCCTCCAAATTTCAGGTGGGGGTTGACCTCCATAAGCGTGCATTTCGTGATGCAATCTCAAAGACACATCCATGCAGAAGAGAAGTATTTTTTTTCCCTTTTTTTCCTCACTTGATTTTAACAACAGTTTCATATTAAAACCGAAGAAAATGGACACGCAATACTGGCAACAAAGCCCCATTTTAATCCACAACCCAACACAATGCAAAAAAAAAAAGCAACCACCACACACTAGTAACTATTCAAATTAACTTGTTCATATATAATTTTGTTATCTAACTGGACCAAAACTTTTGTTACTCAAAATCAAGTAAAAAGATTTAAAAAAAGAAAGAAAGAAAGAAAAGAAAGAAAGAGTATTTCCTTATGGACCAAAACCTCTTTTCACTGTCCTCATCTGGATCTTCCTGAGGTTATCTAGTTTTATATATTCTATTTTTTTCAGAATGAAGCAGACACATGCTCAAAAAAAATAAGGGAAAAAAAGAGAAAAAAACCCCTAATATTGAATTGCCTTGCAGATCATCCTTAATCATTTCAAGACATTTGACTGCTGCTTTCGCCACCTCAGATCCTTGGTCCAACTTCTGGGATGGAGGCAGCTGCCGCACTGATCTCCCTGTGGATTCACATCCAGCCACGTCACTTGGGTAGATTTATTCTGCTGGCTACCTGGATGCCACACTGCAAAGGGGTGGAACAAAGCAACGCACACACACACACAAACACACATACATATTCCTTTTCTGCCTATTTCCTGTTACATTTCCTTAAACTTCTTGTTTGCAGAAGGAAACTTTGCAAGCTCAGAAATGGTTGGAGAAGACAAAAGATTTTGGTTTGGGTTTTGCCTTGGAAGACTTTTGTTTCATCACCACGTAGCGTTTCTTGGGGAAAATTTCTTCTTTTTCTCTGTCCCAAATATCACCCTCTGACCTCGGTTGATTTCTCCCAGGCCCGCACGGACGGTGCCAGGTCCACCACTTGCAGCCATGGCCCCTCCATTCTGGTGTAGCCAATCCCTGCCTCGGGAAGAAGCTCACAGCTATGCATGTACCCCACGCTTCCTCCCTTGGCCACAGAAGAAGCCCCCCCTTGCCCCCCGCAATCCCGCCTTCAGCTTCGGAGGTTCTGCCGCCTGCCCCGACTTCTCATGATGCCAAATCCCACCTCAAGCCATGCTTTCTCAGCACAGAGAATGCCCGCAGCCCTGTCTTTGGGCCAGCCTGGCCAACCTTGGGCCAAAGGTGTCACCTGGCCAGGATCTCTTTTTTGGTGGCAGCGGCTGGCTGTTCTTCTTTATGACGAGAACATCCAGGTCTTGCCCAGGAGTGGAAGGAGCCAGGGCCAAGCTGATGTATGCCCGCTCACTCGCTCTGATGTTCTGCATGCAAAGACAATGTTTGAGTGAACGGGGACCTGTCAGCTTCACCTGGGCCTCTGCACCTGTCCTGCAAGGTAAAGTGGCTTCGGTCTGCACTGCAGCTCCACCTGAAGGCCGTTGCATCCCGATGAGTTTTGTGCCTGGAGAAGCTTCCTTGCGTGCAACTCCCCCACCCACCCTTGGGTGCACTGAAGTCTCAGCGCTCCAGGGTGGCTCCCCTCCTCACCTGTCCGGGACCGAGCAGCCCACGCCCCCCAGTCATTCAGCAGCATGAAAACATTTTCTGGCCAAATGGAACCAGAGGAGGACCACAAGGCGGTTCTGTTGGCCCCGAATCAGCAAAGGTGCCCGTATGCAGTGCCGCCTCTGCAGGGGAGGGCGAGGCGGGGGGTTGCCCCATCCCAGCACACCAGCCAAGCAACTTTCTATGCATTCCTTTCGGGAGCCAGAACCAGACTGAGCGATTCCCTGGCTCCATGTTTTCTTTTCACCGTAAACCCGTCATGGAGACCCCAAGTTCTGACCACCTCCCTTCACATCTATTCTGCTGGGATACACACACACACACACACTCAGACCTACCTATTCCAGGAGAAGAAGAAAGAAAGGAGGGGCAGGGAAAGTCAGTCCTTTTTGGGGGGGGGACATGGGGGGGGAGACCACTTCTGCTGATGTAGATAAAAGGGGGGTCGAAGTTTGGGGGCAAGGCAGGGAGTGACGCTGGGGGTCCCCGGGAGTTCTTGGCAGTTGTTTTGTAAGTCACGTGAAAACATTTTTGGTCAATGTTGGGTTACTTTATGCCAGGCGAGGGGGAGGCAAAAAGGCTTTGTTGGCTGACGGTTGTCTATCGGGCTGGGGGCCGAGACAATCCCTGTCCCTTGTCCTGGGGTGTGGGGGGACGACAGGGAAGGACCGTGTGTCCGGAGGGGCAAGTAGATTAGCCCTATTCCACCCCCCACCCCCGTTATCTCCTGAGTAAGATGGAAAGTTGAAACCACCTTTCCACCATATTCACCCATGAGGAATATATTAGAATATTTCCCCTCTTAAAGAATAGATGTGAATATAAAATCCACCTAATGAAAACTGGAGGGGTAAGGAACCAGGCTGGCCTTATCCCTCTTAATTTTTAAAAAAGAATAACATTTTAGTTCCAAATAATCTTTTATCTATCATATATATGTATGTATGTATATCCACATATGTATGTATATATATGTATATATGTGTATGTGTTTATATGTATGTATGTATATGTATGTGTATATAGTATGTATACACATGCACCTCTAGTTTAGTAGCAGTATTTTAACTCCCACCTTTTAAGATATATGTACATATATAAAAGCATACATACATACATACATACAAACATACATACATACATACATACATACATACATATATATATTTCTGCCCACCTGTCATTATTTTTAATGTTGAGAGGAGGAAAGAAAGAAAAAGAAAAAAAAGAGAAAAAAAAAGAAAAGAAATTGACCCAAATTGCAGATCTTCCCCTGCAAAACCAAGATCCATCTTGGTGGATCTTGGTGCAGCTCCTGCATTCAGCTGGAAAGGAGAATCCCGTGGAAGGCATTCACACATTGAAATTCCCTGCGCTTCTTCTAGGAAGGGCATGAGAATAATTTTTTTAAAATATATGTATGTATGTATATTTACTTCATGCTTCATACACACACACACACATATATACTTAAAAGATTTTTTAAAAATGCCCATGACCTTAATTTTTTGCTCTGACCTGTATCTTCCTTGATAGGGAAACAGAGATCTCTTGTTGGTCTGATTCACCAGCAATAAAGGGGAGAAAAATTGATGAGATCCTTTTTTTCCCTCCAGGTAATCCTTCCAGTAGGATCAGGGGAGCTTATGGGATCTGCAGCAAATGTCTTGCCTCCCTACTCCCCCACCCCCACTATGAAAGACTGAGCTGCAGCAGAGATGAGCTGCAGCAGCTGGGCACCAGGGACAAGGATGCCAGTCCCCAGGAATGGCGTCGACCGGCCTTCCGCTTGGCTAGTCTTGGGGTGAGCAGGCAAAAGCGTTTCCCAGCCCCCACGGCTGCCCCCATCACTGCTGCCAGCTTGGGGCATTTGGAAGGCCTTGCTTTCCTTACTTGGCCTCTTTCTCTCTGGGAGGGGTGCCTGATTTCTGGGGCATTTGGGAATCAAGACGTTGCCTGTTGCCGGCTGACCTCAAGGACATGTCCCAGAATTCCTTGGAGGAAGCCATTCCTGGTGCTTTACCAGTTCAAGGGGTGGTGGGTGTGAGCAGACCACCAACCTCCCAAGGGCCAGCCTGGCCAGTGCCCGAGGGCGCTTGGTCGCCCGCCAACCCTGCTTTGGCACCACCCTGCGATTGGTCACCCAATCCAGCTGGTGGTGGTTACCCCACGTTCTGACCAGTTCTGCTGTGTAGGGACAGGGGCATCGAGCACCTATGGCAGGCAAACCAAAGGTGCTGAGGCTTGGAGGGGGCTGAAAGAGAAGCTGGAATGTCTTTTCGGTGCCTTCCATGGTGGCATCCTTGGTAAAAAAAATAAAAAAGACCATCAACCACAGAGTAGACTTCAACCAGTTCAGTCAGGCTAAAGCTCTCTTGCCGAACCATAATAGAATCACTGAAGTTGTTGTGTTTTATAATCACTGGATCAGAAGTATTGAAGTGAAGTCTCCTGCCTTGGATGGGTTGGACTAGAAGACCTCAGGGGTCCCTTCCAGCCTTAGGATTCTGTTTCTAAATCAAAACCTCAAAACTTCACAATTTTCAAAGGAACCCAAGTCTGGCTAGCATTGCCCCAAGCCCCTCAACCCACCCCCAGGAGACCAAGGGTAGGGATTGATTTCAAGTCTTAAAAGCAGAACTTTTCAAATAAAAATCCAGTTTTCTGGAATTTATCCATCTTTAATGGGGAATTTACAAACTATAGAATGATAGAGTTAGAAGGGATCTTGGTGGCCTTCTATCCAACCCTCTATTATCCTGGACAAATGGCTGTCCAACCTCTTCTTAAATGGGGAAATTCAGGAAACCACTAAGGTTGGCGCTTTAAGAACCGAAATTCATAATTTGGCATTTAGATTTTTGAGTTATGTTTTTTTAGATCGTCACAGATTCTTTATCAGCAATTTATCAACAGCTAAAATAATTTGGGATATTTATTGTTTGATTTTCATTCTTGTCAAATAACTAGCAACTTTTAAAAAAGAGGGCCTTATCCAGTCAAAGGAATATTCATTGATTTTTTTTTTTAATCGAATGACCAGCTATTTCGATCCATTGCATCTGCAGAAATGATTATTTTGACAGAAAAGTAGCACCAGGGCTGTTTTTTAAAAAATATTATACAAAATGCCTTATGCCAGCAATACTCTTAAAGCAGTATTTCTCCATCTTGGTCACTTTCAGATAGGTGGACTTCAGTTCCCAGAATTCCCTAGCCAGCTGTGCTAGGGAACTCTGGGAGTTGAAGTCCACCTATCTGAAAGTGACCAAGATGGAGAAACCCTGTCTTAAACATAGGTGCTATAGACTACATTCTCTCCAATGTAGACCAGAAAAACCTTGTTAGTTTTTTTAAAACTCTTGTATACAAACCCATTATAAAGAGGCTCAGGACTCCTTTGAGTTCTGATGGTTGCACGGGACATTTACCTGTTTGGCTTGAGAAGAATCTGGACGTGGCCATCGGGGGATCCCTTCAGCCACACTTATTTCACTTTCCTGCTCTCTCATCCCCAAAGCCACCCAGGGCTGGACAGTCCAGGCTCTAACCAGGAGCTGCCCCTCCTTGCTGTGACCAAAAAGAACACAAGTCATGTCCAATTGGTGGAATTCGTTGTTTTTTAAAAACAGATGTTATCCTAGCTCTGATGTGCAGGTAGTCCTCGAGTTATAACCTCAACTGGGACCGGAATCTGGGTTGCTAAATAATGGGTTGTTGTAGCTGATTCCACAGCCTTGTTTTGCCACGATTATTAGGAGAATAACTGCAGCCATTAAGCGAATAGATGCTAACACAGTTGTTAAGCAAATCTGATCCCCTCCGTTGACTTCCTTTGTCAGAAGCTGGTGAGGGAAGGTCGCAGGGACGTATCATGACCCTGGGACGTTGCAAACGGCACAAACACACACCGGTTACCAAGGGCCTGGATTTTGGTCATGGGAAGGCCACGGGGATGCTGCCACAGTCATAAGGGCGAGGACCTGTGGTAAGTCCCTTTTTTCAGTGCTGTTGTAACTTCAAATGGTCCCTAAGTGGACGGTTGTAAGTCGAGGACTGCCTGGGCCACTGTGTGCTTAACTTCGACGTGGCTCTTGCTTAAAAGCTCTGGAGTTTTCAGTCTTCAGCAGTTTTCCTGCCATTCTGAATGCCAAGTTACAGAACGCAGGAGGTCCCCTCCCCCTGTTTTAAGCCCTCCCTGAAGGGTGTTTCATCCTTGAGCAATGGGTTGGTTGGGGGGTCAGGGGGAATGTTTGAAAATAATGCCAAGTTGTATAAGGTTTGAAACCAGAGCCATCGGTGTGTTTCTGTGAAAGGGAGAGGTATTTCCAATGGTCATACTGTGACAAGGGTTTCACTGATATTAAATATATAGAAAATAGTATTATTATAATGCATTTAATGTTAAAAAGTAAACTCGGATTTATATTTTAACGAGGGGATATGATCAAAATTGCTGTCCTGTCCATAACGTAGTTGCAGAAATATTTTTTTGCTAAGGGGAAATACTTACACGGTCTCTCTCTCTCCCCCCGCCACACCCCTCACTCATTCTCAGATGTAATTTTAAACTATCCAACAATACAAAGGCTCTGACTGTTAATTCTCTTGGATCAAATCAACAGCAACAAATATGACCAATTTTTGTTCTGTTCATTTTTTCTCTTGATAATGTTCATTTACATGCTTACTTGTTTGAGTTTTTTTTTCCTAAGAGAGAGGTGGGGGGAGATGAAAAAAATTAAATCATTTCTTTATAATTTAATATTCTATTTTAATAAATGCATTTATTACATATAAATGTAGTAAGGAACTGGGCTAAATAAAAATACTTTTTATTAGGTAATTTATTATAAGGGAAAAGGATATTTTATTTTATGATAAAGTGATCCTTAAAAAGACTAGAAAGTTTAGAATATATGTAGGTTAAAAATACATTTGTATCCAGAGTATTGCTTAAAAAAGTGTTTTTAATATATGTTTCTTTCCCCCCTACCTTTTGTGCGCGTGTGTGTGTGTGTATCTGTATAAGTGAATAGTTATGATAAAAATAGCCGTTCCCAGAAATTAAAAAGCTGTCACAAAAGTTGTATGTTAAAATAATTAAAAATGGCAAGCATTAGGTATTGGACAAAGGCAGTGCCACTTTTAGCAATGCAAGTTGTTATTTCTGACTTAAGATGCTCTAACTGCAAAGGGACCAGGTGTGGAGATGGGGTGGCCCACCGAATCCTCCGTCCTGGCCTTGACTGCTCCTTAGTCCTATGTGAGCCGACACTGAGGAGGAGGAAGCCCACTTCAACCAAGCAGGCAGAGCCAGGCCCAAGGACCGCTGGCTGGCCTCCTCCTGCATGGATCGCCAGGAGGGTCCCGCTTGTCCTGGAGTGGACAATTGGGCTGTCTCCACAAACGAAGCCGTCCAGAGGAGTCCTTTCCTTCCGGGGCCCTCCAGACTCTAAGCCGCAGCAGTGACTAGAAGGGGAGAGCTAGGGGCCCTTTTGTTCTCCAAGAGTTTAGCGACATCAGCAGTTCTTTCCTTTTTTTCCCAGGACCGATCCGGCTCCTGTTTTACTCGAGATTAAAGATTTCCTTTGGCATTGGCTCTCCAGCCCCGCTGAGGGAAGACTTTGTCCCCAGGCTTGGGCTAGGAAGAGCCAGGTGGGGCAGCCTCCTTCCCAGCAGACTGGCGAGGATGCCCGGGATCTGGGCTTGGGCTGGGTAGACAGGCACGGGCATTAAGCCGGGGGGGGGGTGTATGGAGGAGACCCTCCGGGCTTCCAGGTGAGGCCTTGTGGGGCAGATTTGGTCAGGGAGATTGGCTTCCATCTAAAGTTCTCCCGTTTTCCAATACTTTCTTCTTCCCTGATTTTTGAAATCAAGAGGGAGAAGGAAGCATCGTTCCTCAGAACTCTCTGGATAGAAGCGCCTCTCAATTCCAGTCAAGGCAATTCCAAGTTCCTCCTTGTTTTAGGACAGGAATATTTCTGGCTCTTTCTGCTTGTAGTGTCCCAGCTGAACTCCAGCAGCCCTTTTTTAACCAAAAAGAGAGAGAAAGAGAAAAGGAATAGCTAAGTATATATAAAAAAAGAAGAAGAATCTTTCTAAAAGTATAAGCTTTCTAATGTATTTCTTATAATCCTATAGAAAATGATAAAAATGAATAGTAGATGCTATCCATATAAAATATAAGAAAATTGATAATCCCAGACTGAGTGGAATGTAAAATAAACTCATAATCACAGCAAGTTTTTGTTCTTTCTTTGGTTTGGTTTAATTTCCCAGCTGATCTTTTACTCTTTGGCTGAAATTTGATCTTGCAACTTTCTGTCAGTCTAAGCTATAATGTTATTTTTTTACAGAATGGGAAAATTATGAGATCTGATAATATGTATTTTTTAAAAAAAAGAAACCTTTTTTTTATTGTTAATCTTTTAAAGTGTATCCGTGGAACACAATACCAGACAAATATTAGTCTTTATACTTTTAAATTTACACTTCCCGTACTATGCTAGGAAGCTGTCTTTTTTAAAAAATGCAACTGAAATAGGAGAATGAGATTTTTAAAGGTTTCTTGAAAGGTAAATCATTGTTTTCCTTGGAAGAAAAAAAGAAAAAGTTAAGGAAGAATATTTTCAAAAGTACCAAAAGACGTTTGGAAGATTTATCAAAACGATTTCCACATATAAATCAAATAAATAACCATAAGCAACATGATAGATGGAAAGCACCAGGGAAGCCAGGGCTGTCTCTGGAGTATAGTGAAAGAAACGGAGTTGATGGCCATTAATGGCTCGAAGTTCTCTATTTTTTATGTTTGAAATGGAAAGACCTTTGATAATCCCAGCTTGGACACCAGCAGGCAAGTGGGACTTTGCTATACCATCTTGACTTTTTTGCCCCGTAGATTCCTTGCCTCTGAAGGAAAGGCTAGACTAGTGCTCTTCACCTGCTCCTGCCTGTTTTCATTCTTGCTGAATATGCAGCAGCCAAAACAAATTCCCGTGGAATAATCTGGAATAAAACTGGCTCACCCCAAGGTGAAACCGCATGTAAAGTCAGCTGGGCCAATAAACCCAGGAGGAGAGAGAAAACTTTGGGGTCCCTGTGCAGCAGGCAAAGGTGCCCAGTTCCGTCAGCGGACTTTGGGTTCTTCTTTTCAAGACCCCATGCAGCAAGGGGTCTTGAATGGGCAGCTCCCTCCCCGCCCCCCAGTCCTTCTGTCCCTCTCTTTCCCAGCTCCTCTTCCATCCTCAGCCAGAGCAGAACCCCGGTCAGTCTCCAGAGAAATAAAACAGGATCCCCCACCTGCAGAAACGCAGCATTTTCCCTTCACTCGGATCCCATCCGGCTTTTGTGCCAGGCCGTTGGTCACCCACATCCTTGGGGAAGGAAGCCACTCTAGCCAGCCAACAGAGGCCTAACGTGCAGCATTTGGACGCATTCGAGGGATTAGTGAGGACGCGGAAGGTCAGCTGCGTAGTTTCTGATTAAGCAAAGGAGTGGATATTAAATATTCTAGAAAGGGAGGGTTGGGCATTGCCCTTTCTCCATTTCCTCCACCTTTCCGGCCTGGAGAACCGTAGCGTAGCTTGGTCCGCTGCCTCTGCACCGCAAAAGGAATAAGGATTGATCATTGTGTTACCTTACGCATTACAACAAATGATAACACGGATAAAACAAATGGGCTTGTTACTCTTATCAGATTAATTTTGACTGAAAGCTTCTGTGCCCTTTTCTTGTTCTGCTGTAAAAGAGTCCTTCCAACATTGAGGGGGGAACCTGTCCCTTCCCTATTCTTTCTCATCCCGGATGGGATGAGTCCATCTGAGCTGGAAGCATCCAATTAAGGCTTCTTTGGCCTCTGATGTTGCTGTTTGTTTCCGGTCCCTCCTTCCTTGCCTGTTGGATCCCTTTTCACCCAGACTCTGACTTCTCCTGGTCCTGGGGCCAATGTGACCCTGGAGCCCCTTGCCGAACCCATGTGAAGGTTGCCTGCTCTGGAACCCTGCAGTAGAGCCCCCCTTTCTCTTCACCCCAACAGCCCCTTATCTCCCCTGCTCTTGCTCTTCTGGAGGCATGTGGTGAATCCTCCCCTCTTAAAAGGGACTTGCAAGATCAGCAAGCTGCTTCCCCTCCAAGCCATCATCTGTTTCCACTTATTTTTTACCTCATTTTGTTATTTCTGTTTGATACTTGAATTCTAATAACAATAATGCCAGGACTGACTTTCAGGCGCACTTTATAGTTACCTCACAAATCTCCACTGGTTTCAAGCCACTCTTCTAATCACTAGCATTTTTCCTCCAAAGAGTCTTTTTACAAGGGTGCTGAGATTTTTATTTTTTTCAAATCTAGAATGATGGTTCTAAAGCTGCCAAAACTGCACTTGAGGAAAAGTCGTGTTACAAGAAACTGGTGTATCTGTGTAGAATAGATTTATTTCTAACAGCAATCCTTGCTTTGGGTCAAGGCAACATATAAGGATTTCTTCTCCACCCTTAGAAGCAGACAGAATATTCGCTTTTCAAGAAACAGATCACAGTTCTTGGGGAAGCCTTGAGCATTGATTTTGCTGTTTAATACTGTTAGAAATCCAGGATCTGTTCTCTTTGAGCTCTTATAGAGAACTTTACTGACTTCTGTTCAGTTCCGATGTGCAGCTATGTGGAGTTTTCTCCAGCTGTGGAAAGAAAAGAGATTATCAAAATCTCAAAGCAATATTTCACCTTCCAGATCCCCAGAGAAAACTCAGATTCTGTTGGGATCTGTGTGTGTGTTGTAAACTGACTGGGTCCAGATTCAATGGAGAAGTTGAGGCAAGGCAGTTTCTGAACCAATCTGGAACAGGCAGATTTTGCTTGGCGCATTAAGAAATCAAAGTAGAAAGATTCAAAGTCTTGTAGAAAGTAGAAAGATTCAAAGTATTTGAGATTTGGAAGTTACTTTTGAAATGATAGCAACATTGAATTCCTAGCTTAGAGGAAAGCAAGCATCTTCTTCCTGTTGACCAAGGAGAAGGAATCTGAAAGATTGTAGAGATGGCTTTGTAGTGGTCTTTCAGGTCCAGGTTGACCGCACAAACAGAAACCCCTCCGCTACCTCTTGTCTTCTGGAACAGCTGATCCAACATACTTGGAGGGCAGGAAGGGGAATCTGCACTCTTGGTGCCCTGGAACCCTTGGAGTGGAAATATAGCTCTCCTTCCAAATGGAAGGATGATTGGACTTGTAGAGTTCTTCCATGATCCTTCAGAAACAATTTTCACAAAACATTTCTCAGGACATTTTGCTGAGAGCTACACAAGAGGGACACAAACCCATCATCTTTGGTGGCCCAGAAAATAGCCATCGTCTCTCCAGTTCAGACTGGAGTCCGTTCTTTCCAAGACTTGAGATCTTGCAGGGAAGCTATCCAGATACCGACAACCGATCTGGATCACATGAGGTGGGGAAGGAAGCAGCCTGACAGAGTAAATCAGTTTTCCACGCTCTTCCCCTTAAATGCTTAATTGTAAGCAGAAAACCCAACACTGCCATAAAAATAGAATTCTTACCAACCTCCTGAGGGGGAGGGCATCTAGGTTTCAGGTAAATCAACTTCTCTAGGTGTCCAAAGAGGAAAGACCTCTGCACCTGAAGTCACGTTTTCATTGGAGAAATGGAAAGTTTGCTGTTCAGTTTCGGATGTCAAATTCACTGGTTAAGAATGGGTTGAAATCTTGAAATTGTTCAGGTTATGTGGGATTTAGGCATTGACTCTATCCAGTGTGATGGAAAGTATTTCCCATAATTCCCAGCCAGCAGTTGGTTGGCTGTGGATTTTGGGAGTTGTAGCCCAACACCTGAAGAACCAGAGTTGTTGTAGGTTAAATAAGGACTATTGTGGACTTAAACTTTCTTTTTCTGTTAATATGATGTTGAAATGTTTTTCTAATTCACATATGTATTTAATATCCATGGTTCACTTTGTATTCCTATGGTCCTGGGTGTTTCTAGCCCATTCTTTGTTAAATATTGGCATTTCTTTAACATAGGAAACTTGTAGTCAATTTTTGGATGCTGATCATACATTCCTGGCAGGTTTCAGATTTTATTTTGTTTTTGATTCCATCTCTACTCTCTCTGTCTAAAAATCCAAAAGTAAAAAAAGATAGAACAAGGAAAAGAAGAAGAAGAAGAAGAAGAAGAAGAAGAAGAAGAAGAAGAAGAAGAAGAAGAAGAAGAAGAAGAAGAATTGTTGAGGCATATAGTGAAAAAAGATTTTTTAAAAGTTAAAATTTTAAAAAGAGAATAACGATGTTGCACAACTTGTAGGAAAACAAAGAAGGGAAAAGGTTATTGTATTAAATGTGCTAAATTACATTAAGAACTTAATTTTATTAAAGTATTGTTACTTAAGAAACTCACAGCTGTGGACTTAATTCATTCCTGGAGGAACTGGACATGTTTGTAAAAATAAAGGCGATTTCTGATTTTCCCTCCACAGTTGCCCCAATGCAATAAGCTCCTTCAAGTGAGATGTTTTATATGTTGAGCAGGCCCAGCGGACTGCTGTATTCCTTGCCTGCCTCCCCATAAACAGACCTGGATTTTGCCCATCAAAGGCCAGGATATATTCTGGGAAGATCCTAACTGGTTTGGAGGAGCAGCCCAGTCTGGCCTTTGGGAGTGGGACTTGGAGGCTGAAGTGGGGGTGGAGGGCATCAGGTTGCTGAGATCTGCCCTGGGAGGGTTGCAAAGCTGCTGCAGCCTCCAACTTGCCTCATTTCAGCCACATTGGACAAAACTACTCAGGAGGAGAGGCTTCCTAGCTTTTCCTGCTTGGTGGCTTCATCTTCATCTTGGGGCATCTCCCGGACCGTTGGTGGCCTCGTCACCACTCCTATCCTGGGCCAAAGTGTAGAATCCTTGGGCTGTTCTCTCCCTGGGAAGCCGGACCTTCTGAATGAAATGTGCTTATTATTTTATCTGCGTGCTTCATCCCCACCTGAATGTGACTGGTTTGCAGATTTTCTTAAAGAGAGAAACCAATCACGCTATGAAAGCAGACAAGGATAAATCATAACAATAACAGTAGAAATTAGCTCTGTGACTGATCCCAACAGTTCTTCCAGAAAATCCAGGTTTCAGCCACTTGAGGAGAGCTGAAGATCCAGGAGGACTCGCAAGATGGGAGCCCCCCTTGAGGGTCCAGTTAATAACCGCTCCATTTGGTTTTGGCTGAGTCTGTTTTTAACCCATCCAGACCCAGACAGGCACCATCCGAAATTCCACTTCCTCCCCCAGGCCCAAGATGGAGAGGTACCACTGACAAACACCATCCTGTTGATGATACATGACCCAAAGATTTCCTGCAATGGTTAAATAAAAAGAGGGGGGGACAAAATTTCTGGTTGCTCCTTAATGGGGCAGCTGGACACCTGACCATTCCCACAGTTGCTTTTGGAAGGGCAACCCCAATTCCTAACTCTAGCAGAGATACAAAAGGCTAGTCAACTACAAGGAGGGAATGGAGATTTTGCAATATCCTTCCCCTGCCACGCCCACAGAATCAGTAGTTAAAAAAAAGTTTTGAACGCCACCACTGCTCAAATCCTGCATGGCGCAGAGTCCCTAGGCAGCCACCTAAATTGTTTAAATAAATTATTCCCCTTCTCTCCAGATCCCATCACAGGTTATTCATGAGAATGCCAAGCTGCTTGTAGACAAATTATATCAAATTTTAATTTCTCTAATTTGTGAAAAAATTTCCTTCTTTTAACAGCTGAATTAAGTCCATTTATATTCATTGTAATCAGGTCCATCCTTTTCTCAACAATCTTCTCCAAAAAGGAGTGTTTAGATTGTTGTTGCCTGACATCCAAGAGAGTTGGTGGACCAGGGCCCGATTCTAGAACCTTCTAGAACCTTCCCTCTCATCACAAAAGCACTCACTGGTGTTCTTCCAGACATTATTTGAGGCGTGGAATCCCCTCCTCCTCCTCAGCTGTCTCTTCTCAATGCTAAATGTCCTCAACTGAAGCTACTCATCCTCTTCTAATGCTTGCAGGCTTCTCCCTCAGGTGCCTTCCTCACTGTGGTCAAAGCTCATTCCAGCAGAATGTTGACTTGTCTCATCCAGCTCTTTTTGGGGAGCCCCCTTAAACAGCTCTTTACTGGTTCTTTGCTTATAACAGTGTTTCCCCCCCCCCCCATAGTATAGTATAAATAGAAGTAAGAAGAATTTCCATGGTTCCTGCGGGCTATTTGAGAGGCCTACAGTCATGGCCTCCTACCTTTTGGGTGCTGTAAACGCTGCCTCTGGTTCTTGCACTTGGGCTGCCCAAGAAATTGGATGCCAGGCTGCACGGAGGTGATCTATGAATTTCCTTGGCTAGCTGAGGAAGATCTAATGGAGACGTGTCCAGTTTTCCCCAAATCTCTCCTGCAAGGCAGTTGAGCGGAAGAATTGTCATGCAGGCAAGAACGAAGTAACTGTTTAAGCTCATCCTTTCCACCTCCAGCCCTTCGCTCCTCAAATCAGCAGATGCTGAGTGGTCTTGAAACCGAGCAACTGACGTCTGCTTAGAAATCTGACATCTACGGCACAAGAGCCATTGACTCCTATCTCAAAGCCTACACCAAGAAACATCAAGGCGACAGATGACAAGATCCACCTGGAGACATTTCATGACAAAAGAAGCAGCAAGGAGGAAGGACTTGCTGTTGCAAATTCACTTGTGAAATCTGGTCTCCGTTTCTGCCTGCAGGAGGCGTGAGAAGATCACTTGATGGCCCATCTTGGAGTCTTTCAGATCTGTTCCAAGCTTGATGTGACATTGCAATTTTAAGCCTCGAGAGGCAGTTTTAACAGCTTGATCTACAGCTGTGATGTCTGCTTCTCCGTTTTTCTGCAGCATTTCCTTTTTGCCAATCCCAGCTGATTAAGCCAGCTTGAGAAGGAAGTGGCTGCCTGTCTCCTTTCATAAGGCAGTTTCCAAGTAGTTGGAAAATGTCTCCATCAGTTCTACTGATCTCCCTGGCCTTGAACTCAAGCTCAAGGGCCATTCCAACAGGTAAAAGGTCTACTTTATTTCTTAGAATGTTTAAATTACACATCCCTTGCCCTCATATATCTTATTAAAGGCACTGTGAGACACCATAGGAGCATTCCTACCATCCTGATCCCATCACAGCTCATCAAGAGGGATCAATGCAATGTTGGTCCCAAAGTGTTGTGGTTCACCGGCAGCAGGTGCAGACAAATGAGGTCTCGGAGAGCGAGGACTCAGATGAGGGGCCTGCGTGTGAGGCAGGGATGGGGCCAGGAGCATCAGGGCGTGGAGGGCTGCCTCCGGAGATTGTGGAGGCTGGCAGCAGTGAGGAAGAGGACCCCGAGGAGCCTGTGCCCAGTGCACATGCGCACAGGGCTGCTCGAAGGAAAGAGCAGCTGCAGTAGCACAGGCGACTCGGGAGTAAGGCTGCAAGGTAATGGCCCCTCCCTGAGAAGATAAAAGCCAGCTGAGAAACTGGAGTTCTTTGCAGGAAGCAAAGAAGTTTTTTTGCACTCAAGCCTTGTGGATGTTCGAGATATCTTGGTTTGTCTTTGGAGACTCTTTGTGTTTGAAATATTTCTTGGCAACTTAATCTAGTGTTCTTGGCGGCCTTGCACCACCTTGGCAAGGCTCGTTCTTATCAGAGACAATTGGTTTGAAACAGCCTTTTAACTGGGAAGGAACGGAATTCGTGAAGAATCATTAAAAGGTTTTGCTGTTACCTCTGTTTTGTGTTTGTTTCCTTGGAACCAGGTTTGAGTCAGAACACAAATCCAAGCTGGAACCATCCTCTTCAATGATTCCCTGGAAACAGAAGCTGGAAGCAGGTCAATTATCATTCAAGGTGGGTGGTTTCTTGGGGAGGTGTCTGAAGAGCTGCTCAGTCAATCATCCAGGTCCTGGTTGTCCCCAAAGTGTTTTTTTTTTTAAGAGGCCACTGGACTGTCTTGTTTTTTCTTTTGAAGATGTTTCACTTCTCATCCAAGAAGCTTCTTCAGCTCTGACAGGATGGTGGGGAAGAAGGGAAGGATTTATAAAAGGATGCAAATGACCAAGCTGTCTGCAAGGAATATAAATCCTGAATAAGCTTCTTAGATGAGAAGCGAAACGTCTTGAAAAGGAAAAACCAAGAAAGTCAAGTTGCCTCCTGAAAAACCCGCTTCTGTCATCTTAACTGGACTTGACAGCCGGCGTCTCACTCCAGTTGATTCTTATCCTCCAGACATGGGGCAGCTTCTTTGATCAACTATGCAGGAGATTGTCTGGCCCAGATATTTCCAAAAAGGATCACGGGACTTTAAACAAGTTGCTAGAGAGCTATTCATAGATTCCAGAGGAGCAGGGAAGTAAGCCCCCTCATCAGCCTTACTACTTGTCCTAATCTTCCAGTTAAGCTCTTAGTGAAGTCTGCTTAGCTTCTTCTTTGCCAACTTTGGCTGCAAGTGTTGTGCCTGCCGCTTCTGCTCCCTGGCCCACTCTCAGTGTCCCTCAGCAGGTCGGATCAACTGCTTGGGACCGCTCCGAGGCAGATGCCGGTTCCAGAGTGCATAAGGCAGGTCAGGGATCCCCTGGGGACCCACCAACACAGCTTCTCCCCTGGGTCTGGCAGCTCCAGATCTTTTGAGCAGCTCAGGCAGGGATGAAGCCACCCAGCAGGGAAGCCAAAAGACCATCAAGACCAGGTGATAATGGAGGAAGGGCTGGAAAACAAGACCCAAAGAGTGGGTGCTCTTCAAGAATAGCCCACACCCCAAGAATTTTCCTCCCCGCCCACCTCCTGCTCATTCTCTGCCACAGCCAGGGTCCCTTTAGGCCACCCATTCCCACAGTCTCCCTCAGGCTCAGGAGGTTTCTGACACCAGGTGCTCCAAGCCCTGCTGCACCCCCCCTCCCCTCCCCCAAAACCACACACACACACACACACACACACACACACCCTCCAAAACTCTTGCTCTTATTCCCATTTTCTAATTTTTGCAGTGTTGACTCTCCTTCCTGGTCAGAATTTTAAGCATAAGCTCAGTTGAGTTCCTATCATCTTTAAAAGTCCGTATTATCTTCTTCTTTTGACTTAAGGTCCAAATATTGTCTTAATATGTGAATTAATGTAGCTTCTGGCTTAACACGTGTGAATTGAGTTATCATGATTTGTAAGCAGTGGCCTGTGATTTGTAAGCTGACATTGGCTCAGTCTCTGAAAACACAGAATAAAGGGCCTGGAGGCTAAACTGTATGATGGACAGCAGAGGGAAGTCGGTAAGTCTACTCTGGCCTATTGAAAAGAAGGACTAGATGTGACATGATAGTTGTCTTCCAACGTTTGAAGGACTATCCCAGAAAAGAGGGAGTCAGCCTGTCCTCCAACGGCACTTGAGGGCAGGACAAGAAACCATGGAAGTTTATCAAAGAGAGGTCCAACCTAGAATTAAGTAGAATTTTTCTGAATGAGAACAATGAATCCATGGAGTAGATTGCCTCCAGGGTTACTTGCTCCATTGCTGGAGCCTTTTAAAAACAGACCTTTTTACTGGGATGATATAAGACTTGAGCAAGGGGTTGAACTAGATCAGGGGTGTCCAAGCTTGGCAACTTTAAGACGTGTGGACTTCAACTCCCAGAATTCCTCAGCCAGCTGGCTGAGGAATTCTGGGAATTGAAGTCCACACGTCTTAAAGTTGCCAAGCTTGGACACCCCTAGACTAGATCATCTCCCAGGCCCCTTCCAGCCCTAGGATTCTATGTCCTGAGACACGAAGTGGATGCCTCTTTCCAGCTGCAGAATTCCCATGGCCTCATTCCATCTTGGCTGCCCTGCAAAGCTCAGGTCATGGGTCATGGGTCAAAAGGTTTTCACGGCTGCTTTTCTCCAGAGGGAAACCCCCACACACACACACTTCAGGACAGGAGTCTCCAACCTTGACAACTTTAAGACCTGTGGACTTCAACTCCCAGAATTCCCCAGCCAGCTGTTCCAATCTGGAATCCTGGGAGATGAAGTCCACACGTCTTAAAGTTGCCAAGGTTGGAGACCTGTGATTTAGAAGGATGGGAATAAATTTTTATTTTTGTCAACATGGAAATCAAATTTATTTAAATTCTCCACCCATCAGCAACTAATGACACTGAGTGAGCAGGGCCAGGTGGGGGAAGGGAGGGCATTTGCTGGTGGGGGATATTACTTGACATCATAAGTAAATGCAGGTTTTGGACAAAACTGTTGAAAAATGTCATGTGACTGCAGGATGCTACAAACAGCTGTAAATGCAGCCTGGTTACCAGGTGTGACCACATGACTGTCAGAACTTTGACACCCCCCACCCCCAGGTACTTATATAGTAACTTCAAACGGTCACTAAACAGCCAGTTATAAGTCGAGGACTATCTGTATCCCGCTCTTTTCCCCAGAAGTGTTTCTTCAGAGGATCCAGAAACATGGACCCTCCTCCTGTTCCTCCTCCTCTCCACCATCTGAACACCAGGACAAGAAATTGCTTCGAAAGGGAGACGAGGAGAGTCCTGATTCTGTTATCACCAGAACATCGTTATTGGATATATTTTATTTAAACACTCAAACGTGAAATCCGAAAGATGTCAAATTCCAGACCACCCCATGGCACACATTAAAATTCCCATGTTTTATTATTTACACAACTGGAGCAAAACCATAGTAAAATTCTGGTGGGGAGAATGAACATCCATGAACATCCTCTGAGGCTCATCCCCTTTTTGGGGTCTTTCCAAAGGCAGCCATCCAAACGGGGGTCTCTGCTGGACCCTACAAGAATCTCTCTTTGTCCAGGTACACAAACTGCGTAAGGATTCCAGAAGAGCCACGCTCCCTTTCCAGAACTGCCTCAGAGAGTAGTTGTAAGACACCAAGGTAAGAAGAACCCAATTCTAGCAGAGTTTGGAAAAGAGGGAGGAGAGGTAGGTTGCTGGGGGGGTCCGACAGTGAGACTCAAGTCCACGTCAGCGACCGGCAACGAGGACCTGATCTGGGAAAACTCGTAGGCCAAGAGGGTGTTCCTCAACCTTAAACACCAGCAGTTAAAAGTCAAGCTGGACCAGCAAGTTGCATTTTTACAACAGGCACACACACACACACACACACACACAGAGTCACCAGGGAAGCCCCTCTCCTTACAGACTCAGGGGAGAGTCCAGCTGAGGCCAGAGGTGCAGGCCAGGCTGGTTGCTAAAGCCACCTGCAAGGTTCGGAATCGGTCCCCTGGCAGCCCCAGGGACTTTTAAAGTCACCCAAAGGACTTGGGATCATGTGGGGAAAGTGGCCTGTTTTAAAGATGCATCCCTCCTGAGGCCATAAGAGCGGAGACCTTTTGATCTGCTGGAGGGGGGCTCTCGGGGGCCAAGGAGTCCGGGGCTCTCCCTCAAGTTCTTTCAAGGCCAGGGGTATCATCCAAAGGGGCAGAGAGTTGAGAAACTCCACAAGAACCTCCAGGGGCTGTTCAGCAGCCTCCTTCATGCTTCCTCCTCCCCCCCCCACTCCCCCAAATCGGTCAGCGGCTTCCTAGATGGCTGAGGAGCCCCTCCCTCAGGAGAATCCAGGGCTGGGCAGCCTCCGGGGTTGGGGATGGGGGGCTCAGCTTCAAGCAGGGTGGGGAAACGGTGGGTGTGCAGGACGCAGAGTGAGCAGACCGGGGCACCTGGTAGAGGCGTTGGCTCCTCCCCCCTTTGTGATGGTTTCCCACCCCAGGTTAGATGTTCTGGCAACAAGGGGTCTGCCTCGCTTCCCGTTGGGTGGGCAAGACTTTGATGGGCTCGATGGTGGTCCCATGGCTGAATTCTGTCTCAGGCTGCCCTCCTGCAAGTTGTCGCTGGGATACGATCCGGTAGATTTCTGGAGGAGGAGAAAAGAGAGAGGAGGCCAAATGGAGTTAGAAGCTCACCTCGGCGTTGAGCAGAAGCAGCCATGAGAGGAAAAGACAATACTAAAAAATAACTTTGGTCCAGAGATCCCACAAGACCGGCCGAGTTCCCTTCTGAAGTATATTAAGGGCTGAATCGTTGTAATTAGCTTATCCAATGGCCCTGCCCACATTGTGTCATATTCTCACAGCAAAGGGAGCCCTTAAACCCTGGTGGAAGCGATTCCTTCCCCTTTCCGTGTTTACACACTGAGCAGTCAGAACACAGAGATTTCCAAAAGCTTTGATCTGGCACCTAGCAGAGGGTGGGGTTCAGGTGACTTCCTCATCTGCTGGGCTACACAACTTCCCAGGTATTTTATTTTATTTATTTTGTCAAGAGCTTACAATATAACAGAAACAAGAACCAATATAAGTTTAAATACAAGAAATAGGAACTAATAATTGGGGACAATAGGACAGGGACGGTAGGCACAATTGTGAGCTTATGAACGCCCCTTACAGACCTCTTAGGAAGGGGGTGAGGTCAATAGAGATTAGTTTGAGGTTAAAGGAGTGGGGATTTGAGCAGGTGACCACAGAATCAGGTAGTGAGTTCCAGACATTGATCACTCTGTTGCAGAAATCGTACTTCCTGCAATCAAGCTTGGAGTAGTTTACATTTAATTTATACCTGTTCTGTGCTCTTGGGTTCTTGTTGTTAAAGCTGAAATATTCATTAACTGGTACAACGTTGTAAGATATCATTTTATGTACTATGCTTAAGTCTAATCTTAGACAGCGTAGTTCAAGATTATCTAAGCCTAGAATCTCAAGCCTGGTGCTGTAGGGTATTCTGTTGCGAACAGAGGAGTGTAGTACTCTTCTTGTAAAATACTTCTGGACTCGCTCAATTGTATTTATATCTGATATACAATGCGGATTCCAGACAGCAGAGCTGAATTCAAGTATTGGTCTAGCAAAGGTTTTGAATGCCCTAGTTTGCAAATCAGTATTACCAGAGGAGAAGCTTCGTAAAATTAAATTTACAACTTTTAAAGCCTTTTTGGCAACACTGTTGCAGTGAGCTTTGGTGCTCAGTTCATTCAATATCAGAACTCCAAGATCCTTGACAAAGTGAGGATTATCAACAAGGTCATGTCCGCCTAGCTTGGATTCTTTTTTACCAATGTGTAGGACAGAGCATTCGTTGGTAGAGATTTGGAATTGCCAACTGTTGGACCATTCAAACATATAATCAAGGTCTTTTTGAAGGACGGTAGCATTGACGGTGGTGTTGAATAGTTTTACACCACCAGCGAAGAGGATGCAGTTGCTAATAAGGTGATCACAAAGGTCATTAATATATAGTATAAAGAGTGTGGGTCCTAGAACACTCCCTTGTGGGACGCTGCTGATAACTGGTGCAGGATTTGATAGGGCGTTTCCTATTTTTACTATTTGTTGCCTATCTGACAGGAAGGCAGTAATCCACTTGTGAAGGGATCCAGAAATGCTGTAATAATTTAATTTTAATAGTAGTTTGTCATGTACCACTGAGTCAAATGCTTTGCAGAAGTCAATGTAAATTACATCTATTGATTTACCCTGGTCAAGAAGTGTAGGCCATATGTTTTTGCAGTGCAGAAGTTGCAGGACAATTTTTTTCTGAAACCAAATTGTTTATTGGACAGTAAGTTGTTTGACTCTAGGTGGAAGGTAATGCTTTAATAATTGATTCCATAGCTTTGCATGTGACACAACACAATGAGATTGCTCTGTAGGGGTCACCTTCTTTTGTACTGTGTTGGCCTTCCTGAAAGGAAAGTTTGAGTACTGCAGAATTGGGGAAGAGGCCACCTGTCCTGAAGCCTACAGAGGCTCTGAACACAGAGGAGGAGGAGGAGAGGCTGCTTAGCACATGGTGTTCTGTCCTTGCATGACATTTTGAAGTATAAAATGGCCTAATGAAAGGCAGTCATGGAACACCCAAAGGTCAAAAATACAAACCTGTACAAAGGTTTGGGTAAAACACCTGCTGATTAAATGCACCCTGGGTGAAAGGCTGACCAAGCCTTCCCAAAACCCTTCTTGCCCAATGTTAGTTAGGCACAACTTCCTCTAAAGCTGTGTTTTTTGGTGGGTGGACTTCAACTCCCAGAACTCCTCCCAGCCAGTTGAAATCCATCCATCTTAAAGCTCCTGAGATCGAGAGAGACGTTCAAAGTGAGGCCTCTATGCCTGCCCAGGCATTCCCAGGAGGAGGTTTCCAGGTTTGTTTTGTACCCTGCCTCCACTGAGGGGATATAGGAGTTGACCTCCATATATCCCCCCTGCAAGGAACCCTCCGCCAACCTTTCTTGGTGCTCGTGACATCCAAGGTGGGTCTGCCTGCCTGCCTGCCTTTTGCCACTCCCAAATCAGAGCACAACCTGTGTCCACCCAGGTTGGGTGTGAAGGGAAATTGGACATACCTGCCAGGATGTTGTGAAAGGCTGTCTCCACATTGGTGGAATCCAGAGCCGACGTCTCAATGAAAGACAAGCCATTCTTTTCTAGGGCAGGTGAAGACACATAAAGAAACCACCCGTCAGAGACGGTCCACACATTGACTCTGTGAAATGCCCCATCCAACCCTCATGTGCCCCTCAGATGCCAGGCGCCCCATTAAGTGCTCAGACTCAAACCCAGAAATACTGGAAGTGCCAAAACAGGCCCGTTTTTCAGCCTCCCAAGGCTGCAGAGGCTTCCCTTGAGCCTCCAGGAAGGCGAAAATGGCCTCAAATGGGCCGAAAATCAGCTGGGAGGCGTGTGCATGCACAGTGCAGGGGAGAGGGTGGGGAGGGTGTTGTGCATGCATGTGCAGGGGGGGCGTGGCACATTGCATTGTGGGTGCTGGCATATGTGTGCACTTTTGGCACACCATCACAAAAAGGTTCGCCATCACTGTCCTAAAGTAGTCCTTCATTTTTAAAGACAGTGAGGATTGTATGTCCAGAAGACACAATGTTCAGAATGAGGATCCAGGAATCTTAAATGTCTCTTTAGAAAATTAAAAAAATACACATGTTTAGCTCCCACAGTTATAATTCTCCCTGGAAACTTAGTGTGCAGACAAGGGTTTGCCTTACCTGCAAAGCTCTTGGCCTCGTCCGTGGGCACAGCCCGCAGGTGTCGCAGGTCGCTCTTGTTGCCCACGAGCATGATGACGATGTTGGCATCTGCGTGGTCCTGCAGCTCCTTCAGCCAGCGCTCTGCGTTTTCATAGGTCAGGTACTTGGCGATGTCATAAACCAGAAGGGCACCTACCGCCCCTCGGTAGTAGCTACAGCAGGGAGGGGAAGGGGAGGGTCACTTGCCTGCAGAACCAGACCTTCAGCAAGCTCTGAATCCCACTACCCATGGGAGGCCCCCATCCCAACGTGGCTACAAGGCTTTGCGCGTAGATGGGAGGACATCTTGCTAAGCCCACAGAATTGGCCCGATTTAACGGCCATTTCCAGCATCTGATGATCAGGTGGCCACAATTCATGGTATTTTTGCTAAATAAATAAATAAATGGCCATTTACTTCCACTTTCTAGCATGGCTGGTTGGGGGATTCTGGGAGTTGAAGGCTTAAAGGTTGAGAAATACTACCCTAGATGGATTTGTTCAGCTCATCTCGGCTCCCAAGCAGGAGGACTGAGCTCCGGGAAGCCTTCACAAGCTAATCCAGATTAGAGGCTGGGAGCCATTCAAACTTTCCCATTGGAAAAGGAGACCCTGCCTGGCCAAGGCGCCCTCTCCTCTGCCCCCTCGGGCACCCAGGGGCAGCAACCAAGTCTCTTACGCAGATGTGATGGCCCGATAGCGCTCCTGCCCAGCCGTGTCCCAGATCTGGGCCTTCACAGTCTTGCCGTCCACCTGGATGCTGCGTGTGGCAAATTCCACCCCGATGGTGCTCTTGCTCTCCAGGTTGAACTCATTCCGGGTGAAGCGCGAAAGCAGGTTGCTCTTCCCAACGCCTGAGTCCCCAATGAGGACGACTGCAAAGAGGCAAGGGACTCCGGTTAATTATAATACCCCCAAAACCCTGTGAAAACAACATTTTTTGCACTTCCTTGCCTTTGGTTTTTGTGAAGGTGGTTATCTATCTCATCCCCCTTTCTGAATTGTTTTGAGCCAAAGAACAGGCCAGCCTTTATACCAAGCAACTTGACCTCAGATTTGACAGCCAAACAATAACAAAATTTGAGCATTTGAATCTCCCAGAAAAGGGTGAGGGAGATGGAAGTTTCTGCTTATGAATGGAGGGATGGAGGGATGTACTTCGTATAGATGAATATAGATGAATATAGTTGATATACATACATACATGATAGAACATAGATGATGTACAATAGAGATAGGATATATTTTTATTGATCTCAAAAGCCACTTGAGAATAACATAATTCGCCAGCCCAACAGAACAGTGGGCAGCTGGGGTTTATATTCATCCATAAGTTTCAGGCTGGGTTCTTAACACCTTACTCTTATTAAATGATGCAACAGTTCCCTCTGGACTTGGCAAGTTTGTGGACTTCAAATCCCAGAATTCCTGAGCTAAATGATAGGAGGCGGAATTCTGGGAGTTGAAGTCCACCCAGTTTTAAAGCTGTCAAGTTTGAAGACCGCTGCTCTGGACAGATTCACCCCCTTGAAGAACATGCCTCCCCTTCACCCTACACCTGTTAAGCAGCACTATGGATCCAGAGGAAAAAAATGCAGCTCACAACAGCTTTACAGTAATATGCACTACCCAGGGGTCTCCAACCTTGGCAACTTTAAGACTTGTGGACTTCAACTCCCAGAGTTCCTCAGCCAGCTACACCCCTACGCTACACATTATGAATTTCCCATCTGAAAAAGAACAGGAGACAGAACAGTAAAGGCAGCTTCCCAGAACAACTCCAGGCCTGTTTATGGAGAGAGGACCACTCTTGCTCTTCCTTTTCTTCATTCTTTGTTTCATTATCAAATAAAAATGCACGTTTTTCCAACTTTTTTCAGTGCAGTAAAATACCCAAAAAACCCTCATCTTAACCTTCTGTTTTCTACTTCACAACATTTCAAGCTATTTCTATAACTCCAAAATCATTCTAGTCCTGGAAACCTAAAATCAAATTCTTTTTTTTTTTTTAATCTTTCGAGTAAAAAGTCCAGAAGTGGTTTCCAAGGAGAAAACTACGCCAATCCTTCTCTTTCAATTCAAACTCTCTCTGTTAGCTCCATCGCCTTTACAATCTCTTCTGTTGTGGGAATAAGTGTGTCTTTCCACTTTGGTGCCTATAAGACATGCGGAAAGGATGCGCCCTCTGCTCTTCCCAGAGAACCACAAAAGGGAATCCCCCCTCCCCAACCGCCCCTCCCCTGAACCACTGGCATGTCCCTCATTCTGGCTTCTGGCAAACCTGCATGTGATGTGTGTGGCACGTGGCCCTTCCCACACCTGTCCTGTTAGGTGAGAGCAGAGCTCCCGCAAGGAGCCGCCCTGAGAGGCAGGCAGCCAGCCAGCCCTGACTCACCTGCTGGAAAGCTCTCTTAGGGCAACACCAAGTTCCCAAGACCAAATACCTGGCTGGCTGGCTGGCTGGCTAATTCAAGGACTTGAAATCTGCCTGCCTTAAAGGTGCAGAAGTTGAGAAACACTGACATAAACAGAGAAATGGGCACCAAAGGCCTAAAAGACCTCAGGCGATGGGAAAGCAGCCTCTTAGGAACTTGAAGACCTGTGGATTTCAATTCCCAGAATGCCACAGCTAGTAAAGCTTCATTCTAGTTGTTTTCCTTCTTTCCTTTCCAACTCCGAGTTACTAAAAAGTTGATTGAAAGCTGGCTGCAGAATTCTGGGAGTTGAAGTCCACAGGTCTTCAAGTTCCCACACCCCCTTTACTGAATAAAGGTCTCAGCACCTGGTCAGGTCAATGAAAAGATTTTAGGATCTGGGAGGTCCGGGCCTGGGATGAGACCTGCTGACAAGGGAATGAGAGGGAGGGGAGGCAGCTTACAGGTCTACAATGACCCTCAGCCTTTCTACTTGTGGCTCCTCCTACCTGGGGTATGGGGGGGGGGCGCAGAATGAAGCTATGCAGGGCTGTCCTCTCCGTTTGCTGGGGCTGCAATTCCCAGAATCCTAGATTAGCTCGGGATTTGGGCGGGGGGGGGGGTCGCAGCCCACCTGAAACAGTCAGATGAACGCCCCGCGAAGGCTCCTCCAGGGAAGCGGTGGCGCTTTGAGGGCTGGTTCAGTCCGGAGTGGGGAGGGGGAAGGAGAAGGAAGCGAGATTCTCACGAGCCGGCAGCCAAGCAGCGAAAGTTCACCGGCTCTGTGGAACCGCCGTGGCGAAACCGGGGCTTGCAAACCTCTTACGGCCCCGAAAACGATAAAGGAGCAGCATTTATTGCAGGCAGCAGGTGAGCCCGAGGGGGAGAAGGGGGGGCGGGGGGGTGGAGGACGACTTGGCAAGTTCTCACTCACTCTTGAACAGGTAGTCGTACTCGTCGTCCTTGCCCCGCATCGCGTCCGGACTTCTGCGCTGCCTGCCGACGGAGCCGGTCAGCCACACCTGCGCGTCCCTCTCGCCCGGAAGAGCTGGCGGTGATCTCACGGCCCGGCGATTTCCTGCGTCGGGCCGGCTTCAGGTAGGCGGTTGGAGGTCAGGCTTTCCGGGCTGGGTTGGTGCCTCTCCCGTGGCGCTGATTGGCCCGGCCTCGCCCCTATTGACTGCAGGCAGGTTATCCGGCTGTTCACCTGGCCAGGTAGGAGGAGGGGAGGTGCGCGCGCGCTCCCTCCGGCTCTTTAAAGGGGCCGCCTCATTCCACCTGAAGGGGAGAAAACCAGGGCGGGATTCTGCCCGGTTTTTAGTTTACCTACTTCTGAACTGACTCCCACCCTAGTGAAATAGGGTGTGCAGCTGCTGTTTCCAAGCGCCCCCAGATTCTGCAGCCCCCAAAGCCAAATTCTGGGATCAGTTATGCAAATAGTGACCGCCAGGGCTGGAGGGCTGCTTCGGTTGGCTGAAGGGAAAAGTTTCCTCAGACCTCTGAAACCTCCCACATCAGCCCCATCTGGGATCTGTCTGTCTGTCTGTCTGCCCACAAGCCAGCTATTCTTGGAAAAGTCTTCATCCAGGTTTCCTGACAGCAAACTTTACCTTTTATGCATTTCCAGATTTAGACATCACAGGTAAAATGCCCTTGAAGGTGATAGTCCTCAACTGTTTGTTTAGCAAACGTTTGAAGTTACAGCAACATTGCAATGGATTTATGACCTGTCCTCACACTTATGACAGATGCAGCATCCCCATGGTCACACCAAATTTAACGGGCTTGGCAACGGGTGTGTATTTGCAACAGTGGCCGCATGATCCCAGTGTCACGAGATAACCGTTTGCAACCTGCCAAGCCAGCATCCAAAAAGCAAAATCAGCAAAGAAGCTGGATTCATTTAATGACAGCATGACTCACTTAACAACTGTTTGATTCACTTTACATCTGTGGCAGAAAAGGTCATAAAATTGGGCGTGGCTCACTTAACCACCTTGTTTAGCTGTGGAAATTCTGCTCCCAATAGTGGACATAAGTGGAGGACTGTGGGGGGGGGGGGTCAGCCGGAACAGACCGAGTGGAGCATTTGTGACTTTGCCTCACCCTTTAATAATACATTTAATCTGAGCTTAAATCTGAATTAAGGAAGCACGGCTCTTTGGGGCTGGAAAAATCATTTTTTTCCTAGCTCTGGTAATTACACCAAATCAATTTTTTAAAACAGTTATTGATATTCACTGTTCTTCTTAGGGCAGAATTTGGCTATCCTTGGGGAGTGCCTGGCTACATTAATGGCAATCCATGGATCTTGCTGGGAGATCCTTTGAAAGTCTGAAACAAATTAAAAATCAGCGCCTGACAATTTAATATTATTTTCACTGCTGGGAAAATGCCTGGCTGCGTAACCTGAATTTTCCTTTGCGAGATTGTAGGGGTGCTGGGTGAGCCCTGGTCTCCTGGCCTTTTGCACTATGCACAACTGAAAACAAACTACGTAAGGACTGGTTGCTACCAAGTGTAAATTTATACCAATTAAACCAGTTCCAAGATACCACATTATGTTAATTTGATATCCTGGAGATGTCAGGCAGCCCATACTTAAGGAACCTGCTAATTTTACTGTCATGGGGCACTTTGTTAAAAACATTCACAGCCTTCCCACCATTTAATAAGGAAGTTCTTTGAGGTCAGTTGATCAGTGAGATTTCTTATTAATATTATTCCATGTTCTGGGTTCAATTTTTATTTTACTAAATTTGCTGCAAAGCGATGACCTTCTGGATGTCTCCATGCTGACTCCTGGTGGTAACCTGCAGTGATTGTTTCTCTTCTCCCTTGGACTTGGCACGGAGGTTGGCATCCCTGAAGGAAAAGCCAAAGGATAGTCAGCCTTCAGCCAGGAGGAGGAATTGGCAGGAACTGTTCTTCTGGCTGGGGTGAGGGAGGAAGCTGGAGAGGGAGGGATGGCAGCCTGTTTTCCTGCATTGAGCAAGATGAGGTCCTCCTTTAATCTTGCCTGGTCCTCAGGGATGGAGGTCTTCCGAATCTGGTGGCCTGTCTGGGAGAGTCCCATTTCTTCTCATCTTGTTGAGATCAATGATGCCTTGCAATTCCCCCCACCCCAGTTCCCTTCACTTTGCTCCCAAAACAAACAAAACATACTTTTTCCTTAGAGGACCATCATTATCAATCCACCTGGTAAAAATATGCACTCCGTCATCGGGAACAATTTATTTAGAAATATGTTTATATATATATATATACATATTTATAAATGTACACGCGCAATATGAGAGGCTCCCATCCCACAAAGTCACGTGTCTTATGGATGGAGGAGTTAGAAAAAAGAATGCAGTGGTGCACGCAAGCGAAAGGAATCACTGCAAGTTAGAACTGTCCACCTGAGGCCACCAAAGGAGGGCATAAGAAGCGCCTACCAAGCCCAACCAGGTTCAAGCCCACCTAGGAAATCTCCGCGGTGGGAGGGCTACCTGTGACTTTCAGCTTCATTTCTCTGCAAGCAAGGAAGCAATTTAAGCTTCTGACCAGGCTGATTGGTCCAGCTGCAGCTCCCTAAGCCAGGAAGAAAGGCAAAAGACTCAAGAGAGGTCTCTTTGGATCTGTGGGTCTCCTTGTGGTCCATCCACCCTGGCCCCATGGAGCCAATTATTCCCAAGGGAAGACATTGCTCAACATCAAAAAGGTGCCATGAGGAAGCGGCTTCCTTTGTTCCCCTACCCTGCAATTCAAGAATCATCTATATCCAACTTCTATAGACAGGCATGATAAGGCACAATTCTCTCAAACAACTGTGGTGAAAACCAACCACAATTTGGTGCAGGTGGGCTGTGCAGAAAGCCGCAACTCATGTTTCCTTGACCCAGTAGCTGGGCCCAGACACTACCCTTAGCTAGAACATCAGCAGCCTGTTGACTTCTTTGTATTCATTTCCTAAATTGACATGGCTACACATCTGATCTACATGGCTCAAAGGGGCTAGCAAAACATTGTTTTAGCATGTTGTTTGAACTTGGTTACTGTAGCTTGTAACCATGGTTTGTGTTCTCTTTTGCCAGTTGCTTAGAGGGGCTCATCATCCATCATCCACCAACCGTCATCACTTCCTAGGAGTCCACTTTCATAAATGAACAATACTTCTGTCCTACCCGCCATTTACAGGTTCTACTTCCAGACCAATAAAATTCCTTTATTCCTTCCAGAGGAAAAAAATATATTTTGTCTTTCATTTGGATTAGCAGATTCCACATAAGCCAGGGAATTTCCCTGCACGGCAACCCTTTCCAGATTTCGAACCTCTCTCCAGGGTGGCCAGAGTGAGGGGCTGGGGTTCTGCCTGGACCACCTTCCCAAGAGGGATTCCCGTGCACCTTTGATCCTGGCTCGGGTGGGAAGACTATTTTTTTTAATCATCTTTCTGCCAGAAATGGCGGAATTCTTTCCGATTTCATCCATGTTGTTTTTTTTAACCCTCTAATTTCACTCTCTCACTGGTGAGAAGGAAATGGTTGTGGAGAGCTGAGGACCAGAAGAGAGGAGGGGGGGTTCCTGCTGCAGCACGGAGTAGCCGTGTGTGTGTATGTGTGTGTGTGTGTGGCCTACAATGGAGTCAAGCTCTGCAGGGCAGCTGCAGAAAAAGCCCCTGCACCAACCCAGGTCAACAAACAAGCACCATCAGAATGACTATACATAGAGGTTCAGGTAGGGTTATTATCTTTGAGGAATCATGGCTAAGATCAGATCGGAAGCCCCTTCCCATCAACTCCTCTTCCAGCCCAGGTTCTGCCCTAATGCTGCCAGGGAGCGAAGGGCACTAACAGGTGAGTCCTCCGTGGCATCAGTGGCTGGAAGTACCGGCAGGAGGGATGAAGGGAAGTGTTTGTTTCACAGGCACAGCCAGATAGCTGGGCTTAGAATTGGCCTCTTGGCTTCAGTGAGTCTGTCCTACACCTGGGTGAATCTGGATCCAATCCAGAATTGGAATGATTTCCTATGTTGCTCCAACACCAGACCAAGTTCCCAGAGGTGATGTAGGCAAACTAGGTCAAGAAATTCTGAAGTCCATCTATGGCTAAACTGCAGTACAACAGGCTTCTAGCCTATCCTGGATTAATGTTGGCTTAATGTGAACCCAGCCACTGGCTCATTGGGCAAACCAGGATTAAATTCTCTTCTTGGCTTAATGCTGTGCATGAAGCCGGCCAGTGACTCCCATCCACTGGCCCCCTCAGAGGTTCATGCAGCAGGACTTCTTCCCCTCGGCGGCCGCCGAGGTGGATGCCATGTCGCTATTTTCGGTAGAGAGCGAGATCTTGTTGTCCAGAGGGCTCTTCTGCTTCTTCTTCTGCTCTTTATTGAAAATATCTAGAAACGGGAAAAAAATAAAAATAAAAGGTGTTTTACATCTGCAGCGAAGATACCACCAATTCTCCATAATAAATACAATTTAGAACAGGGGTGTCCAACCTTGGCAACTCTAAGACTTGTGGACTTCAACTCCCAGAATTCCTCAGCCAGCTTTGCTGGGAGTTGAAGTCCACAAGTCTTAGAGTTGCCAAGGTTGGACACCCCTGGTTTAGAATGTGATATGATACAATATATGTTATGCTATATAATAATAATAATAATAATACGGGAGTCGAAGTCCACACCGCTGAAAGTTGCCAATGCTGAAACTGGTTCAGAGGGTCAGGAGATCCTGACCTTTCGGAAGGGCCTTTGCGGAGGGGAAGGATGATCAAAGGAAGAGGAAGCTGTGACAAGGGCTTCCCTGGAGTTTGCTACAGCCTGAGCTGTGAATCTGTTTCCAGGAGGGGCATATAGTAAATAAATATCTAACACCCCCCCCTCCCCTTGAGCAGCCTTGCAACGGGACTGGCAGCTGAACCCTGGCATGCTGAGGGCTAGAAGCATCTCTTAAAGCTCTGGACAGTCATTGCCAATCTGACTCTGATCCGGAAGAAGCCCAGAAACCACCAAATTCTGTTGAATAGCAGGACTCGTTTGTCTCAGAACAGAAGTCTGCGGTGGACCAAACTCAAAACTAAGGAAAATCTTGAATTTTCAAACTGACTTCCGGGTGAATTTAAGAGAGGTTCACTATAGAAACCGCCCCCTCCCCCCGACAATGGCAATTACAGCATGGCTACTTCTTGCTGGATAATCAGGTAGAAGCCTGTCAAGCTCCAAGTAAATAAGACATTAGAGGCATCCCTGTGTTGTGGAAATCTCGACCGGCAGTCAAAGTGCAACCAGTCGTCCCAAGGCAGCCCTGCCTCAGGTCACCCCCACCTACCTCTCAAAATGGTTTCGAATGCCAGCTCCACATTGGTGGAGTCCAAGGCAGAGGTCTCCACAAAGAGCAGCCCGTTGTTTTCTGCGACAAGAAGACAGAAAAACCCCTTCAGTGGCCAAAGAAGCAATGGAGTTTAACCGAAAAAAGATGTGAAAAAGCCACTCAAATGAAATGTATTCCTATTTGCAGGAAGACAAGTGTGAGGGAGACCTTTTTCGGGGAACAGCCGCCATCTTAGAGAAGAAATGTCGACATTAAAGATTAGGGCGGTGCTATAGTGCCCACATCTCAAATTAAAAAAGGACCAGTCTGCTATTTTCTTTGGGCCTGTTTGTTTTTCTTCTCAGATGCCCATTTTAATGTGTTGCATTAAGATCATTAAATCAGGATGAATAAATTGCTGGGCACGCCACTTCCTTCCTCTTGCAGCTTCCACCTGAAAACCAAGTCAACTAATTACCTCCAAACTATTTTGGACTGCAGATCCCATCCTTGTGAACTACCGGGGCTGATGGGGATTGCCATCCAAAACTTCCACAAGGCCTGGAGCAGCCTGTCTGGTTTTTCACCCAGAGTCAAAGCCATGGACCACATCCTGCCTTGAGCTCAGCGCTGCACCCATGGCCACTCGGGTCTCACCGTTCTGGGGAAGAGCAGCCGCCCCTTCCTACCTGCATACATCTTGGCCTCTTCCGTGGGCACCTCTCGGGCCTGGGCCAGGTCTGTCTTGTTGCCCACCAGCATCACAACAATGGTGGCCTCTGCGTGGTCATACAGCTCCTTCAGCCAGCGCTCCACCACATCGTACGTCTGATGCTTGGTGATGTCGAACACCAAGAGGGCTCCCACCGCCCCACGATAGTATCTGTGGCAGATAATGGGGAGAGAAAGTGAAGAGAAGGAACAAGAAAGGAAGAGGAGCAACCAGGCTCATCCTTCTGAGCTTCTGTTTGGTATCTCCAGGGATTGGATGGGCCAGGAGATGTCATTCCTCAGAAGAACCAAAGTCTTCGGCTGACAGCATCACCTCCAGGGCTGTCAACAAGGCAGCCAAGGATTTGCAGGACAGCACTGAGCATGGACACCGTTTCTATGTCTTTCTGGTGCCACAAACGCATCGCAGAAACTGAAGTAGCTGCCTTGGCTTACCAGGTTCTTCCCATTCAGTTAAGGCACAGAAGAAGAGTAAAATACACTTGACACAGAGACAGCGTTGCTATCACTAAAGGAGACTCTTTGTAGCTCAGGGGTTCAACGGTGGTGTCCTTGGTGCTCACCGAACTTGGTTATTTTCTTGCATCCAATTGGGTAACATCATCTGTGCTAGATAGCTCTGATGAGGTTACCCAGCTAGGTAATGAAATGTCTGCAAGAAAGCAAACTCAGAGAGTGCCAAGGGCCCCACATCTGTGCTGTCTTTACAGCAATACATGGACTGAGTGCGCTCACTTTGTTTAACCAGGCCAGCAAAAGGCCCGAGGGTGACATGGATCTCATCCATCAAACCAGGGTGTGAAAGTTTAGTATCATGATGATGTAAACTCAGCTGCTTCAGTTTATGTTGAACCTAGAAAACAGGTGACTCCAGTCATCCTGTATGACAGACATAGTTTCCCTTTCACACCTGAAAGATGTTCCTCTAAGACACCTCTAGATATGCCCTTGGCTACGTCCACATCCAGGCTGATTCTCCAAGGACTCATTCGTGTACCCAACAGGTTCTGCGGAAAACACCTGCAAACACCTTGATCAGGTCACGCAAAGCACCAATAAAACCTATGAGACTGAGAAAGGTGGGAGGAAGGAACATTGGACCTTCCAGCTCGCAGCCCATTTGGCCAGCTTCCTTTGCCTCTACTCACGCCGATGTGATGGCCCGGTAGCGCTCCAGCCCGGCCGTGTCCCAGATCTGGGCTTTCACCAGGGCATCTCCCACCAGGATGGTGCGCGTGGAGAATTCCACCCCAATCGTGGTGCGGCTGTCGTGGTTGAACTCGTTGCGGGTGAAGCGCGAGAGCAGGTTGGTTTTCCCCACTCCAGATTCACCAATCAGAACCACTGAGGGGGATGAAGAAGAGAAGGCCGTTTCAGACGCTACGTGCATTTCTGCCTCAGGCCATGCACAGGCCGTGCTCATTTTAATCATGGGTTCTGGTGGGGGGAGGGGGGTTTAGCCAATCTCAGGGGTCGACTTTAGACAGCCTTCTTGAGACAGAGGTCTCCAACCTTGGCCGCTTTAAGACCTGTGGACTTCAACTCCCAGAATTCCTCAGCCAGCAAAACTGGCTGAGGAATTCTGGGAGTTGAAGTCCACAGGTCTTAAAGCGGCCAAGGTTGGAGACCTCTGTTCTTGAGAGTTGGAGCTGCAGTGGCCAAGTTCAGCCAAACCACCCCATTCCTCATTTGCCAGCTGTGATTTGCACCTTCTGCAACACTGGGGTCAAATCCAGGAAACAGCTGAACCAAGGAATGTGCAGTCCAGATTTGGACCATGAGGGGGTAAGAGGAGGGTAGGAGCCGGGCCCATCCAGGCTTATTTTCCCAGAACAGAGGAAGGATTCCCCCGAGGCAAGCCAAGGTTTATGCTGACCTTCCAGGGGCTTCCCAGGACACTTTGCCCAGCAAGGCCAGCTCTTCCCACCTGGGGCTGAGATTGCGCAAGAGGCTAACCACACTTTAGCTAAGGGTGTGCAAATCCGGTGGATGTGGTCAGTCTGTGGTTCCCGAATTGCACTATTCTGCTTCCTCAGGAAATGGTGTGGAGTAAACCGAGGTTCAAGTTAACCATGGAAGGGAAGGCATTTGTGAAAGGGTGTCTTTGTTGCCTTAGCCAGTGCTTGCCCCACAGGAGTAACGAACACCCACCCACTCCTCAAATATTGATTTATGTTCTTTACAAGAGAATCTGCTGCAGGCTCTGGGTGACTCTGAAGTTATTCTGCGGCCTCCAAGGGCCCTCTTGGGATTCCACTTCTAGCAACTGGGGAGGGTGTGCCGAAATATGAAGAACCCCGACCCTCCAACACGCATGCTAATTAGGGAGAACACAGTCTCCCCCCCCTCTCTTGGCCACAGCAGGAATGCCAAATGGGGGAAGCAGCTGCATTGCCTATCCTGCTGCACCTTCCTCAACTGGACCCCTGACTTCCCAGCCACCGTGGAAGCATCAGGCTGAGAAAAGCTGGCCCCGCCGGGCCCCACTGGCTGGTGACCAGATCTGCACCCTCTGTGGGAAAGGAGAGGGTCCCGGAGGGTGAGCCCTGGCAGAGACTAACCGGCTGCTCAGAGGGAGCCCGAAGACCGGAACTGCCTCCTCTGCAAAGGGCCCCTTGCTCTTTCCACCCCCACCCCCCACAAAGGGCCCCGTCACAAACACGGCCGGGCCGGCCTTTCTGGGCCAGGCTCTCATTCCGCAGCGGGATTTCATGCCCTGAAGGTTTCACAGCTGAATTGGGGCAGGAAGGGCAAGTGCAACAGGCCGTAACCGGGTGAAGGGCGCTACCAGGACCAGCAGCTGAAGGAAATTCACTGAAAAGAAAGCTGTGGGGGGGGGGGGGGAGATGATCCCCTGATCACCCAGGGACTCGTGGATGGGACTTTCTGGATCCCGGGGAGGGGGTCTGATCCAGCTTCAGGAGGTACGGCCAGGAGAGACCGGTTGCTCCTCCCGACACTTTATAGGGCCCCAGGCAGGAGCTCCACCTTGCTGGAACAGGTGAATCACTCACTCACGCACACTCATTCTCACACTCACTTGTATACACCCACGGGAGGGGGGGGAGAGTGAGAGAGAAAGGGGGAGAACAGTATCTGTTCCTACAGCTGGTCGCCCTCTTCTTCCCCAGTCCTGAAGGATTAATAAAGGAGGCTGCCCCCACTTCAGGCAGGGGGGCTAGAGAAGCCAGCTAGGAGTAGCCCAAGCAGGGAGTGACCAGAGGGGGGGGAGGGCAAAGCTCTTGGATGTCCTGGGTTGACTGGCTGGACCTCCGATCTGGAGTAGGCAGGCTCAGACCCCCCCAGGACTTTCCTGGGGCAAAGGTGAGCGCTGGGCTGGGTCAGCAGCCGCACCCCAGGCTGCACGGAGCCCGGCACTTCCTGGAGGAACCGGCTCAGGGCCCCTCCCTGGGGCTGAACCTCTTGGCTTCTCTTTCGGGCGTTTGTTTGCTTGTCTCTCCACCCGGCCAGCCCCCCCCTGCAGTTCTGGGCCTTGCTCCAGGGGAGGGGGCGCTTTGGCTCACCTGCTGAAGCAGGGTGCGGGGGCTGCTCCCCTCAGACGCCACCTGTGACCTCTCAGGCTGCCAGGTGAGGTGTCTTCCTCGCCTAATGTCTGATTCAGGCCCTAATGTGTCTTTCCGAGTCTTATCAGCACTCAAAATCTCCATTTGTCAATAGAAATACAGCACTAACTAACCAGTTAAAGGAAGTTTGCCCATCACAAAAGAGTGATGCCCCCTGAAATGTCAGCACTCAAGAGACCCGAGTTAACACGAAATAATTGTAAAATGTTAAATGGAAAACCAGGAATCCGACTCTGAATTGATTATCCGCTTTGACTTTTTATCCCACTACACCTTGGCACTGCACGGGCCCCAATTTTAGCCTGATATTTCCTTGCCAAGAACCAAATTGCCTTGAGCCAGAAACAGGGAAGACATGGAACAAAATCATCCAATGAACCACCAGATTAAAGGGAAATTTAACCTGAAGTTGATGAAAGCACCGATCTAGGCTGTTCCTTGAAGAAAATCTTCTTTGACACGTGTTATTGTTTTCCAGTTTGCATTATTATATTCATATACACCTTTCTGCTGATGGTATCTAAGCACTCAAGGCCGTGAGCAACAATCATAGTTGAGGAAACTCAATGTGGTGCCCGCATAAGCTGTTTCTTCTCAAGCTGGTTTCTGTTTTCAGGATGGAAATGACTATTTCTTGTTCAGGAAGCAGGCGAGGGACTATC
This sequence comes from Hydrophis major, assembly GCA_033807585.1. Lineage (NCBI taxonomy): Eukaryota > Metazoa > Chordata > Lepidosauria > Squamata > Elapidae > Hydrophis > Hydrophis major. Next base: position 95,260,143 of record CM066333.1, on the reverse strand, counting down.
TGCCTCGCAGAGTTCTCTCATTTGGCCCTGCTTGTGTTTTCTCTCTCTCCCCCCTTCTTACTTCCTTGAACACAGTCATAATTGTGACTCTGTGTGTGTGGTGTTTACACACCAATATCCACATCTCCTTTTTAACACTTTCTAATGCACGGAGGTTAAGACTTTTATCACATCGCTGGTGTATTCTGCATTTAACAGCACATTTTATGAGGTCAGTGCAGGCCAGTCAATGCAATCAGAAACCAACTACAGAGAGAGCAGAGGGCCCGATCTCCTACTAGGTTAATAAGGCTGCAGTGCTTTGCTTCTGCTGCTAAGGGTCAGCATGTATGTGTTCCTCCTCCCCTTCCCCTGTGTAAGAATGCTCCTTGCAGGAAAAGGCTCCTTTTGCTGTGAAGGGGAGAGGAGGAGGAGGCAGGCCAAGCACCTCCAGGGCATTGAAGTACTGGACTCCTTGGTCCCAAAGAAAGGATTTCTAAGAGCCCAAGTGGGGGGAAGAGGCAGGGAGAGGAACCCTCCCAGGGGAGTTGCACCTTCCCAAATGTTGTGAGTGAAGCTTTCCAGAGCATTCACACCTTTGGAGAGCAACGCAGATTCTATTCTGGGCATTTTTAATCTAAAAAAAGAAATATAACTCTTGGGAAAGAAGCAGCAGGCCATGTCCCAAATTGGGCTGGCCATGCAGTTCGGAGGGGCTGCCGGGCACATGGGGGGCCCCAGAAGCTGCAAGGAGAGGCCGGTCCCTTCTGGCCCCTGGCAAGAGGGACAGGTGGAGGAGGTGCGGGGGCCCCAACGAGGCCCATCCTGGGGCCTCAGATCTGCCAGGTTTCTGCCTGTACTGAGCACACACCGCCACCGCCCCCCCCCCCCGCGAATCCGGCTTTCTTCACCCCCTTCGCTGGCAAAGCAGCTCAGCTAAACGGGAGCTGGGGGAGGGGGCGAATGGGGGGAGACTAAGCGAGGCCCCTGCAGACTGAAAGAGTTGCGGGGGCAACTGAAGACCGCCAAGTCCAGCGGAGCCTCCAAGCTGCCCACAGAACCGGGGGGGGGGGGGAAGGAAAGTGGCCCTTTCGCCTCGCAGGGACCGGGAGGCTGGAATCCTGCAGCGGCATCGAGCGGATCCCGGCGCGGGGACCGATTCTTGGGCGGAGGGAAGGGCCGAGCCCGGTCCGGGAGGGCGGCCGCCCCCGAAGCCCCCGCCGAGCCTTCCCTCCGCGCGCGCCCCGAGCGCCCCGCTTCCCACCAACTTCCCCCCCGCCGCCCCGCCCGAACCGCGGCCGGCCGGGCCCTGCAGGGGAGACCCCCGCCGCCCCTCGCCTTTGAAGACGAAGTTGTAGTCGTCGTCCGCCGCCGCCGCCGCCTTCGCCATGGCTGGACGCGCCGCCGCCGCCGCTGCTGCTGCCGCTGCTCTGCGGGCGGGGCGGCGCTCACCTGGGAGGGCGGGGCCGGCGGCAGGTGAGGCGGGGGCTCCGGGGCGCCGCGCTGCCCTGCCGGGCAAACGGGCCTGGCTTCCCGGGGGCTGCCGCTTCCTTGGCGGCTCTTGGCCAAGTTGGCCTCCGCCCAGCGGAGCGAGGCTGCTCGCTCTCCAAAGCTGGGTCGGCGAGGCGGGCCGTGGTCAAAGGAGCCCCGTTCTCCACCTGGTCGAAACGGCCGTCGCCAGTCGGAGAGCGGGGCCGAGGCGCTCCCGGCGAGCGCGGCTGGGGATCAGTCCGTGGGAAGGAAGCCCCAAAGGCGCCCCTGGCCGCCGTTGCGCCGAGCCTGCCCGGGAAACCCGGGGCGGAGGGGGGGACGGGACGGACTCGTCTGCCGGAGCCCGGCTCGGCTTTCGGCCCGTGGGATTGAAAGGCGGCTCTTTGCTGCCTCCCGAGTCGCCGCCCGGACGGCCCCCGGCTCCCCTTGGCTGCGCTGCCTTCCTCTCTCGGCGCCCTAGTTGGGGCTTCGCGGGACCGTTTCGCAGGTTACGTTGTTGTACAGAGGGAACCGATGGAAAACTCTCTACTGACAGAACATTAGAAGCGGGAGGCGGCTTGGAAAACTGGGCTGCAAAAACGACCCACCGCCTCTCATCGCTGCCCAGCTCTTCCTCGACTTGTGCCCTCCAACTCCCAGGATCCCCCAGCTGGCCCCATTGGCCATGTCTCCTCTGGGAAGCAGGAATGTGCCCCTTTGCCACAGTGTGCCCCCCAGGCCTTTGTAGGCCACAGGAAGCCGACTCTGAGGGGGCTCCATTGGCCGTCCATCTGGTCAGACCAGAAGGCAGGAATGTGGAGGGGGTGACCTCAGCGTGGCTGCAATGTGGAAAGGCAAGCTGAGGCGGTGCTGGCCAACCTCCGGAATCATCTTGTTTACTTTTAGGCTGAAAACACTTAGAGACACTCAAGACGTTGTTGGTCAGAGGCGGCGGCCAGGGCAGCCTGGATAAAGTGTGACCTACTTTCTTTCTTTGCTTGTGGCAAAATGCATTCAAAAAGCAAGCGGAACTTTGATTATACCATTGCCAACATCCTCTTTCGGAACTGGGAGGATCCCTGAACAGGGAACCGAGAGAGGGTTGGCATTCTGGCTGAGCGGAGCTGCCCTTCTCTTCCCCAACTGAGGCTCTCCTTGCTGCTCCCCGTCTCTGGCCAGCGGTCGATGTTTTCACCTATGTTCACCGCTTTGCTCTCTTCCGTTCCCAGGCCCCGTTTTCATCGAGCTCCTTGGCGGTGAACGAAAGACAACGAAAGCATCCGCGGCAACTTACATCAAAACAAAACATTCCAATTCACAGTCAGTGATAAGATAAACACAACCGTAGGTCCACATTGGATCAGCCCAGTTGGTGCTGCCTGAGTGGGAAATACCACTTCAAGAGCTGCGGTGGCACAGTGGTTACAGTGCAGGACTGCAGGCTACTTCCTGCCGGCCTGCCTGCAATTTGGCAGTTCGAATGTCACCAGGCTCACAGTTGACTCGGTCTTCCATCCTTCCAAGGTTGGTAAAATGAGGACCAAGATTGTTGGGGGCAAGAGGCTCTTTAAACCGCTTAGAGAGGGCTGTAAAGCACTGTGAAGTGGTATATAAGTCTAAAGGCTATTGCCCTTCTTTCCTTCCTTCCTAATGATTAAAATGCAGTACTGCAGGCTAACTCTGCCCACTGAGAACAGTTCAATTCTGACCAGCTCAAGGTTGACTCAGCTTTCCGCCCTTCCGAGGTAGGTAAAATGAGGACCCAGATTGTTGGAGGCCAGGGGATGACTTTGTAAATGGCTTAGAGAGGGTTTGAAAGCACTATAAAGCAGTATATAAGTCTAAGTGCTATTGCTATTTTATCACTTTGGGGCTAAGATCAAGCATAATTTTTCTCCAAGTCTGAGCTGGAGTTTTTTTGAGATGACATCAAGCAGAGAACAATTTAGATTTCCCCTGGAAAGTGGCTTGAACATGCAAGGGGGGAGGATTCATTCAGCTGCTACTGGAAAAGCTGTGGCTGATTGCAAACAGGGCCTCTCCTGGGACGGCCCTCCCACACCCAGGAAATCCTTGGAGGAAGATCCCTGCTTACAGCCCTCTGGGAAGTCAAAAGAGGCAACACCCGGACTTTGAGGGATTTAAATGTCAAAACATGCTCCCTGGATTTCATCTGGAAGTCTCTAGATAGTCAGTGCCGTTTGCCCAAACAGGAGCCACGCTGGCCTTTTAGAAAGCTTTGGCCCAGGGTGCAGTTGGGGTTCCTCCCCCCGAAATTAAGTTACGGTTGGCTACTTTTTCTCCTCAGCCTGAAATGAAGGGTTGGCACTTGTGTGATTAGTAAGAAGAGAACAGGGAGAGGGAGCCCCTGGTATAATTCCCATTGTTTTTTGCCACAGCTCAAGCCCCCCGTGGCTCATGGGGACTGAGGTCTAAGACCCCAAGTGGCAGGAGGTTTGGTGTATGTGAGCCCTGGCATCCACAGGCCATGGGGCAGCCACTCCGGAAGCACCGTCTCTGGAGACCAGGGCTTCCCAAGGATGCCATCTAGTTACCCTAAGCCCCCTGGGTGAGCAAAAGGCACGTTCAGGACTCCAGAAGAACCGCAGGGCCTGGAGCCGGGACGGAGTTAACCCTGCTTGCTGTTAGGGGAATGTATGCCCCCCTCCCCCCATTGCCAGCCAGTCCTCTCAAACTGTGTTGTGGTGAACCCTCTGTCCGGAGGACACCACACAACTGCCAGTCATTTGCAGAGGTGCCCTGGGGGGGGGGGGGGCAGCTCTGTCTGCTCTCAGAGAAGTTGGAACATCCCAAGGAAGCTGGTGACCCTCAGCCACGTCTCTGCCGCCACTCAACCTGGTGTGGCTGTGCATGACTGGCCGAGACTGGGAGAGAGCCAGTTGACCGAGAAGCTGATGTGTGGTGCCCGCAAGACGGCTTGAATGGGCAGGCCCCAACTCCAGGGCTGAGCACCGTGTGCTGGGGGGCGGGGGCTGGCCGTGTGGAACAGGCACCCGGGCAGAGCAGTGGTCAGCACTATTTCTCTGGACAAATTGCTGGCCAAGAACATCAGTGAGGAGCGGCTTCAGCTGGAGCGACAGCCACCACCGCCTCCTGAGGGATGCAGGGGGCAACTCCTGGGTGCCCCCCCCCCCCAACATAGGGAGGCCAGGCTGTTCCCCAGCTTCAGATGATGACGGTCGGGCTGTTTCGGTTTCATTTCCCTATTTTTCCTGGTGTAATTATTGTAAAGCATTTTGAGATCCTCTCTTCAGGAAATTCTCTACGTGATCCTACACTAGAAGGTTCATTGCCAAAAGAGAAGAACAAACCTTTCTTCCTCGTCTCCTTAACGTTTTAAGGGCTTTAACTGAATTACCTCAATTCTTTCCTTTTGAGGCTCCTGTGATGATTTAACTGCTTTACTGTTTGCTTCAGGGGCAAGAAGAGGTTTCTGGGTAGTTCAGGAGACACCCGGAAATCTCTTCCAATTTGGTCAGAAGAAGCTGCAGCAGAGGCCTTTGGTATGGCCAGAAGCCTCTCCCAGCTTTGGGAATTGGAGGCTTCCGCGTGTCAGGAAGGGCCCGGTGAGGTGACTCAGGGCTGCCTCGCTCCTGAAGACTGACACAACTAGACCTAAGAGGGAGGGAGGTGTGGCAGGTGCGGCTTGGCACTCGAAACCTCCTGAAACTCCCTCCCACCTGCAACACACAGAGGCCAACCTGCCACCCCACCCAGGGAGGGGCCCTTCCAACTCCCAGGAGGGGAGAACACACCCTTCCAGGGGTCTCGGGTTGATTGAGAGAAGCAGTCCAAGCCAACAGGGTCCCTCCCACCCCCATGACCCCCCTTTGGGTCTTTCCCAAGGCACAGTATCATCCCCCTCCCTTGGAAAAGGGTCCCCTGAGGCGGCTGGGCAGGTCTGAAAGCAAGACCAGCGGGTGGCCTTCTCTCCCTGAGCCTTGGGCGACACCAAGTGGGCACCTTCAGTACTGCCTTCCAACTCAAGAACCCCAGCAGAAGAGGGGCTCCTGCCTCCCCTCCATATAACAATCCTTGACCTAGGAAAAGAATTGGGACCAGAATTCCCACTGCTAAGCAAGGTGAAGTCACACCTGAGCTTTTGGCTAAGGGCTGTTACACCAAGCTCTGTAGCTTTTTACGTGAATCGTTGATTTATATTTCGTGTTCTTGATCTCCTGTATGCATTATTCCCTTCTGCCATGCTAGCGTCCACTTTCTTCCTTCTGGAACAATGATGGCTCCAGTTATTTCTAACCACCCCATTTCCCCCTCCGGGTGGCAGCTCTGGGTGGCAGGTCCGCCGTCGAGACCATCCCAGCCCCTTCCATCCATCCATCAGACAGAGAAAAGCTGCTCAGGACGTCCTTTATTCTCTTCCCCGCATCCCTCCAGTGTCTGTAAGGAAGCACATGGTGCTCAGCACCCTACGTGGTCTGCTGGGAGGCAGGACTCCCAGACTCAACAGCCAGCCAGGCCCCGTCAGGAAGCAGCCACCTGGGTCAGGGGTTCTTCAAGGTACTGCACCAAGGCTTGGGCCTGCAGAGAGAAGGGAAAACGTTGGGTCTGTCAAGAAAGCCCTGCAGCCAGGCCTGGCCTCCCCTCAGCTGCCGGAGCGGCTACAGTACAGATCTCTGCTGCCTTGTCAGGGCCTCTCCTGCTGCTTCTAAGGTTCCCTGGAGGGTTTTACTCCATTTTAAATTATGGAGTGGCTAATAGGCCATGGGGGTGCAGCTAGGATTTATTTCATAATCCAGTACTTAAGATAACCACATATAAGCATGTCATGAAATATTACTGGAAATATTCCAAAGACTTTTGGTCTAATTTATTGGACAAGAAGCCTCTTATTGATTTGAGCAAAATGAGCAGAATGAATCTATGATCTATGATTATGATTATAGAAAGAAGGGCAATATGATATAACTTTCTTTGTACTTATAACTGTGGTGAAGAATATCAGAATCCATCCCCCCTCCCTCTGTTTTCTTAAGTTTACATATAAATACCCTCACAAACTTTACACACACAAACACACACACACACCTCCTTTCTTTTCTATTTTTCTTCCCCCTTACCTTTGCTTTCAACATGCCAAAGCCCACAGTCTCCTTCGCATACATGCACAACAGCAGGTTAGCAACTCTGGTGATTGCCACACGGCCCTCCTGGATTTTGGAAAAGAAAAGAAAAGGGAGGCTAAAGGAAAAGCGATTCCCAAATGGAGATCTCTTAGCTTGGCCCCCAGCATCCGTCCACTCTGGCCCTGGAGCAACTTGGGACAATTTTCATCTTGTCTCCAATGTTTCTTTCATAAGGAACATGATAGAGAAAGGGGTCGTGTTGCAACTTGGGAGAACTCTGGAGGAATCTGGCTACAGCCCTGATCACCCTCCAGCCCCTTGATGGCCTGTGGACTTCCAGAATTCTGGGAAGTCATAGTTACTCAGGGGCCATAGTTGTTCAGTTTTGTTGCAAAGGCTTCTGAGGAGAACAGTGTCCAAGCAGGCCACAGAAAATCAAATCTTGGTGCGCATACCATGCAGTCCATCAGGATGAACTTCAGATTGTCTTCGTTGAATGCTTGGTGCCCATTCTTGTCATAGGCCACCCAGATATTGCTGGCTATGGCAGCTGTGACTCTGGCATCTGTGTCTCCGTAGCCGGAATAAGCGAGAAGAGACCCCTCGTTGTTCAGAAGCCTGGAGGAGGAGAAGAGGATGCTAAAGTAAAGGCTGAGGTCCTGGAAGACTTGCCCAAAAGCCCTCTGAGATAAAACTGCCGCACTCTGACAACCATTGTGATCATAAAGAACTATCTTGCTAAAACAGACCATGGTCCTGAACAGACCAGTCATCGGGTAACTTCAGAACATCTCTCTTCCCTCTGCAGCTACTGCCTACCGTTCCAGCAACTTACAGTTTACATACATGCTGCTACAGAAAGGCCATACAGGGCTGCACAACAGTAACCCAGCATGCAGCACAAGGGCATCCCATATTGGTGGGGATTCTGGGAGTTGAGGTCCACACATCTTAAAGTTGCCAAGATTGAGAAATCCAGAGGGGAAAAAATGCCAATTAAGAAATCTCTCCCAGAGTTACAGGTAGTCCTCGACTTAGTTCATTTAGTGACCATTCAAAGTTACAACAGCAAGGGTAAAAGTGATTTATGGCCATTTTTCAGACTTATGACCATTGCAGCATCTCCGTGGTCACCTGATCAAAATTCAGCCACTTGGCAACTGGCTCTTATTTTAATTGAGTTTAGTTTGTCATTGCACCTCATACAATGAAATTAAATACCAATGTGATGACCTGGGGCATGGCACAAAAGAAATAAAGTCACTTTGTTTCCTTTAATACCTCCAACTTGGCCCCCACTGTCCAGTTACCTTTGGCTGGAGAAAAAACTCACAAGAACAGTTTTTAAAGGGAAGAAATTCCACCCGAAAACAACATACATATAAACTCTAACTAAAAATCCACAAAAACCACGCTGCAGCAATTAACTGGACAGGGCAGGAGAAGGAACTGCAGACTTCAAAGGCCAACAAAACAGACACAGTTGGGAAGACGCCAGGAACCCAGATAAGCCTGGACAATAAGATAACTCACAATTTGCTTCCAACAAGTTGCTGTGCACAACCTCCCTTTGTATATACTGTTCCCAGCTGCAGCTAATGGGAAGGGAATCAGGGCCCTTTCCTCTCCCCTAAGCCACACAACTCATGTTGCTCCCTTCTCCGTTCCTCCCTGCGTGCCCTAGGATGAAGAGGGTGGTGGGCCTGGGTCTTCCTTCCAATTCCCTCTGCCTTGCTCCACCTCTTCCCTGCTCTGCCCAGCCGGGCTTTGCCCTTCCTCAGTTTCTTCTGCAGCCAACGGGGCCACACTCCCATTCCCTGTCACCCCCCACCTGCCAGGCGGCGGAGGGGCCCCCAAGCACCGCTTTCAGGCCCGGGGGAGGCGGGAACGCCGAACCCCAGGGTGACTCACAGGGTGCTCTGGACGCCTCCCGTGTTGGCCTGGCTCAGCACCTGCGTCAAGGCCTTGGGGCGCAGCATGGCCGCCTTTGCGCGCTCAGGAGCGGAGACGGGGAATACTCCAGCGCCCGGCTCCCTCAGCTGATCGGGCCCACGCCCCCGGTGCACGCTGGGAGTCGTAATCCCTGGCGCTTCCGGTTCCTGCCCTTTCCTCGACACCACTCTATCCCCGCGCCTCTATCCTCTGAGGCAGGTGGGGCGCTCTGGGAGCTCATCTCGCTGCGCCGCCCGTCCCTCAGGCGACGCCGAGCCCTGGTCCATAGGAAGTCGGGCGCCGTTCTTTGGGGCAAGGAGGGGGCGCTACGCTTTTCTATCGCAGAGGCCCCAGCTTCCCGGGGGCAGGGCTTTCGGAAGAACGGCGCGGCTTCCCAGAAGAACCCCACCTTTGAACTCTGAACTCCGCCGGCGGCCCTCCGAGAGGTCCGGAAGTGCGCCCAGACCGCCGGAAGTACCCTGCCGGCACCTCTCCGTGCTCCCTCTCGCTCGCCGGTAGCCAAGATGGCGGAGCTGAGCAGCGGAGGCAGCGGCGCCTCGTCCTCCTCGCAGCCGGGCGGGGGCGGCGGGGGCGGCGGGGGCGAAGGCGATCCTGCGGCCACGGCAGCCACGGGCGCCCTGATCCGCGTGACGGTGAAGACGCCGAAGGACAAGGAGGAGATCCTGACCGGCGAGCGCATCTCCGTTAGGGAGGTCCGGCCAGGCGGGGCTGCCGGGGGGGGGAGGGGTGTGTGTGTGTGGGTCTCCGCGGCCTGCCTGACCCCGGCCTCTCTCGCCCCCCACCCAGTTCAAGGAGGAGATCTCGCGGCGGTTCAAGGCCAAGCAGGAGCAGCTGGTGCTGATCTTCGCGGGGAAGATCCTGAAGGACGGCGACTCGCTGCTCCAGCACGGCGTGAAGGACGGGCTGACGGTGCACCTGGTCATCAAGACCCCCCAGAAGTGAGAGGAAGGGGGAGGGGCTTCCTTCGGTGACCCCCCCCCTTGGCCAGCCTCCCCCTCCCCTCGCGCGGCTGAGCGGAGGGGGGGCGCTGGGCAGAGCCCAGCCTTGGCCGCTTTCAACTCCCAGAATTCTCCAGCCGGCTCTGCTCATCGCCTATTAAAAACTCTGCTGGCTGGAGAATTCTGGGAATTGAAGTCCACCAGCCTTGCAGCGGCCAAGGCTGGGCACCTCTGCAGTCTGGCCAGTGATGTGCGGGGAGGGGGGGAGTCCTTCCCTTTTGGCGGCTTCTGATCTCTGGCAGAGGATGCGGCCTCCAGTGGGTCATTGAACGGGCTGAGTCTCCTTTGCGGGGAGGGCCAGCTGTGGCCGCCACAAGCAGCCAGAACAGCTCCCAGAATGGCTGAAACAGGTTTCTTTACTGCTGGTCCCCTGTTCACAAGAAAAACAGAACAGCAGAGCTGGTAGGGACCTGGGAGGTCTTCCAGCCCAACCCTCTACCCAAGCAGGAGACCACCTACCATTCCAGACAAGGGGCTGTCCTTTAAAGGCCTCCCATGATGGAGCAGCCACAACTCCGGGAGCCAAGCCGCTCCATTGATTAATGGTCCTCCCTGTCAGGAAATTCAGGTTGGTTTCCATTCGCTGCTTCACAGAAGAGTGCTGGCTTCCCTTGGGAAATGAGACATACAAACTGAAGATGATGTTACCTAGTTTGGGTAATGAAACGTCTGCAGGAAAACAGCCAAGCTCAGGAAAGACCCCTCACAAACCTAAGAGTTCAACCCTTGAACTCCCCTGCATGGAGTCCATTCAGTTGGGATTTCTTTTATGCCCCTCCCCCATTTGGGACCTGCTCTCCTTCAGCCAGTGGTTGCTTCCCCAATGGCAATGGCCGTATCTTGCTTGATTCGTAGGGTGCAAGAACCTCCCGGGGTGACGGTTGCTTCCCCTCCTGTTCCCTCTGCCACTGGGGTAGTTCTGGCCCCTTCCGCAGCTCCTCCATCCCCTGCAGCCCCCTCCCAGCCATCCACATCCAGCAGCGGCCTTTCAGACGTGGGAAACAGCAGCTGGAGGAGCAGCGCTTTGGGCGGAACGCCGGGGTCAGCTGGGGAAGGAACGCCCAGCGGGGCCACCTCCATCCTGTGTAAGTAAGAGGCCTCTTGACTGGCAGAGCTCTTAGGAAGCAGCTCAGGGAGGCAGTTGCTCCTTCTTGGATGGGTGGGTGGGGGTCTGAGTTGCTAGTGTCTCAGGTGGCCCTGCGGCAGGGTCATCCATCCAGAGAGGGCCAAAACATGGTGAGGGACTGGCTTTCGAGTACCTATACACAGGAATGATGGAGAGGCAGCCAAAATATGAGGGGCCGTTTTCCTGCTTCTCCTTAAGATCTGTTCCAGACCAGATCTGGATAGTCGGCCCCAAGCTTGCTGTCCGACTTGCCGCTGTTCCGATCCCTTAGGAAAGAAAGACTCTCACCTCCATTTGGGTGAAGTGATAGGTTCTTTGGTTAAAAGTTGCTGCTGGCTGCAGTAAAGTCAGGCTAGGACCAAGATTCCCTCAGGAAAGGTTACTGTGCTGGCCCCCTTGACCGCTTTGCCTTCAGCCAATGGAGAGCTGCATAGGTGTTTCGAGAATCGCTGAGATGTTTGGGGCAATCCCCATTCCACTCTCGGGGTGCATGGCCTTCAGTGTTGGCACAAACTGGTTCCACGCCTCTCTGGTCTTGGTCAACCTATTGTTCCTCCCTCCCCCCCCCTGCTATTTCCCATCACACCCCCTTACATGTTTATTGCCCATTTGCCCCCCATCCCTTTTGATGGCAGGATGCCGGGAAGGCATCAAGCCGAAGATTGCAGAACTGACCCCTTCCTTGGAGGTCGTTGTCCGAGCTGCTCTTCCTTTGTGTCCTCTCCCAGCCGGCTTCGGTGGCATTGCTGGGCTTGGCCACCTGGGGATGGGGTCAGCAAACTTCATGGAGCTTCAGCAGCAGATGCAGCGGCAGCTTATGTCCAGTCCAGAGATGCTGTCCCAGATCATGGAGAACCCCTTGGTCCAGAGCATGATGTCCAACCCAGACTTCATGAGGCGGATGATCACGGCCAACCCCCAGATGCAGCAGCTGATGGAACGGAACCCAGAAATCACCCACATGCTGAACAACCCCGAGTTGATGCGCCAGGTGGGCACCTTCTCCATTCTTTGGCTTGCGGGATCAACTGCCTTTGCAGGGGAGACCAAGGCAGGTGTGAGCAGCACGGCCTGCCAGCCTCCTTCAGCTGCGACGGGTAGCTGTTCCCAGCCAGTATGGGACCTTTTCTGCTCTGCGCCCAGGGAGGGTCACCTGCTCCCTGCTTTGAAGCAAAGAGAAAGGAGGGGACGCTGTCAGGAAGGCCTGCACAGTGCAAAGGAGTCTTGGTGGCTCAGGGGCAGCAGACCCTCAAGCCCAGCCCTTGGGCAGCCTGCCTGGTCAGAAGGCCTGTGCTGCAGATGATGCCCTGGGGATCCAGGGGCCAGGCTCCCCTCGGCCGTGGGGAGTTCCATGCCCTAGAAGAGCCTGAGTGATGCCAAGTCCCATCTCATTGGAAGCTTCTGAGCCCCTGAGGTCGGGACGGCTGATGCGCCCGGTGCTGTGGGGCAGGCTGGCTGCTGGTTCAGGCAGCCCCGGTGCTTTTGCTGAAAGCCTTCCGTACATTTTCTCTTGAATGACGCCTTCCACGTGGAAGTGGGTGAGGGGGTTGGAGACATGAAAGGTGCTGTGGAAGGTCCACCCAAGCACAGCTTTGCCTCTTGGGGCAGAACCTTTGTGTGGAAGCTTTCCGTCGCCTCACCTCCCTGTGTCTGGGTGGGTGTGGTGGATGGCCTAGGCTGGGCGAGGGAACGCTCCCCTGTGGGCTTCGGCCGTGTGGATTGTGGTTCTTTCTTGGTCTGGCTGTCCTCTGCATGCTGGAAGCCAGGCCCTGCTTCCTCTTCCCCCACCTCCCTCGGTGGAGAAAATGTTGGGTAGCTCTCAGCAGTCCAAGATCCAAGTCCTCCTGCAGACCAGCTAAGGTGTGTGTGTTAGTTAATGGATCACTGTTTTAAGACCTGAGCAGCCCCTTTTCTGCCCAGCCTATTTCCAGAAGCAGAGCAACAGCTACAGTTGCTTTTCCAAACAGTATTGTGTACCCTATTCTGTCTGCCTGGACCCTGGTTTCTGACTCGGGTCTGGCCTGGTCCTCTTGCACTGCCCCAGAGGGAGGTTCGGCCTTGCTTGCTCATTTTTCAGTTGCTCTGCCGGCAACTCCAGAAGCCGGTTCAATGAGGGTCAATCCTGGGTTCTGGCAGACTCTTCGTGAAAAAAAGAGTCTAGACTGGGTTTAATTCAATGTAATTTTTGTGCCACCCGCCTCCCCTACAAGGTGGCTCTACTCCGACGGGTCTCATGCCACAAAAAAGGTGATGGCGACCAAGGCGCCTCCCCTCCGGTTGGCTTTTAGAGTCCTCTGCCTCTTTCCTCAGACCATGGAGTTGGCACGCAACCCAGCCATGATGCAAGAGATGATGCGTAACCAGGACCGAGCCCTGAGCAACTTGGAGAGCGTTCCTGGAGGGTACAGCGCCCTGCGGCGCATGTACACGGACATCCAGGAACCGATGTTCAGCGCTGCCAGGGAACAGGTGGGCATATGGCTCCGCTGTTTCCCCCGGGTTATGGGGACAGTCTCAATCGTGACCGGCAGGGACTCAGGGGCTGCGCCTCTTCTAAAGTCGCACCCCAATCTTCCAGGGGGAGGGTCGTATATTTGGGTGTCCTTAGGAGCCCAGAGGGATGGAAATCTTGGGGCCTTTCCAAGAGAACCTCGTCAGCCCAAATATGGGTTGCAGTTTGACCCAGAATGGCCTGACAAGCGCACGCGTAGCCGAGCTTCTCCAGGGCTTCCCTCTGCAGTGGTTCTGGGCATCCCAGGCCAGCTGGGCTGTTTCACCTGGGGGTGTTAGTTGATCTGCAGCCTCCTGCGATGAGGCCCGGAGTACACACAGCTCCTTTTCCCCTGGCTTCTCCATCTCCTCCTTCTAGTTTGGCAACAATCCCTTCTCTGCGCTCTCGGGGAGCTCGGAGGCCCCAAATGCACAGCCTCTGCGGACGGAGAACCGGGAGCCGTTGCCCAACCCTTGGAATCCTGTTCCTGCTTCTCAGGGCCAGGAGCCGGAGAACGAAGGAGGCCCTAACCCGGAGCCGGTTCCAAGCCGGAGCACGCCCACCATCTCCAACCCTCTGGGCATCAACGCAGCCGCTCTGGGGTCAGGTACAGCCTTACCAGCCTTTCCTGCTCAGCACCCTCCGCTTCCGTTCAGAGAGGGGCCCTCGGGGTGCCCCTTCCCCCTTGTTTCTAGAGAAAGACCTACCCTCCCCACAGAAACCAGGTCCTGATCCTGCCCCACTTTCTGTATTCTGGGGGTGGGGGGGCTGGTCTTCGTCCCCTAAAGCAGGGGTCTCCAATCTTGGCAAGTTTAAGCCTGGAGGACTTCAACTCCCAGAATTCCCCAGCCAGCTGGCTGGGGAATTCTGGGAGTTGAAGTCCTCCAGGCTTAAACTTGCCAAGGTTGGAGACCCCTTCCCTAAAGGACAGTAACTCAGCTGGCATTTCCTTCTGCATCTTCTGGGTGTTTCGCAGACGGGCATGACGAGGGAGGCTTTTTTGGAGGGTGGATTCTCGCTCTGGCATGATTCCCTACAGATGAACCCCCCCCCTTTCGCCCCAACCCCCCAGGGATGTTCAGTAGCCCCGAGATGCAGGGGCTCCTCCAGCAGGTCTCCGAGAATCCTCAGCTGATGCAGAGCGTGATTTCGGCTCCTTACATGCGCACGATGTTGCAGACCCTCGCCCAGAACCCAGAGGTTGCCGCTCAGGTGAGTCTCTTTTCACACCTGGCCGGAGGGGGTATGGGGATGAGTTGGAGAGAGGCTCTGGTTCTCCAGAACGGTTGTCCCTCCCTTCCTCTGCAGGGCAGCTTTGCAGCATGGTTGCCTCCAGGAAAATGCAGGGGGGGGGGTGTCCTCATTTAGTGACCATCTACAGTTACAATGGGGATGAAAAAAGCTGCAGCCAGCCCTCACATTTACGATCTTCGGAGGCCTATAAAGCAAAGGAGTCGTAGGGTGTAAAGCACAGTTATGGTTTCACTCAGCTTCACTTAACAACCAAGTGGCCGGTCCCGGTTGTGGTTGCTGAATGATTCCTCTCTGTCATAATAGATCTGCGGGAGTGACGTCACACCTGCAGTGTCCTGGCGAGGGAAGTTGGGGAGGGCGGAGGTTCGTGGTGGGTTTTGTCTTCCGAGGAGTCTGGGGGCTGCCGCTGCTCTTCTGTTCCTGGGGCTTCAGGGGTGGGTAGGTCAAGTGAGGGTCTTCTGATTGTGGCTGAGGGTCTGGTGACAGGGAGGGTACATCAGGCGAGGGCCTTGGGGAGGTGAACTGCTGGCGGGGGGCTTTGGGTGGTCGGTCGAGGGTGGGGGCCGCCTCTGGTTGGCTGGGCGGTTGATTTGGACTCTTGAGGGGCTTCCTAGGCTGGTTGAGCCCAGGGGGGTCTGCTGGGGGAGTGCCTAGGGAGGGCCAGGGTTGGCGGGGGGAAACATGGCCGATGGTTGTGGTGTTGCTCCAACCGAACCGGGGCTCCTTGGTGTCGGTGTGGGTTGAGGTTGAGGGCCCATTGACCTGCACCAGCCAAATGTCCGGAAACCAACCCACGAGCTCGGCAAAGTCCCGGGAGGGCTGAGGCTCCGCCCACTAAGCCTGGCTGCCGTTCCCTTGCAGATGATGGTCAACGCTCCGGTCTTTGCTGGCAACCCTTCCCTTCAGGAGCAGCTGCGCCTTCAGCTACCCGCCTTCCTACAGCAGGTGCGCCTGGAGGCCAGAATCGCAGCCCTCCCTTTCAGCCCCGCTCTTCCCCCTCCTCCCCCCCCCATGGCGGCCTTGGGAAGACCTGTGGCTCTTTGTTGCGCCCCCCACAGATGCAGAACCCCGACTCTCTCTCGGTCCTGACGAACCCTCGTGCCATGCAGGCTTTGCTGCAGATCCAGCAGGGGCTCCAGATGCTGCAGACGGAGGCCCCAGGCCTCATGCCCAGGTAGGAAGGGGCTGAGGTGGGCCCGGTGGGAGGATCTTTCTTCCACCTGCCAGACAGACCCACCTGCAGCTTTGCTTCCTGGCTAAACAGGAGTGTTCTTGCCTTGCAGCCTGGGATCTCTTGGGGCTCCTCAGCCCCCCGCACCTTCCGCCGGAGGAACCCCAGTCCTGGAGCCCCCCTTACCCAGCTTGGCCCCTGCCAGCACCGCCCCAGCTGGGGACAACAACCCCTCCCAGCAGCTCATGCAGCACATGGTGCAGCTCCTGGCCAGTGCCAACTCTCAGGTAGGCCGTGGCGGAGGTTGCCCGTCGTGCCCACCTGCCTTCGTCCTCTTCTGATTGCTCAGCTTCCCACTTCAAGGGGGCTGGGAAGTTCCTTTCCTTCCATCTTGGAATGAGAGCCAGGTGGGGCCTCCTGGTTCTTTGGATGGCTCCCCGATCTCTTCCAGAGGGTGCCTGGCCCTTCGCTCCATCTGGGCTTGATTGTAGGGTGGTTCAATGTTTGTGTCTTTCAGGACTGCCTGGGCTTTTAACCTGTATTCTTAGCTGTAAGCTGCCAGGGTCCTTAGTGATCGGTTGGTTTGTAAATACAATAAATTACTACGAGGCAACCTATGACTTCTTGGGCCATAGTTTCAGAGATATTTCCTTATCAACTTCAATAACGACCACGCTTCTTTTGGGGGACAGAAAAGTTCCCAAAATTTCAGGGAGGAGAGATTCAGAGATCGACCCGCCTTGAAAGTAGCCCATGTTCCGTGGAGTAGCAATCAAACATCAGCAGTTGATTCCCCCCAGAAATGTTTGATGATAGTTTGTATTATATGTCATCCCATTTTTATGCCATGAAATGTTTTATAAAGTTTGCCAAATTTGAATTCCACAAGAGTCATGGGCTCTGGCACCCATTTTGCAAATTAGTCCATGAACTGACTTTGTTTCCTGGTCCAGGGGTCGCCAACCTTTTGGACCTCGGGGACCACCAAACCCATCATTTTAAATCCCGCGGAGCAGAGACCCTGAGAAAAATCTCAGAAAAGCCTGCAGGAATATTCCCCACCCCGTTTTCCTACCAACCGATCATTCTTTATTTGGGATCGCAGGATTCCGTCTCTAGCTCCGTTTTCAGGGGGAGAGAGAGAGAGAGACTTTTCTCTGCATGCAAGGAAAGCAGCAGAAGCAGCAGAAGTCTTTCCTTCTCTGCCCCAACTCTGCCAGAAATGAGTCTTTGCTGGTGCAGCCTCTTGGAGCAGGGAGGCCTTGGAGGGTCCCAAAGACTCATTTCTGGCGGAGTTTGGGGGAGAGAAAGAAAGACTTTGGCTGCTTTTCTTGCATGCAGCTAAAAGCAGAAGCGGAAAGAAGCAACCCGGTGGCCAGGCCAAGCCCATGGGGTGAGTGGGGCAAGCCCCCCCCCACCCTTTCCCCCCTCCCCTCACTACCTTGTGTTGTGTGCAATGCAAGCCTTGTGTTCCCACAGGCCATGTGGGTGGCATGATCTTGTGTTCCTGGGCAGCCTGGATTAATTGCTTTGAGGGGGGACATTTCTCTGTGGACCACCAAAATTTTCTCACGGAGCACCAGTTGGTGACCGCTATGCTAGACGGTTGCCCTGCAGTGCCTGGTTCTGCCCACTTACAGGCTGCCAGCCCCAGAGTTTTAGTAGGGTGTATGGGTCAGTTCAGGCAGCTGGCAGGTGATGCCACTTGGATAGCGGTTGGGAACAGACTGACCACCATGCCTGTTGCTCAGCAGCTCACGAGCGGTTTTTTCTTTTCACAGCAGGCCCAGAGCCCAGAGGTCCGGTTCCAGCAACAGCTGGAGCAGCTGAGCGCCATGGGCTTCATCAACCGTGAGGCCAACCTCCAGGCCCTCATTGCCACTGGAGGAGACATCAATGCTGCCATAGAAAGACTCTTGGGGTTCCAGGCCTCCTAACACCATGCAAGGTGCCTCCGATCAGCTCTTGGCACGCAAGGACCTTTCCAGGGCCACCCAACACTGGTACCCCCCCTCCCAATCCCTAAAAGCCTGGAATAACAACGCCTCCAGTTCAGTAGAGCATGCCCAGTTTTGCACCAAATGCTTGAGACCAGGGGCCACTTTAAGACCTGCGGAGTTCAACTCCCAGAATTCCCCGGCCAGCATAATATAGTTGGCTAGGGAATTCTGGGAGTTGAACTCCGCAGGTCTTAAGGTTGGGCACCCCTGCTTGAGACGCTGCATTGTGCATGGATTCCAGGCCCCCCCACGGCTGTTTTAAATCTCTTTCTCCCCCCACTTTGTTCTCAAAATTAGGCTCCTCCTCCTCCTTTTAGTTTAGAGAAGTTTAATTTCTAGGTAACCCAAACTGTTGTGTTCAATTAATTTGCTCTGTGCTTAGATTTCTTTCTTTTTTTTTTTTTTTGCCCCCTTCGCCCCCAAGGCTAAACCCCAAGGAAACGCCAGCCGTGGTCTTCCTGCCCAGGGAGGGTCTCGTGGGAGAGAGAAAGATGGACAGTGGTGTTAAATGCTAGTAAAAATAACCGGAAGTTCTTCTGTCCCTTTCGCAACGACTCCCGTTTCTCAGTTAGCAGCAGGCATCAGCCGGTGGGCCTGGCAGGGGGGAAGCTGGCTCTGCCCTGCCCTGCCCTCACCAAGGGGGGTGCTGGGACCTGCTTCTACTGCAGGGGGGGGGCTGCGTTGTCCCAGCACAAAGGGGGGGAAATGTCTGAAGGGTCTGCCCCCATTGGGGGCAATTGATGTGCCTGAAGGGGCCCCTCTGCTTCCTTCCTTTCTCAGCATCAGAGTCCTTGAAGTATGTCAAACTTAAAAGCCCGGGGGCCAGATTTGTGTGCCCCCCCCGGGCCTGGAAGTAGCGACGGGTTGGCCTGCAGTGCCTCTGCCCTCCTGAGCTCCATTTTTGCCTGCTGAGGGTAGCGGGAGGCTGAAAAGGGAGCTCAGGAGCCCATTTTCTTTGGTAGACCACTGGGGCCACAGTGGCCCCCCAACATGAATGATGTCGAGCTGGCCACACCCTCCTTCTCCCCCCCCCCCCGAGGTCAAACACAACCCAGATGTGGCGCTCAATGAAATCAAGTTTGAGAGCCCTGCCCTAGAGGCGGTTTCTGGAGGCCCAAAGATGGAAGGATGGAACCTCCTCTGGGTTGCCGCCTTCCTGCTCAGCTCAAGCGGCTGGAAATCGCCGCGTCTTGAAAGTCTGAACCGGTCAGTCCAGGCCTAAAGTGCACAATGGCTCAGGTGCCTGTGCCCCCCCTCCTTCCCCCCAGCGCTTGAGGGGGGGGGGGTCTTGGATGACCGTCTGGTGAGCTCAGCCTGGTTTTCCTGGGCTTGGAAGCAGCGGGACTCCAAGGGCTCTGTTGCTTTCCCACTCCAGAGAACCTGTTCTGGGTCCCCTTTTCCCAAAGACGGGAATTGGGCGGCTCTTATTTCCCTTTCCTGATCGCTCCCTCGTTTGGCTGAGCCTCGGGGTGGCGTTGCCTTCCTCCCAAAAATCCCGCTCAGGCCCACCTGGCCGCGTCCGCTCCTCCAGGATGAAGGTAGCCAGGGAGAAGGCTCCCCCCCCCCAAGGGTTGGTCCCCTCCCCATGCTGCTTGGGGTGGGATTTCCTATCCGAGGACCCAGGCAACCCCCCCCCCCAAAAAAACGTTCCTTGACTGTGTCTTCCCTCCCGCCTCTCGTCCCCTTAGCCAAAGAGCCTGGATCTTGAGAAATGACGGAAGGAGCTTTTTCCCGGCATAGTTTTATTCAAGGAAGGCAAAACTTATATCAAGCGTCCACTAAGCCTCCTCGAGACACTAACAAGGGGCTGCAATCCAGTCCAGGCTCTTGCTGGCTCTGGGAGCAAAATCTCTACTCTGTGCCCATGGTGGGGGGAGGGGCATTGCAGACCTGCCCCCTCCAGCCCCCCCCCGTCCTCCCCCCACAGCAGGTGCATCTGCTGGGCCAGCTCTAGGAGAGGCGCAGGACAGAGTCCGTCTCTGGGTAGGGCGGCAGGTTGAGGGCGTACTTCTTCTGCAGGGCCTCGGGCACAAACCGGCCCCCCAGGAAATGGTAGCGCCCCTGGAAGTGCCGGGCCGCCACCTTGGGGGCTGTGAGCGAGATCAGCATATCCGGCTGCAGCCCGCTGGGGTTGCCCTTCTCCACATCCCAGCCTGGCAACGAGAGAATCGGGGCCATGAGCAAAAGGCAGGCAGGCTTGCCTGCAGGGAGCCAGCCAAGGGCCCCGTGTATTCCGAGGTGCCAAGGCAGCATTGCTGTGGCTCTCTGGCTTGGTTAAACTGCAGGGGCCCTACACACACACACACACACACGGAGCATCAGTCCTGTTTTCTCCAGATTTCAGGGGGAGGCAAAGCCAGAACAGAAAGGAAAAATGAAACATTCAGACACTTGAGTGAGGTCACCAAACTCTTCCTTGCTTAATTTTGGGGTAAGGTTTATGGACACCCACCCACCCCCACCCCCCCGGCACGGCCCTGGAGCCTCTGGGGAGAAAGGATGCTGGAGGTCAGAACAGGATTCCATTTTGTGCTTCCAAATTTGTCTAAAACAGGAGTTCCCAACCTCTTGAGTTCATCATCCACTGTTCATGAAGCTTCTCATTGTTCATCAATCCCCAGAGATTCATTACACAGAAATAATAAATACAACCATAACTAATTGTACTATGAATAATAACAACACTGAGGGTTGGATATTGACCACTTTGGAGCGTCTGCTGGTATGACCAATGCCCGCTCTGAATAGTTCATCACTCGAAGTATTAGGGCAGGGGGTCCCCAAACTTGGCAATTTTGAAGACTTGTGGACTTCAACTCCCAGAGTCCCTCAGCCAACTTTGCTGACTGAAGATCTCTGGGAGTTGAAGTCCACAAGTCTTCAAAGTTGCCAAGGTTGGAGACTTCTGTATTAGAGGGTGGGAAATGAACAGCAGCTATGCAAAAAAAAAAAAAAAACGGGCTAATTGTATTCTGACGGGCAGTTTGGTGAGGGCACAAAGCCAGTGGGTGACCTTGGGCCAGCCATTTCCTCTCAGCCCTGGGAAGGAGGCAATGGCAAACCACTCTGAACATCCTTTCCAGGGCCGTTCTCCAGGCAGCCTCAGAATCGGACACAACTGAATGGAAGAAAAAATGCATTTTATCTCTACTTACAAGCCTAGACCCCATTAAAAGCTAAATTTCTCAGCACTGAGAAATTTATTCCATGGACCTAAATTTTCCAAAATTGCTCTCCAGCAGGATTATTTCTTGAGGGGGGGGGGGAATTTGGGGAGGGGAGCACAGAAGGCCAGCAGGATGAGGTACAACTCCCAACAATGAAGCAGCCCAGGCCCCTTGGGCCAAACATACCAGAAGGAATATCGATGCTGACCACAGGGATGGTCACCTTCTCCAAGGTGCCCAGGATGGTCCCAAAAGGCTCCCGCACAGCACCCTGGAAGCTGAACCCAAAGATGGCATCCACTACCAGACCGTAGGCCTCGTCGATGAGGGCAGCCTGCGGGGAGGATCAGACTTGGGCGAGGGGTGCAGGTGGAGACCCACAAGAGGGGCTTCGGTCCAGCCATCCCCAAAACAGGGGGCTCTCTTTAGAGGGGGGTTCTCAACCTTGGCACTTGAGGATGGGGGGATTTCAACTCCCCAAATGCCCCCACCAGCCTTAACCAGAAGCTGTGATGGCACAGTGGTCAGAATGCAGTACTGAAGGCTAAGTCTGCCGACTGCCAGCAGCTTGATTCTCACCGGCTCGAGGTTGACTCGACCTTCCATCCTTCCGAGGTCGGTGAAATGAGCCTAAGGGTGGTTGCTATGAACCCCGACACCCGCTTGTAGAGCAGCGTTTCTCACCCTTGGCTACGGGAAGGTGGGTGGACTTCCATTTTCTTTCTTTTTGACTTACTTCAGAGGGAAACTCTGTGAGGAACGGGATCTCCATCTTCTTACACTGGGTGGTTAAACCTTCAAAAAGCGGCTTGTTGGGGCGCTTGGGATAATAGAGGGTCGGCTGGTAGCCCTGCAAAGACAAGGGGGTTAATCTGGAATTCCCTGTTTGTCTGGGGTCTGTTGTGTTCCTTGGTGCCTTTTGGGCAGTCACGGTTTGAGAAGACCTTCTCAATGGGCAGGAGGTCAGCAGTCCCAATATTGAGCCTCTGTGGCACAGTGGTCAGAGTGCAGGACTGCAAGCTCCTTCTGCTGACTGCCAGCTGCCTACAATTTGGCAGTTCAAATCCCACCAGGCTCAAGGTCGACTCAGCCTTCTGTCCTTCCAAGGTGGGTAAGATGAGGATCCAGGTGGTTGGGGGGCAAGAGGCTGACTCTGTAAACAGAGAAGGCTGTAAAGCACTATAAAGCGGTTAAAAGTGCTACTGCTATTGCACAAATGCTCCAAAGAAACTTCGTGGAGGGAGATGGCAAACCCCAAGGCTGCCAGGGCTGGAGGGTGGGAGAGAGAGATGCATTGTGAGGGTTCCCTGCCAGAAGCACTTACAAACACAACTGGGAGGGACAGGTGCAAACAACTCACAAACATTTTCAGATGACGGGCACAAACTAATCCATCTCCGCCGTTGTTCCCAGGGCCGCACACGATCAGCACCGCTGGCTGGCTGCTGGTGAAGCTGCTGGCTGGGTATGCCTGCGGGGTGCAGTGGGGGGGGGGTATACATAAATAGTTTTTATGGACTCTGTTTTAGGACTCCTGGACTTGGTGAACAACAATAAATGGAGTTTTATACATTTGCTTCATATTCCCGGCTCCCTCCCCCAGAAAGGATAGAAAAAGAAAAACCAAGACAGGAAAGATGGTTCTTTGACTTCATCCCATTGGAAATATAACCTGGGCACATACACACATACATACCCAGGCCGAAAGCTCTCCCATCCCTACGCAGCCCTGTGTGTGCATTCAGAGAGGAAAAAAACCCTTCACTCTAAAGTGTGTGGCCCACAGCCGTCTATCTCCTTCACCAGAAGATGAGGAGGCGGCCCAGAGAGGCCAGCATCCCTCCCCAGCTCTGCCTCCCCAGCTCTGCCTCCCCAGCTCTGGGAATGGAGCTGCTCAAGGCAGCCAGCGGGGCGGAGGGTTTTTTCCCCTTCCCTGGGATTCCTACCTTGGCAATGGCCGTGGCGCAGCTGAGGCCCGCCAGCTCCATCAGCTGGTCCACACTGAATCTGTACTCCTGGAAGAGCTCCTGGTCGATGGCCTGGGCTTCCTTCTGCCTGGAGGGGACAGGAGGAGGGAGGGCACGGATGGATCTCCTGGCCCACAACGAACCCCCTTGGCCTCCCTCCTGGCTGCATGGCTCGCGCGCGCCCTTCTCGAAGGGAAGGAGGAGAGCAGCTGCCAAGGTTGCCCCGCAAGAGGAGGCCTCCGTGCCCAGCTGGCCCCTCCCGTCCCCCCGGGGCCCTGCAAGCTCCGGCTCTTCGGCCTCCACTCTGGCTCAACCCCCCACCCCCCGCCCTTGTAGGCCCGGTGCAGCGGGGCGAAGGCAGCCGCTGAGGGAGCCCCGCACGGAAGGGGCTTCGGCAGACCGCTCGGCTCCCTTTAAGCCCGGCTCTTTCTCAAACGGCGTGGAAAGAGAGGCCAGCGGATCGGAGCCCCGCAAGCCCCCCTGCCACGGAGGCAGCAGGAAGGGGGACTTGGCCGCCGCCCGGCCCGAAGCCTCCTGGCCTCCCTCCTCCCCGGGGAGCGTCTCCCTCCCGCCGCCGCCGCCGCCTACCCCAGGAACTTCAGGCCCGGCGCGGCGCTCTGCATGGCGCGGGGAGGCGGAAGCCAGAGCCGGGCCGGACAGTGTCCCGCGCCCGCCGCCCTGGACAGGAGCAGCCCGAGTCCCAGCAGAGCAGCCACCCGCCGCGGCCCGGACATGCGGACGGCGCCCTCCTTCCGCAGTCCCCGCCCCGCCCCCGCCCCTCGGGCCCTCGAGCCTCCCCGCTCAGGGACAGTCTACCGCCTGCTTAAGCCCCGCTCGCCCGGCCGGGACGCCCCGAGGTCCGCAGCCCCGCGGAGAGAGCCCCCCCCCCGCCCACTGGGCAGCCGGGCGCTCGGCCAACACTCGGGAGGGGGAAGCGGGCAGGTTGGGCGGGGCTCCGGCCGGCCACGCCTCCTGGGGGGGAAACTACAGCGCCCAAGAGCCTCCGCGGCCGCCCAGCCGAGAGGGCGGGGCGAGAGAGGGCGGGCGGGCGGGGCGGCGGCGGCGCGGGAGATTCAAACCGCCCAGGCGGAGTGAGCGGGAGCAGCGATGGCGCAGCGCGGCGGGGCTCCCTCCGGCTGTGAGTCTGCGGGCCGAGGGCAGCCGGGCGGGCGGAGTGAGGGAGACCCCCGGCGGGGCCTCGCCCATCTGACCGCGCAGGGAGGACGCGAAGCGGGCAGCCGGGCGGGGGAGGGTCGGCAGGCTGCGGGGCTTGGCTGGCTGGGGGCGCCCCCCTCCCAGGGCGGGCGTGGGGTCGGCCGGGCCCAGGGGGGCTTCAGGCAGGGCTCGGCTGTTGGGAGCAGGGCGGTCTTGGGCCCCAGAGAAAACGCCGAATGGAGCGGAGGCATCGAAATCACGTCCTTCATTCCAGGGGTCTCCAGCCTTGGCCACGTTAAGTACCAACTGACACACTGTCTATAATGGAAAGGTGGTTTTATTTGATGTTTTATGTTTGTATTTGTCGATGTTTGTTGTCAAAATAAGTTTTATGTATATGTATGTATATGTATATATGTACACACACACACACACACACACACACACACACACACACACACACAAGACTTGTGGACTTCAACTCCCAGAATTCCTCTGCTAGCATAGCAGGGGTAAGGAATTCTGGGAGTTGAAGTCCACAAGTCTTAAAATGGCTAAGGTTGGAGACCCCTGCTTTATTTTATTTTATTTTAAGTTTGTATTACATCTACAATCTTGTGGGGCCCTTGTCCCTGGTTCAGAGCAACGTTTCTCAATCTTGGCAACTTTTAGAGGCGTGGACTTCAATTCCCAGAAATCTCCAGCAAGCCATGTTTGTTTATCTGTTGGCTAGGGAATTCTGGGAGTTGAAGTCCATGCCTGTAAAAATTGCCCCGGCTGAGAAACACTACTCAGTTGGCAGAGAACAAATAAGTATGTCCTCGAGATAAGCAGGTGCAAATTGTTGCGTGCGCTGGTGTGGCTGTTGTATCCATGCAAATATTCTGCATGAAACCGATCCAGACATTTGCTGTGGCATGTTTCATTTGTGGTTCCCTTGACTGTGGCTCACTGACTAAGCGACAAAAGGTTGGATTCACAAACTGCTGGCCTAAAACGCTCCTCCCTCAGTTCAGAAGAGCAGCCGGGTTGCCTCCCCAGAACTGAAAGCGAATTCCAGGACGGGGGAGTGGGATGGAGGGGGGTGCATCTTGGGCCCCTTCACTTGGGAGCTGGGAGGCCCAGAAGGACAGTTACTTATTTATTAAATTTATACTCTGCCCACCTCACCAATGAGGTGCCTGGGCAACTTATAAAATTGGTCAGGGGTCTCGTGGAATTTTTTCTTGGGGGGTGAAATTCTTTCTGCCTCCCCTCCCCCTCCAGATGAACGTCTCACAGCGGATGAGATGGACGAGAGGCGGCGGCAGAACGTGGCCTACCAGTATCTCTGTCACCTGGAGGAAGCCAAGCGGTGAGACAGTTTTGGGGGGTGGCTGGGTGGGAGAGTACCCCCCCCAATTCACCTTCACAGGGAAGCCCTTTGTATTTGAAAGACCCCCCCCCCCACCGAAGATCCCAAGAAGCGGTAACTTCCCTTGCAATATGTGTGATCAATTATCGTGGATTAAAATCGATCCATGTCCTTGCTAGGAGCCAAGAACAACTTGGAGGCCCTAATTATAATAGGTGATCAGGCTGGAGAGCTGAAAGACCTCAGAGGTCATCCAGACCAACCCCTGTTCCCTGCGGAGCAGTGTTTCTCAACCTTGTCCCTTAGAATTCTGAGATTTGAAGTCCACCCGCCGGTTGAGAAACCCTGCCCGGCCATTCAGCTGTTCCTCATCAGGTTGACTTCCCATGTCTGAACTTGCTGATGTTTTGAAGCAAGTGGACCTGAATGAGCCCAAGTGGGTCTGAATGGGGCCTCCCATCACTGCCCTTCTGAAGAAAGGGGCTCTTCCCGCCTTATTTCGGGGAAGGGGTGCCGCTGGACGGCCTCCCAGAGACAAGGGACAGGAGGGATGTGGGTGCAGAGTGAAAAGGTCCACAAGGAAACTGGCCAGAGAGGCTTCCTCCTCCTGCTCCCCACCTTGGCCAGAGGTCTTAGAGGGGCAGCCCCTCGTTTTAAAAGGACAGTGGGTCTTGGGGCAGTTCTGCGCAGTGGGCGCCCCTGCCCCAGGTCAGGCTAGGGGTCTCCTGAGGGGCTGCTCCGACGGATGCCCTGGGCTGAAGAGGTGTAATAACCGTGCCCCACTTCCCCCCCCCCCCAGCTGGATGGAGGCTTGCCTGAAGGAGCCGCTGCCCCCTCCGACCGAGCTGGAGGAGAGTTTGCGCAATGGCGTCATCCTGGCCAAGCTCGCACATTTCTTTGCTCCTGACGCCTTTCCCCTGGGGAAGATCTATGACCGCGACCAGGCCCGCTTCCAGGTGAGGGGCTCAGGGCTGGAGACGGGGGCTTCACAGCTGCCGGTCAGGCGTGGGCTCCTCTTTGGGGCCCAAGAGCTGCTCCCGGGGCCTCTGCAGGCCAGGAATGGGAGGGGAGGTTTGGAAAGGCCGCCCTGCAAGCCCTGAAGCTGGTGGAGAGCCTGGAGTTGGGGCTCCTGCAGGCCACCCGAGCTTGGGTTTGGCTCAAGAGGAGCTTCTGCGACTGTAGGGTGGAGACCCCAAAGGGAGACGGGCATCTTCTGGCTCTGGTCAGGGTTCAGCGGTTCCTGGGCACAAGGCAGCTGGTCCTTCCCTCCCCCTTCTGCTCATTGGGACAATCCGTGGCTTCTCCCCCAACCTGAAGGCTGGAGAGATGGACCCCATCACTGGAATCCTAGGGCAAGGTGGCCTCACAGGGACCCCCCCACCCCCCAATTCACTATTCCCATGTCCACCTGACCATCTAGAAGAGGAGAGTCCAATCTTAGCAACTTGAAGGCTTGTGGAATTCTAGGGCTTGACGTCTTCAAGTTGCCAAGTTGGATTCCCCTCTTCTAGAAGAAAGACTGTTCCACCTTCCTATTTTGTGGAGGAGGAACTACAGCTTGGGCCTTTCCAAGGCCCTGCAAAGGGGGGGCTGGCCACTGCTGCCAAGCCTTCCTGGAGCGGTCCCTGCCCCCAGCGTCTCGTGATGGGCCTCGGAGAGGTGACCGCCTTCTCTCTTCTTCTCCCCTTCCTCTTGAAGGCCTGTGGCCTCCACTTCCGGCACACGGACAACATCAACTGCTGGCGGGACGCCATGAGCCGCGTCGGGCTGCCTGTGGTGAGGCCCTCGACCCCTCCCACCTTCGCTGGGTGTCTGGCAGAGGGTCCCCTCCGTGCTCTGACCCCCCTGCTCCCTTGTCCCAGATTTTTCACCCCGAGACCACCGACATCTACGACAAGAAGAACATGCCTCGTGTGGTGTATTGCATCCACGCCTTAAGGTGAGCCTTGCGCCTCCCGCTTTGTGAGGCATCCATCTTCCCATTTGTGTTCAATCCGCGTTGAACCCAATCGTTTTTCTCATCCGCTTTCCAGCTTGTACCTGTTCAGACGAGGGTTGGCTCCCCAGATTCAGGACCTGTATGGAAAAGTTGATTTTACAGGTAAGACGGGCAGAAGGAGACCTGGGGTTCTTTGGGGCCTTTTGACAGAACCCTGAAGGCAGCTATAAAAAATGCAACCTCTCCCTGCCCTCTGGTTCTCTTCTTTGCATGGCGCTTCATCTATTTGGCATTTGGACTGTGAATTAGGTTCATTGTGTTGCTGTGGGACAGGCGTGTCCAACCGAGGCAACTTTAAGACATGCGGACCCCCAGAGTTCGACTGGGGAATACCGGGAGTTGGTCCACTGGTCTTAAATTGCCCAAGGTTGGACTCTCCTGCTGTAGAAGAACCGATGGGTCTTGTGGAAGGAAGGAAGGAAGGAAGGAAGGAAGGAAGGAAGGAAGGAAGGAAGGAAGGAAGGAAGGAAGGAAGGAAGGGTAATAGCACTTATGGTACAATGCTTTTACAGCACTGGGAAGGAAGGAAGGAAGGAAGGGTAATAGCACTTATGTTACAATGCTTTTACAGCACTGGGAAGGAAGGAAGGAAGGAAGAAAGGAAGGAAGGAAGGAGGGAGGAAGGAAGGAAGGAAAGGAAAGGAAAGGAAGGAAAGGAAAGGAAAGGAAGGAAGGAAGGAAAGGAAAGGAAAGGAAGGAAGGAAGGAAAATCAGTTTCTTATGGCCCAAGAACCCCCTTTCACCTCCAGGATTCTGCTCATTAAACATTGATCGATGGGAGGGGGAGGATTTTTTTTGGGGGGGGAGAAGGGCAGCCCAGATCCTCTGGCCTGACCCGGCGCCTGGACCCCTCCCCTTCCCCTCTGCTTTATTCCAGATGAGGAAATAAACCACATGAAAGGAGAGCTGGAGAAATACGGCTTGCAGCTTCCCACCTTCAGCAAAATCGGTGGCATCCTGGCTAAGGAGCTCTCGGTCGACGAAGCAGCCGGTACCGTAGGCGCTGGTCGCTGTCTGGTCCGTGGGATCTGCCGCTCTCCCCTCCCCCCACGTTAATCCGACTTCTCCCCTCCAGTGCATGCGGCCATCCTGGCCATCAACAGGGCGGTAGAAGTGGGGATCGTGGCCGAGACCGTGGCAGCTTTGGGCAACCCCAGCGCCATGCTGGTGGGCGTGCAGGACAGTTTGGGGGGCCCCTACCAGGAAGAGCTCTGCCGGGCCAAAGGAGAGAAGGCCGAGAACGCAAAGAATCGGGTGAGGAAGGTTTCTTCCATCACCCCCCCAAAATGCCCTACCTGTTCTCCCTGCTGAGTCGGGCTCGGCTGATTGCAGAAGGGAACCGACCATTTGCTGGTGGTTCTGGGACACGTGAGCAGCCTCTCCGCGCTCCGGAGTGGGAAACTCTACTCAGGTGCCTTCAGCTCCCATCCCCGGTGATGCAAATGGGAAAGTGCTTGCCAATGTGTAATTAGGGGATGCAAAGTAGCTTTTTTTTCCCCCTGTCTGGTAAGTTCCAAGAGGGGCAAACACGGGTGGTGGGCTGAATCCCGGCTCCCTCCGGTCAGTTCCTCGTTCTCCTCCTGCGTTTCATTCCTTCACTTGGAGCTATCCTGGAGGTGGCCCAATGGGGACCGTTTGGCTTTCTCTTTGCTTGTTCTCAGCACCTGCAGAAGATACCAGATGGGGAAGACATCTACGATCGCTGTTTGACCCAAGCTGAAATTCAAGGCAGCATCAATTGGGTGAACAGTGAGTAGACCAGGATGGGGATTGAAACCATATAAATTATGCTGACTGAGGAATTCTGGGAGTTGAAGTCTATCCATCTTCAACTCGCCCAGGCTGAGAAACACTGGTCCAGACCATGGTTTGGGCTCTTGAAGGCTCTAACCGTGGCTGGCTTTCTTTTCCCATTCTGTTTGGGGTGGACTTGGAGGAACGCTGATTATTACCAGCATTGTCCACGTAGTATGGCTGTAGAACTATTATTTATCCTTCCTAATTTCATTACTCGTCTCTCTCATTGGAATTATGACTGTCCTTATTCTGTTGCTTTGCGTGTGCACTGAGAGAAAATTCCTTGTGTTGGTCTGGCCATTGTTCTGGGTGGTTCTTTTTTCTTTTTTAATAATTTTTATTTTTATTTTTACACTTTAAAAATCACCTCTTACGGCGAGCAGTGTGGTTCCAGGTTTTTACATTTCAATACAAACATGGCCATAGTTACATACTCATCTTTCTCCTTCCATTTCATATCACATTATTACTTGTTCTATTTTCCTTCAAATATTCTCAAATATTAAATGCATTACACTTGTTTTATCCAATTCCAGTTCACATCTTAGCTTATTTCATTTTTCTTAAAATATTCTCCTCTCTTATTTTACAATATTGTCTAAGATTCTTGCTTCATTTCTATCTTCATTACACACATTACTTTTATCTGTCATATTTGCAGTTTTATCTCATACTGCTATTCCATTTGTTATTCAGTAAATTTTATCCTTGTTCTAATAATTCAAAAAATCGTCCCCTATTTACCTGATACATTCCTTCGGTGTAGAAGAAATGGGGGCCTTTCCAGCTTCCCTGACCCGAGTGGGGAGGGCCTGGCCATCGATCTGGGGGGTTCTGAGGGGTCCTTGCTAAGCCTGGGCCCCTATCGGGTCGGTTGCTTGCAGAACAAACCTGCCCCTTGTCCTTCCCCGTCTTTTTGCGAGTCCTTTGCAACCCTCTCCTCCCCATCAGTCAGGAGGACCCTTGAGATGGTGGATGACGCCCTGGAGGCCCAGGAGCCCCAGACCTTGTACCACCTTTTGCAAGATCCCATCCTGGCCCTGAAGAGCCTGCGGCGGGAGAACGCCGGCTGGTACCTGGATCAACTGTCCGCTGACCGGGAAGAGAAGGCGCTGGTACGCCAAGGGAAGCAGGGAGGGAGGAGGGACGTTTCCTGGATGACCCTCCTCTTGCATTGGCCTCCTGTAAGAGCGTGAGAAAAGAGGCCCCGCCTCAGGAAGAGAAGGGGGACTTTGGGATGGGGGCTGCCTGTGAAATCCTGCTCCCCCCCCCCGATGCTGCCAAATACCATGGGAGCATTTTGTGCACCCCCTGAAGTCGTCTCCTCCCTGTCCTGGATTCTTGGACAACCGTTTTGTTGAGTCTCTTGAGTTCTACCCGAATAGCGTATTTTGGGCTAGGAGGCATCCAGGAAACTGGGGGAGCCCCCCCCCAGCTCTTCCCCCTCCAATAATGCCAATGGGGGAGCCCAGATCCTCTTTCTTATGATGAATTGGGGAACATCCCAAGAGGCCCAGGGAGGTTCCAGTTAGAAGCTGCATCCGCTTGCCTGCTTACAGTATCTAAGCCAGAGGTCTCATTCTCGCGGCCCGCAGGACGATATCCTGTGGCCCCCACCGTGATCTGAGAGTATATTAGTGTATAATATAAACATAAAGTATAACATAAAGTATAATATTATGAGGCCCAGCTTCACCCAGACTCTGCCTCCAGCGGCCCCCAGGTAAATTGTGTTTAAGACCCCTGATCTAAGCTCTGCTACCGAGGCTAAGGTTGATCATCTCTGCCAGTTCTCTTCCTTGTGCTTTATTCAGAACATTTTCTCTCCTTTCTTTCTCTCTTTTCTTCCTTCCTTTTCTCTCTCTCTCCCTTCTTTCTTTTTCTTTTGTTATTTTCTTCAGGAATTGGGATACGTTGACTTCCTTGAGCAAGGAGAAATTCAAGCTGGACTCTACGTGGCCAACCAGAAAAGTAATGAGGAGCGGGCCGGTGAGTGGCGTTGTGCCCCAGGGCAAGACTTATGGGCAGGGTGGGGAGGCAGCCTTGGTTGGTTGGTTGTCACTTTGCTCTTGGGGGGTGGCAGGGGGCAGAGGACCCCTGGGGAGAATTCTGCCGGGGACTCCTGCACCTCCCCTTTCGGTCTTGGGCCTTTCCTTACCGGTCTTGCCGCAACACCACCTTATTCTCAAACACCTGAGAATGGCCCCTGCCCCTGTCCAGCCGCCCAGGCTGTGAGCCACATCAACGCCTCACTGCGAAGAGGAATCGCGGAGGAGACGGTGCGCGCCCTGGCGAACCCCGAGGCTCAGCTGCCGGAGGTCTTCCCCTTTGCCGCTCGGCTCTACCAGCGAGACCTGTCTGCCCTGCAGCGGCAGCACCCCCAGGTGAGCGGGGGCTTTCCTTGTGTGCAGAGCAACTCCCTGTTCCCCTCCTTTTCCCTTCGCGCCTCATCTTCACGCCTCTCGGCCCAGAACCCTTCACATCCGGGGGGGGGGGGGTTAAAGATGAAGAGGCCCTTTCCCCTCTTTAGAAAATAAGCAGAAAAAGGAAAGTTCCAGAACCCCTGGGCCGAGTCAGGTGCCTGTCCTGGGCTGCAGGGGTCTCCCAGCTGTAGGCATTGGGCCGCACTGTGAGGGGAAGCCATCGGCTGGCTCAGGGGCTTCTGCGGGGCGCACCTGGCTTGAGGAAAAGCCCGTACCTGGCCCTCCTGGGTTGCAGGGGAAGCTGGCCCAGGAAGAGCTCTTTGTGGCCGTGGAGATGCTGTCCGCAGTGGCGCTGGTCAACCAGGCCCTCGAGGATGGAGACAGCCGCAGTTTCTGGAGGAGCCTCCTCAGCTCTGCCCTGGGACTCTCCAGCGTCGAAGAGAGCCATGCACAGCGGTAAGAGGCCCGGTTCAGCATGGGATCCTCCTCTTCCTCCACAGCACCTGGTGCTGGGTGCACGGCAGCTGACAGTCCAGAAATTCCTCCCCTTTAGAGGACAGTTGCTCCACAGATCACCCCCACAACCGGGACCAGAATTTCCATTGTAAATTGTCATGTTCAGCACACTTTAATGACAAATTTTATGGCAGTTGTTAAGTGAATCGCCATGGTCATTAAGGAAATCACATGATGAACTGAATTCAGCTTCCTCAATGGACGCTTTTTGCTGAAAATTGGCTCCGAAAAAGTCACAAATCACGATGTCTGCAGCCGATGGTAAGTGCAAGATGGTTGCCAGGCTGTGAATTGCTGAATCTTGTGACGCGATGCTGTGACGGGCGTAAGTGCAGGTTGCAAGTCCCTTTTTCCAAGAAAGTTGTCACTGGTCGTTAAATGAAACCACTGTCAGTCGAGGGCTACCTGTAGACCGTGATTAATTTCTGCATTCTAGCTGATGCTCATTGCAGCTCTGGCCTGGTGTTCCCTTTTGTTTTGATTCTGCAGTTATTTTGAGGGCCTGTCAACACAGAAGCGCCTCTTTCGGGAAACTCGGCGCGACTTCCTGAGTTGGAATGACATCCAGGCCGCGGTGAAGGACGCGAATGCCGCCGTCCAAGAGGAGCAGGACAGTAAGAGGACTCGGTGTCCCTTGTGGTGGGCAATTGTGTGTGGGGCTGCAACTGAGAACCGAAGGGCCAGGCCGGGTCTCCCGGCTGAAGAGCCCCTTCTGGGCTGCTGGCCTGTCTTGGCCTCTGGGGCAGCAAGCGAAGCTTCGGGCGCCTGGAATCGGAGGCTTCGTTGGAGCCAGTGGGGTGACTCTTGACCCAACCCACTTCCAAGGATTGTGTCAACTACAAAGATACTCCTTGGTCTTTTTAGCTGCCAGCAAAAACAGTGCATTCCTTAAGTGCTTAGATAATCACCCTGGCAGGGACATTACTGGATTGATGACTCTTGGCTATGGATATGTCCCATTGGAGAATATACATCCAGGGGATGGAGGGGGAAGGCCAGCCTCAAGGGGGAAATGAAGGATGTATTTTAGTACCAGCTGCATCCAGCTAACAACAACATGGCCACTTCTAATAAATCAATTTTATTTTCTCTGAGAGATGCGGCTAGAGACTTAGGATTTGAAAGGGGGTGGATTTGTTGGAGTCCTGACAGATGGTTGATGTGGGGGAAATAGGAGAAGGAAAGGGGGTTTATTTTCCATATTTCTTAACTGCCCATCTCACTTGGAGATGTGTGTTTGCCACCCAATAAATAAAAATAAATACAGAACTCATTCCAGAGCTACCAATTGCCAGGAAGTTCCTCAAGCTAACACCAAGGTGCCCCGTTGGGATAATTCCTGGAGTGTTTCTCTCCGGCCCCGGGTTCAGCCGAGACCTCCCTCTCTCGTTGCAGAAATCCTTGCTGTCCGGTTGGTCAACGAGGCTCTGCAGGGTGACTGTCCGGAGAAGACCCTCAGAGCTCTGCTCCTGCCTTCGGCCGGCCTTTCCGACGTGATGCTCCCCACAGCCAAGCGCTACCATTTCGTTCTGGCCCAGAGGCTGAGGCAGAAAGCCCAGGTCGGAAAAGAGGCGGGAGGGGGGAAGATGTTTGGGGTGGAGTCTCCTGAGCTAATGCAGAAACACCACCAGGCACCTGGACCCACAAGTTTCAGGCGCTCCCAAATCTGGGTGTGTTCTCTCTGGCCGAGCCTCTTGCCGGAAGCAGGAAATGGTGCTAGGAACAGATAGAAACCAGATTGATGGCATTTTTTTTCCTCTGGCCTCTTTTCTCGGAGTAGCACCTCCACCTGCTCCACTCTGGACGCCTTTCAGCTGTCTGTGCTACAATTCCCAGAATTGGGAACTTTCGGTTTTGAAGTTGGGTGTCCCTGTGGCTTTGGGGGGGGGGGGTTGACGCAGCGGCTCCCATGGGGATTCTGCCATCTGTGCCAGTTGGGGAGGATCCGCACCTCAGTCCCCAAAGCGGGCAGGCTGGAACCCCTGGGCCAGCTTGTCTTCCGTTGTGCCGCCAGCATTTAGACCAGCATTTCTCAACCTGGGGAACTTTGGGGGGGGGGTTATGGGAGTTGAAGTCCCCCCCGGCCATTTTAAAGCGCTGAGTTAGGCAGTGCACAAGGAGAGCCACGTCCATCTATACCAGTGATGGTTAACCTTTTGGTCGTTGCGTGCCTGGACCCATAATGCAGTGCACATGCATGCGTTTTCCCCCCCTGCACACATGTCCCCCATGCGCCCTGCCCCCACATGCATGCACGGCAGACACCTGACGCTCAGCTGCTGGCAGGAGGTGGGCACCATGCGCGGGGGCTCCTCTGATCTTGCGTGCCGGCACATGTGCCATAGGTCGGCCATCACAGGTCTATGGGATCCAAACTCAGAAGGAACCCGGTGGCCCCTTCTCTGGCGTACACAATTGGAGCTTGTGGTGCCTGGTTTTTCATAAAGTCTGTGAGCCGGGAAAGCTCGGCGCTCTCCAACTTCCAGGCCGGTCCGCAGCTGGTTAGGAACCAGTGAGAGACGCTTCATCCGTGCATGTGCTGGAGCCCCAAGTAACACACAAAACCATCAGTGCACACCCTCCCCCCCCCCAATCTGTGGAGAGATGGTTCTTCTGGGACTCCGGTCCCTGGTGCCACAAGAGTTGGGACCACTGAGCTAGAGAACAGAGGAGGAATAAGGTTCCAACCGCCTGAAGGGTCAGAGGCTGCTGTGGGGCTGATGGCAACCCTGGTTGGGGACTCTGCGGACCTCCTCCTCCCTGTGGGATTTATCTCACAAGCTTGGTGTGGGAAATGTAAGGCCGTCCCCTGCACAGGTCTGTTTTACCGACACAGCAGATTTGGCTTTTGTGGAGCTGGCAGTCGCGGCTTCTCCAGAGGAGCCACGATTCGTCCGCCTGGGCCAGAATGGCTGCACCGCCAGTGTCTGGGCGACTCACTCAGAGCGGGGCCCTTTTGTCTTCCCTGTGCAGGCGGCCGGAGACCCCGGAGCGCTCTTGTGGTGGGAGGACATCCAGGACGGGGTCTGCGAGGCCAACCGAGAGAGCAGAGCGGCAAAGCAAAGTAAGGAAAGGGGCTGAGGAGCCGTCTGGACCTGGGGGGGCTTGGGAGAGACACCCCCACTGCCCTGGGACCCCGGCTTGCCGCTCCAGCTGCAGCCCTCTCTGGATCTCCCACAGTGGCCCTGGGCCTTGCTGCCATCAACCAGGCCATCAAGGAGGGGAGTGCAGCACAGACCGTGCGCGTCCTGCGCAGTCCAGACGTGGGCCTTTGTGGCGTGGTGGCGGAGTGTGCCGCGGCTTATCAGGCGCAGTTCAGTGCCCTCCTGGCAGCACGAAGGCCGGCAGGTAAAAGGGGGAGGGTCCATGCTGCGGGGAGGCTTCCCCCCCACTTTCTAAGTTGCTTGTCAAGGGTTGTAATGTTTTGCTCTTGGTATGTGTGCAGGGGGCCACTCGGAGGCTCTCTGGGTGCGGCACAGACTGAGGGACGGCTCCGAGTACTACTTCCACCTGCGGTCCTTTGAGGGCTCCTGGGAGCAGCCCCAGCCCCTCGCCCTCAACACGGCCCACCTCAGCCGAGAGGAGATCCAGGTAGCCAGCGGACCCCGCCAGGTCCATGCAATGCAGCACGGAGAGTTTGGGGGTTTGAAGGGGAGCAGAGCCAGGATGCGCTTTCGATTCACCGGGTCCTTCCGGATGCCGCCTCACTGGCTCCAGGGAAGGTCCCAGTCTTGGCACAGGCTGCCCCCCTTTTCCTGCCTCCTCTGGACCTTAACTTCTCCC
Source organism: Hydrophis major (assembly GCA_033807585.1). Lineage (NCBI taxonomy): Eukaryota > Metazoa > Chordata > Lepidosauria > Squamata > Elapidae > Hydrophis > Hydrophis major. The sequence goes on along the minus strand of CM066333.1, from coordinate 95,224,435 downwards.
AGAAAGCCTGGGGGGGCATCAGGTGGGACTCCCAGAGTGAAGGGTGTGCTGAGCGGTCCCGACGGGCCGCTTGTCTGTCTCTCCTGCAGGGGGCCATCACCCGCGTGTCGGCCACCCACGACCGGCAGCGCCTCTGGCAATCCCATGCCTGGCTGGTCATCCGGCTGCAGGCTCGGATGAGGGGCTTCCTCTTCCGCCAGCACTGGGCCGCTCGGCAGCAGCTCCTGTCCCGGCAGGTGCCGGCAGCCATCCAAATCCAGGTGGGTGCAGGTCACCTTTGCAGAGAGGCTACCTTTCCCGATCTGCTGCGCTTAAGCAGGGCTCCCTGAACCCCCAGTCCGTGGACCAGCACGGAGCCACGGCCTGCCAGAAACCGGGCCGGGCAAGCAAGTGAAGTCCCAGATGCAGGCAGCACATGGAACCATCTGCGGAAAACCCTCTCGGCACAGACTGGTCCCTGATGCCCAAAGATTGGGGGGGGCTTTGCCCTGGAGGAGCAGCGATGCCCCATTCTGGAGGTCAGAAGCCCTGGACCGGCTGGGCATTAGCTGCCTCTGGAGGGCTGGGCATGGGGGCCCCGTCTCCAGTCTGCGAGGAAGGCTGGGAAAGGCCCTGGAAGAAGACAGGGCTGGGCCAAGGGGAGATCCCCTGAGATGGGAGGGTCACTGCTGCCCTCTGCCCCCAGGCCGCCTGGCGTGGGCACCTGCAACGCCGACGCTACATGGACAGGATGGGCTACTTGTGGAGGAACGCAGCCGCTGCGATCAAAGTGAGTTTGGGGAGGGGGGGGCTGGGCCTCCCCCTGTGAGAGGCCAATGATTTGGCTTTCCCTCCACTATCTCTGCTACACCAGATTCAGTCCTGGGTTCGGATGTGGCTTGCCCGAAAACGGTACCTGGAACGCCTGCGCTACTTCAGGAAGAACGTGAGTGTTTCTGTCCCGACTTGTCACAAAGTTGCTTGGTTGGTTTGGTGGGGGTGGGGGGTCTTCCCTTGGTGGTGGTGGGGGTCTTCCCGGAAGAGACCAGCCCGATGTCTCCAGTGAGCCCTTTTGCAGGCCTTTCCATCCTTGGGTTGCTCCTGAATGTGGAGGCTCCATTCTGCATCCCCAATTAATAGTCTCCAACCTTGGCCACTTTAAGCCTGGAGGATTTCAACTCCCAGAATTCTGGGAGTTGAAGTCCTCCAGGCTTAAAGTGGCCAAGGTTGGAGACCCCTGCTCTAAATAAAGTCATCCCTTTGGTTGTCACTCGTCTTCCCTGACCTCCGTGCTCCAGATGGGAGAAGAAATGGGTGGGAGCAGCCAACTTTTTAGCAGGCATCTTTTTATAGCCAGACTTTTAGGATCAACATGATCCAATGATCAGGGTTTTTTTTTTTTTCACTGCTCTCTGTTCCCCCACATTCTTCTGTCTGTGGGCGACCCTGCCACCTCTCTTGGGAAGGGCAGAAAATCTGCTGTGGCCGTTTCTGTTCCCTCGTCCTGGGCTGGTCCTTCTTGTAAAGCCAGGCTGGTGAATTCTGGGCCCACCTGGATGGCCGTCTCGGCATGAAACGCCCTTGGGAAATCACTAGATTTACCCAACCAGGCTCACCCCCAAACTACACTGTGGGCCAATTGATCTGCTTCCCCCTTGGGGGCTTCTGTGAACGGGGAAAGGTGCCCCGGCCAAGCCCTGAGCAGGCGGTCCCTTGTCCTGCGTCTCTGACAGGTGGCTGCCGTGGTCAAGATCCAGGCCTTCGTCCGGGCCAACAAGGCAAGAGAGGATTATCAGAGGCTGGGTGAGTGGCCGGGGCTGGGCTCTTCCTGGCCAAGATTGGCGGGAATTGCTGCTCCCACTTTGGCCCACTTCAAGGGGGGGGGGCGGTGAGCGCCCGTGAAATGCCGGAGATCATTTCGCCACGAGGGTCACCACGGAGCCCTCCCTCCTCTGCCCTGAGTGGTGTGGAAGGTCCGGGGGGCTCTGGGGGGGCAGGGAGGGTGATGGCCGGTTCTGCGTTCTCTTTCCTGGCTGCCAGTGCACTGCAGGGAGCCCCCACTCCGTGTCATCCGGCGTTTCGCCCACCTGCTGGAGCAGACCCAACTGGACGCCCAGGAGGAGATGGAGCTGCTGGGGCTCCAGGAGAAGCTGGCCAGGGGGATCCGCTCCAACCAGCAGCTGGAGAGCGATCTCAACCTCATGGACATCAAGATTGGGTTGCTGGTCAAGAACAGGATCACCCTGCAGGTGAGAAGGGAGCGCTGCTTCCAGATGGGGAGGGGGCTCTGGGCGAGGGTGGGAGCCGATGGAAGCGACCGCTCGGTTTCTATGCAGGGACAGGAATTCAGTCTTCTTGGCTTAGAAACGGCTCCTTCCCCAGTTTTGGAGGCAAAGTTGCTGCCTTATCAAATAAAACCATACAGTAGCAACCAGTAAATATTTTGCACTGTGGGAATTAACCTGCGGGCTTTAGCCTCCGGAGGAAGAGGAGAGCAGCACTTGACCTGCATTCTCCTAACCACGCCCACTCTCAGGTGGGAGGACTTCAACTCCCAGGATTCCACGGCCAGCCCTGCGGTGTTCTGGGAGTGGAAGTCCACGCGTCTTAAAGTGGCCCAGGTTGAATAATTCTGTCCTTGACCTTTCCACCCAAAGGCGGAAGTGGTTCTTACTGAGCAGTGGAGCCCATGAGCTGCCTGGCCAAGAGGTCATTTCTTGGGTAGAGGCAGAGACGATCTCCTTGCCAGCCTCACCTCTGCCCGCCTCTTCCAAAGCTGCTTCTCAGCTTGCTTTCTCTTGCCGCGTGCATGTGTGTGTGTGTGTATGTCTGTTGAAATGGCCCCTTGTGTGTCCTCCCTGCCTCACCCTCCCATTCTGGGACAGCCTGTTTCCTGCCAGAGGCCTCCTGAGTGTGGAGGGGGGAGGGGGGTGCCATTGTCCGGCTTCTCCCCTGGCAGGAGGTAGTGTCCCATTGCAAGACGCTGACCAAGAAGAACAAGGAGGAGCTGTCCAGCAGGATGGACGTCAGCCAGGAGAACGGGCTGAAGGCTCTCAGCCAGGAGAAGCGGAAGGTGCTGGAGGCCTACCAGCACCTCTTCTACCACCTGCAGGTGGGCAGCACCTGGTGGTCTTGGACCAGCAGTCCTTGCGGGAGGCAAAGCTGCAAGCCACAGGTCCCTTCCCCCGCTGCGTTGCGCCCGACAAGGAGTTTCTCAGTCAGGGCTCCTACAGAGTAACATCAGGCCACGTCTGCTTTATGACGGGGCCCCTCGCTGGTCCCCTGTGCAGCCCCTCTTTGTTAAGGTATACCTTATCAGCACAGCCATGATGAAAAAAGGAAGGAAGAAAGGTTTAGCTTGTGTGAAATGGAACCAGACCCTCAAAGTAATATTAGATCAAAGAGGCAACTTCGAGATCTTTAATCTTGGTCCTATTAAGGATTAAGCCTTGCGATCTATGTCAGTTATTCTTGATCAAATTGCAGCCGAGCTTGGACAACTGCACCACCCGGGTTTGTGGTTTGTGTCCCAAGAATATGGTCCCCTGCCCTGCCTGGACGTCCGGGCGGCTCAGCGGTTGTTAGCTGCCCTCAGCCGGGGTGGGCGGATGGGGCTCGCGGTCCAGGAAAGCCGTTGGTGCATCGATAGCCCTTTTCTGCTGTTTCCCTCCCTCCCTCCTCCTCCCAGACTCAGCCGGTGTGTCTGGCCAGGCTGCTCATGCAGATGCCACCCAACAAGTCCACCAAGTTCATGGAGTCGGTGGTCTTCAGCCTCTACAATTATGCCTCCAGCCCCAGAGAGGCTTACCTTCTTCTCCAGCTCTTCCAGCAGGCCCTGCAAGAGGAGATTGCGTAAGTCCTTGGCTCTCCCTCCCTGCTTCCCCCCCCCCCAAGAACAGTTTAGGACGGCTCTCCAACCTCGGCCACTTTAAGCCTGGAGGACTTCAACTCCCAGAATTCCCCAGCCAGCAAAGCTGAGTTGAAGTCCTCCAGACTTAAAGTGGCCGAGGTTGGAGAGCCCTGGTTTAGGGCACTGAATGGCATTTGGTGGAAGGCATTTAATTGAATCTTTATGGACAAGGCAAAGGTTAGAAAGCCAGGGAGCCATTTGTCAGGCTGGTTGACACGTCTTGCTTCACCTTTTCCTGCAGGCCTTAACAGGAGAAGCAACGGTTGGTTAAGGAAAGAAACAGCTGTGCCCCCTTATCACACAGCTTGGCCAACGAGTGGCTGGGGGCTCTGTGCTTCTTATCCCTTTCCTGGCACTTATGCCCTACGGACATATGCAAACTCACCTGCTGTTGGGAAGGCTTCTGGCTTAGTCTTCTTTATTTAAACATGATTTTCTTTAGGTCTGCTGAGGTTTACTGATTTTAGGGCCCAGCACTGAACATACCAGGCTGATCATTATTGGCTTAGCAACCATTAAAACTTACAACGACACCGAAAAACGTGAAAATTGGCCCTCTCATTTATAATTGTCACGGCATCCCCCACAATCACAGGATCGAAACGCAGGTGCTTGGCACAACCAGCTCATATTTACAATGGTTGCAGCATCTCCGGGATCCGACGATCCCCGGGATCCGACAATGACCTTTCCAGCTGGATTCCAACAAGCCAAGTGAAAGGGGAAACTGCATCCTTTAGCATCGAAATGATGTTCCACAAAGAAGAAGAGGGGGAATCAAGCTATTCTCTAAAGCACCAGAGGGCAGGACAAGAAACCAAGGAGAGAAGCAACCTGGAATTGAGGAGAACCTCCTAACAGTGAGGACAATTAGCCAGTGGAACTGCTTGCCACCAGAAGTTCTGGCTGCTCCATCACTGGAGGTTTTAAGTGACTGGACAGCCACTTGTCTGAAATGGTCCTCCAAGGTCCCTTTATTCTGTTCTCATTCTGTTCTGTGGTTATTCTATTCCAGGGGTCCCCAAACTTGGCAGCTTTAAGACTTGTGGACTTCAACTCCCAGAATTCTCCAGCCAGCAGAGCATGCCAGGCTTGGAGATCTCTGTTCTGTTCTTACTCTGTTCTTCTTCTAACCTTGTGTCTCCTTGCACATGCTGAGATGTTGTTCCAGAGCAAAATGATGCTGGCCACAGATGCTGGCTGCCCTCCTCCTGCCAGATCCGAGGTGCTGCCTTTGTCTTCCTCCCAGGTCCAGAGTGACCCAGCTGCGGGAGATCCTCACGGGGAACCCCACAGTGATCCGCATGGTGGTGAGCTTTTACCGCAACGCCCGTGGGCAGAACGCCCTGCGCCAGATCCTGGCAGAGCCGGTGCAGGAGGTTCTGCACGACAGGAGCCTGAGCATCCGCACCAGCCCCGTGGAGATCTACAGGGGGTGGATCAACGAGATGGAGTGCCAGAGCGGACAGAAGAGGTGGGCAGCCAGAGCGGCCATTTCCACACTCTGGGCTGTGACACAGAAATAACACAGTCACAAAGGTAGAATCAATTCCCTTGAATGCCTCCAACTTGAGCCCCAACATCCAATTATCCTTCGCTTGATATCAAACTCCGCCAAAAGCAGTCTATGAAGAAAGTAAATGCAGTCTGAACCAAAAGTAAGGATAATTAGAAATTTTAAAAAACCCAACACAAACTACACTGGAGTCATTAACACAGCAGGCCAGGATGATAAATCGCAGACTTCCAAAAGATAACGAAGCACACACAGTTGGGAGGACACCAAAACCCAGATAAGCCTCGACAAAGATAATGCATGCTTTGCTTCCAACAAGGGGCTGTGTGCCTTTCTTATATCCTGTTTTCCCAGCTGCAACTAATGAAAGGGATCAAGGCCCTTTCCTCTCCCGTAAGCCACGTTGGTCCCTTCTCTGGTCCTCCCTGCGTGCCCTAGGATGAAGAGGGGTTGGCCCTGGGTCTCCCTTTGACTACCCAGCCAGACTGTGCCCTTCCCCCATTTCCTCCACAGCCACCGGAGCCCCACACCCACTCCCTGTCAGCTGCTCAATCTCCCCCTCAGAGTCAGACTCCAACAAGGGCAGGACAGAGGGGAGCAGAGACGTGGCCGTGGCAAGCACCCACAACGTCTCTTCTGCATGAGGCAAACTAATACTCTCAATTGTGGGAGGTAGAAATGGCAACCGTGCTGACACTGTTGTCTTTAGTTGCTGCCACTGTTTTTGTCTCTCCTCAGTCACCTGCCGTACAACGTCACCCCACAACAAGCCCTCGGCCACCCAGAGGTCCAGAAGCGGCTGGACATCTCCCTTGGCCATCTCCTTGTGCTGGCAGACAAGTTTCTCTCGGCCATCCTCTCGTCGGTGGACAAGATCCCGTACGGGTTTCGTGCCACGCGTCTTTCATTCTGCTGCTGTTCTTCTCACGCTGGGGTTGGCACCTGGCTTCCAACCTGCCCCCTTCAGCAGGAGATAAAACTGCTGGCGTTAGGGAATGGCCACAATGTCACGCGAAGTTTCAGGCTTTAACAGTGAAATCCTGCTAGAGTTGGCAGCCCAGTCTTAGCTCACACGAAGCTTCAGGCCAGGGGCATCCGCCGGGCTGGCAGACAAAAAGACGGGCTGGGATTTTAGGCAACATGGCAAAAGATGCCCCCGTTTCAGGCCATGCAGCCCCTGCAACGTTACTGGCCCTGGGTTCAAGCAACGACTCTGCAGGGCATTGGGCAAAAATATAAAATGAACATCCAGGAGGGTCCCATCCCTACATTGGGATAGCAGTTCCCGGGACGTACGTGTATATGCTTCCTCCAAAGAGGGAAGATGCTTCAATTTGCAATTTACCTTTGCAAACAACCCTGTGGGGGGAAACTGAGTCAAGGGAAGAAGAGAGAAAAGGCAAAATTGTGGCTAGATGGGGCCTCTGACTGCCCCACATCCCCTTTTTCCATCAGCATCCTTATAAAACCTTACTTTGGTTTTATTTTATTTTACTATGTTACCTTTTCTATTGCACAGATATTTATGCTGGCGTTTTGTTTAAACTAAATTTGTATATCAGCGATTGATGAGTCCGTAGATGCCATATGCTAAATAAATAAATAAAAACATTGGAGGGGGGGGGGGGACAGTTTTCACACCCATCAGATTAATGCTCACCAAAACTACCCTTTCATTGAATTGCTCCATACCGGAGAGGGGAGGTCAGAGATGGACCCCATTTTTGACCATTTTCTCCATCCTCTTCTCTTAGTGTACCCAGGAGCTGTGTCTTGGGAAGGGGGCTACTTCCTGCCCACCCAGGAATAAAATCTGTCTGTCCTTTCAGGTATGGGATGCGCTACATGGCCAAAGTCTTGAAGGCAACTTTGACTAAGAAGTTTCCAGATGCCTCCAAGGGAGAGATCTACAAGGTCTGGAGCCTGGGGTGGGGTGGAGTGAGGGAGTAGGCCAGGGTTTGCTCTATATCCCCCCATTTAAGGTTATTTGATGAGTTTCTCAGTCAACCTTAGAATCTTGACATCACCTTGGGATGGGCTACAGCAGGGGTCCCCCATGCCCGATCTCTGGGCCGGCACCAGGCCAGAAACTGTTCCGGTCTGTGGAAAAGCTCCTCTCCACAGAACCAGAGAAGCACCTTGGGAGTTGCCTTTAGAGGCTTACTCAAGGAAAACGCTTGTGGCCCCTGTGTCCATACTGGCCAGACCCATCACAGCAGCTCACAAGAGGGAGGGCCAGTATTTTGGCTCGAGGTTCTCCAAGTTCCTAAGCCCTGGGAATGGGTGGGTCAACAACAGACGCGTTGGCGCCTCCAGAAACAATGAGCCGCCTAGGTACCAGCCTTGCTTCTTCAAGTAAGACCTGCCACCCTCCCGTCCTAGCTGGTGAGCAACCTGCTCTACTATCGCTTCATGAACCCGGCGGTGGTGGCACCAGACGGCTTTGATGTGGTGGACTTCTCTGCTGGGGCACCCCTGCACCCTGACCAGAGGCGCAATTTGGCCTCAGTGGCCAAGATCCTGCAGCACGCGGCTGCCAACCAGCTTTTCGAGGGAGAAAACAGCCACTTGAACGTGGTCAATCAGTACCTGGAGGAAACACACCGTAAATTCAGGTGGGTGTCAGGGGATGAAATGCCCGTCTCATCGGCCGTTATCTTCCTTCCCAAACCCTGAAAAAGGACCAAAGGAGAGTCCCTCCCCACTCCAAGTGCAATGGGACCCCTGCCCCATTTGCAACTCTTGGATGCCTGCGTTGGCATCCCTGGCCCGTTAACTGGGAGTCACCCCAGTTGCCCACCTTATGGGGGCAGCATATATTCTAATCCGCCTGCTTGGCTTTTGGCTGAGTGCGGCTGGAAGGGGGATGCCCTTCCGTTTGCTCATCCTGAAAAGTCCCTTGGAGCTATTCAGGCAACAAAATCAAAATCAAATGAATAAATGAAATATTGGAAGGGATGATAGAGAGAATTCCTCTCCCATTCAAGATCTTGGTGTCAACATTCCAGCAAACCTCCATTCCAGTCAGTACCTCCAAGACAAGCATCATCTCAAAAGCATCTTTATTGGAATAGCACCTGGCACATCTGTGGATTCTCGAAACTAGACGTTTCCCGGACTTCCCACAATGTCCCAAACTAAAATCCATCCCCTTTTTCCCCCATCATCACATCACATGGACCAATCACACTCCGTCCCAGAGTAAGATCCTTTTTCCATCCTGCGCCACACTTAAAAACCTTGAACTAAGAAAAGAATTTTATTTTGTCTACTTAGGACTACTCAATTAAATCACACCCCACCTTCTCAGGTTAGGTGGCAGCGTGGAATATGGCTTGCAAAGCTGACACTTGGTCTTGGCTGTTTGCAAGGGAGTCTAGTGAAAGAAAAGAAGGAAGAAGAAGCAACAGATAGAAACTACTGTATTTTTCAGAGTACAATATGCTCCAAAGTATAAGACGCACCTAGCACCTCCCAGCGATTTTCCTCCTTGCAGCAAACAGCCTGTTTCAGCTTCAACACAGCCTGATTAGCACAAGCAGCTGATTATTGGTTGGATCGGCTTCCCAACGATCGGCTGTTTCAGGCTGCAGGGATTGCCATCGCCTATTGCCATCTCCATGCTCCCCATTTTCGGCCTCCACGCGCCAACAGTCAGCTGCTTTTGCTAATTAGGCTATGCTGAAGTTGACCAGGCTGTTTGCTGCAAGGAAGGCAGAGAGGGAGGCAGAGGCCGAACAGTGAGGGCCAGCGGGTGAGCAGAACTTCAACATTCACTGTATGACACAGATATTTCCACCTACTTTTGGGGGTGGAAAAAGTGTGTCTTATACTCCGAAAAATATGGTAATCAAGGAGAGAAGCAACCTGGAACTGAAGAAAAATTTCGTGGCAGTTGGAACAATAAACCAGAGGAACAGCTTCCTTCCAGAAGCTGTGAGTGCTCCATTACTGGAGGTTTTTAAGAAGAGACTGGACTTATCTGGAATGGTGTAGGTTCTCCTGCCTGAGCAGGGGTTTGGACTAGAAGACCTCCAAGGTCCCTTCCATGATTGCATGTTTTTTTGTTTTTTTCCTTCTGTCTCTTCCAGAGCATTCATCGATGCAGCCTGTTTGGTCCCTGAACCGGAAGAGAGATTTAATGTGGACAAATATTCAGAGCTGGTGGCCATCACTAAACCAGTGGTCTATATAACGGTTGGGGAGCTGGTCAAAACCCACAAGGTGCAAACCTCAAATGTCAGAGAAAAAGATGATTTCAGGGGAGAGAAATCATTGCTTTTGTGCATAGGCCAAACTAATCTCTGGATTGCTCGTTTGTGATTTTATGAGTTTGCAAGCCAGGCTTTATGGCTTGACACGTGAAAATCCAACAATCTGGCTTTTTTAAAATAAGCCCATAGTTTTTATAGACCACTTTTGCCTTCTAGCTTCCCCCTTGGCTGTATCTCTTTTCCACAAAGCCATTTGGTTTGTGGCAGATGTCCAACCTTGGACACTTTAAGACTTGTAGACCAGCTGACTGGCTGGGGAATTCTGGGAGTTGAAGTCCTCCAGGCTTAAAGTGGCCGAGGTTGGACACCCCTGATTTAGAGTAACTGTCTATGGCTTTCTCGCTACTCAGATTCTTCATCTTTGTTGTCTTATTTCTGCTTATCCCTTCATTGATTCATATTTTTAAGACTGTATTTTGATTATCCAAATGATCTTCGTTTTACTCAATTTGGAAAGGCAAGTTGTGTCAATAAGGCACCAGGAATTTCCTTCTCTGCTTCTTCCTCTCTGCCAACCACACAGTTGCTGCTGGAACACCAGCACTCCCTGGCTCCCGATCCCCAGGATGTTCTGCACAAACTTTTGCAAGACCTTGGAGAGGTGCCAACCGTTGCGTCGTTGATAGGTAAGCTGTGGGCACCCTTCGGATGGACGGCGTCCCTCCCGGTACTCTATTGGTGTGGGAGGGGGCCCTGTTCCTGCCCAAAAGAGGAGGCTCCCGGTAGCACCTTTTCCAATGCCTGTTCTAAGGACTTACAGAACTTACAGTCCTAATAAAGTTTGCCAGTTGGGAAAGGTGCTGGCAGACTCTTCCTAATTTTGGCCTGCCAGAGACTGGCGTGTCTCTCCCGTCTCAGTTTCTACATTCCGTTCATTCAATTTCTGAAGCCACCCAACTCAACCAAGTGGCGAGGTGGCTTACAGTTCTAAAATTATAAAACAATTAAAAACATTAAAGCAGTAAATACGTCCACAAAAATAGATAGATAAATAGACAGATAGATAAATAGACAGACAGACAGGATAGATGGATAGATAGATAGATAGATAGATAGATAGATAGATAGATAGATAGATAGATAGATGATAGACAGACAGGGTAGATAGATTAGATAGATAGTTAGACAGACAGACAGACAGATACAAACAGCAGTCATGATGTTTAATCAGCTCATAGCAAAGCCCTTCACATTTATAATCCTAAGCCAGGCTTTTCAAGAGAGTGATGGGGCCGCTGTATTCAGCCCAACTCCCGGTTTCAGGGGGCTGCTTCTGAGGGGCGTGAGACCACCATAGCCAGCTGGCATGAAGGCAGGGTTGGGACCCTGCAGGGATGCTGTTATCCTGAGGTTGAGCCCTTCTGGGTAAGGGACCCTTCAGTCTGGCAAACGCCCTTGCGGAGACTCCGGCCAGTGCAACTTCTCGCTGGCCCTCTGAGGCCGCAGAGCATTGCTTCACACCACAGGTTGCCCCCTTTGCCCACTTCCCTCCTCTGGTGCCCAAGCCAACTGCTTGGAGCTGCCTTGGCTGATGCCAGGGACCGTCTTTCTTTGGGCTCTGCTGTTGTTTCCTGTTGGGTTGTTTGTCTGACTTGGTAGTCCTCAAGGAATTCAACAACCTCATCAAGGAACTACCCAAAAGAAAACCACGTTCCCACCAGTACTGACAGGGCGAGCCACTGGGCGTAAACAGGGAGCAAACCAGGCTGCTACTGGTTCACACTGGTTTGGGTGAACCGGATGTTAATTTTACATCTGGTTTGTCGAACTGGTAGTTGCAACAACTGGCTGGCCCTCCCCTCCAAGGAGTCTCCACGTGGCCTGTTTTGGATCCAGGTAAGTGCAGGAGACTTGGGGGGGGGGGAGAAATGGGCATTCTAGAAGTTTCAGAGGATCCCTGGAGCCCGGGGAGGGCAAAAACGCCCCCCATCCCCCGGCCATGGTGCAGGAAGCTGACTAGGCCATGCCCACCCAGCAACCGGGCAGAGAACTGATGGCCAAATTTTTGGAAGCCCACCCCTGGAGCACCTTCTAGCACTGATGATGTTATCTAGATTGGGACTGAAACATCTTCAGAAAAAGAAGCCAGCTCAGCTTCATGCCTCAGTCCTGAGCGACAGAGATTCTCTTCTATCGGCTTCTCCTCCCTCCCTGGCCTTCAGTTCGCGCGGCTGGGGTACCATACATTACGCTCCCCCAATCCATGCAAACATCCTCCCAAAGGAGTGCAGGGCACCTGCCTTGCTTTCTTCCTTTGCTCCCATGACCCTGTTGGATTGCTGTCCTTCGGCAGGCCACAGCCCGGGGCAGGGAGCGAACGGGCCCTGGGAGGACACGTTGTCCCAGCTCTCCAGCACGGAGCTCTCGCTCACGCTCAGCGGCAGGTACGGCGGGGTGGAGGCCGAAGCCGAGGGGGAAGCAGGTGCTGAAGGCCTGTGGCTGAGGTAGGTGACTGCATCCCCTTGCGAGGGAAGGTGGTCGGGCCCGGCTCTCCCCCCCCCCAAGCCCTGTGAATAGCAAGCGGATGATGACACTCGGGAGCACCAAGACACTCCAAGATATAGGAAGCCGGTGGGAAGGACTTTAGGTAAAGCGTGAGGTCATGTGGCTACGTCCTTAAGTGATGAATGTGGTGGTTAAGCAAGGACCCCTCTGCCATTTCCACTGGCTTCCCACAAGTAGCCACTGGGGAAGCCAGGGGAAAATGGCCGGTTGGAGGTTGCGTGCAAGCCAGTTGAAGGGAGGAAGCAGCTGCCGCCCCGTGGGGAGCTCCGCTCTCTCGCTGCAAAGGGCCCCTTCAGGCGGAGAAGGCCGAGGGCATCTAGATGTGTTCAACACCTCACACCCTTAATGCGCCCGACGCCTGTGGCCGTGTTGGCGTTGTGGCGAAGACGCATTGGGAGAACTAGAGTGGTGGCTTACAAAGAGAGCTGCTCTTAACCAAACGGTGGCTCAGAGCAGAATTTGGACGGGCCCTGTTTTGCTCCATGAGGGTCACAGCTTGGTCAAGAAGGGGCCCTGGGAAAACAGCCCCTCTTCTCCCCGTTGACTGGCATCAAAGCAGGATCAGTTGCAGGTCCATTTCCTAGAATCTCAGCCCAAAGAGCTCAGACAGTGACCTGTCCCAGGGCTCCTGCTGGTCAGCATCTCCGTGACCCTTTCAGCCGCAAAGGCCACGGAGAGGACCCTCTGCCCACAGTGACCGTTGCCCTCTGGCCTTTCTCTTTTGGGGATGAAGCACTAAACGGATGCTGGTGGACGTGATCCAGTCCCAGGCTGGCGACTCCCTGGCTGAGATCCTGCACTCCAAGGCATCAGGAGAGGAGGTGGGTGGAGCAGGGCCCCCGATTGCCCAGCAGGGGTGCAATGCCCTTCCCAGGTACCTCCAGGCCGAGTCTGCCCGGGTGCTGCCCTCCAGATTCCTCCAGGTGAAGCGGGGGTGGCCAAGTGGCTTGGAGGGCCCCGCCCCTTCCCACAGAGGCTCTAAGTCCCCCGTTGACTGGCTTAGGGGGTTCTGGGAAGGCAGCCGTGGAGGTGATGGGAGAAATGCAGACCCATCGGGAGGATTTCTGGAACCGGAAGAGAAGAAAAGCCCATCTTCCTTCACATTTCCTGTTGTGGGGAAGGGTCTCCCTCACCCCCAGGACAGCTGCCTTGGAGCCCAGTTGGCCCTTGGGAGGCCAGTAAGCAATCAGCTCTGAGGTTGGAATGACAGGAGCTGCTGGTCTGCGGAGAGACACCAATGGGACCCTCCGCTTGTGTAGGAATGTTTGGATTGTAGCTGAATTGGTCCCCTTCCACTTAGGGCTGGTCCCTTAGCCACCAGTCTGAGTTGCAACCTCCTTTTCTGCAGGAGGAGCTCCACCAACAGCTCTTGCGGAGGAGAAGGGCCGCTGGCCACCTGCAGGGCCAAGAGCGGGCCCACCGTTCCCTGGCGGAGACGAAGAAGGAAGTCCTCCAGAACCTGCAGCGCCTGGCTTTGCTGGGCTCGGCCGGCCAGCCCCAGGCCCTGCTCCGCGAGATTGCCCAGGTGACCCAGGCGGCGGAGAAGGTGCCCTGCGGGAGGAGGGTTGGCAACCCCTGGCCTGCCTGGCAGGGGGTGTTGTGCATCTTGGCTAACGGTTGCTGCAAAACGGGAGGAGTGAAATAGCATGGAGGCCGATGTTAGGCCGGCCGTGGGGAAGGTTGCTCTCCTGGGGGCCCCCAGGGAGGGGCTTCTCCACCTTGGTGACTTTTAAGATCTGGGAACTTCAACCCCCAGAATTCCTCAGCCAGCGTAGCTGGGAGTTGAAGTCGCCTTCCCTCATGAGATGGGGGGGCTGCCTGGGAGTTGGTTGAGAGGCCAGGTGGGGGTGGGAGGTCCCAGAGGAGGGGCGGGGGCCGTTCTCGGTGCATTGGGCTGCTCTCCTCTCCCCGCAGGACATCCGCTGTCAGAGGCATCGCCAGCAGTGCCGCAGGGGACAGCTGGCCAAGCTGCAGCAGACCCTGCGAGGCCTGGCCTCCAAGCGCCGCTTCTACCGGGAGCAGGTGGACTACTACCAGAAGTATCTCCGCACCTGCCTGGACAACCTGGCTGCTGTTGACAGGTACGGGGCCCCCGGCTGGCTGGGAGATAAAGGGCACCTGGCAGGTGTGGCTGGGTCAGGTGAGGGGCAGCCCTCAGGAGACACCGCAACCTCACCTGAAAAAGAAAATGGGGAGGGTCTCCTAATCTCTTCTGATTGGGGGGGGCAGCGAAGTGAGGTTCTGCCTTGGTCCCCCCCTTGGCAGGGAGGGTGAGGACCCCCCCACCTCACCTTCTCTTGTGACTTTCAGGGGAGCCACTAAAAGAACATGGCAGCTGCTCCCCTCCCCCCACCGGAAAGGCCTTGCAACACCACCACCCCCATTTCCCTTCCCCAAGCAGAGCCCCCTCCCCTGACATTCCTTGACTGGCAGCTATGCCCAGGTCCACTGTGGGAAGACTGGCCAGTGGGGGAGCCAGGGACCTGGGATGCTCCTTCCCTGCTGGGCCCCAGGCGGAAGGAAAGCCAATGGGGGGGGGGGCTTGGCGTCCATCCAGGCTGACCCCTTTTTCTTCCTTTCAGGCCCAGCAAGAAACAGGCTGTGCTGCACTACACAGCGGCCCGCCTGTTTGAGAAGGGGGTCCTGCTGGAGATTGAGGCCCTCCCGCCAAACCAGTAAGTCCAGGTCCTTCCCTCCTGGCTCCTGCCGCCCCCCCCCCCCAGGCATCCTGGGGAGCGTCTTGGGAGGGAGCAGAACGCCGGGCATCCCAGCCGGCTGCACTGAGCGAGGGGCCAAACTTTTCTCTCTTGGGCTGCTGCGGGAAAAGCAAATGGCCCCCTGGCAGCGCCTGCCCTCCCCGACGACACGGCTTTAATTCCTCCCCCCGGTTCTTTTTTTCAGACTTAGAAATGTCATCTTTGACATTATCCCTTCCCGAGAAGCTGGCAAGTTCCAGGTCAAGGCGAAGTTTATGGGAGTCAATATGGAAAACTTCCAGCTTAGTTACCAGGTAATTAACTAATATGGGGCCGGCTGAACGGGCTTATTTAATGATTTTAATGATGGTGGTCGAGCAAGTGAGGCAGCCCCCACCCCTTGCAGGAATCCCACCTGAACCATTCTGGGCCCTGCGAACAATAGTTCACGTGGAGCTGTTCTGCTGCAGAAGGGTTGGGAGGAACCTCGGAGGTTGTCTAGTCTGACCCCTCCCTGCTCAGGCAGGAGGGCCAGGCCAGACCCCTTTCTCTCCTTTCAGGACCTTCTCCAACTCCAATATGAAGGTGTGGCTGTCATGAAAATGTTTGACCGAGCCAAAATCAACGTCAACCTCCTCATCTTCCTTCTGAACAAGAAGTTTTTCAAGAAGTAATGTGCTTTGGGCGACAGCTGTGGATTATTGGGGTCCTTGCTGGGAAGAGGCCAAAGAGATATAGCGCTGCTCACTTTACTCCAGTCCTGCTTCAAAGAAACCCAGAGGGATCCCACGGGCCCCCACCCGGGCAGATCCTTGCATGGCAGAAGGCTCCCTTGCCCTATAAACCGCTTGCATGTCGAACACTACTAGGCCAATAGACCAAGGACGGGCTGCTTTTCCGAGCGCAAAGCATTTCACCCGCCGTCCAGCCCTCTTCAAACGCTCCCACCGGTCACTCAGCCCAGGGAGCCTAAAACCTCTGGGTTCAGAGTGATGTGACCGGTCTGGCGACCCCATCTCTAGAGTCAAACATTTGCCTCTCAGTTGCCAGACTCTGAGGAGGCCAATGGCCACCCATCCCCGCTGCCCCTCTGCCTTTTGGACCCCACAAGCTCCTGGTGCTGATCTCCAGGAGGGGCAGTTGGTCCTCCCACCCTCTGGAGCTGCCCTGTACTTTGAGAGGAGAGGGGCAGGGGTCTGCATGCCTGAGAGAGAGAAAGGTGGGGCTTGGGGGTGCTTTTTAACCCTCGTCACTCCCAGGGAGAGCTTACACAAAATCGGGTTTCCTCAAGTGGAATTTTAGAAATCCAGATTTGCGGATTGCGCTTCCGCCCAGTGCTAGTTTGAAACAGAAGTTGCACAGAGGCTGCCAAAGAAGCTCCCTTGTTTTTATACCGGCGTTTGGAAGGCGACTGAAAACTGAATTCTTTGGATCCTCCCTGATAATTTAAGTATTCAATCAAGAGAATAAGAAAAAAAAACTTTGCACAGATTGTTAATATAATCAGGCATTTTATTAAGATCTACAATAAACTCTATTATTCAATTCTTTTTAATATGATTACTGAATGTTCTCTGCTAGAAATTGCTATGGGTATAACTATAAAGGAGTTCTGTTTTTGGCTTTGTACACCAGGATTTGTACAATTCACAGTTAAAATATAGACCTTAAAACTAATAATTGAAAACAGAAAAATCTAACCGAAGAAATGAAATCTAGTGGATAAAGAAAACATTGGGGGGGGGTGGATTAATTAAAGAATGGCAGAGAAAAGATTCTCTGAATGATATTGTTGAGAAACATGGGTGGTTTTTTTAAAAAGCTTTTGGTAAAAACCACCCAATAGATTTGAGAAACAGAGGAGACAGGCAGGGAGGGGAAATTATGCCTTTCCCCTTCCCCTGTCTCGCTCTTAATTTCCTAGCAATATTGAAAGGCCACAGCGTTAAACGCACCAAGTTGTATCTTCGAATAATCCCCTGTATTGAATGTAAAAAGTGGCCTCAGCCTGGGGAGGCGATCTGCCCATTAGGTGGCGCTGTTTTCAAGGGAAGCCAGAAATGGAGGCGGAGGGGGCGGGGGACAGGATCCCCAGCCTGCATGATCTTGGATCCGGCCCACCCACGCTGGGGTCCAGGGAAGCCCCCTGGGATGCCCAAGAAGTGCCCTGAGGGCTGCTGGGAAGAAGGACGTGCCTGCCCAATGGCCACGGGGAGGCCTCCCCTGACCACTTAGCCTGATCCCATTTCCAAAGCCTTTGGAGCAGAAGGCCATATCCAGTGGCGGTGAGTTTCACAGGCTGAAACTGAAATCCTTTTGTTTCCTTTTATTTTTGGCTCGGTATTTCTAGGGAATTGTGGCAAGAGATAGAACAGTTGGAGAAGCATCGCAGTTGCCATACGACCCCTCCGCAACCCAAGCCAGTTGGATCTGCCTGCGCTGTAGACAACTGGGTATGAGTCTGACGGGGGGGGGGGGCTGAGAAAGCCCCACCAATGCAAAGGGGCTGGCCCCATTGGATAGGCCACAGGGGATGTTGAGGCTGGCCAGAGCGCAGCTGCTGTCTGTCTGTCCCTTTCCATCTCTTGGGTCAAGCCTTTCCAGGGACCAAAGCAGAGGTGGGATTCAGCCAGTCCTGATCAGTTCTGGAGAACCGGTAGCAGAAATTTTGAGTCGTTTGGAGAAGCGGCCAATGCTGCCTCTGACTGGCCCCGCCAATCCCATCTCTTCTCTGCCTCCCATTGAGTCCCAGCTGATTGGCTGGGTCTCCTTTGGTTGCCCTGCACAGGAAAATGGAGCTGGAAAGCAGGTTAGTGTGGACGGGGAGGGAATGGAGACTTTGCAGTATATATCCTTCCCCTGCCAGGCCCACCGAGCTACACCTACCAAGCCACGCCAAGCCACGCTCACAGAACCAGTAGTAAAAAAGATGAATCCCACCACAGAAGTTGGCACAGGCCTTTCCTGCTTAGGACTGTGCCAGTCGGACCTTCTCTGGCCACTCTCGGGACAAGAGGGGCTTCGCTGGCCCTTCAGTGCTTGCAAGTCTTAAAAACCAAAGAGCAGCTGATCCTGTCCTTTGGCTGCACGGATCCCCTCGGAGGAGCTGGGCAGTGGCAGAGGGTGCTGTAGACACAGCACAAGGGACATTCTGGGTGGAGGAAGCCCCAATCCTGATTCCTGGAAGGCCCCTCCCCATTCTTTCCTACTGATGAGTAGGGCCTGGAGGGGAGCCAGGCCAGGAAGCAGAGGCACCCTTCAATCCCCAGCTGGCTGGCTGGGCCCCCAACGTGCCTTGGCTGCCCAAGGCTGCAGAGCCCCAGCAGGAGGACATCTGTGGCCTGGGTGGCTCGGGCAGCCAGAGCGGAAGGCGCAGGGGAAGAGCAGGGAGAAAGAGGGGGGCCCAGCAAAGCTTGGAGCCCCACATGGGGGGGCGATGAGGCCCACTGAGGCTCTGCTCAGTTCAGGGGTCCCAGGGGTGGCCTGCAAGGGCAGCTTTGTGTGTGGTGGTCAAGACGTTGATCCTGGAAAGGTTGGCCATTGAGAGGGTCAAGCAGCCTCGACGGGTGTTTCCTCCACTCCTTCCCCAAGGACGTTCCAAATGGCCCTTGCAGAGTGAGACACCCCCCCCCCTCTCATTGGAGGAGGGAAGCTCCTGCAGGGTCAGAGAGCAAGGATACCCAGGGGTGTGTGTGAGGAAGTAAGGCGGCTATGTTGGACCAGGAAGCTTCATCCCTGGCAGGTCTGCCTGCAGACAACTGCGATGCGGCCTTTGCAAAGGGAACCCCCCCCTCTCCCTGGTTGCTACCCAGCTGCAAACCCACCCTTCCCTAGAAACAGCTGTGGCTTCTCCTAGTACTTTCATGGTTAGGGATATTAATGGTGCCGGAGAGAGATAAATTGCCATTTTTCCCTCCATCGTTTCTGGACTTGGGATGTTTGTTTATATTTGGCTGGGGGGGGGGGGTACCCTGATCCTTTTCTGAAAGAATTCAAGCAGATTTCTTCCCCGCTTGGAGCTGAGCTGCTTGCAACGGAGGAGTGGGCCAGCTCAGTCCTTTCTGGAGTCAGCCCCCCCCCCCCGGGGCAGCAGCCTGGCCTTCAGTTCAAAAGCTGCGGCCTTGCAAGTCACACTCAACTCCCCTGGTGACGGTTCACTGCCTCTCGGAGAGCCTTCAGGACCTTGGCCGACCGTGGCCGCTTGCCAAAAGCTCTTCGGAAGCTCCCGGCTGATTCCTAATGGAGCGGCCTTGCTCTGCCTCCCTCCTCTCGGGGCTATGTGGGCAGAGGAGGTGCCCTGTTGTACAGGCCCTGGCACCTCTGCCCAGCCCTGCCCTGGTCCCTGCTACAAACGTCCATCTCTTGCACAAAGGACCTGAAACTGGCCAGAGCAGCACCGTAGCGGTCCTTTGCCCCGTGGTCATTGTGGTGGTGGGATGGTGGTGCCCCCCTTCTTCAATACTGGCACAACTGCCCAAACCAATTTCCCTTGTTAGACAGTGAACCTTCTTCAAACTAACGAACATAAGGTGGTTACAGTTGCCAGGGCGACATCCGATTGCCTTGGCAACCGCAGCTGAGTTTCATCAAGGGTCATGTTGCAAACTGAGGGAGAAGTGGGGGGGGGTTTAAGAAGGGGGGGGCATAGAATACCACCCATCGGCAAGTGCTGGTTCAAGGCCCAGAGCTGCCGCCCACCATCCCTCCTCTTCCTCTCTCCCTCTCTTGGCTCCTCCCAGGGGGCTACTTAACATATGGGCATCGCAGGAAGGAGTGGAGGTGGAGGGGCACGTTTGCCTGACCCCCCTCCTTCACTTCGCTGCTGTGGCCTCTCCAGCAGGGCTTGAATGGCTCCCCTCAACCCCAGCTGGTCTGGCTCTTCCACCTCCAGGGGCTTAAAGGCCTGGCATTCATCCCCCACTAATTCAGGCTTGGGCTGAGCCCTTGCCAGCCAAGGCTTCTGCGGGGTCCCAGACCAACCAGCCTGGGGAGGTCCAACATGTTCAACCTGGGGAATTCATTCATGGCTCTGCGCGTCCTCCACTTCCCCAAAATTGGGCTCAGCGGTTGCTTATGAGGACAGTCTCTGATGGCAGACCTATGGCATGCAGAGCCACTTGAGAGGTCACCCGGAAGAGCCCCACTGCGCATACACGCCCAACAGCTGATCGTCAGGGATCTGATGTGCACGCATGTACTGAGACACGCAGGGCACGTGGGGGAGTTGCACATGCATGCATGGGGGCGTGCCCCCCCCCACATGCCTTGCCTTGTGGGAGCTGGCACACGAGTGTGCCCATGTGCAGTTTTCAGCACGGGAACCCAAAAAGGTCAGCCACCACTGATGTAAGTCATGCAAAGCCCCCCTCCCCATGCCCCCTTCCTGGCTAATGAAAATTCAGGCACTGGGGCATGCAGGCTTATTCTGGACATTTAGAGATCCTGGCTTGCTTACAACAGAGTTTGGGGGGGGGGGGCTTGGGGTAATAATATCACCTTGCTGGCTTTTTTGAAATGGTGGCCAAAAGTTCTTCATACTGGCATAGAATTCTGAGCAGCACAGATGTGACCGGCCATAAACCCATTTCGACTTTATTCTCCATGTTACTAAGAAGCACGAAGTGGAGACTGTCTGGGTGAAAACAAGAGCCTTTCCTTATAGCTTGCCTCTCATTGCAGCAGAAAGAGACCAAGATGCCCAACCAGGGGCTTCCTTGTTTCTAGTCGTTGCCTTCTGGAACCAATCTGAACGACCAGGCCCCATTTTCTAGACTAGCTCTGGAAGCTTCGGTGTCTCCCTGAAGTTGCCTCTTCTCCACAAATACTTCTCATCCTTTGCCTGTTCTCCTCTGGACCTCCTCCAGGATGGCCTGGCACTTCAGCCTTGCCCTCCCTCCCTTCTCAGTCCCTGGGGCCCCTCCCCCAAGACCTTCTGCTTCGGGCTCTTTCGCTCCCCTCCGGGCTGACCCTGACCTGGATGAGATTAAGAAGCATTCTGACCAGCAAGAGAGGGGAGCGGGGTAGAATTTTGCTGGTTGCATGTGTGAAAGTGTGCTCGCTTTCGCAGGCAAAGCAAAACTGTGCTATGGGCAGAGGAGCCATTTTATTCTGTGCAAGTGGCAACCGCAGCTTTGAAAACGAATGTATGGAACAAGGCAACTGCGTTTGCCAGCAAAAATAAAGCAAGAAATTGGACATTATTCATAAATGGTGGAAACTAGAGCACACGCCTACATTTACAGTGTATGTATATAAAGGATGGGATAGCTCATGAAGCCATTTCCAGCTGCTCCTCCTAGCAACAAGTACCCGTGCAAAGAGGTAAAAATGGCTGAGTATCAGAGGCGGCTTTGGCCCACTTTGCTGGAGGCAAACAAGAGGTGAGGGTATACAAGAGAACCCCAAAAACAGTTGGTGGCAGAAAGGAGAAGAAAGAATGAAGGGTGTTGAGTGATGGGACACATGCAAAACTGGGTTTCTTGAGCGGGTTTGAACATAGGAAGCGGAGGTGCTGGAATTGGATGGGGGGGTCCAGTAAAGCACCTGGAACTTACCTCTCCCCATTTCTCTCCTGCAGAGAAGAGGGAAGGCATCGAGAGGAAGCTCAGAAAAGCTGCCGTTGACTTGTGGATTATGGATTTCAATTTCCAGAATTCCTTTGCTTGCCTGTTCAGGAATTCTGGGAGTTGAAGTCCACAAACTTGAAAGTTGCCAAGTTTGGAGATTCCTACTTTGCTGTCATACAGCATCTTGAATTGCACCCGGAAGGTACTGGGAGCCTGTCCAATTCACACAACGGGGGTGTAATGTACCCACATGGGTAGATGGGGAAACTCTTCACTGCATGCACTGCCACATTCTGGGCCCATTGTAACTCGGGGGGCCTTCAAAGGCTGCCCCATGTAGAGGATGCTGCAGTAATTTAGGAGGGAAGAGACCAAGGCACGGGGGGGGGGGGGGCTCTTTAGAGCTTCCTTTCCCCCTTTCATTACTTGGGTCTCATCTCATGGCTGCAGTTTGCTGGTTCGGTTGTGTGTGTGTGTGTGTGTGTTTCCTGACATTGGGGCTTGCAGTTCCTGCTTTCTGTGGGGTGGCAGAGCCAGAAATGGCTGCTTTTTCTCTCTTGACTCCCATATTCTAGCTGGCCTCATTGCTTGAGAAACCTGAACTATTCCAGAGTGATTTTGGGAACTGGTGCGTGTGTGAACTGAGTGAGTGCTGCTAGAACTGGATTTATTGGTTAATTAATTTACCTATATATTACTATTGTGTTTTATTTATTTTGATCTGCTGATTTTGTTTAATTTTGTGGTAAGCCAATGTGAATCATTCATGATTTGGCAGCATATGTGTTGGATAAATAAATAAGCAGATAGTACAATGTTGGATAAATGTAACAGGATACGTAATACTGAGATTGGAGTGGAGGCGGCGGCTTCTCCCCCAAGTAAGAGGCGGGTCGGATAGATCGGCAGACAGAAATCCCCCAAAGGCAGTAGATAAAGCAGATCTTGCTGAGCCCTTGCCCCCCTGTCCCCCCCCCCAATGTTTAATTGTATTTATTTTCTCTCAGGCCTTTGGAAGTACAGCCACCTCACAGTGATTCTCGACTGATGGCTGCCACTGCCGGCTGGTGGAGAGAGAGAGCAGGCTTCTCTGTGAAGGCATCTGTCCTGTGTGCTGATGGATTCCCCCCCCCCCTATAATTAAGCAGGCCAAAAATAGCCTTGAGGTCTACTGAACTCGGACAGGAGGTTTGAGGGGAAAGAGCAGCAGTCACAGAAGAGGAATGGTCTTCATTCGCTTCCTTGCCATCTGAGTAGGCGATCATGGTTCCACCAGCTGCCTAAAGAGCTAAGGCAGCCCTGGGAGTGAGGTCACAGTGCTCGAGGCCAGATAAAGGTGGGCAGATACACCTCTAGAAGTCACATTTAGGTTCATTTGCACTATCTGGATACTTAAGATCCCCAGGACAATTTGGCCTAAAATTCTGCTTCTCCTGAACCGGGTGGGCCCAGGGGAGCCTCTTCCGCAGTGGGCCAGCAGCACAAGAGAGACAGACGGACTTGGGCCAGGATGAATCCAAAAGGAGGGCCCTTTGCTCCGTTTTGCCCAGTTGTGAAGGCAGGCGGCTTTGGTCCTGAAAGGGGAAGGGAAGAGGCCAGTTCGGAGCGAACCGTCCCCAGGAGAGGAGAGTTGAAATCTGCCAATAAGGGTCCCAAGAGAGACCCTCAACTTTGGCCACTTTCAGCCTGGAGGATTTCAACTCCCAGAATTCCCCAGCTGAGACACAGGAAGGGAGGGAGGGAAGACCATTCCAAAGACAGCCGAGAGAGAGGCTGACTCGGGGGCAGGAGAAACCTGGGCAAGTGGCCTGGGGGGGGGAGTCAGACCCCGGGATCACCCTAAAGCAGGTGGCTGAGGAATTCTGGGAGTTGAAGTCCACAAGTCTTAAAGTTGCCAAGGTTGGAGACCCCTGCCCTAAAGTTTCCGTCCTAGTTTGGTTTTTGGTTCGGGAGGGCGGGAGTCGGTAGAGCAAATAAACGAATTCATGCAGTGTTTTTATTTTGCAAAATCTAGCGACTTTATCCAAGGAATTGGTAAAGGTAGAAAAAGGGAAACAAAGTCATCGTATTAAGGAAACGTTTCAGGTCTCCATTTCCCTGAAGGCAACCATCCTTCTCGCTGTAGCCTTCCCTTCCGCCTTCCGCCCCCCACCCCCCGTCAGACATGGCAGGCAAGCGAAGGGAGCATTGCATTACACGCTTTTGAACACGGACTCGCAAGCCTCGGGTTCCCACGACTCGCCCGCCCGGTCTCGCGCAGCCCCCGCGCAGGCGCTTCCCGAAGGGGAGGAGCCGGGAGAGCTTGGCCACTGTCTCCCACGAGGGGGCGGAAGCAGCGCACCGTCTGGTCGCGCAGGAGACGGTGACGCATGCATGACGCCCATGCCGCGGGGCGGGGCCACGCACAGTCGTCGGCTGGCCGCGAGGGGGCAGAGCGGAGCTTCCTCCGCCGAGGTCCCGGCTAAATCCGGCCTTCTCTCGTAAACACCGTGTCCCTCCGCCGCGCGTGCAATGTAGTCCCCGCCCGGCTGTTTCCCCCCCCCGCCCGGCGCATTCCCACGACCCGGTTCGGCCTTCACGTGTCGCGTAAATGCGGCCGCCAAGCTTGGCCCGCGTCGCCCCAGAAAGCGATGCAATGTGGCCCTCGAGTCGCTGCTGCCGGTTGAGCGCCGAGTTCCGCTCCTGACCGCCCGGCCGGCGAAGCAGGGCGGCTCCCCCGGGGCCCCCCTTCCCACTCCGGCCCAGGCTCGGCGCTGCCCCCGCCCGGCCCCCTCCAGCGCCGCGCCCGGCTAGAGGATCGCGGGGACCCCGCCGGAGGAACCCCTCTGGGCCCCCTTCGCCCTCGGCCAGGCGCCTCCCCGGCTCGCCCCGCCGCCGAGCGGCCGGTGCGGAGGGCGGAGGGATACGGGCGAGGCGGCGACGGCGGCGGGACGGGGAGGGGGCGGAGGAGGAGGAGGCGGCCCTCCCTCCCTCCGTGCCCGGCGCTGCGATTGGTCCCCGCCGCAGCTGCCCCGCGCGCGTCCTCGGCCGCCTGGCTCGCCCTGCTGGCTGCCGGAGGGGCTGAGTGGCCGCGGCGGCCTCGGAGCAGCCAGCGCGGAAGGCAGCCCGGCAGAGCAGCGCCCAGCTGAGCCGGCCCGGAACCCCGCCGCCCGAGGCGCCAGGAGGAGGAGAAGGAGGAGGAGGCCGCCGCCCGGCGCGCCTGGCCGGAGCCCGCAGGTGAGCAGCGCCCGCCGGGCAGGGCAGCCGGGGAGGGCGAGCGGGCCGGTCCCCCCCCCCGGGGCCAGCCTGGAGGGTCGGCCGGAAGTCGGCGGGGCCGGGCGGCGGGCAGCGGCGCGCCCTTGACGGCCGTCCCGAGGAGGGCGCTGCGGGGGGCTCCGCAAAACAGGCCCCCGCCCGGGCCGGCCGCTTTCCCGGGGGAGGAGCCCGGGGGACCCACCGGGCGGAAGGCAGGCGGGGTCCGGGGGCGCTAAGGGCAGGGGGGGGCTGCGGCCCCGGAGCCGCCCGTGATGCGGGGGGGTTTCTCCGGGCCCGCCGAGGCGAAGGCCCCCGGAGGGGGGGCATATAATAATACTCCCCCCCCGCACAGACGGGCTGCAGTTCTGGCTCTGAGCTGCTTTTCGTGCGTGTCTGGTGCGGGGGGGGGGGGGGGGGAGGCGGCGGGCTGTGCAGATGCTTCCGTCGGGCCTGGGCTCCGGTGTCGTCCTCCTCCTCCTCCTCAGACGGGGGGGGGGGGGTCCGTTTAACCCCGATTTCCCCGAGGAAACCGCCCCGGGCTGAGCTGCTGGGCGAAGGAGGGGAACCGCTTCGGTGCATTGAGTTGTGCCTGGAGGGATCACACGGTCTGCCAAAGTTGTATTCGCCTTAAGGGGTGTGAGGATTGTGGCGTCTGTCTGATGGTTCCGGATTGATCCTGTTGTCTTCGGGGACCCATTTGACTCCATTCCCATAATAAGTGAACATTTCTCCGTTTGCCTCTCGATGAGTTCTTTTGGCCCAGCCGTTGTGGGTAATTTAGCATTCTTGTGTATATTGTGCAAACTCCCCAATTGGGTCAATTGTGAACCCAGCCTCTGATGTGGAAACATCCAGGTTCTCATAGAATTTTCTTGGGTGCTTTCTAATAATTTCCCTGCCTGTTTGTGCATATTTTGTTATTCTCTCTGTTGAATCTGATGGTTTTTTTTGAAGCTGCCTCTCTAGGTTGTTACGTATTTATCCACGGCTAATATAATTTTCCCCATATTGAATTTCTCATAAGTTTGGGTGATGTTGATCTATGTAAAGAACACGCAGGTTGCTTTGACATGTCAGGCTAACTGGGTTGCTGGTTTTGGGTACCATGCAGATACAGGGACTGAACCACCTCTGGTCAATGCCATTTTAGGACAGAATGGCCTGCAAAATTGGCCAGTGTATTCCTGCTGGATTATTTCCCTAAACCATGGCCAAATTTATTCTGAGTAAGCCTGTTGTGAAACCAGCCACTGGGTTGGGTGCGTCGTTCCACTTTCTGGAGGTAGCCACTTCTGTCCCCTGAGTTGGAGGGCCCCTCTGCCAGCCTTCCAGACCTTGCTTGCTGCTGCCCTGGCAGTGGGTCTCTGGCAGATGGGCAGCGTCTGGCCTGTCGGCTGCGAGGGCTGGGCTCCGGTGGTGCCTCAATGAGAGTCGCCACCAGACTGGCCAACTGTGCCGCTCAGACTTGTATCGCTAGCAGGAGTTGGTGGGCAGCGGACTCCAAGCCCTGGGCTGGCATGAAGCTTGTTTTGGAGCAGGGGACCTGGGAAGAGGGAGGGCGGCAGGTCCCGCAGTTGAAAGGAGGGTCAAGGAGCTCCACAAGTGGGGGCCTTCACTCTTGAGTTGGATCAGGGGAAAATGACCGACGGCCACAACGGTTTTGTCCTCACCTTTCCTGTCTGCTGCCCAGGCGCAGGTTGGCATAGCAGTGTTGTGTTTGCGCTCTCACGGGGCCCCGGAGGGACTGTGTCCCTCCTAGCCGAGTTCCCACCACTTGTTTAGCTTGGTTCCTGGATGAACGCCACATACCGAACCTTCAGCCGGGCAAGGAGGCACTTCATACCAAATTGCACAGGACTAAAATTAGCCACGCTGAGCATGTGGAAGTGTAGCCACCAGACCCCTCCCATTGAGCCACTGAGACATGTTGTGTCAATACAGTCCATGTTGCACTTTTTGTGAGTTTCCTGACTGGAACCAGCGGCCCTCCTCTCCTGGGGGGCACCTCTGTAGAAAAACGGGCAGGAACCTGCCTTTGAGGAGGGCTGATCCTTATGGTCAGGAGAGGAGGAGGCTGAGTGTCTGATTGCCTTGTGTCAACCATGGCTTGATGTAGCTGGCATGGCACCGTGTATTCTGGTTATGTAAGTGGAGGGTTTGTGCAGCACCTGAACAATCTGTAGCCCTCTGTGCCATGGGAACGGTTGCCTCAGCTGCTGAGAGCATCCTTGAATACCAAGCCAGCGACGGGCATGGAGGGAGGGACATTCTTTGGGTTGTTCTCCCCTGAAGTGGGGCCAGTGTCTTCCCAGGAAGGGGGAGAGAGAGTCCTTCATCTAGGAGTACTTAATGGTTCTGCCGTTGTCTCTGAATCTGTTCCTTGCAAAACAAGGCTGTATGAAATTCAGCCTCCTCTAACCTGGCAGCTGCATCTTTTTATTTATTTTATTTATTTATTTTTGTCAATTGCTTACAAGATAATAGGTATAAATAAAAACATAGTTATGAATACATAGATACATATAAACAAGAGGACAGGGACGATAGGCACGTTGGTGCGTTTATGCACGTCCCCGACATACCTCTTAGGAAAGGGGTGAGGTCAATAGGAGACAGTCTAAGGTTTAAGTTTTTGGGGTTTGCAGAAGCTGTGCAGATGCAGATAGATAAACTCAACAAGACGTCCATAACAAAGTACGTTTATTGGTTCATCCGGTATCCTCATAACTCACATTTGTGACAGAGTTCTTCTTTAATGACCAATCCTTTGCATATCTGCCTTATAGGTAAAAAGATGATTTATCTTTTATCCTTTTCCCTCCATGTTGTAGCGATAGACGTAGAGGAGTTATCACGAGTCCATGAGTTCAGCCAAGAGTGAGGAAAACCTTCCCCAACCCCTCAAGGGTCAATTTAGTGACCAATCAGGATTACAGATGTGGTCACGTGACATGGACTACATTTCCCAGGATACCTTAACTACATTTACCATGAGGTATTCCCTTAAGGGGACAGTTCACAATTGCTACCTAACTATCCAATTCCCATAGACTAGCTGGACAGCGCACTCCCTGCCTGGAATTGTAAATTCCACTATTAAAAGGAGAGAAAAAAAATTAACTATAAACTGAGATAAACAGTTAGCTATATTACTAAGAGAAACAGTAAACATTAATGAAGCATCAAACAAAGCAAAGCATGTAAAGTTTGAGGTTCAGTCTTCAAGTTCGGCCTTTCTCTGCAGTAGCACAAGGTCAGTGACCGGCCTGGTGTAGAGCTTCTTGGTAAAGGTCTGATGGTCGCAGGAGGAATCTAGTGACCTCGCCATCAGGAGCTTGATTTTGCGGATAAGTCCATCGGAGCTGGGCGTGGTTTGAGACACAAGTCCCATAGGCCACGTGTTGTGATGCACATCCTTGTCTTTCAGCAAGACAAGATCTCCCTCCTCAAGGTTTGCTTCTTTGGTCTTCCATTTACAGCGGTCTTGTAGGGTAGGCAGGTATTCTTGCTTCCAACGGTTCCAAAAGGTGTTGGCAAGCTATTGAGCTTGTCTCCATTGTTGTTTGCACAAGTCCTTAGAATCAAAGTTCCCTAATGGTGCAGGCCAATCACCCATCTTCTGAGCTAGCAAGGTAGCTGGATTGAGAATGGTCGGATTCTCAGGGTCTGAAGAGGCCGGAACTAAAGGTTGACCATTTATGGTGGCCGCGGCTTCTGCCATAAGGGTAGATAGAGTCCCACATGTCAGTTTAGGTGCTTTCGCCAGCATCAAATCAAGGATCCGACGAGCTATTCCAATCATGCATCCCCACGCTTCTCCCACGTGAGATGTGCATGGGGAGGATTAAATATTCATGTGCATTTGTTGGCTTTAAGGTAGCTGTCGAGTGGCGCGTCAGGGCGAATGCCATCTTCAATTTGTAGATCTTTACAAGCGTCTACAAAGTTCGTTCCACAGTCAGATCTGAATACCTTGACTGGGCCTCTGTGGCCTCTTGAAACCTTCTCAGGGTGTCAATGAAGCAAGAGGCCTCCATAGATTCGATGACTTCAATATGGGCCGCTCGAATGCTGAGGCATGTGAAGAGTACTGCCCATCATTTGCTGTTAGCTTGACCGCCCCGGTCCGTTGGGCCTACACAGACCAGGGGCCGAATACATCGAGGCCTAGACTGGTGAACGGTGGTTCGGAGCTCGGTGCTCGGGTGATAGGTCAGCCATCATCTGATGTCGAGTGTGGCCTCATTGCTTGCGACAATGGAAGCAAGATGGCAGAACAGTTGAGATGCATCTTTTGGTACCTACGATCCAGAGTCCACTCGCTCGGAGGGACCTTCTGCATCGTGGCGTCTCCTGCATCCTTTTGGTCTCTTCCTTGAAATACGCGCCCAAATGGCCTCTTTCAAAGGGCTTTATAAGCGCCCCCTTTTCAGGCTTCTCTGTGGATCGGGGCTGCTGGAGGTTTGTGCTGGGGCTGAATTTCAGATCAAGCCACCCAGGAGAAGCCTCAGCGGTTTCGGGAAGAAGGAACCTTTGGCTGAGGCACAAGAAGGAGATTTTGGTACAGTTGGGACCATTTCAGGTGCTGGTGTAGAAAGGTTTGGCGTAAAGGCCAGAGGGGGAGAGAAATCCTGGCCTAGCTGTGGGCTACAAGTCTCCTGCCTTTCTAACCCCATCCCTGCCCCACGTCTCAAGGGGTCCCGTTGGCCCTTTCCTCCGCAGCCTCCTCTCCCCCCTCTCCCCCCATGGGCCCCAGCTCCTTGTTTGGGTGAGTTTTACAGGCGACCCCCAGGCACTCACACCATTCCCCCTCCCCCCGCTGCCCAGTTGTCGCTTTCAGTATTCTGGCAATGCCCTGCCCCCGCCTGGCCTGGGAGAGAGCCCGGCTACCGTCTTCCTGGACAGGCAGAGCGTGTGGGCACCCTCAGCCAAGCCAGCCTGCTCTGCTGCAGGTGGAGGCAGGTGCTCTGGCTCTCTCCGGCTTCCCCCGTGCCCCCCTCCTGGGTTGCCCCCCTCTGCCTGGCATCCCTCTGCGCTTCCTCCTCCTCCTCCTCTGCGCCCTTAGTTGCATTTGGACAATTTGCATTATTGTCATGTTTGGTTTTGAGACTCTTTTATGGAGGGCAGATCTTTCTCTCAATGTTGCCAGCCGCCTTCTCCTCTGAAGATGGAGGGGGAAAGGAGCTCAGAAATGCCCCATCTCCTCCTTACTTGTCTCCCCAGGACAGCGCAGTTTCCTGCTTATCTCTTCTTCAGTCTTCATGAGCATATTTGGCCTGCGTGTCCCTGCCGACTGCTCCTCTAACTCTGCTGCCTGGCTGAGGAATCATCCTCTCTCGTGGTGTCCAGAAAGGCTCCCTTTGGGGAGATCTGGAACGGGCAGGGCTGCCCAGGGGGCAGATTGGGGGCGAGGGACCTCTCTGAACCCCAATCTGGCTTGGCCTGATCCTTGAAAAGCACATTGCCCCAACTCTGCGGGCAGCTGCCCAAAAGCATAGTTTGGAATCGTAGGTTGTACCCCTGTTTTTCATTTTGCCTTTTGGTGCCCTGGCCGTTCATGTTTGGGGCTCGTCACTGCTGTTCATTATTTTCTTTTTATGGTGAGCTGTAATTTTCCCTTTTGTAATGCTTCCGTTCAATTTTAACTGTTTTACTTTTTAATGGTTTGATTCATTTTTCAGTTGTTCAGTTCTAAATAACTTCTGTAGACAGAAGAATAGGCTAAAAGGTAAATCCAAATTACAGTTCCCAAAAGAGAGCAACCTCGGGCTTCCCACATCAGTTTGCTTAATCACAGTTTAGTTAATAAGCCACAGTTGGCTGGATTTGTGTAATGTTACAATGCTTTGGAATTCATGCTTTAAAAACAGTAGGAGCAGCGGCAGCAGCAACCCCCCAGAATATGCCAGGCCAAAGGCATGCAAATCACACAGTGGCTTGAAGTGTGCTGGGAAGCCGGAGGGGAACTTCTCCAAGACCTGAAATTGTTTTGCCCTGCCAGGAGATGTGGAAGGTAAACTCCATCGGGGCCTTCTGGAGCCCACCATTTTTTATCTAGCTAGGAAGGTCAACGTGGTTCAGAAGTCTTCACAGGAGGAGTGCAGAAAGAGGAATCACTGAACAGTTTCAACAAAACCATCCACAACATTAGCAAATCTGGATGTGGTTTGATAAAACCCCAGTAATGCTACCTCGTTCCTTGATTTTGCAATCCTTCCTTCCCCCCCAAAAATCTGGATTTCCGGAGTTTGGGGTTTCTCCCCTTGTAGCTCTGGAGAAAGAAAAGCCACGGGATCTTCAGAACCTCCATTTATCCGTCCATCCCACATGCTGGGATTCCTGTTTAGCCCCTCCGTTTTTGCGGGTTTGTGTAGCTGTGGGCTTCCTAAACAGAAGAAATGGAGGGCTTTGGTCACTTTGGGCAGCCACAAATTCTGCACGTATGAACTATATTTTATTCTGTTTGCCAAAAAAACTCTTGTCTCCCTTCCGTACAGATTCAAGTGACCCTATTTCTGTGCTATCCTGCCTAGATTGTAAAAGTTTGTACCAGGCGCTGAATTTCCCACTGTCGAAGGAGCTAATGGGTGTTGATGGCTCCCAGATGGGTGGGTGGGTATGCAGGGACACCAAGCCCCATGGTCCACACCTGCTGTCTTGGGGGAGCATTGGGTGGATGCCAGCCCATGGCAAATCTCCATTATAAGGGTCGCTGGGAAGCATGGAGTCATTCCAGTTTTCCAGAAGTTCAAGTGAGTCAGCCCAGTAGGAGTCTTGGTAAGGCTGGGGAGAAATTAGCACCTTAGCAGCCCCCACCAGCCCTACCAGGCTTTGTGGAGAGCTTCTTGGTCAGGAAGCTGCTGTCAATCAGCTCGCTGGCATTCTTGGCAAAGGAGTTGGTCAGTCAAGCCGTTTCTTTACCATGAGCCGCTGGGGCAGCTGGCACAGATTTGAAGCGCTGCTGTTCTCCTAGCAAAGCTGACGCCAAGTTCTGTCTGCCTAGGGCAGCGTTCAGCCTCAGGGTCTCTTCTTCCCCCTTGAGCCCAAGGATACTGGGTGCCCAGTTCACCAGCTGAGCTTGGGTGGAGAATGAGGCCGAGGGAGGCCAGGAGGCCTCCTGGATATTATTGTGTCCTTTGCACTGGAGGCATCGTAGTTGGCCTGAATGTCTGCGTCCTGGGCAGCAACCACCCAAAATCCAAAGACACAACAAGTGCTCAACCACAGCCGGATTTCCCAACTTTGGGAACTTTAAGGTGGGTGGATTGTAACTCCCAGAATTCTCCAGCCAGCAGAGGAATTCTGGGAGGTGAAAAGTCCATACTTCTTAAAGTTCCCGAGGTTGGCAAACATTCCATCCCAGCGATTTCTGCTCCCTCATGGGACGCAGCTATTGGAGCCTCAGGCTTCGCTTTTAAAAGTAGGCCAAGACGGTGAACTTGAACTGCCTCAGATCCGCACCAGGGACGGGTCTGAAGGCGAGATTTCATTGCCTTCGTTATTAATCCCGTTTCTATAGCCACCCGTCGCACCCAGGGCTGGCTTCCCATCATGTCGCTGTGGTCACCGTCGTGAGGCTTGTTTACTGCTGCTGTTGCCTTCTTTAGCACCGTACAGACAAGATCAGTGCAAGGAGGCAGCAGGCGTGATGCTCCCCGAGGAAGAAGAGGAGGAGGAAGAGAAGGAGGAGGAGAACACAGGAGAACATAGCAGTGGGATCACTTTGTCCGTTTTATTAAAAGTAAGAAAAGGAAGTGTAAAATATTCATCCGAGTAATTCCAGCTGAAGTCTCGGAAGTTGAGAGCCAGGCCACCCTCCAGACATCGGCTGGGCCCGTCTCCTGGACTGGCCGCCTTGCCTCAAGCTCAGTGTCTCGGGAAGGAGTTCCGGAGGCGGCTGTGCCCTCCTCTTGGTGGTGGCACAATGGCGGCTGCTTTCCTTGACTCCAGCACCACCCAAAATGAACCAGGCCCAGCTCTGCTTAGCGTCCCAGTCCAGACCAGGTCCGCAGATTCCACCTGCTGTTGAGGGGATGGCAGTCTTGCCTGCAAGCACACAGGTGTGACCGTCCTTTTGTGGGGAACACTGTTCTACGGAGCAGAGAAACAGAGTGCAACATAATAAGCCCTAAAACTTTACAAGTCAAACGGTCATAAGGAAAGAACAAAAGGAAATGCAGTTTACTCTAATTGATAGCAACTGTCAGTCTGTGCTCCCTTTAGATCCCAAGAAAGAAATACTCAGACTCCATGGTGTAGAGCAAAGTTATCCTTTTACTGGAAAATAAAGTGGAAGTCACAAATCAATTCCGAAACTAAGAAATTGGCGGGTAGAACACACATACAAAGAAATAAAATTACCCCCACTCCCCAAAGTTCAAATAACTCTTCCAATTAAAACTTCTGAATAAGCTCATGTGGTCACCTCCAGGTGGTGATGAGGTTTCTTGTCAAATGGCCTTGACACATTTTGATAAAAGTTCGCAGTTGCACAAAAGAGGACAGAAGATAGCCAAGAAATGGAAAGTTAAAGAAAAGAATCCCCCCTCCCCTTGCTAACCCAGCAAAGGAATGCAAAACACCTCCAGCCTTCTTCCCCTCCAAAGTCCCCCCTCCCACCGTTGTCATGACAGCCGAAAGAAGTAATAGCAGAAAAGCAGCAGTGGAAGATATCTTGAGGCTGACAGCAACCCGCAAGGCTCTTTCAGGATCTCATCCCTTCCAGGCAGCCAGTTTCTTGGGTTTCCCCATTTATTTTTGGTTGAAGCTCTTTTTCCTTTATTGCACACACACTACTTAAGTAAAGGTAGTCCTTGACTTACAACCATTCATTTAACAACCTCTTGAAGTTACAATGGCACAGAGAAAAGTAACTTACAACTCTTAGGATTGTTGCAGCATCCCCTGGTCAGAATTCGGGTGCTCGACAACTAGGATGAATTTAGGATGGATGCAGCTTCCTGGGGTCATGTGACACACACAAACACACACCCTTCCCCAATTTGCCACCCTCCCAGCCAGCTCCCAACAAGCAGAGTCAGTGGGGGAAGCCTCATTCGCCTAGCAAGTCCAGTGACTTGCTTAACCAAGCCAAAAAAGGTTAGAAAATGGGGCAACAGATGTAACAGATTAACAAAGGTGGAAAGGACCTTGTAGGTCATCTAGTCCAACCCCCCCGCCCGGTGCAATTCATTTAACAACCATCTTGCTTAAAAATGGAAATCCTGGCGGCAACTGTCGTAAGTTGAGGGCCACCTGTACTTTCTTCCGTCTTTCTTCGTACTTTCGTCTGCATTAAATGTAGACGTTTAAAATTTCTCTCTACCAGTTCCTAGCACAGCTTGTTTGGATCTGAGCTCCAACTGGAAAATGTAATTCCACTTCTGGTTTCCTAAAAAAGTCTGGGGGCTGTTTTGTTTGTCCTTAAGGAGAAAGTCGTCTGACTTGAAGAAGTGAAAGGAAGGAAGAAACCAGAAGGGCTCTGGGCCAGAGGGAGGGGCTGGCCTGTATTTCCACCGGGGTGGCCCTGCATCCTTTGCAGAGCAGTGATGGGAATTGCCAGCTGCCTCGGTGCCTTCTGGTAGCCTTTTGCCAAGAGGAATGGCAGCTTTACCCAGGCTGTGGCTCCTGGGCAAATGGGTTGGTTGCCATCTGGCGTCAGTTCCCTGCCTAATATTATGGGCATGCTTTTTTTAATGGGGTTTCGTCAAGGCTCTTGGCTTCCTCAAAACTTATTTATTTAATTTTATTTAATTATTTAATTTATTTAAATCTATATTTAAATAATAATTTATTTAATTATTTAAATTTATTTAATTTAGTTTGCCTTGTAATGTATGTCAGAGTATCACACAAAGACATCTGGTCCAGCCATCCCCAATTGGGAGAATTTGAGCTAAATGTCCATCCCTTCCTTCCTTCCTTCCTTCCTTCCTTCCTTCCTTCCTTCCTTCCTTCCTTCCTTCCTATGTTGAAAGCCCTCCATGACACATTCACAATCCTGATTGGTCAGCCATGACAGGCCTGAAGTGTTTATTCTGTGGAAGGAGGCTGAAGGGAGGGGAGAGTTTATTGGCCAAGTGTGATTGGACGCACAAGGAATTTGTCTCTGGTGCATAAGCTCTCACTGTACATACAAGCA
Organism: Hydrophis major; assembly: GCA_033807585.1. Lineage (NCBI taxonomy): Eukaryota > Metazoa > Chordata > Lepidosauria > Squamata > Elapidae > Hydrophis > Hydrophis major. The sequence continues at coordinate 95,189,614 of CM066333.1, read as the reverse complement.
ACAAGTGATAAATCATGATCGTAATCATAAAAATACATCGTAAATCATAAGATACAACACTTAGTGATAGTCATGAGATACCAAATAAGCAAACATAAATCATTCTAGGATACCAACTACACAATATAAATTGTAAGATACAAGCAACAAAGTTATAATCATAAGGAGGTGAGGTAGGTAATAGGGAAGATGAAAAGAATAACAGTAATACAGTCTTACTAAGTAGTTGGACAGTGTTGTGGAAATTAGTTGTTTAGCAGAGTGATGGCATGGGAGAAAAACTGCACTTATGTCTAGTTGGTCTGGTGTGCAGTGCTCTGTCGCGTTGTTTTGTGGGTAGGAGTTGAAACCGTTGACACCCGGGATGTAAGGGGTCTGTAGGTATTTTCACAGCCCTCTTTTGGACTCGTGCAGGATATACAGGTCCTCCATGGAAGGCAGGCTGGTAGCCGTTGTTTTTTCTGTAGTCCAAACTATTTGTTGAAGTCTGCTCTGTTTAGCTGCTGGGCCAAACTAGACAGTTATAGAGGTGCAAATGATAGATTTAATAATTCCTTTGTCGAACTATTATCAGCAGCTCCTTGGGCAGTCTGAGCTTTCTGAGTTGGTGCAGGAAGAACATTTCTTTGTTCTGTTTTTTTGATGAATGGTGTCCATTTTAAGTCTTGAGATATTATAGAACCCAGAAACTTGAAAGCCTCTACTGTTGATGCTGTGTTGCCTAGTGTTGTAAGAGGTGGTCGAACAGGAGGGCTTCTCCTAAAATCTACTGTAATTTCTACAATTTTGAGAATGTTCAGTTCAAGATTGTCCTGGCGGCAACACGAGTTGTTTAACCTCCTCCCATCTGAATGAAGATTCAACGTTGTCACGAAGGAGACCAATTGCGATGGTATCATCTGAGGTGATCTGAGGGACCGTCACTTCCCATCACATCTCCCTGACCCATCAGAGCAAGGAGGCAAGGAATGTGGCGGATCTCATCCCCGAGGGAGATACCCCCGGGGGGACCCAGAAGAAGGGCCTTCTCTGTGGTGGCTTCCTCCCTCTGGAACACCGTTCCCCCCCCCCCCCGAGATTAGAAAGGCCCCCGCTCTGACACCTTTCCGGAAGGCCCTGAAGAAGACCTGGTTCTGCCAGTGGGCCCGGGGAACCCAGAGTGGGATGGATCCCATCAAAGGGCTCCTGGGATCTGCTGTCACCGATGCGGGGCTGGGTGGGGGGATGATTTTGTTATATTGTACTATATTAGTTTATTTGATTCTTTTGGTTCATTTTTATTGTTTTAAATGTGGTTTATATTCTGTAAGCTGCCTTGAGTCGCCACAGGCGAATAGGCAGCAATATAAATCCAATAAATCATAAAATCTGCAAACTTCAGTCAACAGAGGGATCTTTTGAGATGTAGCCATTGGTATAAAGGGGGGGGGAGCACACAGCCAAGCGGGGGGGGGGCAGCTGTGCTAATTGTACAGGTATCTGATGTGATTTTGCTGAGGTTCACCTGCTGCTTCCTGTCTCTTAGGAAGCTTATGAGCCATTTACAAGTGTGGTTGTGTACAGCTAGCTGATTTAGTTTAGTTAGAATAACATCTGGAATGACGGTATTGGATGCCGAGCTGAAGTCACTAAGAGGATCCTTGCAAAGGTCTTTGGAGATTCAAGATGTTTCAGGATGTAACGCAGAGTCATATTAACAGCATCATCTGTCGATCTATTTGCTCGGTAGCCAAATTGCAAGGAGTCTAACAGTGGATCTGTGATGGTTTTCAACTGGACCAGCACTAAATGGCTCTGGACAGCAACACTGGTGGGGGGGCCTCCCCCCCACTTCCTTTTTCTGGTGGGTCAGGGCTGCTTGTAGGTAAGCGACTCCTGTGGGACACTCCCTCCCTAGGGGCCTTTTCAGCCTGGGGAAGACTGCCAGGGCAAGAGGGTCCTTTGTACAGCCCCCGGGCCCGGCTGGTGAATGTTGAGGGGGGCAGAGAGGAGGAGCTGGTTGCTTTCTGGCCTTGCTCTGCTCTTCCTGTTTCCTGAGGGGCTGGGGGGGAGGGGGGGCTCTCAGCCAGGACGAATCAGCCTGAGAGGAGAGCCAAGCGCAGGCCAACTCGAGGGGTCTCCCCTCTTCCCCCAAGGGACACCTGTCCTCCTGGGCTGTCAGCGCTGTCACTGGCCCTGAGGGCAGGATGCAAATGGGGGCCCTGGGGAGCCACGACTAATGATGCCCCAGAGACCGGAGCTGTCACTTACCCAGAGGCAGAAGCCAAGCTCCTCCCCAGGCCCCACAACCGGCCTCTCTATTAAGGAGCTCGGCTGGTGAAGGACACCTGTCTCTCAGGGCCCAGAGGGACTTCCTTGGGGAGCAGCTTCAACCTGGCTTGCTGCTTAATGAGGCTCTCGGAGAACCCCTCCCCCGCACGCCCAGAGGGCTTTAATTGGGGGGTGGGAGAGAGAGAGAGAGGATTGTTGACCAACAATGTCACCACCTAACCGGAATCCGTAGAATCTGCCATTTGCCTTCGATAGTCAGGCCTCAGCTGGCCAGAAATGCCCCCTGGTTAAACATTGGGGGGGAACAGTTTAAGATGTCCCCCTTCTTTGCTTGATCTACAGCAGGCACTCCGGGGTCTTGGAAGCAGGGGTGGGCTTGGAAGTCAAAAAAACTGTTGTTTTGCAGGGGAACGTTGGGACTCGGGAGCCTTTGGGCCCTGGGGGTGGAAAAGCAGAGAAGCCCTCCTCCAATCCAAGGGTGGGATCTCGTTAGGTGGCCTTGGGAACAGCAGCATCCCTACTCCCTTTGGCTGCCCTGTTGTGGCTGGGAAGCATCAGTCCAGGAGGGCAGCTGCGCTTCCATCCATCCCTTCCTGGGTTGAAAGTCAAGAGAGTCAAATGGATCGGGTGTCACACACCCTTGTGTGCTGGTTGGCCGATGCTTCCACCGAAGCTCCGATGAGGGCCCCTCACCTCAAAGTCACAGCCCTCCTTCCTCCCAGGAGGGAGGGAGAGAATCTTTTGTTCTGGGGAGTTCTGGGAAGTCTTGGCCAGACCCAGGGGGGCTGTGAGTCCAAAGCACTTTGCTCCTGCAGGCAAATGCAGCAGGCCCCCAAACTTAAACCAAAGAGGCGTTGTGACTTCAGCCAAAAGAGGCTTTTGCCCTGGGCTTTGGCAAAAATCCTTTGAAGAGCACAGGGCCTCATGAATGCCGTACGAGCCCCTTCCTTGCTCTCTCTTATGTAAGGTGTCTTAGTCACCGAGCCGAGAAGGCTGCCTGGCTGGTGCTTGTTGAGATATTGTCAAGGGAGGCAGGGAGGAAGAAACCCAGGATGGCCTTGGCTCCCCACGTCCTTTTGCTCTCAGCTTGGCTGGCCAGAGGGGCCTTTTTTCCCACAGAGGTCGGAGAAGGTCAGCCTCTTAGGAGCCTCTTACGGAATTGCAACCCACATCCCTTGTGTATCTCTAAAGAGGGATTGCGGGGTTCATAATGTTCATAAAAGCACCCCAGTTTTCCTTCTTACCTTTTTCTATCCTGGCTCTAATATTCTTCTTCTGCAGAAATGTCTGGTGCTGATTTTACAGGACCCTGGTAGTTTCTGTAGCAATTTTTATTTCAGTCACATATTCAGTAAAAATAATAATTTGTCAGAGTTTCGGTGGGAAAGGGTGGTGAGAATGGAAGATTCTGTCAGTCTTTTCGGCATTTAGAATTGAGTTCCCAATTGGGCAGGCGGTCCAAGAAAAGCTGCGGCAAGTTGGATCTGACTTTCGGGTGTTGAGCAACAGAGTCGCTGCGGTCAGATTAGGGTCCCCTCAATTGGATCTAAGTCACTTGCCAGCCTTGCTCAAAAGAGGGGACCACGGAGGCCCCCCAGAATCCAGGGGCACCACTGTCTTCCAGGCCAACCTTTTCTCTGGCAGGTAAAACATGGCAGGTGATGCAAGGCCATCCTTCTCCCATCTTGACAGGTGGGCCTTCAGGTTTTCATGACCGCAAATGGAGCTTGGTAGCTGAAGGGGTGACTGCCCACCAAATACCTTAGGGTCTGTAAACACACTGGACCGATTGCCAACTTCATTTAATATGTTGTAGGAAGTCTGGTCCCTTCCTTCCATGATCTCCTTGCTAGGAACAACAGTAGGGGAAGTGTAAAGCAGCCCTTGGGATGGATGACATCTTCACACGATACAGGATTCATGCCTCCCAAGGAAGGAAGGACTTCTCCGTATCTCCAGCCGGCCTTGTTGGTTTCTGAAGAGGCTAGAGGCCATCTGGCCCAATCCACTTGCTCTTGAATAGTTCCACAAACAGAGGGCATGATAGCCTTGTCCCAGGCAGAACCGCTCCTGTGGATTGTCCTTCTTACCTGGCCTGGCCACCTGTCTGAAGGGACCCCAGCTCTGTTCCTTCCTAACGCCCCATCCTGGAATGTGTCCTTTTGCAAGCTGGGCCTCCTCCACCTTCCTTTCCGCCCCACTTCCTCTTTGCGATAGTTCTCACTGGTTACAAATCCACCAAGACAGGCATGAAAGGTGGATTTTACTCCTCAATAATTCGATGCCATCAGCTTCCCCACTCAGCTCCTCGTGATCAAAAAATTATTAAAACACTTTAATATTAAGCATTATGAACTGTCAAAAACACGGCTCCTGTGGGAACATTACTTTTTTTGCCATACCTCTTGAAAAATACTTATTACCTCTATTTGGTTCTTTAGTCCATTGCTGATTTTTAAGGGGGCCTCTTACCCTTTTAGTCTACCCAGGAGCTCTTAAGAAAGGTTGCCGTTGTATTTTTTTGTATATTGTACAAATCAACAAACTGTGCACCCGTGTAATGGTAAGCGATTAGCAAGACAGAACTGAAGTTTCCAGCAAACTTTGATCCTTTCTCTTTTGCAGTGCTTCCTTCCAAATGGGAGTGGGGTGTGGGGCCTCTGAGCCAGTCTTGACTTCTGGCCCCTGCCCAGAGAAGTCCCTGCCCTTTTCTTGCCCAGGTTTTTCCAGAAGTGGTTCGCCATTGCCTCCTTCTTAGGGGCTGAGAGAGAGCGGCTGGCCCAAAGTTACCCAGATGGCTTAGTGCCCAAGGCAAGACTAGAGCTCACTATCTCCTGGTTTCTAGCCTGGTGCCTTAACCACTGTGCCAAACTGACTTTCCTACGCTTGGCTTTTTACAGCTTTAACGATAATAACCGCTTCGGTTTCTGTGGCTCTCTTTTGCAAAATAATAATGGCATAATATTGGCCCCTTTCCAGCCCTCTGGACAGAGATCAAGCATTAAGGACAGGGTGAGAATTTTTGCTAGAAGATGAGCAATTTCGTGCTTGAAGTGAACCTGGACCTAGAGCTTCATTTGTCTTCTAGCTCTCCTAAGCTCTTGTCTTTTTAAAATCTCTCTCCCTCCCCCTGCCCCCAGTATGAATGGAGACATGAAGTGCCCGGTTGCACCTCCACACCGAAAGGCGAGGGGGGCGTCCTGGGGGTTCTTGCTCTGAGTCAAGCAACCCCGATCCACTGGGGGGTCTGGAGGGGGTTGGGAGCGGGAGTCCCCCCAAGGCAACTCAGGCCTCAGAGCCATGGACCTCGTCCTTCCTGGCAGGGGCTCTATGGGCTTTTTTCCCAGAGGGATCCCAGAGCTGATCTTGTGGGTAGCAAAGTGCCTTTTTTTTTTTTTTTTTTTTCTGTGTTCGTCCTTTTTTCCTTTTTCTTTGCACTGCAGAGAAAGTCAAATGCGAATCTGGCTCTTTCAGGGAGTCTGAAAAACACATTTTATGAAGCAGGATCAATGTGGTTAGTATTCATTTTCATTCTTCTTGGAAGAGGAGCTACCAGATTTCTGATGTTTTGCATCAATCTACAATCTACTGGCACTCCTCCTCTTACAGCCTCTTTTCCAGTAAGTACCTGGGCAGAGTCACCTTTCCATCTGTCTCTCTTGCTTCGCAAGAGGGCTCCTTCACATCGACAGCATAGCAGATGCCCTCCAAAGGCCCCCTGGGGTTTATTGCCCAGGAGGCAGAGGTGCCCGTGCCCCCTTTGGCAAGCCAGTTGATCTTGGCAGTTCTCACAAAGCTGCCTTTCCCAGAATCCTCTGGAATCGTCCTTTTATGGAACCCGAAGGAACGTGTGCAGTGAACATGAAACAATTAGTTCTGATGTATCTGGCTTATTATTTTTTTTCTTTTTAATATTTTTTTTAGCTGTTTTTGAGGTCAGAGTTGCCCTGCCTTTTCCTCCCCTTATAATTGGTCTTGCACACAAGAGCCAAAAACAATTGTAGGTTTTCAAAAGAAGCAACTAAATTTATAGCACGCTGAATCCAAGTTCAGGAGAGTCCTGCTTGAGTGAAAATCCAGGTTTCTGATGAAGCAAACAAGACTTTCTCTTCGTAGTCCAGAGGTGTCATTGCTCCTTTCTCAATTTAGAGTACATGAAGCTTAAATGCATATTCATAGGCTTTGAGAGAAGCCAGGCATTTTTTGGGTTTGTTTTGTGTACTTTGATTAAAAATAGCAGCAGAGACTTGGTTGCCCTGATCTGCCCTCTTGGGATAGGAGGAACCTGCTGGCTTCTTGGGGCCATAAGTGTGGGGCAGGTCCTTTCTTTGCCCGGAGTGGAGCTCCAGCAAAACCGCTGGAAGAAACCACCGTCCACAGCTGGTGTGATAGAACTGAGACCGAACAGGTGGGGCGATTCCTGGGCTGTGGCCTCAGCCATTCCAAACAGGGCTGGGTGCAGTGATGGAGATGGCTTCTCAGCCAGTGCCCTCTTGGCCAACTCTTGAAGAAACAGTTATGCCCCATCCTCAAGGTGGAAACCTGATAGGCGCCCATTTGTAGCAAAGCATTGTCAAAAGTTTGGGGCAGGGACATAGCTGGAACTGGAGGTATTTTGTGCGTTGCCTCACTGAAGGGCTGCTGCCAAAGGCCTTGCCTGTCACGAAAAATCCGTTTTCCAAAAACAAGCTATTTAAGGTACTTCGTGTCACTTTCTCTGGAGCTGGCGAAGAAACCGCTGGACTGCGTCCAGTGGCCACTTTTGAAAATGTCTCTGGGGTCTGCCTGGAATGCAGAAGTGTTCCTGGGAACGTCCTGGAGGGAACGGGGCTCCCAGGGACTCGAGAGGCGCTGTTGAGATGGCGAGCCCACCCTCGCACTCGGGAAGGGAAGGCCTGTGGAATGGGACCACCACAGCCGCCTCCAGTCTAGAGGAAATAGTTGTTGGGTGGTGGGTTGCATCTTCTGGCATTTTCTGCCTTTTTTTTTAAAATGGTTGGAATTGCTCCCAATTGTGTGAACTCCTTTCCCCGCAAGCTTACTTTCTATTCGTGCTCTTGAATCCCCTGCCTTGAAGTCCAAAGTGAGGGAGATGTCTCTGGGCAGAACGTGCTCCCCAGAACGTGCCACCCTTGGAGTCCAGCTCTGGCCTTGGGCAGCATTTGAGCTCCTGGCTGCGGTTTGCACCCTCCGGCTTCCGTTCTCGAAGGGGGAAAGAAAGCTGCTGTTTTTCCTTCTGTTGGCCCCCAAATTCGGGATTGATAGGTGTGTCTGGATGTGCCTTTAGACCGGAGAGCTGATCTGGTGGCCCTGATGAGCAGATTCTGCTGCCCCTGGGAGTATCCAGGCGGCTGATCCTCCTCCCCCGGTACTTATTGCTGCAGCCCCCTCCCCCAGAATAGCAAGAGTGGAAGATGCCTCCTTGAACCTTCCTCACCTTCTCGAGAGAGAAAGGAAGCAAATCTGTGTCAATGCAAAAATCAGTTCTTTAGATTACAGAGTGAAGGCCTTAGAGGTATTCCTCTACTTACAACAGTTCATTTAGTGACAGTATGAAGTTAACAAAGGCACTGAAAAAAACTGACTTGTGACCATTTCTCACACATGTAGCCATTGCACATCACCCCCATGGTCACGTGATTTATATTTGGATGCTTGACAGTCACGGTATCCCGGGGGCTCACATGATTCCCCCTTTCGCGACCTTCTGATGAGCAAGATTCACTTAACAAACGTGTTACTCATTTAACATCTGCAGCGATTCACTTAAATGCGGCAAGAGAGGTGGTAAAATGAGACAAAAATCAACAAATTTCTCACTTAGCAATATAAATTTTGGGCTCAGCTGTGCTCCTAAGTTGAGGATCACTTGTATTACCTGTGTATATACTGGGCACCAGTACAGAGGAAACCCCGCCTTGAGAAGCCAAGCAAATCTTGTGGAGGGAACATCTGGAGGACCCAGGTTCAGTTGTAGAGAGTTCAGAGAGTTCAAAGTTACCGAGGTTGGACACCTCTGACTCACATGAAAGTACCAAGGAGCCCTTGGTGAGTGCAGCCGCTCCCTCCTGGGTTGATGGCTTAACCAGTTGGTGGGAACGGAATGTCTTCAAACCCATTTCATTGGGACTCGGCTTTTCCAGGCCTTTCCCTTCCCAAGCTCCAGGATGTCATTCTCTTCTTCTTCTTCTTCTTCTTCTTCTTCTCCTTCTCTGGAAGTTCCCTGTGTGTCCAAAAGCCACTTTTCCTGCTCCCAATGTCCTTCCATTTCCCCTCTCCATTTTTGAAGCTTTCCTTGGGGATGGGAGAAAGCAGCGGCATCCAACTTCCTTTCTGAGGTTTCATCAGGCTGACTTGTGAGCAACGACGGCTTTTTCTTCTGGATTCCTCCCTGAGCGGCTCATCCGATGCCACAGCTGCTTTTTCGGATAAGATGGTTCTGCCTTTGGCACCCTAATAATCAAATCTTGGATTCTTTGCATTTTGCCTCTGACTTTCTTAGGGTTTTCGTTTTGTTACTTGGTGGTGGTTCTTGGGAGAAGAAGAACTGGGTCCTGATTTGATGATAGGAAAAAATAAACTCCTTTGAGAATATTATTTCTGCGCCCATCTGTGTCATTACCTAACAGCTGGATCGTCTCCAGCTGGATTTGCTTGTAAAGGCAGATGTTTCCTGCTTGTTTCACTCTTGGTGGCACCTGTTTCCAGGGAGGGGGAGTGGTAAGAGATGGGCATTGGGTTTTGTGTAGCTGTTGATATCAATTAGCTATCAGAGGCTAAGTAAATGGAAACCAGACTGGTTATTTTGACTGTGCTTTAAGAAAGATTCAGAACATAAAACCGCACGTACCAGAAGTACATGAAATCTGTAGGGCGGCCCCGTTGCAGGTCATTGTGATTTCTTCTCGCTGTCTCAAAGGATCTTATGCAAGCAGAGGAGGCAACGAAAGGGTTAAGGGGTTGGAATGGTGGGGGGAAAGCCCATGTGGTGTAGCTAGATTCCAAGTGCTTCTTGGATGTCCCAGGATCAGAGTTCAAAGGGTTTATACGAAAAAGTATTTCCCAGTTGCCTCTTAATATTGGCAAAGACATCCCAGGTATAGCATCCCCCGCCAGGGGCACGGAGCAGGTGGTAGGTGGTAGGCGGTTGTGTTCCTCCAAAAAGACCGGTGGAGCAAGAGTTGTGATAGGACACAGCTGTTTCTGCATCTGGCCAGCTGTGGGGGGGGAAGGGTGACCAGAAATGGGTGCCTGTTCTTTTTACCTGATATCTCTTAATCCTACACTGGTGCCCACTGACCAGTTAGGGGGTTCAGGGAACAGAGTCAGTGAGGTTGGCTGCAGAACAGCAGCCTCCAAGCTTAAGTTTTTGTTCCAGGGAACAAAAATAATATTCTCGAAGGGACATTGAAGAGGCATCGGTCAGAAAAAGCCGCTGAAAGATCTGGAACGTTGCTTTCCATGTCAGGTAGGAATTACTACCTTGTGAGTTAGATACAAAAAGGATAATGCTGAGTAATACTGTGGTGCTCCTTGAGCTAAAATTTTGCATGGGGACAAATTTTCTACTGCACTACAGGTGGTCCTCAGCTTATGACTACAAGATGGATCGGAATTTACATCACCCTGTAATGTGGTTGTAAAGATCACACGATTGCAGAGCCCTGCAAAGGGCCATAACTCAGGACACCAGCTGTAAGTCCCTTTTTTTCAGTGAATAGTCACTGAATGACTTATTGTAAACTGTTGGGAGAAAAAAAAAAGCACATAATCCATAGGAATGCCTTCCTTCTTTCCTCCCTCCCTCCCTCCCTCTCCTTCCTTCCTTCCTTCCTTCCTTCCTTCCTTCCTTCCTTCCTTCCTTCCTTCCTTCCTTCCTTCCTTCCTTCCTTCCTTCCTTATTTCCCAGGGAAGACAGCAGCTGCACTCAGGAGTTCCTCCATTAAGTAGTCACTTGCTGACCCTTTTTCAGGTTTAGCTGATAAGGTTTAGTTCAGGTGAAGCACCTGGTTGAAGTGGAGGATGAGAGCCGCCCCGGGCATCTGTGGACCCTCTCGCCCCCCTTCCTGTGGGACAGGTGCCCACCCAGCCCAGAAGGGAGAGGTCTGGATTGGGAGAGTCCACAGAACCCTGGAGACCCGGAGCTGCTAGCAGACAGGCCCCTCCTGGGTCCTCAGCCTGAGAGGGGCTGCTCAGCTCCGCCTGGCTCTCTACCTCGTTGCGGCCCTCTTGATGAGTAGTAATAAAATTAGCAAATCGCTTCCCCCAGCGAGGCCGAGGCAGTGCCAGTCCGAACGTCACCGGAGGCGGTGGCAATCGGTGGTGTGGCCTTGGGTGGAGGTGTGCCAGCTGGGCCAAATGTCTCATGGGGTAGAGCCCTCCAGTTTCCCCTCTTGGATGATGGGGTCGCTCCCCCAAACCCCGCCATTGGAATTTCACAGCCAGGGCTTCCTTGAGCAAAGATTTCCTTCCTTTCTGAGCAATAAGTTGTAAGAAATGGCAGCTTCACTGTGTGAATCATATGCTGTATGGCTTTGGCCCCACATGAAATCGTAGAAGGTGAGGGTTGGAAGTTGTAGGGAATACGGAGGAGGGTCTTGATAAGAGCTGTGGGAGCTCCATTACCAAACTGACAAGGAGTGGGACACGCTCTGAAGTCCAGGAGAGCGAGAGGACCCCCACCCCAGTTCATTTATGGATTAGAAGGGGGTGAAGGGTTCTGTTCCTATAGCCAGGCTCAATAAAGATAGTTTTTGCCTTCCTGCGGAGTTCGAGTACATTCTTGGTCTGGTCCATCTTGTTGGCTTGACTTTCATCTTGGAGCTGATCCAGCCAATCCTCAACCCAGTTCTGGACTCCTTCGCTCCCAGCAGCCCCAGGAAATACAGAAGCAAGCAATGAGGCCCAGCCAGGCTCTCCCTAAAGCAAACTTGGCACGTTTTTAAGACTTGTGGACTTCAACTCCCAGAATTCCTGAGCTAACATGATTGGAGGAGGAATTATGGGAGTTGAAGAAGTCCACAAGTCTCAAAGCTGTCGAGTTTGAAGACCCGTGTAATGAATAGATAGAGAAAGAGAGGTAGAATAGATAGATAGGTAGATAGGTAGATAGGTAGAGGGAGAGAGAGAGAGAGAGAAAGAGAACAGATAAATAGAATAGATAGATAGGATAGGATAGGGTAGAATAGAGAATAGAATAGAGAATAGAATAGAATAGATCGAGGGTTTTCAAACTTGACAGCTTTTAAGACTTATAGACTTCAACTCCCAGAATTCCTGAGTTAAGATGACTGGATGAGGAATTCTGGGAGTTGAAGTCCACAAGTCTTAAGAGCTGTCACATTTGAAGACCCCTGCCCTAAAGGCTCCAGGGAAGCCCAGCTGACCCTCTGCTGAACAGGCCATTTTCCTGGAGCCCCCCCCTCCCCCCGGAAATCTTCCATTTCATCCCCTTCTCGCTTCTCTAACTTTTGGAACGAGGCTAGGCAATTTTATCCCGTCTTTTACGAGAGTGAGACAATCAAGAGTTACTGCGATGATAGATGGTGGGTCTCTTACGAAGGCCGTGCTGAGCTCCTTGGTGGTTTTTCTTAGAAAGGCTGGCCTTTGCTGGACAGGCAGGTGAGCAGAGCCTTCCCTGCTGGGAAAGTTTTGCTTTCCCCGTCTACATACAGGGAGCCTGGTCCCGCCCTGAGTGGCCCGGAGCCAGGGCTTATTCTAGGAAGGAGGGAAGCATCTGTGGGAAAAATGCGGCCTTTCAAGCAGGCCACGACCCCGGGGAGCATTGCGAAGGACTACAGCCGCTCTTGAGCCCTGGTGGTGGCTGTGGACCCCAGCAGCAGAATTTGCCTTTGGGGGGGGGAGCCAGGTTCACTGGCTTTCCGTCCCCCATGTGAGCCATGCCTTTGTCCATCCCTGGCAGTGGTTGGAGTGGGCGTCAGCTAACTCGTGTCCAAAATGTCCCCTCAAGAGCGGGTGAAAGGACTGAACCAAAAAATGGCGGTTTTGATCATTTTCGGGGCCCTGCGTTGGTCCTGTGCCAGGAACGGTGTATCTAAGGGTGCCTCAGCCACACCGTCCTGGTTGAATTGGCGCCATTCCTTGGACCAACCTGTGACCCATCATAACTCTTCCTCAAGATGGCTGCCTGCAGCAACCGCCTGACAGGCGAGAAACCAACGTGCTTAGGCAGTTCTGCCTCTGCCGTTTGCTGCTGTGTGGCTTCCCTTCGTTGGAGCTCCTCATTGCTTGGACGTTTGGAAGAGGAGCAGTCACGGAAGGGAACTCCTTTCCCACCCATTCCTGCGCCTAAGTAGTCCACATCCAAGTACCATAACAGCATATTAAAGACCCTGAAGGTCTTCTAGTCCAACCCCCTCTAGTCCAAAGCTCAAGGTAGGAAACCCTACACCGTTCTGGACAAATGGCTGTCCACTCCCTTCTTTCAAACCTTCAGGGATGGAGCACACCCACCTTCTGGATCAATTGTTCATGTCAGCCCAGCTCTTCTCTTCATTAGGCTAGAACCGGGGTCTCCAAACTTGGCCACTTTAAGACTTGTGGCCTTCAACTCCCAGAATTGCTGGCTGAGGAATTCTGGGAGTTAAAGACCGCAAGTCTTAAAAGTTGCCAGGTTTGGGGACCTCTGGGCTGGACATCCCCAGTTCCTGCAACTGTTCGTGTGCGCTGTACCCCTCAAAAGAAGGAAGGTTGCCAACCTCCTGGCCCTTCCTGTCTTCTGCTGCTGCAAAGGCTTTGGGGACGTGGTGTGGTTGTGAGGAAGGCGCCTCCCTCCTCCCATGTGTGTCAGAGCAGAAGTAAGTTTCTGCCAGCTTCCGAAAGTCCCATTTCCTTTTGTTTCTTGATCCCAGGCCTTTGACCCGGAAGCACATGGAGGTGTCCATCACTCAGAAGCCTATGCCAGTCTGAGGCCATTCCGGAGCCCCCCCCCCCCGCGGGCCCTCCTTCCTCAACCTCTCCTGGCTTGCTAATGGGAGGGGAGAGCAAGCGGCGTCTTTGGTGCGCATAGCTGCTGTTATTATCCCCATGTATGGAAGAAAGAGGCTGCCAACACCAATAAACGTTTTCTCCCATGGCCGTCTGGACATTCAGGAAGTCGAGATAAGTGTAATTACAGGCAGAATAGCGTAGCCTAGCAGTAGCATTTGGACTTATATACCGCTTTGCAATGCTTTACGGCCCTCTCTGTAGGACAGAAAGGATCGGGTAGATTGTAATCACTCTCTTGCTTAGCCAGGGCTCACTTGGAGAAAGGGTCTTCCCAGGCCAGCGTGACATTCATGAGCTCGATTTGGATGACACGGGGACCACTTCCCCCCCCCCCCCCCTCCAGGCCTTTCTGTGGCATCCTTGCTTCCTCCGTGCTGATACCTCTCCGGGGGTTCGGGGGGGGGGGTTGCCTTTTGTTCTTGGAGCTTCTCACCTCTTGGGGTGACTCATAGCTCCACCCCAGCAGATTCCCCTCTCGCTCCACCTTCATGTGCCCCTCTTGTGATTTCATTCTCTGGGAGCATCATCAGCCACTTTGATTGGACTTTTCAATTTGGCTTGTGTTGAACCGGCAGGGTCAAAGCTTTCAGCCGAGATCCAGAAAGACGCTGCCTTGGCCGTCTCGCCAAGCCAGCGGGGATCCAAAGGTCAGCCAGTCCCCAGCCTGCTGAGGCACGAAATCCACTCTGCAACATCCGGGTGGGTGGCAGTTGTGGATCCCCACGAAATCTTCATGGAAGCTTCCAACGCATTCAGAGGCAGTTTGCTCCATGGCTGATTAGTTTGCCTGTCAGGAAGTCCCTTTAATTCAGATTCTTCCCTTTTTCTGTCATTCAGCTCTGTCCCTCTATCAGGTAGAGTAGCACTTCTCAACTGTGGCAACTTTAAGAATTGTGGACCCAGCTATGCTGGCTGTGGAATTCTGGGAGTTGAAGTCCATGCATCTTAAAAGTGGCTGAAAAGCACTGATTTGGAGCAAATGCAAAATAATTCCTGTCTCTACCTGCCAAATTTATTTAAGTTTCTCTTTCCACCTTTTCTCATCAACCTCTTGTGAACCTAATCTCGTCCATCAATAATGTCTTCTTAGATTGCATGTCTGTGCATCCAGTGAGATTTGGCCAAGGCGTAAGAGAGGCAGGTGTTTGTTTATGCTTTTTCTCCATGCAGCTAGAATTGCCTTTATTTCTAGCCCACTGGACTTCTTTTGTACTTAGTGGATGCTTTTCCTTCACGGTAGGTCAGCTTTTTAAGTATGGCTAGGTAAAATTACGTGCACCTTAGAAATGCTGAGCTCAATATCTGTGCAAAATCTAAGACTCCGAAATATATCTGGGCTAGAACTAAAGAATTAAAACTAAACTAGAGCTAAACTGCCTTATTCCAATAGGTTCTTATCCCTCTAGGAAGAGGAGCAAGGATGAGAGATGGAGACCTTAGTCGTGGGGTACCAGGGGGGAAAGGGAGGAAGAGGAGGAGAAGGAAAGGTTCAGGTACAGGCTTCATATCAGGAGGAGGAAGGTCTTGTCAAGCTCCAGATGTTAAAAAAAATACCACAGTATTTATAACCGTGGAATCTTGTGGGATTTGCAGGGATCTTTCTCCCAGCGGTTTCCATGATCCCACCTGGATAGCCTGAAATCTTGCCTGGCACCTTGGAAGAGCTCTTGTATAGTGGCAGTCACCCACCAGTGGGCTGGGAACCACTGGTGCTCCGTGAGAAATTTTTGGTGGTCTGCAGAGAAATGGCACCCCCAAAGATTGTGCCGCCCACATGGCCCATGGGAACACGAGGCTTGTGTTGCATGGCAAACTACACAAGGTAGTGAGGGGAGGGGGGAAAGGGCAGGGGGGAGACTTGTCCCACTCACCCCACGCATCTGGCCTGGCCACCGGGCTGCTTCTCTCTGCTTCTTTCTTCTCCTGCTTTTGGCTGCATACAAGGAAAGCGGCCGAAGTCTTTCTTTCTCTCCCCTGAACTCTGCCCGACATGAGTCTCCAAGAGACAGCCAGTGCGACAAGTCACACAAAGACTCATTTCTGGTGGAGTTTCAGGGAGAGAAAGAAAGACTTCTGCTGCTTTCCTTGCATGAAGCCAAAAGTCTCTCCCTCCCTCCCGCCCTGAGAATAGAGCTGGAGACGGTATCCTGTGATCCCAAATAAATGATCGATCAGTAGGAAAACGGGGTGGGGAATTTTCCTGCAGACTTTGGGGTGGGGATTTTCCCAGGGTCTCTGGTCCGTGGGATTTAAAATCATGAGTTTGGTGGTCCCTGAGGTCCAAAAGGTTGTGGCGACCCCCGTTGTAGAGGCCCTGTGGGAGGGCAGGTAGGCAGGAAGGGGATCCTCCCTCCCTTCCTCCTAGAGGTGTGGGGGGTCTCCCCCCCGTGTCTTCCCCTGCCCCCTCCCTGGCCCTTGTGGGAGTTCCTTGGCTGCTGGCAGGGGGGCACTGCTGCGAGTTGTGATTTGCGTGTCAGAACAGCAGCACTCTTACTGCAACCTTTCTTTGGGGGCCAGGGAAGTGTGTGTGTGCACACACACTTGGTTGCCATGGGAAGGTTGACAGGCTGTCATTCCACCTTGCATGTGGCGCGTTGGTGTGGGGGTGGTGTGTTTCTCACAGGTTGCTGACTCACAGGGAAGCGCTGCACATCTGGCCAAGCACACACACACACACACACACACACACATCCCTGGCTGCAGCAGCAATGGGCGGCTCCGCACTGCAGGTCCCTTTTGAACAGCAGCAGCAGCAGGCCTGGCTGTGCCCGGGGGGGGGGGGAGAGGGGGGGCCCTTCACTTTCCTTGGCCAGCTTCCAAGCTACGCAAGCTGCCCCTTCTGCAAGGGGGACGCTGTGCGAGGGGCTCCTCTTCCCCGCTCGCCTCATGCCGTAGGAAGAGCTTTCCGAAACCAATGGCCCCTTTTCTGAGAAGGCCTCTGCATCCGCAGGGACCCCGCAGGGCTTTAGTGGCCCTGGTGAGGAAGAAGAAGGAGGAGGAGGTAGAGGTTCTGAAGGTGTATGGGTGTGTGTGTGTGTGTGTGTGTGTGTGTGGATGTTCCTGAAGCCAGCTTGCTCTGAGCAAGGGCTGCTTTGGGGTCCGGCCCCTTCCCCAGGCCCTTGGGCCTTCCTGGGGGAGGTCTGGGTCCCTCCCTGCCTCTTCCCTCTGTGCAGGAAGGCTTCCTGAATGCAAGGTGAGAAATGACTGCCTCTCCCAGGGGACTCAATCTGTAAAGCCAGCCTGCCCTGCAGCAGCGTCCAGAGGCTGCCAGTCCCCACGGAGGTGCCAGCGCCTGGCAGAAAAGAGCTGGATTATGATGTTACCCGGCAGCCTCTCCCGGCCAGCAATTAGCCAGAGGCTCTTCAATCATTAATGCTTTGGCTGACTCGCCACTAAGTAGGTCAGGAATGAGATGGAGTGGGGGGGGGTCCTCTCCCGCCTGGAGAGAGGCGGGGCCTTTGCTGAAAGCCTCCCCCCCCCCTTGAGCCTGGCTTCCTGCTTCAGGTGGGAGAAATTATCTGCCAGGGCTCCCTTTTCCTACCTGTCTCAGGGCAAATAGACGGTTCTCCGTCATTCCTTGAGGTCGTCCCTCTCCAAGGCTCCCAGCCCCTTTCCCCTGGTGGGTCTTCCCCCTCTCCTGACCCCTGGATTGAAAAGGGCTGTGTGGCCCCCCAGAGGTGGCTTTGCCTTCCTTCTGTGACAAAGGCCGTGGAGGCCTAGGATTAGGGTCAGTGTAGTTCCAGGCAGAACCCCCCCCCCCCTTTCTCTGGGGTTTTCAAGCAGAGGCTGTAGAATCTTCTGTTGTGGTGAATCCTGGACGGTGTGCAGGGGGTGGATGACCTCTTAGCGCCCTTCCTGCCCCTGTTTGCAGAATCTGCATTCTTGGACAGGTGTGATTTGAAGCAGGGACGGGTCAACATGGCCAGGTGGGTGGCCACACAGCCTTGCAGTGGAAGCCCCGCCTCTTTTCACGCACCACTTCATTGTCATGCAAAGGGGGCGGGGCTTCCATCTCATGCGCGTGTCTGCCGCTTCGACTCACTTGCCTTTGCTGGAGAAGAAGATCCCCCCCCAAGGGGAAGGTGGACTCATGGCCGAACCCCCAACCTCAGTGGGGCTCCCGGAACTCGGCTGCCCCAGGGACTGGCCAGCTCTTGGCACTTTCGGACTCAGCTCGGCGGAGATCTGCCGGTGGGAGAGACCGGAGAAAAGGGGTGTGGAGTTTTTAGTGTCCTCCTGAGTTTTGCTTTTTCAAGATCAGTGCTTTAAGGGGACCAGCCAGCGGCCTTTCACTCTTTGGTAGAATTGGATTACAGATAGTCCCCTAACTTACAACCATTCATTTAATGACCGTTTAAAGTCACAACGGTAAATGACATATCCGCATTAAGACTTACTTGTAATTATGACACCAATAATGATAACAAATAAGGAACCACAAACTGTTGATAGCGGAATTGCTTGTTTTTACTTGTTTATTTTTTGTGAGGGTTTTTTTACACTTTTTTTCTATGTTGTATATGTGTTTGTTCGTTATTTTAGTTGTATATTCAATAAAGTTTTTTTTTTAAGTCACAACGGTATTGAAAAAAGTGACCTACAGCTCCCCACCATTACAGCATCCGAATGCGGCTGCTTGGCGGCCAGCACATGATTCAGATGGTTGCTCCATCTTGGGGTCACCTGAGAGCCATTGGAGACCTTCTTGTAGTCAATTGGGGAAGCTGGATTTGCTTAACGACTGTCTTAATCCTCTTAACAGTTTCAGTGATTCATTTAACAACCAGGGCAAAAAAGGTCATAAAATCAGGTCCCACCCAATAACTGCCTTGCTTAAACCACAGAGACTTTGGTCCCAACTGTGGTCGTAAGTTGAGCAGTCGCATCCTTATTTTTCCAAAGGAGACAAACTCTGTTTGGGGAGATTAAGCAACAGGAATGGAAATCCCTCCTGAAGTTTCCAGTTGGCCAGCGGACGCCCGTTGCCTGCATGTGCCTGGTTTGCCTTGGAAATGGGTCTTGGGAACGGATCTGCTTCTGAGGATGGGAGCCCAAGCCAAGAACCTTGGATCTTGCGGGCAGAGCTCACGGACCCCTTAAATTCCTCTTTCCATTAGCTAGTTGGAGATGTTGTGTTCTTCAGGATGTGCAAAGCACAAGAAAAGGACAGACGCTCTGAGCCTCTTCGTCCCCCCGTCCCCACTGCTTTTAAAGATGGAGTTATTTTTTGTTTATGTTATTTGGAGATTTATTTTCTTTTTAATTTTTAATTCTTTTTAATCAGATGGTGATATGGAGGCCATAAATAAAATAAGTGCAGAGCCTACAGTGTAGAATCCATATGCAAATGTTTTAAACATCTGGGATTGAGGAATTTAATGAATAAAAATCAGTTCTAGTGCTGATGATGTTTCCCTGGTTCGAGTCATTAAACATTTGCAAGAAAACAGCCAAGCTCAGAGAGCACCAAGGGCCCCTCATTTCAGCCCTGAGCTGCAAATATTCTTCTGACTGAAACCAGTTTTAATATTTGCATCTGAGAAGAAAAGCTGAGTCTTCACTGACTATCTTGAGTAGTCCTTCTCAAATATACTTTTATTAAGAATTTTAAGTAGTAAAAACTAATACGGATTTAATTTAGAGAAAGGGAAGAGAATAGAAAGAATAAAAAAGTGCGAGAAAAGAAAAAAAGGAAAAATATAAAGAAAAATAGAAGATATAATGAAGTGACTTCCAACCTTCACTGCAAGTATAATTAAATTTAATAATATTTTACCCCCTAAAAGGTTAAACAGGTATCTCTTCAAGCCACATCCTGTCTCTTATCTAAAAGCACATCCATAAAATATCAACTTTTCAATCTTAGTGTCAGCAAAAGGTCTATAAAAGATTGCTAGACTACAAAAATATGTCTTATTTTAACCGTGATCAAATAAGCCAATGTTACATTCCTTCCATTTATTTTCCTTTTACAGTGTAATCATTCATCAAATGTCATATTGTTGTAGGATTTGATTTCTCTTCATTCATTTTATCCCATTGCATACATTTCTTCAAGGCTTAAACAAGCCTCTTTCGTAAATTCAATAAGAAAACATATAAGGGGACATGAGTCATGGTGGGCACAGTGGTTAGAATGCACTATTGCAGGCTACGTCTGACTACTGCAGCTTGCTTGCAACTTGGCAGATTGAATCCCACCAGGCTCCAGGGTGACTCGTCCTTCCGAGGTGGGTAAAATGAGGAGCCAGATTGTTGGGGATAAGAGGCTGACTCTGTAAACTGTTTAGAGAGGGCTGTAAAGTTCTGTAAAGCAGTATGTAAGTCTAAGTGCTTTATTTATTGCTTGTATTTTCCTTTTAATTTTTAAAACTTCAGCCACCGCCCCTTTTTTTAAATAACTATTAAAGCATCCTTTTCCAATTAATTCTCTTAGCCTGTTATTTGTACTTCCACAATCTGTACTTTACCTTATCAGATAAAATCTGTTCTGCATCTGTCCTTCCTTCGGCATAGTTTGTCCGTAGAAGCAGGCAGGGTTATTGGCAGTGTTGATATTGTAGTTGCTGCCTCCATTCTACAAAGGTCTCCTTTAGTATTTCCAATGTTATAACATTTTGTATCATTCTATAAACCCCAGAATTAACTGACATCAGCCTTTTTCTTCTGCTTAAAATCTTTCGTCCCTCTAGTGTCCCTTTTCTAAAATCGTCACTTATGTTTTGTTATAACTTGCAATTGCCAGGTAATTCCAAAATTTCATACTAAAAATCAATGTTCCAAATTTATCTGGATTCGTTCATTTATAATTTTATTTTATTAAAATCTTAATTTAGTTTTTTTGTTGTTTATTTCAAATTCTTAAGCTTGCAATTAATTTTACTTTTGTTCAGATTTGAAGATAAAATCACCCTATGAACTCTTTTTAAGCCTGCTGTTCTCAATGTCTCTAATAGCTTTAAGAATAGGGAAATTTTGGAAAATGATTAGAATCTGAGGTTTGTGGACTTAGTGTGCTTTAAGAATCTGCTGTGACCGCAAACAAGATAGCTGTTTCCAGTATCTTCCAGTGCTCAGATTTATGGAAAACTGCTATCCTTGTAGTCTCCTGTGAGGAGCTGCTATCCAGAGCCCATGTAGGCGATCTCCTACCCTGTCCTTATCCAGAGAGGTTCCACGGAATGGTCTGCCAACAGCTTCCATAGTCATTTGTCAGCGCCGCTTTTGCAGAGCCATCTTCAGGCCGCCATGCCTGTCTCCCAAAAGTCTTTGAGCCTTCCTCTCAGAGGACAAAAAAGAAGAGAGCAGAAGGTTCCTGTCAAGGCTTGTTGAGTTGGAGAGTCCCCTAAAGCCAACTCTTGCCAGGATCTCAGTCCTCCAACATTTGAGGGGCTCCCACAGAGAAGAGGGGCTGTCCGCCTGTTCTCCAAAGCACCAGAAGGCAGGAGAAGAAGGCAGGGATGGAAACTAATCGGGGAGAGAAGCAACCTGGAACTAAGGAGATATCTCGCCTCCAGAAGTTGTGGGTGTTTTTTAAGAAGAGATTAGACAGCCATTTGTACAGGGTTTCCTGCCTGAGCAGGGGGTGATCTCCAAGGTCCCTTCCAACCCTCCTAGATGATCTCCAAGGTCCCTTCCAACTCTGTTATTTTGTTAATGCATTCCTTCTCTGTCTCTTGGCATGGACAGCTGGGGGGGAACTGGAACAGTTTTGCAGGCAATCTGCTTCTAGGTGCGATTGGCTCCAAGCCCTGTTTAAGTCTGGCCTTTCTTCCTTGAAACATCCCTCGGGAGTATTTGCTGGCCCTTTGGTGATCTCTGGATAACATGTTGCCCAGGAGGCCTGGGGCTTTAAAAAGTGGCTGACTTCTGTGCCATTGGCCTTTAGAGTTCTGTGGATCTGGCAGATTCCCCAGGAGCAAACTTGTTGTAACTCACTGCCCAGGGTGGTCACTGTTGTTTGCTGAGGTGGCGTGTTAGTGGTGCAGGAGGAGGAAGAGGAAGGGCTCTTTTAACGCCCCTCCCCTGCAAGTGGCCTCCTGTCTTCAGGGAGCAGAGGACCTGCTCGAAGAGCCTTCAGGCTGGATTCTTTGTGCTGCCAGGATTTCCTGCAGAGTCCCGGCCCTCCCACATCTTCCGTTTGCTGAAGTCAGCCGAGTGACCACTTGCTCAAGGGACGCGACCCTGGGGATCCTGGGACTTGCAGGCAAGTCACCCCGGAGGGGGATTGGGGGGCAGGGCTTCTTTCTTTGCACCACAGGGGGGCTGCCGAAGCTCTCAGGAGACACCCCTCGGGGTCCCTCCAGTGGCACGAAGCAGCCCCACCCGCAGCCGAGGGGTCAGTTTGGTTTTTCCTTCTCTCCAGTCTCTCTCCAGCTGTTGGTTTCACTTCTGTCTCTCCCTGGGCAAGAAGGAAGTTGATCAGTGAGACTGAAACTTGTGTTTCTAACAGTCACAGCCCCACATTGCTCTCTGGTTTACCACATGGGTTAGGATCCTTTTGTAGGATGAGCACACACACAAACACACACACTCTGCCTGTACATCCTGTTGTTGTCCTGCCTACCCCGTTGCCCCTCTGTCCCTCCTGAACTGACCGGTTCTCCCCGGTGTTTCTCGGAAGGTAGTCACAACCCAAACCAGCGAATGCCCAGCCCTCTCCTGCTGCTCACCCCTGGCTAAGAGTTCTGCTTTCCCTGTTAAATGGTAGCACAGCCCGAAGGGTATACTTTCTATTCATTGAAAGAATATATTTGGGAAAGCCGCGGAATAATTGTCCAATGGTACATCGTCCAAGATTTGTGGGCGGGAGACTCCCGAGGCCCAGGCGGTTCGGTAGATCCCCTGAACACAACGCCAGCTGGGTTTTCCCAAAGGGCCCAGAGGTCCAGGTTCCTGGTTCCGTGGGGAGGGGGGGGGAGGCTGAGCTGATCCAGAGAGCATCCCTGCCTTTGAGGCCTCTGAGTGAGAATCGACGGAGCCAGAAACCGGGAGGCCGAGTCCTGCCTCAAGCGGGAAAGCTGGCTAGGTGAGCCTGTCCTTCTCTCTCGCCCAAACCACCACGTGGAGTTCTGGCTGTGGGGAAACCAGGAGGAGGAGGGAGTATGTTGGGTATGTTAGCTGTGTTGAATTACTGTCAAAGAAATAAAGGCGGGATAAAAATCAAATCAATAATGTGATTAGAAAAACGAAACCATCTTAACCAAGGATGAAAGTGACAGAAAATAAACCTGTTTTCCCCCCCCTCCCCGCCCTTCCCCAAAGAGGTGATGGCTTCTTGTGATCTATTGAATTAAAAATGCAGGATTTATTGGTTTATATTTTATTTATTTATACTTCATACTTCTTAACCAACCATCTCCCTTGGAGAGAGAGAGAGAGAGAGGCTCTGGGCATTGTACCATAGAATCAATAAAATTAAACAATAAAATCAGAATAATTTTGAATTAAACCTTTTAAAATTTTAAAGCAACTTTATAAGAAATTCAAACGGTGAAGATGTCAGGGCTCCAACAAATCCACCCTCATTCAAAGCAAAAGTCTCTAGCCACATCTCAGAGAAAAGAAAGTTGATTTATTAGAAGTGGCCACGTTGGTGATTAGCTGGATGCAGCTGATACTAAATTACATCATACATTTCCCCCTTGGCCCTGGTCTTCCCCCCACCCTCTGGATGTGACTTCTCCAATGGGACATTCATCATGTTCTCCAATAATCGTCTTATGCTCCAGCAGCTTTGGGCTGCAAAGGTGATTATTTAGGCATTTAAGGAATACCTTGTTTTCCCCCACTCCCTTTTCCTGGCAGCTAAAAAGACCAAAAGAGTCTCTTTTTAATTGACAGAAGAATTAACAATTCTTAATACAGGTGGAGGGGATCTTCTGGGGTCAGCCAGCTCCATGATTGCAGGGGTCCCTGTCCCACGCAAAGCTACACAGCTGAGTTTTGTCCCCCTTGCAGAAGGCCAAGAGACCAAGGGGCTTTCCTGACTTCTGAGGAGGGCAGGATGTCCCACAATGCAAAGGTGGTGGCAGGGAAGGCTCTCTTGCTACACCCGCCCCCCAGTTGAAACCAAAAAGGATTAAAAAGGCAAAGATGAAAATGAATAACTGGAGTTCTTGGAGGACACCCCCAAGGGCCATTTCCTGGGATTTCCGAAATGGGTTACTTACAGATAATCAGAGTTGGAAGGGACCTTGTAGGTCATCTAGTCCAACCCCCCGCCCAAGCGGGAGACCCTACACCATTCCTGACAAATAGCAGTCCAATCTCTTCTTGAAAGTCTCAAGTGATGGCGCTCCCACAACTTCCGAGGGCAAGCAGTTCCATTGGTTGATTGTTCTCACTGTCAGAAAGTTTCTCCTGATTTCCAGGTTGAATCTCTCCTTGTTCAATTTCCATCCATTATTCCTTGTCTGGCCCACAGGAGCTTTAGAAAATAGTTTGACGCCCTCTTTCTCTCTGTGGCAGTGCCTCAAATATTGGAAGACTGCTATCCTGTCTCCCCTGGTCCTTCTCTTCCCTAGACTAACCAAGCCCAGTTCCTACAACCGTTCATTGTATGTTTTAGCCTCCAATCCCCTCATCATCCTGGTTGCTCTTCTCTGCACTTTTTCTAGAGTCTCAACATCTTTTTTATAATGTGGTGACCAAAACTGGATGCAGTCCTCTAGGTGTGGCCTGACTAAGGCTTTATAGAGTGGTATTAGTACCTCCCTTGATCTCGATTGTATCCCTCTGTTAATACAATTTAGGATCACATTGGCTTTTTTGGCTGCTGCTGCACACGGCTGGCTCCTATTTAGTTGGTTGTCCACTAAGACCCCAAGATCCCTCTCCCAGTTACTGCTATTGAGCCTGATTATATGTGTCCTTTTGGTTTTTCTTACCTAAGTGTAGGACTTCACTTTTCTCTATATTGAATTTCATTATATTAGATATTGGACAAGGGACAAGCTTAGCTCAGCAGCTGTGAGACCTGGAGGAGGTTTCTCTTTAGGGCTGGTGGATGTGGAGAAATTGGCCCTTGCAAAAGGGTTTGGAAGAGGCCCTGTGGGCCTGATCCAAAAAGCAAAGAGATCCCTGGAAGACATGCCTAGTTTCGTGACTCGGTGTACTGACTCTTATTTTACAAGCAGCATTCATCACAAAACAGTTTTCTTCAGCTGATTCCACCTCCCCATCATGAAGTGCTTTTAAATGGGGGGGGGGCATGATGCACCTCTGGATGCCAGTAGGGGGACTGGGTTGGGAGAAGGAGCTCCCGGCCAGCCCCTCTCAAACACAGGTTTCCCCCATGGGGGCTTGATAGAGAGCGAAGGTGATTAAGCGAGAGAGGCAGCTCAATCGATCCGCAGGTGGAGGTGGGTGGGAGGGCAGCCTGTGATCTTGGGCGGTGAGTGGCAGCAGAGGCCTTCCAACTCTCAGAGAAACCCAGAGACGGAAAACTATATTAGAACTGATTTTGGCGTCAGGTTTTTGTAGTTTTTAATCTTCAGCCTGTTGAGTTTTATAGTTTTAATGGGATTGTATATGTCCTTTAATTTTTGATTGGGAGCCATACAGAAGATGGATGGCTGTATAAATGTTTTAAATAAATAAAATAAACAGAGGGCAACCTCTGCCCGGAAAAGTTTGCAGGTCATAACACAGGATCTCTCTGCAGGGCTCTGCCCAGGGGCCTCTGGCTTTCAGAGCATCGCCAGCCTTCGGATGCCCACAGGTTCTGGCCAGCAGCCGGATGGAGACTTCCCCCACGGGCAGCATGCAAGGAGCCTGGCTTCCCCCAAAGGGACTTTTCAAGAGGCAACTGGACTTTCTTGGTTTTCTTTGAAGACATTTCGCTTCTCACCCAAGAAGCTTCTTCAGCACCGACAGTCAGAGCTGAAGAAGCTTCTTGGATGAGAAGCGAAAAGAAAAACGAAGGCTAGTTGCCTCTTGAAAAAAGCACCTTTGGGACAACTGTGACCTGGATGATGGAGCATCTCCTTAGACAGAGCCTGGCTGGTTCTTGGTGGGGGAGATGAGCTGATGGGTGGGGGGGTTAATACACCAAGAGAGGAAAACAGCCTAGCAAGGCCGTGTGCGGTTTGTGTGCCCATTCCTCTCTTTAAATTGCTCAAAAGACATTGGAGACGCTGGCCTCTTAATCCCTTGGTGGGAAAACGGAATGATGGGTGTGAGGAGGCTGGGGAGGATGGGTGTGAGGAGTGCCAGGCAGCCTTGGAGGGGTTGGCGGTCCTGCAGGGACCCAACTGCCAGGCTAGCCTTCTACTTCAGGCAGGTCACCCAGCCTCCCCCTTTCCCCGCCCCATGTTGTGTGATGGACAACTCTGCCTCCCAATCACCTTCCCAAGACAGCTGAGGCTGCTGGGAGCAGACAGACAGACAGACTGCCAAGAGTTGAGGGGCTTTTGGGGGGGCGGCTGGCTGGCTTCCTCTCCCCTGTGGGCCCCAAGAAGAGGAAATCCTTTCTCCCTGATGGGGAAATCTGCCCTTTTAAGTCTTTTTCAAGAGAAATGGGCAAGGAATTAAACTGTCACCCTAAACAGTTTAGGATTCATGCTGAAACTAGTGGCATCTCTGACTTCCTGGCAAGGTGATTGATCAGCTTCTGGTTTAGCCACTCAATAGATCAAGCGGTTCAGGTGGTTTTTTAGGAATAGCTGGACCCTGGAATTGAGGAGATGTTCTCACTGCGTCACCTGTGGGTCAGGAAAAGAACTCGACAGCCTATTGTGTGTGAAAGAGAGGGAGGGAATATGACCCACACAGGAGCAGAGGCAAGATCAGAAGTTGGCCACCTCTGTCCTCCTGGTGGAGGGTCTCCACTTCTCCCTGGACAGAAGCAGCAGGCTGGTCTTTCTTCCCCCCCCCCGGGGAGAAGACCTCCAGGTGGATGTCAAGGGGCCTGGAAGGAGGCACTCAATAAAGGCTGCTTCTTGAGGTCAGGGGGAGGGAGAGCTGTGGTGAAGCCAGGCTGGTGCACCATCGGCGTCTGAGAGCCTGGCCAATCCAGTGATGTGGGTCTCACCCTCTCCCTCAAAGAGTGAAGTCTGTGGCGGAGGCAGGGGGTGGGCAGAGTCAAGAGGGAAGAAGGTTGCGTTTGTCTTATTGGCTCCTGCGCCAAGAGTCCCACCTTGGTCCACCTGCATTGCCATCCCACTCTCTGAGCCCCTTTCCCTTGGACCTCACGGATCAGCTCTTCCGGCTTCATCCAGCCAGTCAAGAAGGGCAGAATCTCTGGGTGGAGGATTTAGACCCAGCTGGGCCCCACTGGCACCTGGTGGGCAGCCCAGCTCAGCAAGCGAGGGGCCGGGAGCTTCTCCCATCACTGTCGCTGGAGAAATGGGGCTGTGTGTGTGCTTATATGGTTCCCATAACTTAGAGCTTTTTGGTTGCTCCTTCTCTGCCCGTGAGAAAGTTGTGGCACGCAGAGTAGTTTGGGAAGCTTTCTATTCATCTAATAAAGGTTTTTCATTTGGTGTAATGTGCATTTTATTGGGTAAAAACTTGGATCAGAGTTTAAAATGGAAACAGATGCAGCACTGGGCATTGTGAGTCTTCTTGGGAAATAAAAGGATCGTGGCTCTTTTCATAGCACACGGGAAGATGGGAAGGAGTTGAAGGTATGAAGGTTGGCCATGGAAATGGGTCACCAAATCATTTTTGTGAGGGTTTCTCCCAAGGATAGGATGAGAAAGGGAGGCACTTGTGCTTCAATTTCTCATCTGCCTGAGAGAAGGAGAGCTGTTCCTGCCAAGGTCAGAGGAGTGGGGAGGGTTTATATCCCAGGGAGGAGGGGGGAGCATTTGCTGGCTGGAGCACGAAGCAGCCTTGGCTTCTCTCAGCCTCAACCTTGAGGACGCAGACCCCGGCAGAAGGGCGGTGGGGCTTAGAAGGAGGGACCAGCTGCATGGAAAGGAGGTGCAGGTTGCCTGGAAGATGCCGGTCTCTTAAGTGGCAGGCAAAAGAACCCCCAAATCCAAGAAAGCTAAGCCACACGTTAGAAGCTCCCCCTTGTCAAGCAGTCCTGCCAGATCTGGGGAGTCTGATATCTGTTGTGGATGGGGACTTGCCGGGAGGTGCAGGGTCTGGGCTGGGACCAGGATGGATTTGAGTTGGGCTCGGAGGGCTTGCTAGAGGAGGCTTCCGTGGGTGGTGGCGCGATGGGAAAAGAAGCCACAGAATTGGGTACGTCTGCATCCTTTTCAGCGAAAAGAAGAGGGGTTTTGAACTAAGTCTGGCGAACTAGGTGTGGATTTGCTTGGCTAGATTTGGGTTGTTGAGTAGGATGCAGTTCTGCATCAGCCTTACCTGATGCCCCCACCAGTAAAGGCCAAGGCAGCTTAATGTGCTCTCCTTGGTCACTTCGGGTGCAGAGGAAGGGGGGGTTGACTCCCCCCTCTAGCCTGGTGGTGTGAACCTGGGAAGCAGGACTTTGAGAAACTGGTTTCATCCTTCACCCTGGTTTTTGAATTGGCTCTTAGCCTGCCAAGGGTAGAATTTACCCCTTTCCTTTCCCCTCCTCTTTGTCTGACCCAGGACCGGGAGATTTGGGCCTGTGAGGGTGAGGAGGAAAACTGAGCAATGACATTGAAAGACAAAAATGACCATTGGACTCATTTGCAGGTTTGCCTCCAGCTCCATGTATATTCCTGGTTCTTCCAAGTTCAGGGAAATCGGCCTGCCTGAACCAGCTGTTGAATCTCGCCCTGGTTGCTGTTTCGGTGCCTGCAATGTCCAGATGGGCATTTTGTATTTTGGGGGCAAATATAGTAGAAAAAAAAAAGTTCCTTTGTCGCTTGATGCCCAGGAAAAGTTAGGGAAGGCAGAGCAAGGCGGCAGACTGGTGCCCGGGGAGGGGGAGGGGGGAGGCTCAACCAAGGGGGCCGAAGGCAGCATTGAAATGGGGAGACAGCCTTTCTCCACAGCTCCCCCCCCCACAGCTTCTTTCATTCTGGCCTGACTTTGGGCAGCCTCCCCCCCCCCAGGCCTCGGTCTCAGCCTCCCTCCCTTAGTCAGACGGTTTCTCCCTGTCATCCAAGCAGGGCACCAGCACCGGACCATTCCCCGGAGTCCAGGCAAGGGGAACGGTCCAATGTGCGAGTCATTGGGCCCCACAGAATCCTGCGAGGGGGAAACCGAGGCAGGGCAGCAAAGAAAAACATCGTGCCCAGCCGCTGAGGTGCCCACTGGGCCTGGCTGGCTTCCCCGCAGCATGCAGGGCTGGGGAGAAGTGGGTAAGGATGCCGTCTTCCCGGCGCCTCCGAGGGCTGCCTCACTCTTTCCACTGGAGAGCTAAAATTAGCGACTCCCCCCCTTTCCCTAAAGGACAGGCATTGTTTGAACCGAGCCCAGCTGCCACAGCGGTTCTGTTTCTTTTTAAAGCTCCTGGCCTTGTGTTTTGGGAAACGGGACCAGCTCAGGCGAGGTCGCGGATGGGGAGTCGGGGCCAAGCACAGGCGACGTTGTCATTTCTCCGTCTTCTTCGCCAAAATAGAGGCTAGAGGCCCGTGCCTGGGGAGGGGGCTTCTCTTCCTGTCTGAATTGCTGCTGGATCTTCCAAAGGAAAGGGGAGCCGCGCGGCCTCTGCTCTGAAGCCCCGGTGGAGGCTTGGCCAGGAGGGCTCCTGACTCTCTCGGGGGCCAGGGGGGTGTTCTAGGTGTACCTACATAAATGGCAGCAACTACTCCTGAGGCCAGGCTCTCTCTCCTTCAGCTGTTGGTCTTTACTCCAGAGTTTGGCATGGTTGATAAGTTTCTTTGGCTTCTAGGCCAGGTTGTGTTTCCTTCCATGAATCCATCTCAGGGCATCCGCCTCTTGCTGTGGGCTGTTCAGAAGGCAGTACAGAACTGGGGCGTTCATGGCCAGGAAGTGAGCGTCCGTGGTCACAAACTCCTGAGAAGGTGCAGTGGTTCCCCCATAGCATCATTGGCCAAGCTGGAGGGAGGCAGCCGCGTGAGCCGCGTGAGCCAAGGTCACTGACTTCCATCCCTGGGAAAAGCCGCCTGGGCTCGTCTGTCCAGAAAACAGCTGAAATTTGGGAGTTGAGGAACCCTGGAACAGGTGCTCAGCATGTCCAAGGGCTTAAGAAGCTTAACAAGTGGATGCCTTTGGAGCAAAGAGCCATAATTGGATTAGGACAGTAGCCCTCAAGAAAGAAGCTTAACCTTTCCTTTGCTCCAGCACCTTGAGTACAACCCCCCCTCCCCCAAACCAGTTTCTCCTGAACCAGAAAGGGGCTTAGCACCCCCTTCCCCCACTTTCTCTCACTGGGGCTGATCTTGTGAGTGTGTGATGACCCAAAGGGGCGTGGCACAAAAGCAACAAAGTCACAAAAGTAGGCAAAATCCCTTTAATTCCTCCAACTTGGCCCCCAGCCTCCAGTTATCATCGGCTGGAGAAAAAAAAAAACTCCCCCAAAAATAGTCTTTAAAAGGGAAGAAATTCATCCATATAAAGTTCATATAAATTATAAATAAAAACCAACACAAATCATGCTGCAGCAATTAACGAGACAGGGCAGGTTGAAGAATTGCAGACTTCAAAAGATAATGAAACACACACAGGTGGGAGGATGCCAGAACCTGGATAAGACTTGACAAACAAAAATAACACACGCTTTGCTTCCAGCCAGGTGCTGTGCGCAAACGCCTTGTTTAAATCCTGTTTTCCCAGCTGCAGCTAATGAAGGGAATCAGGGCCCTTTCCTCTCCCATAAGCCATGTTGTTCCCTTATCCATTCCTCCCTGCATGCCCTAGGATGAAGAGAGGCAGCCAGACTGTGCCCTTCCTTCCCCAGTTTCCTCCACAGCCACCGGAGCCACACAGCCACTCCCTGTCAGCTGCTTGGCTTCCCCCTTGGCATCCGATTCCAACAGGGGCATGACAGAGTGAGACAGAAGGTAGACGAGCCAGTCAGCTTTCTCTTCCCTGCTGGCCTGGGATGGTGACCCAGCATTGGATCCAGAAGGTGCCTGGAGTGTCAGTCACATAGATGTCCTGGTGCTGGCTACTCTGAGAGGCCTTTAGTGGGCGCAGAACCTTCTGTGCCTTCTCTTAGCTGCCGGATTTGTCAGTCCCTGCCCAGCTGCTCTTTAGAGCCAGCAAGGGATTTCACGGCCACCCTCTCTTCATCCTGTAGGTCCAAGGATGGTGGAAGAGGGGGGTCTTGCCCGTGAGAGGGATGCCTCTTTCCCCCCCCCATCCCTCCTTACTTCCGCCCCTCTCCTGCGCCTGACTCAACCAGGAATCTTGATTTGTTATTGTTTTGCTTGGAGGCTGGTGGAGCTACAGGATGGGCTTCCTAGTTCTTGCGCCCTGCCCACCCTCACTCAGGGTCAAGCTGCAGGTTTGGTTGTGTTTGTTGTGGGCAGTGGCATTTCTTCATCCGCCTGCTGTTCACCTCTGTGCACAGAGGGATGATGGGTTTGGAGGGCAAGCTGCCGGCCATGGCCTTGGAGCAGTTCCAGTGGCAAAGAACCCTGGTGCCCGAGGTTGTCCACTTCAGGGCTGCAATTCAGCAGGAACCTCCTTTCTCTACACCGCTTTCTGCTGCCTTCTCTCCCCAGCCGGAGCTTGGAGAGTGAAGGTGTGAGCCCTCTTCTTGCCCACCTGGCAAAACGGCAGCAGTTGTTGTGGTTCGCTGACAGCAGGTGCGGATGGCTGAGGCCTCAGAGAGCGAGGACTTGGATGAGGGGCCTGCATGTGAGGCAGGGATGGGGCCAGGCCCATCAGGGAGTGGAGTGCTGTCTCCGGAGATTGTGAAGGCTGGCAGCAGTGATGCAGAGGACCCTGAGGAGCCTGTGCCCAGGGCTGCTCAAAGGAAAGAGCAGCTGCAGCAGCACGGGTGACTCGGGAGTAAGGCTGCAAGGTGATGGCCTCTCCCATAAAAGATAAAAGCCAGCTGAGAAACTGGAGATCTTTGCAGGAAGCAAAGAAGTTTTTGCATTCAAGCCTTGTGGACTTTTGGAATATCTTGGTTTGTGTTTGAAATATTGCTTAGTAACTTTACCTGGTGTTCTTGGCAGCCTTGCACCACCTTGGCAAGGCTGATTCTTATCCGAGACAAGTAGTTTTAATAGCCTTTTAACCGTGAATTAACAGAATTCTCAGGCATTAAAAGGTTTTGCTTTTATTATCTCTGTTTCATGTTTGTTTACCTGGAACAAGGTTTGGGTCAGAACAGCAGTTTCTCAGGCTGAGGTGGGCTATCTTAAGAGCCCCGCGATTGCCGTCAGAGGGCCCATGAGCCCCCCGTTGGGTCATTGGCTTGGCTCCCTTTGCCTGACCCAGGTGGGTGGTTGAGTGGTGGGAATTTAGTCGTTGGCCTTCAAGGGGCTGCTTCTCCAACTCACCTCCAGGGCAGATCGTTTTTTTCTATCCCCCCCTCAACTACCTCGGGGTGTGGCCTCCTTGGGCAGAGCCAGGGGGCTTCATAGCTGTGCCCCAAAAGGGTCCGAAGCCACGGGGACGGCTGAACACCAGGCGCCCTCTGAGCCTTGAGATATCGCTGATGGGCTTCCCACTCGGCGGGACGGCCCGGGGCAAGGCGGAGGAGGCATCCACGGGGAGTCCTTGACTTACAAAGACATCTGGAGGTCCAAGGGCACTTTAGAAAGTGGCTTCGGACCAGGACTCTCCCCTGGGGCCATGGCAGCATCCCCACAGTCACCTGTCCAGGCGTCGGTATTTATCAGGGTCGCAGCATCCCTGGGATTGTCTTCCTCAGCTTTCCTGGGGGAAGCATGATTTGCTTAAGGACCACATGGTTCACTTAAGAACTGGAGCAATTTGTTTAACAACCGTGGCAAATAGCTTGTAAAATGGGGCACCACTCACTTGCTTTGCTTAACAGCAGAAACTTTGGGCTCAATTATGGTCATAAGTCGAGAACATAAGTCGTATGTGTGTGTATGCCAGTCACCGCTTGGGAAATGGGGGTGAGGGGATCAAAGCTCTTGAATCCTGGTGGGAAGTGCCCTCTGGGCAGAGGTGCCCCCAGTCCCAGCCTCCCCTGAGGGCTTCCTGTCCCAGTCCGGCTTCCCGCTTTCCCTGCGGTGGTTTCTGAAAGGAGCCAGCGGGCCTCTTGCCTGCCCCCCTCGAGTGCCTCCTTATCAGGGATCCCTACTTTTGCAAGGGCTGGAGTGGCAGCTAAGTGTCTGGCAGCCCCACCTCAGTGCAGGGAAGTGGTGGCTGGTTATTTCATGCCCAGCGGGGGTGAGGAGGGGCATCTGCAGGTGTTAGCCGCTTCCCTTAGAAAGGAAGCTGCACGCAGCACCGGCTGTTCTGAGCTGACATAAATCACCTACGTTGCTGCCGCTGCTGCTACCTTTGGACCGAGGGCAGAGGGTTCCTGGCAGGTGAAAGGGGGAGCTTTGCCCTGTCCTTGTGATCCCTGCCTGGGTTGGGCCAGAAGTCTGTTTGCAGAGTTGAAGGGATGCTTGGCTCCTCGAATTCCAGACTCTCAAGTTGGCCTGTGAGTCCCACTTGGTTCCTCTTTTCCCACCGACGGAAAGAAAACGGGGTAGGCTCTCCTGCTTGGGCGGGAGGTTGGACTAGATGACCTACAAGGTCCCTTCTAACTCTCTTAAGCTCAGCTGAAGGGCAAGAGCTCTTGGCCCCGTGGCTTCACCCTCAAGTGGCTCTCAGACCGCAACATCAATCGGTCCTGGAGTGATGGGCCTCGACCTTCTGGCCTGGGCTCCTTGAAGAGTTCTCAGCCATCTTTTGGCCCGGCTGAATAGGCTGCACCTCCTCCAGAGTCTCATGACACGCCTTACTTTCTGCTTCAATCTCTGTTGCCCTCCATTTTCCGATCAGGTGCATTCTCCCACCCCCTCTCTCCTCATGCAGCTCCTACTAACGGTGTAAAATTAGGCTTGGGCCAACTGGCAGCCATGACGCCTCACCCCAGTTTGGGGAGGGCCTTGGAGGAGTGTTGGTAGAAGAGTGTTTGAGTCCCCCTGCCCCCCATCCAAAGGACCCCTTAGGGCTAGAGGGCTCCCATGTCCGTTAAGGAAATCAGCCAATCCAAGCCACGAGATAAGATTAGCCTGTTCTTGCCAAGCACGTCATGGTTGTCCAGGTGCTCTAGAATTTTTCTTGCTCTTATTTGCTGGGTCCTCTTGCATCCCAGCCACAGGATCCTGCACAGATTTAAGGGATTGAGATTTGGTGACTGGGGTCAATGGGTCCCTTCCGTGCCCCAGCAGGGGATTCAGTGGCCCTGGAGATGCAGGCAGGCTCAGGTGAAGGGAGCAGTGACCAGGTCCTCTCTGGCGTCCATCCTGCTCCTCTCCGCTCCTCCTTTTCCTCAGAGGCAGGCCCAGGAAGTAGGCGCTGAGCAGCTCGGAGTCTGGGACTCCGCTCCAAATTAGAGCTTTTTTAAAAAGGCTGGGAAAGATTCAGGAGAATGACTCAGGGCCACGGTCTCTTCACAAGAGCCCTCAAAGGAAGGCATTGGGTCTTCCAGTCGGTCAAAAGCCACCTGGTGTCGAAGGGGCGATGCGATCATGTGGTGAACCAGGGGAGCGGAAGTTTCTCTCCCCCCTGTGGTCAGTATGGTTTCTGGTGACCAGGTTCAAGGGAGGAGGGTTTGCCGTCTCTCTCCCTTGTCTTTTTAATAAAACCGATGTTTATTTCTTCAGAGCCATTTCACGTCTGATTTAGAGCCAGAATTTGCAGTGTTGGAAATAAATTCTCGGTTATGAAGTTTGGGGGAAGATAAAGGACAGGGTGGGGGTTCCTCCCCTCCCGCCAAAAGAAAGTTCCTGAGCACCTCTAGAAAAATAGGTCAAGAGGAGTGACATTCGTGTTTCGAAGCCTGTTGTGTTTTCAAGGTGGCCACCCATTGCCAAGCTCCTCTTGCTGGCCGTCAAGGAATGAAAAACACCAAAATTCATTGAAACCGGCAAAGTCCCCTCCAAAGCCATGGCAGCCTCTGGATCTTCTGGCCTGGGAAGCAGAGAAAGGAAGGGGAAAATCTCCCTCTGCTTGGAGAATTGTTCCCAAAGAATTATTGCCCTGGCCCCCTCCCGAATGCCGTCGGCTTGGCAGGGCAGTTGGCACTGAGAGTTCGAGGTGGCACCGGCTTTTTCTGGAGCAGGGGTCTCCAGTCCTGGCGGACTTCAACTCCCAGAATTCCCCAGCTAGCTTGGAGGCTGGGGAAGGTTGGAGTCCTTGTTCTAGAGGACGCTGAAGTTGGGATCAGGGCTATTTGCTCTCACTCGTTTAGAGAGACACAGAACATGTTTCTGATTTGAGAAATCTGAAGAACACCAGTCCTTTAGTCGCCATTGGAAGTTCCAACAGGCCTCCCTGGGGGCTACGGAGGACCCAAATGTGGAAGTTCCAATGGTTCCCCGCTCCCCATGGGCACATGGCTGAATTTTGGGCACTCCACCACGCTGTATTTATGGCCATCACACCTTATGCTTAGGCTTCATTACGGTACTAAGTTGAGGGCTAACTCTACTGGGGCTCGGACGAAAACTTGGTCTCTACTGCCCGAGCGACTGGGTAATCTTGCAGGACTACATTTCAAAATGGCTACATTTCAAGACAGCAGCTTTTAATTCCCTTCCCACCCTTTTTGGCCGGCTTTGCACCACCCGCCAAATTCTAACTTATTTCTGGATTCACAGAATCCTAAATTAAACCTATAGGCTGGAGTTCAGCAACTGGCTGGCCGGCTACAATCTAACCTAAGAAATACCTCTAAACCCTCTTAGGATTTTCCCCGGCCTCCTTTCTCCTCTCTTCCACTTCAATTTGGAGCAATCGGTTGGGAAGTAAGCCCTGGGGCCCTTAGCTTTGAGGCAGCTGAGAAGCTGGCTGATTACTGGCTAATTCTTGGGGCAGAAGATTCGGGGGTGAGGGCAGGTGCTTGGGATGTTGCTGGTCCTTCTCTGTTTTTCTGGGTCTGGGAGAACATGTGAGAATGCAACTCTGTTAGTTTTTAGTATACAAACTAAATAGCAATATAACAAATGGCAATAAAACAGTGTAAACGCTCTGTGAAGGAAAGGCCTTCTACTGTAGTTCCAAAGGACAATCTGATACATTATGATCTATAAAAAGCTACTGTCCGTAGTGAAAAAGGAAGCCTGTATTAAGGTACTTAAAAACATAAAAAACAAATGTAAGTTTATGGTTCAGCCCTTGTGCTCAAGATCTGCAGTCTTGGATGGCAAAATTGTTCAACTCTTATCTTAACCCTAAGAAACCGCAGACAGCATGTTTCAGCCAAACAAATAAAACTTTAAAAGCTTTAAAACGATGAGGGCTTGTTAATGTAATATAACACAATATAAACACAATATAATACAATAATACATAACCTGGACTATAGGGTTTAAAAATACACATCAGAAGCTTTGGGGAGCTTAATGGATCTTATAATTGTGTTTCTTATTTTAATTCAACAACGGGATTGAATGACCCTGCTGGGACCCGTGTTTGTTTATGGCCAAATGATACACATGGCGGTGATGTTCTTTCCCAGGTGTTGTGTGCATTAAAGGCGACTTACAATTTTGCAATGAAAGAAACTCGATTCTCTTTTCTGTGGCTCCGGACTGTGTTCATGTGTGTCTTTGTTGCCCACTTGGAGTTACCTGGATTTTTTCAGCCAAATCCTGGTCCATACCTGCATTTGCGTTCTTTGGGCTGGTATCCTTCCCCTTTGGGGCTTTGATCTGGCCCTCTAATCTCTCTCTGCATCCTCAAGGTTTAGAAGCAGCACTTTTGGGTTGGTGCCCCCAAATATCTGCTGCTATGCCTGCTCAGGCAACCCCATCTTCTCAGGTCCAGAAAAGAGGCCCCCCGGCCTTGCTGCTCGCTCTCCCCTCTGTTTGCTGCAAATGGCTGCCATCCCTGTCCTATGTTTACCTACTTATCTTGCAAGCAGGGGGGAGGGGGTTGGGAAGGGGGGGAACCTCTAACTCTGTTGCATAGTAATAGTTGCCATGGAGACCATTCCCTCTGCATCCTTGCATCCTGGCTGCCTGATGTTCCTCCTTTGGTCCTGCCTCTCCACAGATTTGAGAGAGAGAGAGAGGTTAGGAGGGGAAGGACACCTCCTGCCTGCCTGCCTGCTGTGGGAGGACAAGTGGCAAAGGTGCCAGTTCTTGCTCTCGGCCCTGTCTTGAGGGCTCCAGCAGGAAATGCCCCCTGGGGTGGCCTCGGGGGCCAGTGGCTTCCCAGTTGCCACCCACTCCCCCTCTGCCCTCCTCCCACCTGGGCAGCTCCTTGTGAGCCAGATCTCTCTTTGCAAACTAGGTCAGGCTTTCTGCCCGTCTTCCGGAGCAGCACCACATGTGCAAAGGCCTGCAGATGCCCGCCCTCTTTTCTGGAAAAATGTCCCCGCTCTCCACTACCTGCCTTTCCTTCTGCCTGCCAAACCCGCCCCTGGCGCACTTGTCTTCCTCTTCCAAGGAAATGTTCCTCTGGGCATCCCTTCGCTCCTCCCTCCTTCTCTGCTGCCGGCAGGCCCTGCGTCTGTGGCTGAGCAAAGCCTTGGTGTCCGCCCTTCCCTCGCCCTGAGCTTCCCCTCCAGGAAGCCTCTCGGGGCCCCTTCAGCAGGCGCTGGAGCCGGTCTTGTGGGGCCTTGTGGGGTGCTCCAGGGCCTGGCCTGTGCTTACCCAACGGACATCACTGGTTTTCCCAGCCCCGTGTGAAACGGCAGGCTCCCCAATCAGGTTCCAGCGTAGCCAGGCACTTTCTACAAATGTGGGACAATGGTGTCCGTCTACCACCTCTCTCATATGGAAAGCAGATCGCCAATCTGGTTCTTTGCAAGAAGTTTTCGAGAATCTTGAACATTTGAGGCTCAAATCTTTACTTGGTGCCCAAGCTCAGCAAATGCTGGGAAGGAGTGGGGGGCACTTAGTCTTGGTTGTCTTTGCTTCTCAGGGTTCTGGCAAGCAATGCAGGGCCCCCTCCTCGGCTGGGACTGTGCAAGCAAGTGGAGAAAGCCCCCTCCCCCTGCTTAAGCCAGTGGATTCTGCTTTTGGTGGAAAATATCTCAGCCGCAGCCAGAGAGGACCTAGGAGTGTTGGTTAAAGCGGCAGAGGAGGTCAGAAATGAAGCAAAATGTTAACAGAATAGAACAGAACAGAACAGAATTCTTTATTGGCCAAGTGTGATTGGACACACAAAGAATTTGTCTTGGTGCAGATATTCTCAGTGTACATAAAAGAAAAAAGACATTCATTAAGAGTCAAGAATCATCAGGTACAACATTTAATAATTATGATATTTAGGTCTACTTACCAAGCACATCTAAACTATAAACTAAAGTAACCAAAATATCTTTACAATCCCCAAGACATGTCATACCTTTTGAGCATCCCTAATGTTCGGAAATTGAAAGTTGATCAATTTGACCCGCGTCATGCCACGGCAAATCCTCGGCTGCCTCCGCCACGAAAGTCAGCTTAGGGAAAGCCATTGTTCCTCTTGGTTCTGCACTGGTCCACCCGGGACTCGAATAGCATGTTCAGTTTAGGGCAGCATATTTGAGGAAAGAGGTTGATACCCTGGCGCAGGCCTGGAGGAAAAGGAGGGCAAGACATCAGGACTCTGGAGGACAAAATTTGCAAGGCGGAGAGGGCGGCCCTGTCAGGATTTAGCCTGAAGAAGGGAAGCGTCTGCCAGGACAACTCGGCTGTCTTCAGACCTCTCCAGGGCTGCCATGCAGGCAACGGGGCAGATTGGCTCAGAGTTGTTCCAGAAGAGAAGACAAGAGCGGTGGGTTGAAGTGCAATGCAGCACGTTCTGGCTGGACATCAAGAAAAGATCCCTTAGGCCAGTCAAGGGAAGCAGCTGCCTTCGCTCCCCCCAGGGCACGCCGGCAGGCTCTCCTTCGCGGGAGGTATTAGAGCAGAGGCGGGGGCGAACGGGGGTGTCGTCTGTTGGGGGAGCTGCGGGGGCGGGGTGGGTTTTGTGATGGGGACAGATTGTGATCAGTGGGACCCTGCCCTACTGCTGCTGTCAGCTGGGGAGGGGTGTTAGTTACCTGGTGAGTTGTGGGAGATATCCAACATCCTCCCCCAAAACAGGAGATGCAGCCCCCAATGAGTATGCAAATCTTGCCTGGGCTCAGCTGCTGCTTGGGGTTGGGAGAAGGGGGGTGGCCTCTTGCTGGCTCCCCAGTTGCACCTTTCTGTACTGGTTGGGTGCTGTGGAAGCAGGTGCAGCTTCTGTGGGGGACCTGGGTTCTGGGCATGAAAGGAATCCCTTGAGAATCCCCTCCCCATGAAAGACTATGGTTGCCTGGTGAGGCTCTGCTCTTGCCAGGAGCCAATGCAGAAAAGGCCCGTAATTGTGGCGAATCCCCCCCCCCCCCAAAGAGGCCTCCTTCCATTTGGGGTGGAAGGTTCACTTTCCTGCTGCTGGGTCATTGTGCTCCTCTGCTGGCAGGCTGGTTTTCCAGGTGGGGATTCTGTTGGAAGCTGACACTCCCACAGCTGGCAGGTGGGCACCTCTGAGGCAGGGGAAGAAGGGCCTGGCCTGGCACAACTCTTTCCAGCTGCCTCACTTTGCTTGCCCCACAAAAGCCCCTTGTGGCATCTGCTACATGAAGTGGTACTTATTTCCCATGGCAAATGTGATCTGTGGCTTGACTGGATCTTCCCAGCTGGGAGGGCTTATTCCAGCCCCTGTTTGGGAGAGACGGGGCACTTGTGTGGGTGGGCAGAGCAAGACGCAGCAGGACAGTCCACACTGGGGCTTGTGGGAAGCAGAGGCTTGTTCTGGATTCAAGACATGGAGGAGATGATGGGGGGGGCGGGTTTCTGTTTGGCTCGTAACCAAAGGCTTGGGTGCCACCAGAGGTCCTGTCTCAGCTGGACCAGAAAGCGCCGGGAGGGAAAGAAGGCAGTGTTGGTTGCGTTGGCTTTTGAGGAAGAAGGGAAGATGATCAGGTGGCCAGGTACATTTGAGGTGGGGGTCCTTCTGGAACCCCCTGGAGTTTGGGGTGGGGTTCAAGCGGAGCCCAGCCCGACAGGCAAAGATCTACTGGGCAGTGAGGGATTTGACCTCTGACCTTCCAGGCCCAAAGGGGGCTGCCTCTCTATCCTCTGGGTCTTCCAGAGTGCCAAGCGCCCAGGTGGGAAACGAGTGTTTTCAAAGAATCACAAACCACGAATTGATGGTTGGTTGTGGCTCTTTTGTGCCTGCACAGGCCAGGTGTGTGCAGTTTGCACTTCCTGTTGTGCCTTTCTGGGGTTTAAGTGTTGTGAGTGGAAACTTTTCTTCCCCTTCTCCTTCCCGGGGGGGGGGGGGGAGAGAAGGGATGGGGGCCTCTCAGAGGCCTCTCTGTCCTCCCGGGAATCATAGAGTCTGGAGGGACTTAAGACAGTCCAATCCCTGCTCACGTCTCCTCTTACTTCTTCTGCTAACTCTCAGTATCGTCTTGTATTTATTGACTGGTACTTTAATTGTTCCTTTTGGTTTTTTAAAATTGTGCTGTTCATTGAGCAAGGAAATATGATTGATTGATTGAAGGGACTTAAGAAGTTATGAAGTCTAAACCCCTTCATTTGACCATCTCCGATAGATTATTAAACCATTCGGTCCTTTTTTTATTTGCCTGCAGGCATCTTTTTGCATTTCTGAATGCATTGGTTGTCCTGGACTGACCTTGGCTGACCTCAAAAGAATTGAGTGGGGTTTAGGACCTGCATGAGAGAAAATCTCAGGCTGAGAAGTCAACACGAAGCTCGGGAGGGAAACCAGGTCAGGCCTGGCTTGATGGAGGTTTGCCCAAGGGTGGAGCTGGGGGGCTTTTTTCCAGGCAGGGGACCCAGAAACTCTCCTCTTCCCATCCCCCCCCCCCCAGTTGCCTTATGAAAAAAGGACAGGTTGGATGTTGGGAGGTTGTCCTGCAGCACAGCTGTACAAAAATAATAATCTGTGCACACAAGTCGGGTCATGGCGGAGAAGCTGCCTTCCTTGGGCTTGGAAGGCACTTCTGCTCCTGTGCTGCCAATCACCCAGAGCAGCCCTCCTGAGAAGGGGAGGCCAAGGCGAAATCACCGTCTTTCTAGGGAGAATCAGAAGGAAAAACAACCTCCAGTCGAGAAGTAGCAATTGGAAGCTGTTGGGGTGGGGTGGCCCCCCTTCCACTCCCAGGGTGTCAGGAACCTGCTGTGAGATTTTCGGAGGGAGAAACGGGGGTGAACTGCATCCATGGTGGGTGTGTTTATATACCAGGATCCCCAGCTGATTTTGGAGGAATGCGGGGGGGGGGGCGAGAGATACGGGTCAAGCAGCCCCAGAGAGTTTGGCCCTACAGATCCCCCCCCCCAGCCAAGCCGTTATTTTAACCCCTCCTCTTCCTCCCTTCTGTTTCCTTGCAGGCTCCTTCGTTCTTTTTTTTATGACTCCCCACCTGGATTTATCCCGAGTGGAATATAATGAACTGAAGAAATCCGTTCTTCCCTTCTTGGTTTTTTTTCTATTTTTTTCCTTTTTTTAAGAAAGCTGCTTTTTTGGGGGGGGGGGGAAATGATCGCACACTGAATTTTTTTTTGTCCTTTTTAATCTTTTTTTGAAATAAAAATTGAGTCACCTCGTATTGCGAGAAGATGGGGAGGAAAAAGATCCAGATCCAGAGGATTACGGATGAAAGGAACCGGCAGGTCAGTGGCTTTATTTGTCTGTGTCCTTAACTGATCCCGGTGGATTCGCAGAGGCCTGTGCCTGCTTGCTGGTGAAGCGGGGGGATCAGAGCCAGTGAGAGCGGTGGGCCTTGGTGTACCTGTCTTTGCCTGCTGGGCTTCTGGTGCTCCGAGGCACCCAGAGGGACCAGCTCAGGGGATGGGGGTGCCTTTGCATTTTGGGATCACAAGGCTCTGGGATGTCTAGAGCCAGACCCCTTGAAGACCCACCCAGGCTCTTTTCCTGCTACTTCTGGGTCTGGCAGCTGCTTTCCAACCCTCATCCTTCTGACTGCATCCCTTGCGGTCCTCTGGTTCCCGTTTGGTTGGTCATACAGTCCAGTGGTTAGACTTCAGCCAGGAAGAACTCACCGGGGGGGGGACGGACAGGCTGGCTTCTGCTGGTGCCTGGAAACCTTGGAAGCCTTCAGTCCAGAGCTGACCAGGGCTTTCACTTTTCTTCTCACCTATGAATCAATAGAGGCAAATACCTGGGATATTTCCAGTGTGATAAAATGGGCTTCAGAATCTTCTTTTCTTTTCTGCTTTGCCAAGTGCTGGACGGACCCCTCAGTACGGTGATGCTTAAGGGTATGGACCGGAAAGTCACTCTGGCTTGTAAATAGGGATCTTCAGCTTCTCCTTCCTCAAAAGTCCTGGGGATCCATCCAAATTTAGGAGAAGGGTCGAGGAAGCAGTTTCCGTTCTAGGTTACTTGAGACTGCTTGATGTCATGACTGACACAGGCTGCTTTTTCCAACTTCATGTCTGACTTTGCAAAGACCTTCCCCCAATTCCAACAGTTAAACCAGCATTTCTGATGTCTTTTGGAATCTCTGGGTGGGGAAGATGATAAGGTGGTTCTAAACTTAGTTTCCCATATGTCTGCTTTGAAGTAAATGAGAAAACTCTGGCCTTGCAGTTGTTGGGTTTCTAAGGATTCGTGGATTTCCCCAGGGTGGGGCAGGGGATTAATCTTACCCTGGTATTAAAGGGGAAACAGATTCCCAAGTTGACCTGGGAAATGAAAAGCATCGCTTCCAAGGAAGCTGTGAGTTTCCTTCGTCTCCCTTGAAGCAATGCGGAGGATGACTGGAGAAGTAGGGAAGGGAGCTCCTTCGGGGGCCGCCACGCAGTGACATTGGCAAAGTTTTCCCTGCCTCTCGTACCTCTTAGCAGGGGCCATGTTGGTGCAGCCCTAAACTTGAGTTTATCCACCTGCTTCTTGTGTTTGCATAACATGCTATGGCCCCCTAATCCAGGGCTCTCCAACAGTGGCAATCTTGTGGACTTCAACTCCCAGAATGCCTCAGCCAGCTTCGCTGACCGACCTAAGCCACATCCTTTGGGGACCGAGGTCTGAGAGTGACCTCTTGGTGGCAGATGGCCTGTTCGGATTTCCAGCCGCCTGGCCGATCTGCTGCCTTGGTCCCCTCTGCAAATCCTATTAGGATGATGCATGAAGAGCCTCCTTCGGCCTCTCCTGGCTTCTTCTGCTCAGAGGGCCAAGGTGGGGAGGAGCCGGGGGATGGGATGGGGGGCCCTGGGGGGGTGGAATGCTTGTGCAATTGGACGGGGAGGGTGGGGGGCGGCTCATAGAGGCTCCCAAGCACCTGTGTATGATGTGCCCCTATTTGCCCCGTGCTCTGAAATCTCTCTCAATCCACTTGGACTCCTGAGGTGGCCGGTCTTGAATCTGAGCAGAAGCTCAAACCTCCTTTCCCCCACCAACTCCTGGCTTCCCAAACATCTGGAGGCTCCATTTCAGTGGGCAGCTGAACTCCCAGGAAAACTTCCTTGGGGGTGGGATGGGGGGGTGGAGCAGAGGAAGGAGACCACTGCCATCACGACCACCAACACACGCAGGTTGCTTCTTTGGGGAGAGAAAAGGGTGTCTCCCCCCCCCCGTTACACAGCACACAGCCTCTCTCCCCTCCCCCCCAGAGCATAATTGGTGGGAAGAGGCTCTGTGGACCCCCGGATGGAGCAAGGACAGACTGCAGTCCCCTCCCCTCATCCCTCTGGGAGGGAAGAAGCGATGACACGGCTGCTCATCCATTTTAGGCCCTTACAAATCTTCAAAATAAACCGTACAAGAAGGGGTTCCAATGAATCAGCCGGCTGTACGTGGACCATATATATTGTTTTTCTTGATTTGACATGGAAGGGAGCCGGCCTGGCTTCTGTTGATGTCATGGAGACCCCTGAGAGGGTTTCTGGGCAGCAGTAATGGGAGTTTTTTGGCATGGACTTTTTTTTTCTGAGTGTTTTTCAATTTCCCAATAGCCTCCATTCCAACTTCTGGCTTGTAAACCTTGGGATGAGGTACCATCCCTTTATTCTTAGTGACATTTTTCTTCAAGTTGACAGCAACCTTGTAATATATGAAGTATGGAAGGGGCGGGAAACGCTGTTATTTTGAGGAGAAATGCTACATTCATGTGCAAAACGATGTGGATTTGAATCAATCAAAAGTCCCATGACTGACTGGCTGGCTGAACGTTCTCGATCGTGTTTCTCAGCATTCTGCCGTGATTTAGAGTAGGAGTGTGCAGAATATTTTGAATTTGAACTGTTTTTATGTTCCAGGGCCAAATGCAGCCTTGAAGGGCCCCCTTTCTTGACTTGAAGCAGCAGTAGCTTTTATAGTGGGGAGAGACGTTGCCACAGTTTTTGGGGTTGTTTGGAGGACACGCACTTCCCAAATGATGGAAATGGGGTTTGAGGCTCAGGATGAGACGTCACGGGTTCCTGCATTTCTTACGGCTGTGGCCTTCATGGCTCCCTTTGAGGTGCTAAGGGCACATGGCTCTTGAGCACATGGCTGCTGGGAAGCTGGACTTAGAAGGATGCTGGCTAGGCCGCCACCGCTGGCTTGTCTAGGGTGGGGCCCATTTCACACGAGGCAAAGAAGGCAGACGGTTGAGGGTGTTCTTGGAAACCAAGGAGGGTTGGCAGGGTGTGTGGTTTTAAGAGGGAGAACCTTCAACTCACAGCTCAGGCCTTGGGCCCTCACTCACAGTCAGGTCTTTTCCATGGGGCCAGTGGTTTCTGTGGTTCTTGGTCCACTGTGAAGGGTGGGGGTTTTGCCCCATTTTACGAACTTTCTTGCCACATTTTTTTTTGTTGAACTTAGTTTGTTTACTTTATTGTCATTGCACCTTGTATAATGAAATCAAACACCATCTTCAGTGCACATCATGACCATGAAAATAAACACAAACACACATCCTTCACACATTGAACCGGAAACCCCTGACACCACACCAACACTGCACTATACAGCAGAATTCAAAAGAGCTCCTGCCCTGGGATAGAAGCTGTTTTTCAGCCTATTTGTCCTTGTTTTTATCATTATTCTGTACCGTCTGCCAGATGGTAATAGTTCAAAAAATGGGTGCCCAGGATGAGATGGATCTTTGAGGATGTTCTGAACTTTTTTGAGGTAGCGGGAGCTCTAAAGCTCTTCCAAAGAGGGGAGAGGGCAACCCATGATCCTCTGGGCAATGACGTTCATCCTCTGGAGCGCTGTCCTATCTGCCCCTGTGCAAGCAGCAAACCATACAGAGGTGCAGTAAGTTAAGATTAACTTAACCAACTCTCTGGTGCAGCGGTAGAAGTCCCCAGCAGTGAGGTGGGGAATGGGAGGGAGGTCCCCCCTTTCTCCAGTGCCCCAGAGCTTCCCTCTTTCCCCCTCTTTGCTTAACATCCCCATGAAGCCCCCGAATG
This sequence comes from Hydrophis major, assembly GCA_033807585.1. NCBI lineage: Eukaryota > Metazoa > Chordata > Lepidosauria > Squamata > Elapidae > Hydrophis > Hydrophis major. The sequence goes on along the minus strand of CM066333.1, from coordinate 95,144,939 downwards.
AGGGTTTAGGGTCCTTCCCAAAAGCAGCCATGCAGGCAGTGAGACAGGGGGAGGCTTCTGCCTCCTGGGAACCTTCTGGGTGGAAATTCAAGCCCCGGAGGCCACAGGCCTGCCCCCTCCCTGCCGTTTTCCCCCTGGGTTGCTCAGGACCCTTTCGGGGCTCTGTCAAGGGACGGACTTGGAGGCGACTCTGCTCTTCACCCTTGGGGGCTGGGACAGCTCTTGCCCTCTTAGCTCCTTACAGCACTTGACGACGGTTTTTCCCTGCACTGGGTCGGACCGATAACTGAGCCCACCTTCTGAGGAGGGTTTGTTATTCCAAACCCTCAGCTTATGCAGGATGGTTAGGTTGGATCACGGTTGGGCTGCCTTTTGCTGGTTGCTTCATTCAGCATCCAGAACAATGTATTTGCAATTGAGTTTCAGTTATGAAACGAGTAGATCTTTGCAGAGTTCCTGGGAGCTGTGAAAAGCAGAGAAAATACTTGGCAGGCTGGGATGTTCTAAGGAGCGGGTGGAGATCCCCCGTGAAATAGGGCCAAGGGAGGCCCCTGCCTGCAGTCAGCCCCTCTCTTCCCATCAGGGCAGAGCTGGGGGGGAGGGAAGGGGGCTCTGGGGGCCCCCAGCTAGGAGTGTTGGGTTTCAGGGGAGCAGTTGCTCCTTGCAGGGGGTCACCTGCCTCCCAGGGAGATGTCCATCCTGCAGGTGGCTGCCCTGGTTGATCTCCCCACTCACCGCAGAGCAGGGGTGGGGGGGCTCGGCTCTACTGGCCTCCTCCGTACCAGTCTGGGTGATTCAGGGTGGTGCCTCAGCAGCGGGATGTCCTGGGAGGGCAGCAATAATCGCACGGACGGCCTGGCTTCAGTGGGCATCTTGGCAAGATTAGCGTCTAATCCTCCCTTCAGCCAGAGGGGGCTGAGCTGCAGCAGGTCCTCACCGCTGGCATCCCCCCAGAAAGGAGGCCTTGGAGGAGTGAGCAGCCATGAGTCTTTCCCGGGGGGGGGGGGTGCAGAGGCCCACAGCATTGAAGCCTCTCGTCCCGATGGTAGAGTGGATGTTGTGGCAGCAGATTTACCTGCAGTTGCCCTTGGCACAGCTTGTGCCAGGCTGGGACCCATGGCCGCCCCCACCCCCCAGCAAAGAGCTTATGTCCCAGTGGAAGAGGATTTGATGGCCCTCTTAGACTTATAAGGTTAATGCCGCCAGATGAAGCCTATTGTGGCTGAAAGGGCGGTGGAGGGAGAGTCCCTGGCAGGGTCACAGCGACCCCCCCTGGCTGCCCTCAAGCCCAATTCAAAACCAGCCCAGCTAACCTGAAGGGACGATTCCCTATGAAGCAAAAGGCAGAGGAGCAGGAAGCTCCCTAGGAGCCAGGTTCAAATTCCCTCCCAGCTGAGCTGCATGATTGGTTGGCTGTTCCCGGAATCCGTGACCGAAAGAACCAAACTGCATGAATGTTGCCCGGACGGGAGGCCCTGCTCCACTCCCCAAACCTTTTGGGGCCCACACTCCAGGGACGTCAAGGGGAGGGGGGAGGGGGGGTGTCTCCCTGGCTCACCCATTACTTTATTGTGTCATGGAATTGGGAAAGGGAGAGTGGCTGCAAGGACGTCAATAGGAACAGCAGCACACCAGAAGCTGGTTGCTGGAATTACATAGCTTTTAAGCACCTTATTTCTCCTCCTCCTCTTGATCGGTTGATTGTGGACTTGCAACACCTTAACGTCACATTCCTCTGCTCAGTCATGCCATTGTCTCCTGAACAATTTGCAAAGCAGAAACAAATTTCAAAGTAATGCATTCTGAAGCCTTGAACATTCCAGCAAAACAATATTTGAATGCAACATTTTTGGCTATTCAGTACATTCACGCTGCCTGCAGAAAGCCATTCCTACCTGTCTGGTTTGTTTTGTAATTCCTGCCCTGTCTGGATCTACTGGATCTCTTCTACTGGCCCACCTGCCACGGGCTGCCTCTGAACCTAAGGATGCGGCCGCTCCTGTCTGTCCACCCACCTCTTCAGGCAAGCACAGAATCCCCAGCCCTGCCATTTAGCGTGGCGAGAGTGATGGGTGCCTTCCCCAAGGGGCAATTTGGGGTTGATCAGAACCCTAGAATCTTAAGGCTGGAAGGGGCCTCAGAGATCATCTAGTGCAACCAAGGGGATGTCCAAGCTTTCCTTGAAACCTCCAGCAATTGGGGGTGAAGAACGCTCATGCTTATTCGGTTGTGCTGCCCCAAAAGGAGACAAGAGCTGGAAAGCAGGCTTCCCCTCTGGACCCAGGAGATTCAACCAGGTGGAACAGCTGCCTATGTGATCCTGGCAAGGGAGGAATAGTCCGGGCTCTCTTCTCCATCCTCTCAGTTTGGGGGGTGGGGTGGGCAGGCTTGGTGATATCTGGAGATGTCCCAAGTGGGCACTGAAGGTTTGCCTTGTGCTGGCTGGTGCGTTCACGCTGTACTCCTCACCAGGAATCACACCCGTTGCCCTCCCCCCCCCCATTCAAGAGATTTCTCCAAAGGACTGCAGATCCTTTGCCCCCCTTGGCCTGCATGGCCTTCTGGCAAGGAGGACAAGCTGTGCAGGATCCCATTGGTTGCCTCTGTGGGTGTCTGTGTCTTGTGTGTGTAGGAAAGGGCTTACTCTGTGCCACCAGCTCCCCACTTCAACCAGAATCAATCAGAATAGAGCTGGAAGGGACCTTGGAGGTCTTCTAGTCCAACCCCCTGCTCAAGCAGGAGACCCAACACAATTTGAGACAAGTGGCTGCCCAGTCTCTTCTAGTGATGGAGCAGCTGTAGCTTCTGGAGTCAAGCTGTTCCACTGATTAATTGTTCTGTGAGGAAGTTTCTCCTTAATTCCAGGTTGCTTCCATCCACTGTTTCTTGTCTTGCTTTCCGGCACTTTGGATCCCTTCTTCTTTGTGGCAGCCCCTCAAATGCTGGAATATTGTTATCATAACACTCCTAGTCCTTCTTTTCCCTAGGCTGAACATACCTAGTTCCTGCATCTGTTCTTCATATCTTTACGTCTCCAGGCCTCTAATCATCCCAGTAGCTCTTCTCTGCACTTTTTCCAGAGTCTCAATGTCTTTTTTGTAATCTCCTCCTCCTCCACCACCTCCAAGATGGTGTCTTCCCATCTCTCTTTTAGATGTCCATGAGGTAGCCGGCCATTGACTTCTAGTTGGTAGGTAGTCTTGGCCACAGTGGGAGGTGCTGCTCCCTGGTCATGTCCATACCACCAGAGTCGGCCTTCTCTCATAAATAAACACCAGAATGTTGTCGAATGGTGTCATTTGTGATGTGATCAAGAAGGAGGTGCCCGATATCCAACGGAGCCTTTGCATTTCCATGGCATGGGGAGAGCTTTCGGTCCCAGTTGCTGCTGCCCAGCCTTCAGTGCCATATGGTGCAACAGCGGGGGAAGGTTGTCTTGTAAAGACAGGTTGGCATTTGTCCGTGCCATAATACACCGGGGAGTTTCCCCAAATGCATCCAGGCTGCATTCACCCTTGCTCACACCTCGCCATTGAGGTCACCATTGCCTTGGAGGTGGGATCCCAGATACCGAAAAATGTCCACCTTCTCTAGGTTTTCTCCATTGATTTGAAGAGTTCTGGGGTGGTGACTGTCTTTAAATACCCCGTTTTCTTGATACTCAGGCGGAGTCCGAAATGATTGAGGGAATCATCCCATGTTTGAACCTGCTGCTTGTAGTCCGCCCCTGGTGGTGGAAGCGAGCATAACACCCTCCGCCTAGAGCACCGAGTCCAGGTGTTTCTTCCACTGCAGGTCATGCGTGATTGATCAATTGATTTAATTTATATTACCACCTATTTGCCCAGGGCAACTTGAGGCAGCTTACACAATGTAAAAACCATATTTAAAACAAAATAAAAATAAAAATAAAAAAACAATAAAAACTAACAAAAAGAATCAAACAAATGAATAAAGTACAACGGAACAAAATCTGGAAAAAGATAATAAAAATTATTCCCCAATTCCCACCTCCCGCCCCACTGACAATAGATCATACTAGCCCTTGGATGGACTCCATCCCGCTCTGGGTTCCCCAGGCCCGCTGGCAGAACCAGGTCTTCAGGGCCTTCCAGATGAGTATTTGGAGTGGGGGCGGTTCTAATCTCTGGGGGGAGCGATGTTCCAGAGGGAGGGAGCCACCATGGAGGGGTGGCCCTTCTCCTGGGTATGTGATGGTGTCCATGACCAATATCAACAGAAGAGGTGACAGCGCAGAGCCAACCATCACTGGGAATTGGTTGGGGAGCCCAGCTCGGCTACTGATGTTCTTATGTAGCATTTGGACCCAGTCAGTGAGTGGTTCAGGTACTCCATGGTCCCAGAGGGCAGACCAGATCATTACCAGATTTTGTAATGTGGTGACCAAAACTGGATGTGCTATTCTCTTGGAATAGCAGCTGTCCGTAGGGGAAGATGGACTTCTGGCTGGTGCAACTGACTAGAGAAGAGGTACTAATACTTCACATGGTCTTATGCCTCTGTATATACAGCCAAGGATTGTATTGGTCTTTTGGGCTGCAGCAGCACCCTGCTGGCTCATATTTAGGTGACCAGCCACGAGCACTCCAAAGTCCCTCCCACCAGTCATAGGAAGCTCCACCCACCCCAAGTTTTTGCTGTGAATTTTTGACCAGCCAGGCTGCTGGTCATTTGCTGGCGCTACAGAGATGCGACTTTCCTGGGACACGGCAGCATTCAGGGTCTGATTGCTTCCTTCTGCCCATGTTTGGAGGTGTTTGGGGGCTCGGTTTGTGCAGCTGTCCGTAGGGGAAGATGGGCTTCTGGCTGGTGCAACTGACTAGAGACGCTGCTCTCTTCCTTCTTGCTGGCATGGCAAGAGCCGGAAGTGGGTCCCAAGTGGGCGGGCTTTCAACAGCAGGAAAAAAAAAAGCACCATTGGCTCAAATATGGGGGAAAGTGTGGAAGGGACGGTGCAGGGACTGGAGATGGAAGCTGAATTTTCTTTCCCGGGGCATCGCCTCTGCCCCCTTTTCAGATTTCCCCTCCTAAGACGTCCCAATCTGGCTCCTTCTCTCCCCCGGCCCACTGCCGCCCACATCTGCAGGGTGAGGTGGTTGAGGCCTGGTGCATGCGCCCGCCTGTCAGGTTTCCAGCCATGCCTGTACATGAAGCACTTTGGGTGCTGAAAACTCTGCACAATAGGAAGTGCCTGCTGTCCGTGGCTGCATCAGAGGAGGTTTTATCTCGTGGGCTCCGTCCTGCAGGGACAGGCGCTGCCCCTTCGCCTCCTGTGCCCAGACTTTCCATGCACGTGCTGGTGGGTTCTTAGGCAGTTGGGGGGCCGGGGGCGGGGGAACCGGATGAAAAGAATCTTGCTACAAACATCTGTGCCTTCACATTATGTTTGTGGTTAGGTTTTTTTCCCTTTGCGGCATCTGTGCGCACATTTGTTTATTATTTGTTTGCGGTGGTTTGTTAGTGGCTCAGTTGAAAATGGCTTCGAGTAGCTTTAACCAAGCAGTGAAACAAAAGGCCGAGCAGTCGTCCGTCCCCCCCCCCCCGATGGCTGGCAGCAGCCAAGGCTGGTGGAGGTTCCCTTTTGCAGAGCCCTGTTGTTGTGGCTCCAGTGGGGAAGGGGTCCTGGATATTGGGGGGCGGCTGTTCTGGGGAGGAGGCCACCAATGAAAAGGCCCTGCAGAAGCTCTTCTCTTGGTGGGGTCTCGGGGGTCTTCAAGGAAGGCTCTGAAAAGTACAGCCGGCATCTTGAATGGCATCCAGGAGCTGATTTGGGAGGGGGTCCCAGGGGGAAGCCATAACTCCCTGGGTTGCTGCAAATTCATGCCAGATGCAGCTTCCAGATGTCACTGATTCCAGCCCTGACCAAAGCCAGCCTCCTCCTCCTCCTCTTTTCCTCCTCCTCTTTTCTTTCTTTTCTTTCTTTCTTTTTTTCCTTCTGCTCCTCTTCCTCCTCTTTTCCTCCTCCTCCTCTTTTCTTTTCTTTTTTTATTTTTTATTATTATTTTTTCCTTCTGCTCCTCCTCCACGTCCTCCTGCTGCTGTCATTTGGTCTTAAAGTCTACTTGGGGGCAGAGAATGAGCCGAACAGAGGAATTAATTCTCCTCCTCCTAAAATAAGAGCCAGCCGTGTGGCAGTTTCAAGGCTGGGGAGCCGCGGCAGCCTCTCCCTCCCTCAATCCAAGAGAGGCTCTGGGGCGAAACGGTCCCCAAGGGCAGCTGAGGGGCATCACCACATGGCCTTGTGCCCTAGTGCTGGTCATAGGAAACCCACCGGTCCGTGGCAGGTACAGATCTTGTTCCAATGAGCAGCCAAGGGAAGCTGGGGGCAGGCATGGCTGCCTCCTCCGGAGGACGAGGCCCAAGAGCTGCCCTTGGGGGTGACAGGGAGATGCATGGCTGCAAGGGAGATCGGATAGGACAGACACCCCAAGGTCAGCCCAGAGACCAAGGACGGGCAGGGGGTCCCTGTCTCACCTGACCCGGGGGGTCGACAACCCATGCCCTGGGGGGCTTCTATGGGGAGCAGCCTTCTCTGGGTGTTTCTGGGTAGGGGGTCTCCTTGTCCTGCCCCCATCCCTCTGCCTTTCCCTCTGCTGCTGGGTCCCTGAGGGCCAGCCGTGCCCGGGAGGAAAAGGGATTTCTTCTCGGCTGGTCCCAGCACCCGGAGGAGCCCAGCTGGGCTGGCGGGCTGAGCAAGGGCCTCTTCTCCCCTTCCAGAGGAGGGTGCCGAGGGAGGGGCCGTGGGGGCCCTCCTGGCAGATGAGGGAGAAGCACTCCTGACAAGGAGGCCGCATCCTGGCAATGGGGCATCGGGTGCTTCCGGGCGGGGGGGGGGGGAGACCACCTCTCTCCTTTCCCACAAAACCCTCACTCTGGTGGGCAGCTTCAGGGCACACAAAGAGGCTGCCCAGAACAGATCCCAGGGCCAGGCTTCCTGGCTTGAGCAGAGTGGATCTCAGGGTCTTGGGTGCTGGGTTCAGGTTCAGCAGAGGCCTGCTCCACCACTAGGGAAGCTGGCTTCCAGCTGGGGTGGGCATTGGGTTGCCTGGCTTGGCCAAAGCTGTGGCCCTTCTGGCTTCCCCATCAGCCCAACCCCCTACCCAGCATTTGGGAAGTCAGCTGCGTGGCCCTGCCCTTCAACCCACCCCTGGCTGGGGATGGCAGGAGGGGGGCGGTCAGCAGCCTTGCCCTGGGGTGGCAGGCTGGAGGAGAGAAGGGGCTGCCTGCCGCTGACCATGTGACTCTGCCCAGCCGAGGAAAGAGCGAAGCTGATCCCACCTCCTGGGGTTGGCGGGGAGGCCTGGTGGTGTGTCCTTCAGCACTCCGGCGGATGAAAGGCGATTCGGACTCAATCTTATTAAGCACTTTGCAGCCTCGGCTGGCCGTAGAGACACCGAAGGGTGATGGGGCCCTTCTCCTTCCCGCCACTCTGCTCCAAGGTGGCCAACTGGCCCTTCGCACCACCACCCTTGCAGCTGGTGGCAAAGGGACACTGGATTTGGGGAGGTCCCCTGGGTGCCATTTGGCTGGTTCTGGTTTTCAACTTGTGACCCTTCAGAAAGTGGGGGGCTCCCTTCTAGGACGGTCCAGGAAGCCTCCCTGGAGGCAGGAAGGCCCTCAGCCGAGAAAGGTGGAAGTGAACTGGATCACGGGCAGGATCGATGACCCAGGGGGCTGAGATCAGGTGGGCAGGGCTGACCCCAAAGCCCCTCCTCCCCCATCTATGCTAAAAACCAGGGCAGAAGCTCGGAACAAGACGGGGAGAGGAAATGGGGTTTATTCCACATCTCCAGAAGCCGCAGAATTAATTGCCAGGAATCTCCAAGGATCGGGAGGAAAAGCCCAGGGCTGGTTGAGTCGGTGGTGGGGACGGACTTTTTGAAGGAGTTTTGTATTTATTCTCTCTGTGCAAGTTCAGTAATCGTCTATTTTGTGCAGCTTGCATCTCTTGATGACAGAGTTGGTTTTTAAACCCAGCATCGTCTTATAATCTGCCTTGTTTCCCCATAATTAAATACCTTTATTCCTGCCAGATCCTTGTAAGTGATTAAATTTGAACACATTTTCATTTTTATCTCTTTTATCACTAAATGTTGGGAATGTCACTTAAAGCTAAAAAAGAACAAATTCTATCCCTTTTTAAAAAAGAAAAAAGAAAGATTTTATTTACCTTATATGAGGGTGTCCTATCTCCTGAAGGAAGGGTCGATCCTACAGTGCCAGGGATGGTTATAGAATTTATTGCATTCCCCCCCCCCCTCATTTTGCCAAAAAAGTAGCCCAGGTTGTGGCATCATTGTCCCACGTTAGGGCTACTGCTAGCACCCCAGTTTTGTGTCCCCTGGAAGAGAAGCAGCCACTGAATCTAAACTGGAGGCAGAGCTAATGGGGGTCAGCTCAGATATTCCCTGGGGGAGCCGATTTCAGACCCCGTCTTTCGGCCTGTGGGGCAGACGGGAGCCTTGTCGTCCTTCGGTTTGGGCCTAAAGCCTCTTCTGGATACTTGGATGTCTCCCCTCGAGAGTCTGGTGAGAGAAGCTCTCGGCAGGGCTGGGCCCACTGAGTGGGATTTCGTGTGAGGCTTCTCCAACAAACCTCAGTGTTGTACAGAACAGCTCATGGGGCTGTTGCACTAAGATCCCACAGTTGAGGGAGGGAGTGTAATTCTTGTATAACAAAGGCCCCAGGGAACTGGCCTCCGAGCCTCCATCTTGGGAGATGCTCCCTTGAGAAGAGAAGGAAGGAAGGGGTGTCGGGGCCAAGGCGGAGAACTGAGCTCCTCTCCCAGGTTTCCTCCCGATTCTGCCTTCTGAATCCGGGGAGGGGGTGGGTGCGTGGGTGGGTGGGGAATCTGGGTGGTTTCTGATGTGGGCGCATCCTCTGGGCTCCCCTCTCCCCGCGCTGAGGTGGCTGCTGTCTGCCGCAGGTGACGTTTACCAAGCGGAAGTTTGGGCTGATGAAGAAGGCCTACGAGCTGAGCGTCCTGTGCGACTGTGAGATCGCCCTCATCATCTTCAACCACTCCAACAAGCTCTTCCAGTACGCCAGCACAGACATGGACAAGGTGCTGCTGAAGTACACTGAGTACAACGAGCCCCACGAGAGCCGGACCAACGCGGACATCATCGAGGTAGGGTGCCCCGCCCTTGCCCGGGAAGGGGGGGGTCCCACACCTGGGCTCACCCTCCATGCTGGCCTGCAGAGCCACCCGCCCAGCCGTGCGGGAGACCAGCTGGAGAGCCCTGCTAAGCTTGGTGGATCTGATCCCTGACGGGGCTCCGGGAAGAATTTGGGTAGAATTTTAGCCTTGCTCCATGGCCATTGAGCTGAGCAGGTGTGCCCGGGATCCTAAGTCGCAGAAAATGGGCAAACCTGGAACTGGCTCCATTCAGCCCCGCAGGGGACACCCTTCAGTGGTTGTTCCGAGGTGGTGTGGTTCTTGGTCAATGGCCTGGGACCACGGTCAGGGCCACCACTGTGGCCACGCAGAGTGTGGACCCTGCGTGCTCGGGAGGGCTGGCCGGCTGGCCTTTCCCTCCGGCCCCCTTGGTTGGCTTCCCAAAGAGGGAACCAGGAGATGCCACTGCTGCCATTCTCACCTTTCAATGAGAATTTGCCCGTGGGTGGCTCTCCCTCTGCTTGGCAGGATCTCGACAAATGAATGGCCTGGCTGGGTAATTATTGAGATTACAAGTTAGCAGGAAATTAAGGCACACAAAACCTTTAGTCATTCAATTTATCTACTCAAGATGGGAGAGACCAGGGAGGGGGAAGGGATTTTGTGCCAGGTGCACATTTAGGCATGCATTTGCACTCTCGCTCACATGGACGTTCATGCACGCACACACAGAGAGTCACTGCAAGTGGAACAAAATATAAAGAGGTCTAGGACTTGAGAGTCCTTTCCCATGTGGGGAACAACACTTGAGCTGTTTAGGAACATCCAGCCTTCCTTAGCTGCCGTTTCAAAGTCCACCGCGAGGCTAGGAGGGCTTGGGGGGGGGGGGAAGAGTCTGACCTGCCTTCTCTCTTTTCTGCCCCAGGCCACCCATCACCTTCCAGGCCTCCCCACCAAAACAGGTCTCCCACAGGGCTGCTGGAGACCCTGCCAGCCCGGGAGTGTGAGGCTTTTTGGAGAGGGGCTGGTCTTTGCTGAGGTCCAGGCGAGTGAGGTCACCCGTGGGATGGGCCTGAGCTTCTCCCCTTGCACCCAGCTCTGTTGGCAGTGCCCTGATTGGCCCTTCATTGTAATCCTTTGGCAAAGTGCGGGGACTCGGGGCCCGTCCCCAGATGGCCGTCGTAACTGAGCGAAGGATCTTGTGGCATGAGCTTCCCGCAGCCCATGCAGGAGAATCCGCGGCTGTCTTGACCCACCAGCCCCCAACCAGAAAGGGCCTCTCCTTGTTTCCTATCAAGCATCCTATTGGGCGAAGCAGCCTTTCCAGGTGGCATGGCCGTCTGCCCATGTGAGGAAACGTGAGGAGTGTGGCAGGACTGCTAAGCTAAGCTCTTCTCACTGATAAAGCCCCCATCTTGGCCCTCCCCTCCACAGCCCCCCCCCCAGCTTCTCTCCAGATGAAAGGCCCCCCTGGGCTTGTTTGGCATTGGGCACAAAGCTGCCAGGGAAGTCACTTGGGGCGGAGGAGAAGCGAAATGGGTTAATCCAGGTAAGATGAAAGCAACTAATCTGAATGAAGGATTAAGGCTGTCCTAGATAGGTCTGCCTTCCCTGAGGCCTTGGCCACTCTGCCTGCGTGTGTGTGTGTGTGTGTGTGTGTGTGTGTGTGTGTCCCTGCCACTTATTGACTTCATCATCCCTGCCTTCCAGAAGGTCAGTCTCCATACAGGAGATGCCCCTTTGGGGAGAGCTTCATCCCTTTCCGAATCCAAATGGAAGCGCCTGCCCTATCCTCGGGAGCATTTTTCTTCCAAATTCCTTTAACAACCTCGAGTAGCATTTTGAATATTTTGAACAACCTTGATTATATACCCGACAGTTAAGTTGGGGACTTAAAGGAGAGCTGAGTCATTTGGGCTGGCACAACCACCCCCAAATTGGTGGGTGCTGTGGACCCAGAGCTGAGTGGTGAGCTATGTGCCCTCTATTGCTGCCTTCTGTCTGTTGTGTTAGTTTTTCCAGTGCGGTTGGCAGGCTGGTGATGAGCAGGAGTCTGATTTTTATTTTGTTTGTTCGTTTATTTATTCATTAAACGTCTGTGCCACGGAGAGGTGCTTCACTCCTGCCGCATTGTGGTGGCTGTGGGAAGGTGCCTTCCTGGCTCCAGAGCCCCTTCCTCTTCCTCTGGCCTTCTTGGGCCGCTCCGGAGCTGGGAAGGGCATGTGGGGCAAGAGGCTCAGCTGCCCTTCGGGGGGGGGGAGGGAAGGACAGCTGCTCTCAGCCTTGCCCAGTGTCTGAATCACAGCTGGGGAGACGTGCCGGCCGCCTCCCCTGCCCCCATGGCTCAGGGTAAAGGTTGGCGCTCTTGGATTCTGGCTCTTTCTCTCCCGAAGTGGCTTCCTCCTCTTCCTTTCTAAAATTATAATGCCATGAATTAATCATGGTCACTCACAGCCCATGAGTTTCCACTGGGGGGAAATAGCCATGTTTGCTCTGGGAATCCATGCCTGTTTAGCTTTATTTCTGCACCGGAGGTCTTTTCCCTCTGCTGCTCGGGGCATGGATGTAATCCAGAAAAGGTTATCTTTTTTTGGCTGAAATGACCAATGACGTTTGGAATCTCTCTCTCTCTCTCTCTTTCTCTCTCCCTCTTTTTCCCTTCCTCTCCTTTCCTTTCTCTCTCCCTTCCTCTCTCTCTCTCTCTCTCCCCCTCTTTTCTGTCTCCCTCTCCCTCTCTCTCTGTGCTCTCCCCCTCTCTCCCTCCCCCTCTTCCATTTCCTCTCTCTTTCTCTCTCCCTCTCCCTCTTTCTCCCTTCCTCTCCCCTCCTCTCTCTCCCTCTTTTCTGTCTCCCTCTCCCTCTCTCTCTGTGCTCTCCCCCTCTCTCCCTCCCCCTCTTCCATTTCCTCTCTCTTTCTCTCTCCCTCTCCCTCTTTCTCCCTTCCTCTCCCCTCCTCTCTCTCCCTCTTTTCTGTCTCCCTCTCCCTCTCTCTCTGTGCTCTCCCCCTCCCCCTCTTCCATTTCCTCTTTCTCTTTCTCCCTCCCTCTCCCTCTTTCTCCCTTCCTCTCCCCTCCTCTCTCTCTCCCTCTCCCTCTCCCTCTTTCTCCCTTCCTCTCCCTCTTTTCTGTCTCCCTCTCTCTCTGTGCTCTCCCCCTCTCTCCCTCCCCCTCTTCCATTTCCTCTTTCTCTCTCCCTCTCCCTCTTTCTCCCTTCCTCTCCCCTCCTCTCTCTCCCTCTTTCTCCCTTCCTCTCCCCTCCTCTCTCTCTCCCTCTCCCTCTCCCTCTTTCTCCCTTCCTCTCCCCTCCTCTCTCTCTCTCCCTCCCTCTCTCTCCCTCTCCCTCTTTCTCCCTTCCTCTCCCTCTTTTCTGTCTCCCTCTCTCTCTGTGCTCTCCCCCTCTCTCCCTCCCCCTCTTCCATTTCCTCTTTCTCTCTCTCTCTCCCTTTTTCTCCCTTCCTCTCCCCTCCTCTCTCTCTCTCCCTCCCTCTTTTTCCCTTCCTCTCCCTCTTTTCTGTCTCCCCCCTCTCTTTCTGTGCTCTCTCCCCTCTCCCTCCCCCTCTTCCATTTCCTCTTTCTCTCTCTCTCCCTCTCCCTCTTTCTCCCTTCCTCTCCCCTCCTCTCTCTCTCTCCCTCCCTCCCTCTCCCTCTCCCTCCCTCTCTCCCTCTCCCTCTTTTCTGTCTCCCTCTCTCTCTGTGTTCTCCCCCTCTCTCCCTCCCCCTCTTCCATTTCCTCTTTCTCTCTCTCTCTCCCTTTTTCTCCCTTCCTCTCCCCTCCTCTCTCTCTCTCCCTCCCTCTTTCTCCCTTCCTCTCCCTCTTTTCTGTCTCCCCCCTCTCTTTCTGTGCTCTCCCCCTCTCTCCCTCCCCCTCTTCCATTTCCTCTTTCTCTCTCTCTCCCTCTCCCTCTTTCTCCCTTCCTCTCCCCTCCTCTCTCTCTTTCTCTCTCTCCCTCTCCCTCTTTTTCCCTTCCTCTCCCTCTTTTCTGTCTCCCTCTCTCTTTGTGCTCTCCCCCTCTCCCTCCCCCTCTTCCATTTCCTCTTTCTCTCTCCCTCTCCCTCTTACTCCCTTCCTCTCCCCCCCTTTCTCTCTCTCCCTCTCTCTCTCACCCTCTCCCTCTTTCTCCCTTCCTCTCCCTCTTTTCTGTCTCCCTCTCCCTCTCTCTCTGTGCTCTCCCCCTCTCTCCCTCCCCCTCTTCCATTTCCTCTTTCTCTCTCTCTCTCCCCTCCCTCTCTCTCCCTCTCCCTCTTTCTCCCTTCCTCTCCCTCTTTTCTGTCTCCCTCTCCCTCTCTCTCTGTGCTCTCCCCCTCTCTCCCTCCCCCTCTTCCATTTCCTCTCTCTCTCCCCTCCCTCTCTCTCTCTCCCTCTCCCTCTTTCTCCCTTCCTCTCCCCTCCTCTCTCTCCCTTTCCCTCTCCCTGTCCCTCCCTCCCTCCGTCTCTGTCTCTCCCACGTGCACAATCACACACAATTTCTCATTAGTCCAACAAGAGATCAAGACTTCTTCACAAGCTTGCCACAAGTTGACTTTCAAGAAGGATTGGCAAGTGGGGGCTCTGCAATGGGGTCTAATTGCTTCTGGTATTTTGAAAACACAATGATTAAGTGTGGCAGCGGAAGGCAGCCTTCAAATCAGCTGCCATGCCTGGAATAAATACTTGGTAAACATGCCATTTGATGTTCTCGTGACACGCCGGGGAAGGAAGTATGCCGCCGCTTCTCTCCTGCCTGGGGAGAGATCGGCCTGTGGGCCACTCAGGAGCCACCCAGCAGGTTCTCAGGATCCCTCCAGATCCATGGGATCTCTGTCCAGTTCCCTTTATTTCCTGGAACCGAGTTCTGGGGTTCAACCTGCCCTTGTCGTCTCCAGGAAGCAGACCCACTTCCTGCTGGCTCTGGGCTCCGCAGGGACCCCAGATCCGGCCTGGTTTGGCCTGAGGGCCACCCTGGCCCAGCAGGTGTACGAGGGGGACCCAGTGGAACAGCAGGGGGGGAGGGGGTCGTTGTGCAGCTGAAGGGTGGGAGGGAGAGGTTGTGTGGATCTCCTCCACTGGGGAGCCGGGGGGCCCTGGCCTCCTGTCCCCTCCCGGGTGCCGTCCCTTCTGCCCCCCTCTGCCCCTCCTGAGCGTCTCCCGTTGTGCTTTCAGACTTTGCGAAAGAAGGGGTTCAATGGTTGCGAGAGTCCAGAGCCCGACGGGGAAGACTCCGTTGACCAGAGCCCTCTGACCGAGGACAAGTACCGCAAAGCCAGTGAGGACCTGGACAACTTCTTCAAGCGCTACGGCGTAAGTAGACGCCTCCAGCCGGCCAGAAACCCCTCACCGTCTCTCTCTCTCTCTCTCTCTCTCTCTCTCTCTCTCTCTCGTTCTGTTCTCATCTGTTTGTTGGATTCGACCCCCCGCCTCCGTCCCTCTGTCCCGCCCTGGCCGGACAGGCGCTGAACAAGAAGCATAGAGAGGGCGAGAGTGCCGACGGGGAGGACATCTTTACCCTGACACCCCAGACCGAAGAAAAGTATAAAAAGATTGATGAGGAGTTTGATAAAATGATGCAGACTTACAGGCTCACAGTGAGTAACGGGGCAGCCCACTCGCTCCCCTCCGCATGGGCGGGGCGGCTGCCGGACGGGGCAGCCCTGCACGTCCTCAAGGCATTAACACGCGTGTGGACGCTCTTCCCCGACACCCGCTTGCCTTGCCAAGACTGCCCCGTCTGCCTAGGGGGGGGAGCCAAGGGCCTGGGCGGGGGGGGGGGGGCTTGGTCCCCTGAGGAGACCGAGGAAGGACCCTGCCAGGGAAACACAGGTCCGGAGGAGGCCGCCCCGCCTGCTGGGCCTGAGGCCAGGCTGGCTTTATTCACCTAGCATTTATTTATTAAAGAAACATATGTGACCGGCCAACTCTCGCATAGGTGATTGCATGAAAATAATCCCTCCTTTAGGAACAACTGACTCCATTCCACGGCTTGCCAGCCTTCCTCTCGCCTTTCCCTCCCTTTGGTTTGAGGGTCTCCGTGCAAAAACAGCAGCAGCAGCAGCAAATCATCTGTCAATCAGGCCCCCTTTACTGCTGGTGGGCAGGAGACCCCCAAGGTGCCCCCCCCAACGAAGGGAAGCCCCTTGGAGGGCCGCGTGGCCTCCGTGAGATCTGCCCTTAACAGCCTTCCTTCCTGCCAATAGCCCTCCCCACCCCTTAAGATGCCCACCCCCAAAGGCAGCCCCTCCCGGAGGTTCCCCAGCAGCTAGCGAAGAAAGAGCAGGAGGAGGAAGAGGAAGAGGAGGAGGAGAAGAAGAAGAAGCTGCTTTCCTCTCTTGCCATGGAACTCTTGTGCGATGGGCTCCCCTCTCCGATTCTCTGATTAAAATGCCCGACTCTTTCAGTCCTTTGGAGCTGGGCAGCTTGTAAACTCATCTAAGAATGAACTAACAATTTTAGGGGCGCCCCAAGACCCCCCCTGCCTCCCCGGCTGCCCCGCTTGCTCCTGTCACCAGCGTGCCTCCCTTTGCTAGGGCCCGGCTGCAGACCCCAGAGGCTCCTGGCCCTGCTGGGTGTGGAGTTGAGCGGTTGTTCCCTTGGCTCTTGCCCGGTTTGTGTCAGGCTGAGGTTGCTAACGCCTCCTTGCCTGCCTGCCTGCCCTCGACTTCTGCCTTCGACTCTTTCGGGGGTTGTGAGCTTCGGCCCCTCCGTCCTGCTTGGTCCGGACCCCCACCCGCTTTGGAGTTGCCAAGCAGGAGAATGGTGCTCTCGGAGGACCGAACCGGTCAGAGATCGTGTCCGAATCCCAGCGTTCCTCCTGGTCCAGGCCACCTCCATGCTCCGTGGTTCCTTGTGTGGCTGTGTGGCTGGTCCCGCCGCTCGCTTGGGTGGTGCTGGTGGCAGGGGAGCCCCTCCCCTCGGCTGCCAGGGCTCAGCCTGCCTCTTTTCTCTGCAGTCCTCCGTTCCTGCTCCCAACTTCGCCATGCCAGTGACGGTGCCCAGTGACCAACCAGAGCACCCTGCCGTTCAGCAACCCCGGGGGCTCCCTGGTGACCCCATCGCTGGTGACTTCCTCCTTGACCGACCCCCGGTTGCTGTCCCCGCAGCAGCCGGCCCTCCAGCGCAACACCGTCTCCCCGGCTCTCCCGCAGAGGCCGGCCAGCGCAGGTACGGCCCTCTCCCTCCTCCTCTTCCTCCTCCTCTTCCTCCTCCTCTTCCTCCCCCCTCCTCCTCCTCCTCCTGCTCCTTCTGCTCCTCATCTTCCTCTCCTCCTCCTCCCCCTCTCCCTCCTCTTCTTCCCACCTCCTCCTGCTCCTCTTCCTCCTGCTCCTCTTCCTCCTCCTCTTCCTCCCCCTCCTCCCCCTCCTCCTGCTCCTCTTCCTCCTCTTTCTGCTCCTCTTCCTCCTCCTCCTCCTCCACCTCTCCCTGCTCTTCCTCCTCCTCCTGCTCCTCTTCCTCCTCCTTCTGCTCCTTCTGCGCCTCTTCTTCCTCCCCTCCTCTTCCTCTTCCTCCTCCTTCTGCTCCTCTTCCTCCTCTTCCTCCTCCTTCTGCTCCACTTCTTCCTCCCCCTCCTGCTCCTTCTGCTCTTCCTCTTTCTCCTCCTCCCACTCCCCCTCCTCCTCCTCTTCCTCCTCTTTCTGCTCTCTTCTTCCTCCTCCTCCTCCCCTCTCCCTGCTCTTCCTCCTCCTCTTCCTCCTCCTCCTGCTCCTGCTCCTCTTCCTCCTCCTCTGCTCCTTCTGCTCCTCTTCTTCCTCCTCTTCCTGCTCCTTCTGCTCCTCCTCTTCCTCTTCCTCCTCCTCCCACTCCCCCTCCTCCTGCTCCTCCTCCTCCTCTTCCTCCTCCTTCTGCTCCTCTTCTTCCTCCCCCTTGTCTTCTTCCTCTCCCCCTCCCCCTCTCCCTGCTCTTCCTCCTCCTCCTCCTGCTCCTGCTCCTCTTCCTCCTCCTTCTACTCCTTCTGCTCTTCCTCTTCCTTCCCCTCCTCTTCTTCCCCCTCCTCCTCTCCCTCCTCCTCTTCCTCCTCCTCTTCCTCCCCCCTCCTCCCCCTCCTCCTGCTCCTCTTCCTCCTCTTTCTGCTCCTCTTCTTCCTCCTCCTCCTCCCCCTCTCCCTGCTCTTCCTCCTCCTCTTCCTCCTCCTCCTGCTCCTGCTCCTCTTCCTCCTCCTTCTACTCCTTCTGCTCCTCCTCTTCCTCCCCCTCCTCTTCTTCTCCCTCCTCCTCTTCCTCCTGCTCCTCTTCCTCCTCTTTCTGCTCCTCTTCTTCTTCCTCCTCCCCCTCTCCCTGCTCTTCCTCCGCCTCTTCCTCCTCCTCCTGCTCCTGCTCCTCTTCCTCCTCCTTCTGCTCCTCCTGCTCCTCTCCTCCTCCTCTTCCTGCTCCTTCTGCTCTTCCTCTTCCTCCTCCTCCCACTCCCCCTCCTCCTGCTCCCCCTCCTCCTCTTCCTCTCCTTCTGCTCCTCTTCTTCCTCCCCCTTGTCTTCTTCCTCCTCCCCCTCCCCCTCTCCCTGCTCTTCCTCTTCCTCCTCCTCCTCCTGCTCCTGCTCCTTCCTACTCCTTCTACTCCTTCTGCTCCTCCTCTTCCTCCCCCCTCCTCCCCCTCCTCCTGCTCCTCTTCCTCCTCTTTCTGCTCCTC